>CM059196.1:48670414-49347998 GCA_030323885.1 Branchipolynoe longqiensis | reverse complement strand
TAGCCTGTAACAGTTGGATGCCTACACATACGACTCGACTCAATGAGTGCTTGTTAAGTACTGGTTTATTTACGGCCTCTCTCCCGTCATGACGTCACGCGGGGTTCCCTCTCACGTGGTGGGGTATCCCCAATCTATTTATATCACATCTCCCTTTTTTTTTCTTTTTTTCTTTTTTTTTTTTCTTTATATATATATATATATGAACGTTATAAGTGTTTAACTGGTGACAATTTTCCTTGGGGTTTCTTATTTTTCTAACATCATCTCGCAATGTTTCGGTATCAACTTATCGTTAACATGTGACATCCCCTTAGTATTTAACGTTGGTGTATAACAACCGGTGAATTCGGTAACTTGTCTTATGTGTTAGTTTTCTACATTTGTTTTCGCGTATGTTGACCTGTGCCTCAATGCTAGGCTTACGGCTCGCTCATCGTTTGTTAGTTATGTACAGATATATATATTTCTCCGACCCCTGTTTAGCGGTTTGTCCATCTTGACGTTCCGGCTGGGCGTACCACTCGACCGTATCGCGTTATGTAATGAGACTCGTCTGTAGCTGGAGCACATGATTGCCTTGCCGGAGCGCACACTGCATTGTTTATTTTTGTTTTTGCCTCACTTGGTTTCGCTATTTGATCTGGTACTTTGAAAATGTATTTACGATTTCTCCTCAATATATTGTTTCTTGTGTTTTTTATGTGGTAATCTCTGTGGCCTGGTGTGTTGGTTTGGATTATTTTTCCTGGTCTCCATTGGCCCTCATTGTTCATGTATTGTATGTTGTCATTTATTTTTAATTGCATGTGTTGTGCACCCGCCCGTTTGTCGTGATACACTTTCTGTGATCGCTGTACCTGGTCGAACTCTGCTGCTTTGTGTTTCTGTGTTCTTGGTTTCAAATGATTATTTGTTGCCGGTAACTTGCATTTAAGTCTTCTGCTAAGCAGTAGTTGTGCAGGTGACGCGTGTATGTGGCTAAGAGGCGTATTTCTGTAATTTAGTAGTGCGATGTTGTAATCCCTGCCCATTTTATCTGCCTTCTTTATTATGTGTTTGACTGTCTGCACGTAACGCTCTGCCAACCCGTTACTTTGAGCATGTAATGGGTTAGAAAATACTGCTTGGAAACCAAATTCTTTAGCAAAGTTTTTGTATTCTGCACTATGGAATTGTGGACCATTGTCCGAAACGACCGTTTCGGGTATGCCAAAACGGCAGAAGATTTGTTTTAGTGCTACAATTGTTGCTGCGCTAGTGGTCGAAACTAGTTCTGATACCTCTGGGTATTTTGAGTAGTAATCTACTACGATGAGGAAGGTTTTATTTTGTATCTGGAATAAGTCGATACCGACTTTTTGGAATGGCAGATCTGGTGTTGGGTGGCATACCAGTGGTTCTGCGTGCAGTTTATTTCGTAGCGATTGGCAAATTACGCATCTTGCTACTGTGTCTTGTATTTGTTTTGAAATTCCGGGCCAGAAAATGTTGTCGCGAGCTAGTTCTTTGCACTTTATGATGCCTAGATGTGATTCGTGTATGATACCTAACATTTCTTGCTGCATCTTGGATGGTATAATCACTTGACTGTCTTTGAGTAGTATACCATCGGCATATGTGATAGTGTCTCTAAATGTGAAAAATGGTCGTGCCAATTGGTGTATTTTTTTTTAAATTTCTGGCCAACCTTCTTGTGTGTGTCGAATCACCTCTAGGAGAACCTCATCTGTCTGAGTACTACTTGCGATGCGTTGGAGCATGTGTGGCGCCACGTCAAGCTGCGCTACAGCCAAAGTCGTGTCGAACAGGTCGTTTGGGTGGATTGTGGTCGAGTGGGCGCGTGATAGGGCATCTGCAAAATACATATTTACCCCTTTAATGTACGTTAATATAATGTTGTAATTTTGTAGGCGGAGCCTCATCCTCTGCATCCTAGCAGACAGCATGTGTATCGGTTTATTCATTATTGCGATTAAAGGCTTGTGATCTGTTTGTACGGTTATTTGTTTACCAAAGATATATTGATGAAATTTCTTACAGCCGTAGCATATCGCCAGAAGCTCTTTTTCGATCACTGCGTAGTTTGACTGAGCATGATCTAGGGACTTTGATGCCATTGCTACTGGACCTTCATTTTGGAATAATACTGCCCCCAGACCGGATTTTGATGCATCTACTTGTAGTGTGACGGTTTTCTTTACGTCATAGTACTGCAGAACTGGTGCTGTAATTAATAGTTTTTTTAACATTTCGAAAGATTCTTTCTGTTCGTGTTGCCAGTGCCATTCAACGTTTTTTTCTAGTATCGTACGTAGTGGTTTAGCTGTTTCTGACATGTTTGGTATGAATTTCCCTACGTACCCGACCATGCCTAAGAACCTCTGTATTCCTGCTTTGTCTTTAGGCTCAGGCATGTCGATGATTGCCTGTACTCTTTCGTTGGTTGGCTTGACGCCTGACTGGGTTAGTGTATGTCCTACATAATTTACCTCTTTCTTGCATATTCTAGATTTTTCTGGATTAAATTTTAAGTTGACCTCTTGGGCCCTTTTGAACACCGCTTCTAATCTAGTATTGTGTTCTTCAATCGTTGACCCATATACCAGTATGTCGTCTGTTACGACGTTCACTCCAGGCAGCCCGTATAAAATTTTGTTCATTTCTTGTACAAAAATGTCTCCGGCGGTTTTGATGCCGAAAGGTAATCTGGTGAAACGATACCGCCCCCATGGTGTGTTAAAGGTACATAATTTACTGCTTTTGAGATCTAGTTCTATTTGCCAGTAACCGCTGTTTGCGTCGATAACTGAGAAAAATTTTGCGTCTGAGGTTCTAGCTATTACTTCCTCTATTGTCCTTGTAGGATAGGGGCTATTTAATATGGCTCTATTTAACTTAGTTGGGTCCAAACATATGCGTATTTTGTTAGGCTTCTTAACTATAGTTATAGAGTTAACCCAGGGGGTGGGATCTGTTTCTTCCACGATTACCCCTAGCCGGATCATTTTTTTTAGTTCTTCTTTTACATGATTTTCTATTGCGTGTGGTATGCGTCTAGGTGGGTCTACACAAGGGGTTACATCATTATCTATGTGTATTATAGCATCACTTTTAATTTTGCCTAACCCTTCGAAAATGTCTGAGTATTTATTTACCAGGCGCTGTGCACTTGGCTCGTCGGACTTGACTGTGGTTGGTTGCCGTGTGGTAGTCTCCCTTTTCTTTGATATTATGTTGACGCGTTGAATCAGCCCTAGCCTCGTGCAGGCTTCACTTCCTAGTATTGGGCATCCACTGCTTGTAACCTGGTATCGCATCAGTTTACCGTCTGTAACGATCTCTGCTTCCCCTTCAGGGCGAATTCGTTCACCCGAGAACGTGATCAGCGTGCACTTGCTTGGCTTTAGTACGACGTTGCTGAGCTTGTTGTATACGCCTCTAGGTATTATATTTGCTTGCGAGCCTGTATCCAGCTTGAATTTGACTTTCTGGGAGCCTAACGATATGGTAGTAAACCATAAGTTTGTATCATGTTCATTTGGTTTTGATACGCATCCAACAAATAAATCGTGGTCATCGTCGAAGTCATCTTGAGCATCCGCTGGGGGTGTGTTGTGGTCATCTACCTGTAACATGTTTAGACTCGCATGGTTTTGTTTCTTCGTTTTGCATACTTTCGAAAAATGTCCGATTAGTCGACACTTTGAGCATTGTTTCCCTTTTGCTGGGCATTGTCCGGGTGTGTGTACATATCCGCATCGTCCACATTGCATGCGTGTGCTCCCTGCTCTTGACAGCGGCCGTTGACTCGCCCACGCTGGCGTACGTGATGTGACAGTGGCTGGTGTATACGCACGTGTGTTGACGGCATCTACATGTTCTAGTTCTAATGTTGAATTTTCTGACAGTAGGTTTGATTTGTGTTCACTGAGTCGGCATGTCTCAATGCATTGTTCTAATGTTAGATTTGCTGTTTGTAGCAGTCGGTCCCGTAGTTTGGAATTTTTGACACCGCATATCAAGCGGTCACATAACATGGAGTCAGCGAGATCTCCATATTCGCAGTGTGCAATGTGCAATGCGGTATTGTAACTCTCGAATGTATACATCCATCGTTTGTGTTGTTTGTTGTAGTGAATTAAACTTATACCGTATTACTGTTATGTTTGTCTTTCCTTTGCAGTACGTGCGGAAAGCTGCGATCAAAGGCTGAATCCTGTCTATTATGTTGGTGTCAACCTTCAATGTTCGGTATACTTTTTGGGCCTCTGCCCCGGCTACATGCAAAAACGCCGCGCACTGTACCTTCTCCGGTTTGTTGTGTATTCCGGCTGCTGCTGCGTAGAATTCGTACGAATCGTACCACTGTTCCCAATTCAGGGATAGATTGTCCTCCAAATTTAGGGGTGCTGGCGGCTTTAGTCCTGTGAGCGCCATTTCGAGTTCCTTGTATCTGACACCATGTAACGGTTGGATGCCTACACATACGACTCGACTCAATGAGTGCTTGTTAAGTACTGGTTTATTTACGGCCTCTCTCCCGTCATGACGTCACGCGGGGTTCCCTCTCACGTGGTGGGGTATCCCCAATCTATTTATATCACAACCAGCATGAACTTCACTGTAACTAATACAGCACTGATCAAACTTAGATTATTTAGACTGTCAATTCCAATAGTAAGATGGCCGGAAGACTAGTGATCCTGCGCTGACAAATGGTATATTCAGATGAATAAATACTTTATCCCAAAAAAACAACTTGTAGAAGTGACAGACTGCGTTGAACGACCTGATTTTGCCGCGGGGGTCACATGTTCTAAATGAGGCCCTGATTGATACATTACCATTCCATTTACCGAAGGTTATTGGCCACATCATTCATCAGAGTTCAATATACCGTACATTGTTGGAAGGGAAGGTGAATGGCAGCAGAGGGAGAGGGAGACCAAGAACATCATGGTTTACAAATATTTCACAGTGGACAGGCTTGAATTATTCACAGTCTATCAGAACAGCACAACATCGGGACAAGTGGAGAACCATTGGATCCAACCCTCGACTAGAGGATGGAACTATTGATTGATTGATTGTATGGGATTAGAACACATCTACGTCCGGTATCCCGTCCTGATATGACCTTAGATGTTGCTAGGACGTAAAACAACAACGCACACACTTCCGGTATACACCAGACAAACTAGATCGCCAACTTACACGTAGCCCAAGACAACCTGGGTGGATTTTGGACCCACACCTGATGAGTTTCTGAAGAGCAAATTATCTCCCACATGTGCTGGAAATGGATGCGCATATATATATATATATATATATATATATATGTAATATATATTTGTTGTTTTACGTCCTAGCAACATCGACCAGACGGGGTGGCCGAATGAGTAGAGCGTCCGTCGCTTGTTTTGGGAGATCGGGAGATCGGAACCCATGAGTGTGTGTTCGAATCCTGGTTGATTCAAAGCGAGGACTTAAAAATTGATACCTGTCGCTTCCTAGACTGGTCCTCAGCATTATTAGGATAGGGCAAGGGACTGGTTGGCTCAGTGTCAGGATAATGTGACTGAGTAGGATATCAGGTCATGGTGGGGCAGCACTATGAAGTCGCCATGAGTGCACACTGTCACAAGTCAGTATCCGTACTGATATGACTTTAGATGTTGCTAGGACATAAAACAACAACAAACAAACCTAGTAACATCACATATATATAGGCAAACATATATTCCATATAATTCCATATATGAGCCATTTATAGGTGCATGGATATTGCATAGATAATACCCCAGTCACACGAGTCCTGCGTTCACTTACGATCGATTTGTAACGTCCATACGTCCTCCTTATGATTGTCTTACCCCCTCCTTACCCACTGGCGCCGCAAGGTCACCGACCTCCCCATGACCATTTCGTAAATTTTGGACGCAAGGAGGTTGCAGCTGCTGCACTTGCAACCTCCTTGCGACCAGTTTGGTCGGCGCCATTAAAAAGTGGTTGGCGACCTGGCGCTGCCCTGGTGCCGCCCTGGTGCCATCCTGGTGCCGCCAGGTCACCGATCCCTTGTAAGGTATTTAGGTCAACTGAGAGACACGGATAACCAGCTAAGACTGGAATGTAACCAGGGGCAACCACGGGTCAATACACGTTAGTCATGAACTAGAACTCAAGGTGTCGACTTGTATCTTACTTGGTGTCAGATATGGCTTACCTAACAAGGGATAATGGCATTATCAGGATTGAAACCCCCATTGCCATTGGACTTGGAGGGTAATCTCACTTTAAACTGGACCCAGTGGATTGACTCCTATAGGATTTATGCGGTTGCAGCAGGAGTTGCTGCTCAATCTGAAAAAGTTCAGTGCTGCGTGTTTCTTCACGTCGCAGGAACTGAAGCTAAACAAATTCATAGGACACTCAACATTGAGGTAGCAGACAGGGATAAAATAACAGTACTGATTGAAGCATTTCGGATTTATTGCGAGGGGAAGACAAACATTACAGTGGTAAGATACCAATTTAACTCCCTAAACCAGACGAACGAGAGCATGGACAGTTATATTAGGAATCTTCGAAGCCGGTGTCGTATTCTCAGCGCCCGGTCATTCTCAGCGGCCTGTCGTGGCTTCTGCGCATGCGCGGATTTTCGAACGTTGCCGCGAGCACTGCTATTTGTTTTGTTTACACTCGGCGATTCGACGCTGATCGAGCTGCTACGTTAATATCGCTTGGAATTTAAGGTTAATTTAATTAAATTTCATTATTTGAGTATGTAATTCTGTTAAATATGATCGCATTCAATAGATTTTGGCGTAATCGGTCCCTAACACTGCCGGGCACCAGCTGAGCTTGTAGCCGGCGATGCCACGGGTCTTTTGACCACGACGGGCCGCTGAGAATGACCCGGCGCTGAAAATACGACACCGGATTTCGTATTGTCAGTACGGGTCACTTGAAGGTTCACTGTTATGCGACAGGATAGTATGCAGCGTTAGCAGCAGAATTGTACGTGATCGTTTGTTGCAGACACATAATTTATCACTGGATATGTGCATTAATATGCGTCGATTAAGTGAGCACAAATCGGATTTATTAAGTGATGATACAATGGTTGCGACGAATGAGAACGTCAATGCAATTTCAAAACTGGACAGCGGCATGACGTCACAGCGACAGACACAGCCATGGAAACGACCATCACAACCACAACAATACCGGCCAAACACATCGCGGTTCAAATGTTCCAATTGTGGTTATATGCACATAAGGGGGCAGTGCCCAGCTAGAAGCAAACAATGCTCTGGGTGCAGGAAGGTGGGACATTTCATAAAAATGTGTAGAAGTAATGGACAAAGAATGTCGGCGGTCAACGAATTAAACATAGGATCTCACTGCAAACCCCAGGACTGGATATGAGCGGAACAGGATGACAACACTGAGCACGATTTATTTGTTGGTGCGCTGCATGAGGATTCTAACAAAAAAGAGGACCTGTGGTACACGGATGTCACGTTGGATAAGGAGGTGATTAAATTCAAGTTGGATACCTGATCCGAAGCAAACATCATTCCGGGGAGGATATATGATCAACTCAGAAACATAACCATGTCTCCACCAAGTTGCCACCTCGTGACGTACACTGGGCAACGTGTACAACCACAAGGGGAGACGTTCATCACGATACGCGGCCATCAAATGAAATTTCAAGTCATGGGGGAGGGTAGCCCCATTCTAGGAAAGAACGCGTGCGTCGCACTCCAACTAATCACCCGAGTGGACTCTCTAGACAAAACACCAGTTCCTGAGGCAAGTGATATGAAATTGATAAAAATGTATAATGATGTGTTCGAGGGTCTTGGTAAAATAAAAGTAAATGCACATATTCATATTGATACAAATGTAAACCATGTCATTGATGCTCCTAGATGAATACCACATGCCATAATCAATGATGTTTGTAAAGAGCTGGATAGGATGGTAAGCTTAGAGGTAATCATAAAACAGACAGAGCCAACTCCATGGGTGAGCTCAATCACTATTGTACGTAAACTGGGGAAGATCAGAATATGTTTAGATCCCACTAAACTGAACAAGGCAATATTAAGAGGCCCATATCCAACATGTACGATAGAAGAGGTAGTAGCTAATAGATGTGAGGCTAAATACTTTTCAGTGATAGACGCCAACAGTGGTTACTGGCAGATTCAATTAGACGAGGAGAGATTGAGGTTGTGCACATTCAACACACCATGGAGTCGATACCGTTATACACAGTTACCGTTTGGCATTAAAACAGTCGGGGACATTTTCATCGAAGAAATGAATAACATCTTAAATGATCTAGATGGTGTAAATTTCATCACAGATGACATCCTAGTTTATGGTAAAACAATTCAGGAACACAACACCCGGCTACAAGCAGTATTAGACAGGGCCAGAGCAGTAAATTTTAAACTCAACCCCAAAAAATCTAAAATTTGTCAGTCTCAGGTAAATTATGTTGGGCACCTACTCACCTCTGAAGGACTGTTACCTAGCAAAGAACGTATACAAGCAATTATTGATATGCCCACACCTGGTGATAAGAAACCACTCCAAAGATTTTTAGGGATGGTTGGTTACGTGAGTAAATTCATTCCCAACATGGCTGAGTTGACCAAACCATTAAGAGTAGTACTTAGCAAGGACATTGCATGGCATTGGCAGGGTGAACAGAGAGAGTCATTTAACAAACTTAAGGAGTTGTTGACAAAAGCACCTGTTCTCAAGTATTTTGATGTCGAACAGGAAATTGTGCTACAAGTAGATGCCTCAAAATCTGGCCTGGGGGCAACATTGTTTCAGGAAAGTAAACCAGTTGCCATGGCTTCAAAAGCTTTAGATAAAACACAAACAAATTATGCTGTGATAGAAAAAGAGATGTTAGCAATCTGTTTTGGGTGTAACAAATTCCATGAATATATATTTGGAAAAAAAGTAACAGTACACAAACTGACCATAAACCTTTAGTAGCAATAATGAATAAACCTATACATACCCTGTCCGCCAGAATGCAACGCATGCAAATGAGGCTACAAAATTATAACATAACAGTAATCCATATTAAAAGCACGCTGATGTATTTTGCAGACGCGCTGTCGAGGGCTAACGCCAAAATATCATCACCCGATGACTTGTTCGACAAAGATATCACAGTGGCTGCTGTCGACATAGGGCGGGACAGTGTGGATAGAGTAAGAGAGGAGATGGCAACAGATGACACGCTGCGGCAAGTTATATCATTAACAAAAAATGGGTGGCCAAAACATGACAGGGCTCTAAGTCATGACGTAAAACCATTTTGTACATACAGACATAACATTACAATGCAAGATAATGTATTATTGAAGGATAACCGAATTGTTATTCCAAGAACATTGCAAAAACAGATGTTAGATAAAATACATGAATCCCATTTAGGAGTGGTTAAATGCAAGCAGTTAGCATGCGATTACATTTTTTGGCCCGATTTGAGTAGCCAAATAGAGGACAAAATTTCAAGATGTCAGATCTGCCAAGAATCAGGGAATAAACAGCATTCCAAGCCGTTAATAAACCATGAAATAGTTGATATACCATACTACAAAGTAGGGGTTGACCTGTTTTATGTTGAACATAAAACGTTCCTGATGATAGTAGATTACTACACAAAATTTCCTGAGATTGTAGAATTGACCACTACAACAAGCCAGGCCATAATAAACGCTTTGACACAAATGTTCTGTAGATATGGTATACCTAGATATGTGGTATCGGACAACGGACCAGAATTCAGCAGCGCTGAGTATTTACAATTTGCAAATAACTATGCCTTCATGCCAATTTTTTCCAATCCAATGTTTCCCCCGGGTAATGGTCAAGTAGAGAGATATGTACAAACAATAAAACTAATGATCAAGAAGTCAGTATTAGATAAAAAAAGATGTCAACGTTGCATTATTAAATTATCGGAATACTACAATACAGGGACTTGGTGTTTCTCCAGCACAATTATTGATGTCCCGTAAACTCCGGTCACGAATACCCACTTTAGAGACTCAGTTGAGACCGATAGTCCAACCACCAAAATGAACCGAGGTACATCACAGACAACATATCCAAAAGAAATATTTTGATGAGCAGAGGCATTACGCAGAACAGTAGTAACTGCGCCCATTCATTGGCGCCCCTGGGGCCCCCGGTCTTTCACCACTACCCTCAAATAACTGCGTAGCAAAGTTTAACTGAACATATGTACTGCGTTACTCGTTGTGTAACAGGAATTGACGTACCTAATGTATCCCCAACCCCCGGAGACCAAACAACACCAGGGTGGAGTAGCCTAATACCCACTACTCCACCCCATACCAGTTATCTGCGTCGTAATGCTAAACGCTCAGATCGCCGCACCAGCAGTGCATCTGAGCCCACATCAGACCCCTGTCTAACTGGTACAAAGTCGCTGTCGCCACCCAAGCTACTGCCTACAGAAACAACACTATCGACATCAGACACTGATCTAGAACGACGCCAACGTTTATTTTTCCGTTTATTAGGCCTATGCCGCCTAGGGCGCATAGCCTCCCCCACAGTAACTGGAAGCCCAGGTTCTTTCTTCTGACTAAGCGCATCTATAGTGCCAGCCTCCACCCTCGCAGGTGCGGGCCCGTCCCCTACATGTGTATCCAGCCAGGAGGATGGTCCAGCGTTTCTAGACATCTGCTCGGTGTAAAGCTTAAGACGTCTAACATTAGATTTACGGTATTTACCATCCTTGCCTTTCATAATAACTGTGGTGTCAGAGACAACTTCTGTTATAGTAAAGGGACCATCCCAGTTCTTCGCGAGTTTGACCCGAGCTAGCGGCGCATGATACCGCACCACCCGATCCCCTACCTTGAACTGGCGCCACGCAGCAGGCCCGCAGTCAGATTTCTGACGAACCGCTGCCCGACCTAAAGCATCGCAAACTGCGCTATACGCGTGGTGAAAGCAATGCTCCAACCATCTTACAAACACGATCTCACAAGGCCGGTCTACTTGACGATTCACCACCCCAAACTGCAGATCAGCTGCAGATCGGAGCTCCTCCCCAAATAGTAACCTGTTCGGAGTCACACCCGTAGATGCGTGCTCCATACAGTTATATGCGTGTGCCACAAACTTGACCTGTAAATCCCAATCATCCTGAAAGTCATTCACGGTACAAGCCAACGCAGATATCAGCGTCTTATTAAAATGCTCTACCATACCATCTGATTGTGGACAGTACAGGTTCATACGCGTTTTCTTAACGCCCAGCAAGCGCAACATGGACTGGAACAGTGTGGACTCAAATTCCCGTCCCTGATCTGAATGGATCCGCATTGGGGCACCGAATATCAAAGCCCAGTTATACACCAACGCCTGCGCTGCAGTGGGTGCAGTGTGATCTTTTAAGGGGTACACTTGCACGTACTTAGTGTAATAGTCTTGGACTACCATCATCACCACATTACCCCTAGCCGTCATCTTAAACCCAGACACAAAGTCACACGCTAGACGGCGCCAACGATGCCCAGACAGTGCCTGAGTCAACGGTAACTTAGCAATCCCTTCACCCGGCTTCACCATCTGACATTTATGGCAAGTGCGTACCCACCGCCTAATATCAGAAGTCATGCCAGGCCAATAGAACCGCCAAGCCAAACGCTTGGTGGAGCGAACACGCCCAAAGTGTGTAGCTGTAGAATGCCCATGACAAAACAACAACACATCATCGCGCAACGCAAATGGCATGACGATCTGCAGGCGACTGCGTAGGTCTTCACCCACTACCTTCCACCTGCAGAGCACACCCTCACGCAGTTCCAGCAGATCCCATTGATTTATAATCTTACGAGTCTCTGCATTCTCCACCGCCAGCTCATCACGCAGAGGCTTCGAGCGGCCTACCTCCAACCACTTGATCACACGCAGTATAGAGGGATCTTGGCGCTGAGCCAAGCGAACCTCTGATAACGTCCAAAGCTCATCATCATCTATGTCCGCCAGATGCATCGCAGAAATTGCTGCGAGTACACAATTATGTGCGCCACAGTCCGTGCAATCCCCCCAGCCGCACTTACGCACCGGGATTCTACTCAGACTATCTGCGTTGATGTGATCCACCCCTTTTCTGTACACAATATGCTCATTCGTCACACCATATTCAGATAAAGTGGCCAACCAACGCCCCATCATCCCCTCCGCCTCCTTGAAATTCAACAACCAACGAAGAGAATGATGATCCGTCCAGATAATAAAATCCGACCCAATCAAGAAATGTTTCCACTTCCTGCTATACACGACGATAGCCATCAACTCACGCTTCGTCGTGCAATAATTCCGCTGCGCTTTATTAAGTTTATTACTCGCAAAAGACAACGGGACCTCTACCCCATCCTGAACCTGACTCAACACGCCCGAGATTGCAAACCCCAACGCATCAGTGTCCAGAATGAACTGCCCCACCGCCCGCGGATATCGCAGCACTGGGGTCTGAGTAAAGGCACGTTTCAAGCCCAGAAATGCCGCCTCCTGAGCATCGCCCCACACAAATTTTATCTTTTTCGCGGTAACGACCAAGTCCTGCAGAGGAACAGCCAACCGCGCAAAATCAGCAATGAAATGGCGATAATATGACACAAACCCAAGGAATGATCTCACTTCCTTCATGTCCTCAGGTCTGGGCCACCCCGCAATTGCAGAGAGCTTTTCCGGGTCTGCCTTAATCCCCTTCGCAGAAACCACAAGTCCCAGGTACTGCGTCTCACGCCTAAAAAGCCTACACTTTGAAGCCTTGAGTCTCAGCCCATAGGAACGTAAACGATCAAACACTGCTTGAAGCCGATCCCGACATTCGGTTAGTGTCCGACCAAAGACAATGATATCATCCAAATACACCAAGCAGCTCTTCCACTGCAGACCAGCCAGCATATCCGTCATCATCTTTTCGAACGTGGCTGGAGCATTACATAGCCCAAACGGCATCACGTTCCACTCAAATAAGCCTAAGTGAGTGCTAAAAGCAGTCTTAGCAATATCCTCCGGATCCATTGCTACCTGATGATACCCAGATTGCAGATCCAGAGTGCAAAACCACTCATTACCCCCTAAACTCTCGAGTGACTCATCTATGCGCGGTAATGGGTAAGCATTTTTCCGCGTCACCGTATTGAGTTTTTTATAGTCAATGCAAAAACGGATCGAACCATCTTTTTTCTTGACTAAATGGACAGGTGAACTCCACGGTGAATCACTACTCCTAATTACTCCACTATCCAGCAGCTTATGCAACTCCGTCTCCAGTGCTTATTTTTTAGAATGCACGAAACGCCGATAGGGAATCCTAAAAGCAGCAGACTCACCGACATTTATGCCATGCTTCACTACATCAGTCCAGCCCAATGTCTCACTCTGAAAACCTGAATATTCCTACCCAGAAACTCCACAACCTGAGAGCGATAAGACTCATCAACCACCTCACACCCCATTGCCAAAGGTACAAGATGGGCAGGCAAGCTTCCATCAAGGGACTGAGACACAACAGATGGTGCCACGCACTCCTCCGTAGTACCAAAAGTAACTGCTTCGGCTACCTCCCCCAACGCAGCAACGCCCACTTCCCCTCTACTACTCACAACACTAGAGCGGCAATCCACCTGCGCCGCCTGCGCGACACGCAGTTCGGGCCAACCACTGCTCCAATTACCAGGTAACTGTGAACAGCTGACCGCACAACACCGCCCCGCACCAACCCCGCCCACTGGGTCAACTGCGCCAACAGCTGACTCAGCGACCCCGTTGCCACAAGCAATGTGTATACCGGATTGTTTACTCAACCCCGCCTTAGGGTATTCACAATGAACATTACCAAAGTCAGTAGCTTCACTCAACAACCCGATAGTCGTACCCTTTCGTAACCTAACCGCATACCGATTTGGATTAAACAAAGGTACAACCGAGCCAACAGGACTCCACACCAGCGTATTCTGACCTACCAATCCCAGCTCATGCAATTCTGAGACCATCGGTTCAAATAGGCTCTGGTGATCACCGTCGACCCCTACAGCTGATATTTTAACATCACAGCCGGTCATCGGAGCAATGCAAATATCTTGCGCAACAGCAGACACAGTCTGACTATCTCCCCACCGTGAGTTGATACGGATATTGAAGATACAAGCTGTTCGCCTGACGCAGTTCACCACCATAATACTCCAAAAATTCCGCACCCAAAATACCATCTTCTGAAATATCGGAAACAGTAGGGGCATAATGAAATATTCTCCCCCCGATTTCCCGAGATAGTATGGCTTGTCCGTACTGCTTGAGTGGCGCACCGGTGATGGTGACAGGCTTCACGCTATTATCGAAAAACACCTTATCACCGTCCAACTTATCGAAGAATTTTCGTCCAACACATGTGACCGCAGCCCCACTGTCTATTAAAAAATACCCGATAGTCCCTCTAACGCACACTCTCACATACCACCGTTTTCCGTCCAAAGTCCAGAAAGTGGAATCCACGAACAGGCGCTTACCACAAGGGTGAGACAGGTTGCACCCCTGACGCTGTATTATAAATTGCATACAGTCGTCCAAAGGTGCGGGAGCCAGAGCAGAAACGCACCGCGCTATCTGCTCCATGCCATCCCACAATACCGACTCCACTGGGATAGAATCACCAGGGGCGATAACCGGCAGTCCCGCGCTAGCATCAGACTGCACACCGGCTTCCTTGACAGTTAACACCGCATCCGCTTTGGCGGTATCCGGGCTTGCCAATTGGGTTGGGCCTAAGCCCAAATGGTCCAACCTTAGGCGTTTAACTGAGGCTTAGCCTTCGCGTCCCTGTCCCCACGGAGACACGCCAACCTAGCCCGATCAACACCTGAGTTGTCCCTACCCTCGCGATCACCGGCCATCACAGCCTCCTAGAGAGTACGTTTCACTCCAGTACATTGTATAGGCCAATGACCGAAAGCAAAGCAACGACCACACTCGTGATCACGAGCACGCGTATCTTTCTTAGCTACGCGCCTGCACACAGATAACCCAGATGAATTAGCCCCACCTGTTGCTACCTGCGCCGCAGATTTCTGCTCCCCCATCACATAGGGCATCCAACCTTGGACCAGCGCCTTAGTGATAGGCGGCGACTGATAACCCCCCCCCTGCCCCCGTACGGAAATTGCCACCCTCACGATAGCCACCACCCGACGAACCGCGGAAAGTATTACCACCGCGATAGCTCCCCCCAGCACTCCCCCGAGAGTAACTACCACTGCCACCATGTCGAGGTTCCCGTGGCGCGTTATACGCAGCCACCTCAACCTCGAACTCACTATCCGACTCATCTGATAGTCGAATAGCCTCCACCGCAGTCGACCGCCCCGCACGCAGTGCCTTGGCGCAATAATCGTCGACCACTTCAAACATCTCCTCCAGAGATGACTTACCCGGCCGCCAACAGTCATAGGCGGCACGCTGCTCCCCCGGATCGAGGAGTGAGCATACAAATCGCTCGACAATTTTAGTCTCGATCGCACGCTCACTCATCCCGGTATCTCTCGCAGCCTCCCACCTGTAATGTATTGTAGTTGTACGAACGCCCCCGACAGTGAGACTGCATGACATCATGATCCAGTGTTCCTAATAAAGTCAGTTACGTTACAAGAACTCACGGTGTCCACACATACTTTACATGGTGTCAGATGTGATGGACTAAACGGATGAAATGGCGCTTCACGGATTGAAGGTCCCTGGACCGCTAAATTTGGACGAACGAATGGCCATAAATTGGAGATCTTGGTTGCATTCATACAAAATGTATTCAACAGCAGCGGGGATAGGATCTAAAACAGAGAAAGTGCAATGCTGTGTGCTGCTGCGTGTAGCTGGCAGTGAAGCACAAAAAGTTCATCGTACATTCGAATTCGAAACGGCTGACAAAGACAAGATTGGACCACTAATAGCAGCATTTTCAAAGTATTGCGAGGGAAAAACAAACATCACTGTGATAAGGTATGAGTTCAACTCATTCAACCAAACAACTGAAAATATGGACACATACATTCGCGAGTTAAGACATCGTATACAGTTTTGTTGCTATGAACAGTTGGAAGCTTCCCTTTTGTGTGATCGAATCGTGTGTGGAGTAAAAGATAACGAACTCAGGAATAAGTTATTACAAGCACCAAAATTGTCATTGGAAGACTGTGTACAGTTATGTAGACTGAGTGAAAATAAATCGGCACAGGTACAATTGTCTTCATCGAGTCAAGTGGATGCAGTATCCAGGGGTTACGGACGACGCGCTGAACAGGGACCCAGGATATCTCCATGGGAACAAGCATCAACAAATCAATATCAACAAGGCCGTAAGATGGCGGCTTCCAGGTGTGGACGATGTGGATATAATCACCGGGATGGAAACTGTCCAGCACGCGGAAAGGAATGCATGGGATGTCGACGAATGGGTCATTTTGTAAAAATGTGCCATATGCAGAAGACACAGCCAAGTGGAGCACCGCTATATGAAATTAATGTTGATTTGGAAGCCGAAAATGAACAAGTCGGGCGAGGTACATTCGACAATCAAGTTCAGGAACAACAGGACAGTGATGGCTATTATCTGTTTGTCGGTTCAATATACAATTCTGATGATGACGACAAAGATTTGTGGTGTGAGGTTTTCGTTATCGGTGGTATGGAGGTCTCATTTAAATTAGATACAGGATCCGAGGCCAATATTTTACCATTGGAAATTTACAAGACAATAGAAAGTGCTCTTTTAAAACCGTCTAATTGTCAGTTGATCACATACGGTGGACATAAGATCAAGCCGGCAGGAGAAACAACATTGATGATCAACGGACAGGTTTTACGATTTCAAGTTACAGATGCTGGCAGTGCGATCATGGGCAAACAAGCCTGTGTTCAATTGGGTCTGTTAGCACGACTGGACACGTTAAGTACGACAACTTCACATGATGCTGACAAATTGGTAATAAAATATGCTGACGTATTTGAGGGTTTAGGTTTAATTAAGGTCAATGCTAAAATATATGTTGATAATAACGTAACTCCATGTATAGACCCCCCACGTAGAATACCGATAGCCATTACAGAGGGGGTACATAAAGAATTAGAACGTATGATAAAATTGGGGTCATTGTAAAACAGGAGAGGCCAACCCCTTGGGTCAATTCAATTACAATAGTATGTAAACCTGGAAAACTAAGAATTTGCCTAGACCCTACTAAGCTAAATAAAGCGATATTGAGAGGACCATATCCTGTAAGAACAGTCGAGGAAGTAGTGGCTAAATTGCATGGAGCTAGGTATTTTTCGGTTTTAGATGCACAAAGCGGGTATTGGCAAATAGAATTAGATAAAGAAAGTTCTGAACTATGTACATTTAATACCCCTTGGGGTAGATACAGATATATGAGATTGCTATTTGGAATAAAAACTGCGGGAGATATCTTTATTCAGGAGATGAACAAAATTTTAAGAGGGATGCCAGGTGTTCATGTAATATCAGATGACATTTTAGTACATGGAATTACAGAAAAAGAACATAACGACCGATTAGAGGCAGTTTTAAGCCGTGCACGAACTGTTCATCTCAAATTAAATCCTAAAAAGTCTAGAATTTTCAAGAAGAGTGTTAACTATGTAGGGCATGTAATTAGCTCGGACGGCCTAAGTCCTAACATGGACAGAATACAAGCGATTATCGACATGCCCAGTCCAACCGATAAACCAGGTATACACCGATTTTTAGGAATGATTGGATGTGTTAGTAAATTTATTCCGAACCTGGCTAACATAGCAAAACCATTGAGGACGGTGATTCAAAAGAATGTGTCATGGCACTGGGAAAAAGAACAAGAAAAGGCGTTTCAGGATTTAAAGAAGTTGTTAACTGAAGCACCAATACTCCAATATTTTGATACTAGACAAAAAGTTATAATTCAAGTGGATGCGTCTAAATATGGTTTAGGCGCCACTTTGTTTCAGAATGAATTGTTCATGTTGCGGTGGCAACGTGGGTAATTTGGAGCTCAGGACCTATAACCTTAACCACTAAACTCTACGGGACGATGGCGCCACCTATACTGTATCACGGGCGACAACCACCCAACCGCCTAGCGGTTCGGGCTGGAACCATGTCAGAGCCCGGAGCAGCTCACTTCCGCCAGCGAACCCGAACCTGCCGCGTGGTTGCTGCTATGACCTTAGATGTTGCTAGGACGTAAAACAACAACAAACAAACAAACATCATTTGCGATGTGTGGAAATCTTTCTATTAATATACATATTTATTGCCAGTTAATACAGGTTCACTGGATATAAGCAATAACACATTTTCCTATAGTTAAAGCCTACCAATTAACGTACTGAATTACATCAACAGAACAGATTGCACCAATAGACTCTCATTTCAGGTCTTTCCCCAACCTGGAAATGGAACTCTTTTATCTTCAGCCAACCGGATCCTTTTAGTTGTTCTACTGCGAGTGGTTCTCCTGGAAAACTATTATGCAACTTCACCGTTTCAAGCCTACCAAAACCGGCATACTGTGATTGGAGCGAGATGCAGTGTGAAAGCATCTTTCATATTATTTGCCGATGATGCAGCACTAAGAATACATAACAATGACTTTGACATAGCCGCAACCGAGGTTGGAATGGTGCTGGATGGAGTGAACACATGGTGCCATGAGAATAAACTAACACTAGATGGCACTAAAACTGAGTACATAATCTATGGAACAAAAGCCAGGAAGGCGAGGGCCCGGCCATTACAACTGCAGATGAGTGGCTTAGTGCTCCGTGAAGTGATCTCCTATAACTACCTACGCACAACTCTCAACACGACTCTAAGTGGTACCCAACAGCTGGCAAGACTTAACCAAACACTGGCACAAAAATTAACACATTCAGAAAAATAAGGACCTATGTAAGTGAGAATACTGCACTGCAGCTGTACAAGTCAACAATATTACCAATTATAGACTACAATGATATCATCTATGGATTACTAACGAAGCAGCAAGAGACCAAATTACAACGAATGCAAAACAGAGCCCTCAGAACAGTATTCCAAGGCAAGATACTAAGTGTGAAAGTACAACGTCGGAACACTTTGACTTCTGGATATTGAATGGTTTATTCCCGATCCAGTGCCTGAGACGCCGGCACCCTCTGTCTGTGACATCATCTCATTTACATATTCCTTTGTTCTCAGTACATGCCTGGATGTCTATTACGCATATATCACATCCCTCCCTCAAAGTATTTCTGAAACATGAAATGTTTCAAAATCACCATTAAAATATCAGGTTCACACATATAGCATACAATAATACAATAAAATACAAGCACTTGACTTAAACCACATGTTTTAGCGAGTGTCCAAGCACACTATGGCACTGAAGTCCTTTGAACTGTCTGGCTGCTTAGCCTCCACAAGATATACTGTCAATCATGATACATTAAACACACACAATGCATCTGAAAATACACTACTTAAACTTAGCATGCACATGTGTTCATGTGTATATATCTAACATGACTGACTCACTATAGGTCTAACCTGCTCGCCGGCCTAATCACCCGACCTGACCTACTTAGATTAGCCGCACTGTTTACATTTGGCTGCGCCGCTAACACACTTTGAGTCTGCCCGACTGGTTCGGGCGACCTCCCCTCGGGCGCCCTTATAATCTGAACCCTCTTCGTGTACAACATACTCCCTGACTCATTTAATATCTAATATTCGCTCCCTGACACATCTGTATGACCTAGAATTACTCCTTTTTTCCACTCTCCTGCATTATTCTTGTATTTAACACTGTCCCCAACTCTCATAGGCTTGTGCAGCTTACCGCATTTCTTGTCATGAAAAACTTTCTGACTTTGCTGCCTTTTCGCCGTCTGTGATTTTGTGTTTCGGGTATCAACATTTCTTCCGCCATCGGCAATCTCCCTCTCAGCCTTCTGCACATGAGCAGCTGAGCAGGAGATGCATTCAAAATGGGCAATGGAGTGTTTCGATAGTTTAACAAAGCTAACTCAAAGTCTGTCTCAGTCTTTCCACATTTTGTTAACATGTCCTTCACCGTTTGCACAAACCTCTCCACCTGGCTGTTGCTTCGTGGATATTGCAGACTGGAATATACGGCTTTAAAACCATAATGTTGTGCAAACTCCCTGCACTCATGGCTCTTAAATTGCAGATCATTGTCCGAAATGACCTGACTAGGAATACCTTGCCTAGCAAAATTATCCTTCTTCGCCTCAATGACTGTGACAGATGACATATCTCTCAACACAGTTACCTCTGGATACTTTGCGTAATAATCCACCGTTATCAAGTAATTTTCATGATTTAACTCAAACAGATCTGCCCCTACGTTATCATACACCTGACAGGCTATCAGGTGGCTTATCAACGGGTCGCTATGTAAGCTTTCCTGGTTGTTCTGCAAGTGTCACACCGACTGACTTTTTCCTCAATTTGTTTATTTATGTTAGGCCAAAACATGCAGTCTCGCGCCAACTGTTTGGACTTAGTTACCCCCAAGTGCATCTCATGTAACGCTTCAATCATTTCACTGCAAAGACCCGGAGGTACCACCACCCGATTGCCTTTCATGACTAGATTGTTTTCTACAGTCAACTCATCTTTGTGTGGGATGTACTGTCTGAGACACAGCGCTGTCTGAATGCGTGTAGTCTCCCACCCATCCTCAATGTGTGTGATCAACCTGGACATGGATACATCTTTTTCATATTCTCTGACAATTTTACTAAACAAACTTGATGATTGCATGTCCACTGCGGCAATGCTGAACGTGTAATCGAACAGGGTATCATGACCTACACTAGCACTATTTGCTCTGGACAATGTGTCTGCAAAAAACATCAGAGAACCCTTCACATGACACCGCTGAATATTGTAGTTTTGCAAACGCATTCGCATTCTCTGCATTTTGGCTGAAAGTTTGTGAATCGGTTTTTGCATTATCGCCACCAAAGGTTTGTGGTCCATTTGAATTTTAACCTCCTTGCCAAAGATATAGTCATGAAATCTCTGGCATCCGAAACATAGGGCGAGCATTTCTTTTTCGATAGTGGCATAGCCACACTGTGCTGAATTAAGCGTACGAGATGTGAGTGCGAGTGGCTTGCTATCTTGCATTAACACGGCACCTAGACCTGATTGATAGGCATCTACTTGAATGACAATGGGTTTCTTTACATTGTAATATGACAACACAGGAGCAGTTCTCAACTTCTCCTTCAATTTATCAAAAGCACCCTGCGGTTCTGTTTGCCAGTGCCACACTACATCATTAGCAAGGAGCGTGACATGTTAGGTACAAACTTGTGCCCATACCCAACCATGCCCAGGAACCTTTGGACGCCTTGTTTGTCGCGTGGCTCTGGCATGTCTATGATTGCTTGAATTCTGTCTGGATCAGGCTTCATTGCCTTGTTAGGTAAGTTGATGACCTACATACTTTACTGAAGTTTTGCATAACAATGATTTTGTCTCGTTTTAATTTGAGATTAACCGACCTAGCTCAGTCCAACACGGCCTTGAGCCTCTCGTTGTGCTCCTCCACTTTTGACCCAGAATTCCAAGATGGCGATTTCCAAGATGGCATCGCCGACGACCGGACCGCTGGTACACCTGTACGCGCAGTAGCAGAGTTCTTAAGAAAATCAATTTCCTTGACTTCAACATCTGATTTGGTGTCCTCCAACAGATCCAAACTGAATTCACTCATTTCACACATACTCACACACTTCTCCAGAGTTAACTCAGCAGTTTGCAGCAATTTGTTATGCAAATTAATGTTTGTAATGCCAGCCACCAACCGATCGCGCAACAGCGACTTCTCAACTGACCCGTATTCGCAATCCTTTACTTTGTCTCTTAGCATCATGATGTATGTGCCCATAGTTTCTGTAGCTTGATTTTGCGTCTTAAACTTGTACCTTGTTATTATCAAACTGCACTTGCCGATACAATATGTCTGGAATGCTTCTGTGAGTGGTCCGATCCTGTCTCGGTCAGCGAGCGCGATGGACATATTGGCAAAAACTGTTTGCGCTTCTTCACCAGCGACGTGAAGAAAGATGCAGCATTGCACCCATTCTGTCTTCAATATGACACCTGCAGCAGTGGCGTATATGTCGTAAGCTCTGATCCATGTTTTCCAGTTCGATCTTGCATTGTTGCTGAGGACAAGCTGACCTGGCGACCGCAAACCCGGCAGTGTATTAGCGGGCGGCATTCTTCCTCATCTGATACCATGTGAAAGTACAACATCTGAAGAGTTTGACTTCTGGATACTGAATGGTTTATTCCCGATCCAGGGCCCGAGCCGCCGACACCCTCTGTCTGTGACGTCATCTCATTTACATATTTCTTTGTTCTCAGTACATGCCTGGATGTCTATTACCCATATATCACACTAAGTGTGGTTGAAATGCATAGCAGAGCAGGGTTGGACACTCTCGATGTATGTAGGAACCTACACCTAATGACGTTAATGTATAAACGTGCAAGTGATGACAAATACATAGATCGCACAACCAGGGTAACGAGAAGGGGGAGATTGACTCTGCTCTGGGTGCCCAACCCTAATACAAATAATTTAATCAGAGCTCCGATTTACAAAGGTAGTGTCATGTGGGATGAACTCCCAACTAAAACCAGAGAAGCGGGTTCGGTCCTTGCCTTTAAGAATGCATATAGAGCTCACCTGGTTATTCAGGCCCAGGTTTTGGACCTGAATATAATACGACCTGCTGAACGTCCCATTGGCTTTGCCCTCTCTTGTGGCTGCTCTCTCCCTGTGTGTCCACCCCCCTGTCCATGGACCCCTTCCCTCCCCCCCCCCATCCACATTTGACAAACAACTATTATAACTCAATGACTCGAGACCCACTACCACTACTCGAGACCCATTACCACCACTGAACAACTACATCTTCAACCAGCAATGCACACAAGATAAAGCGCTACACATGCACAACATGGCACTATTAAAAGACTAACCTTCATTAAAGCCAAATCTAACTGATATACAAACACAGCCTATGATTTAACCACTAGTGTAAATTACTGCACACTCTATATTGATGCATATACCTTGCACTATGTTGGGTACCTCTGCTGTACACTATGCAGCATAGGCTGCTCCCCCACTTTCTTTTTATGTTCAGAATGGGTTGTGCTGCACACAATGCAACACATTCCACTTCCACTATGTACAGATCAAATGCGATCACTCCAACAGCTGGAAGACCGGTGCCCCAGCACTAACAAAATATGTATTCAGATGAATAAAATATTTACAAAAAATAAAATAAAATAGCATCAACCTACCAGTTATCTGATACAAACTCCATTTTGACCGAAATAAACTTCGATTTAGATATAAGAGTCACTATTCTAGCTGGTGCTTGCGTAAAGTTCCAACATCATCCTGCCTGGCCCTTTTCCACATATCGGTCACATAACCAGCATCAAGCACCCAAGCTCCCTGTGGGGATTCGGAGTACAGTGGCGACATCTGTAGTGTAAGTCATGAACCACACTGTAGTGGCGCCGTCTGAAGGATTACCGTTCATCAACAACCACGTTCTTGAAATTGGAGATAATGCAAAGAAGATGGCGGTCACTGAATGCTATTAATTCAACTTTTAATAGTGTATTAATCTACATGATTTCATGCACTCTTCACTCGAAAAATAGCCAGTTATAATATATAACCAGCTAGGGCACAGTACTAGGAATTCAAAACGTCTTGCTTTCTCAATGCGTATTGAAAAACCAAGACAGTTTTCATATAGAAACAAATAGGGGTGAGCAGTCACAGTCTGCTACTACTTTAATATTGAGGATGGAACCTAACAACATATATCATTAGAATGGGTGAAAGTAGCTCTTCAAAGTGTCTATGAAGAAAATGCTCCTGTGAATAGTATCTTCATAATATTCAATTAAAACTACATTAAAATAAAGAGATAATCTTATTTTGCCTATAACATTGTGCTGCTTGTATTCTCGGAATTAGTCATTTGTACTGGAGAACCACCGTGGTTGGAACCTGGTGTCACACCTCTTTCATCTGGTGCAGACTTCACACAGATGGAAGAGGTGTGAGATCAGGTGCCAAGCAGAAGGGTGACACCTTTCTTAGACAGTTTCGGAGTCCTGCACTGAGTCTAAAAGTGCCAGACCTTTTGCCCTTTGGAATAGGTCTGAAAATTCATTGGATTTGGTATTTAATTGACCAGTGCCAACAGCACAATGCACACACTTAATTCTGAAGGTACAGATTACACATGGGTCAACTTATTAATATTAGGTACAAATGGAGGAATATTATGCAACATGTGATGCTGTCATTATTAAGTCCAGGAACCTTGGTAAGTCCCTTTTCACTTCATATTAATGTGATATGTAACACAGCAACACTAAGTACCATCAGTCACAGGGAGAGCTTCGAGCGGAAAGATGGACAGCACTCTCACTAAATGGGAGGAGAAGGAAAGCCCAACACCAGACGAGGAATGGGCAGCTTTGCGGCAGGTCGTATACAACACAGCTAAAACATATCTCGGAAGCCAGACAGAAAACACCAGGACTGGTTTGACCCCAACAATCAGGAGCTACAGAATCTTATGAGCAGAACAGACCAAGCCCACCAGAGAGTGTTGTAGACCAGGAACACTAGATCCACCACTGCAGCATACAAAGATGCCTGCAGATTGCTACAAAAATGCACTCGTGCATTGAAGTCAGACTGGTGGGAATTGAAGGCAGAGTAGCTGCAGAGGAGATGCAGACAGATGCAGACAGAAACAACATGAAGGGCTTCTACAGTGGACTGAAGGAAGTGTGGGGACCCGTGAAGAAGGGACCTGTTCACCTGAAATCAACAGATGGAATGGAGACCTTTTCTGACAGCAAGAGAGTTGTGGCAAGATGGAGTGAACACTTTCAGAAGCTACTCAATGTCCCTGGTGATATAGATCACGAAGCTCAGGACAACATCCAGCAGCGCATTACCAAAACATGCCTCGATGATATTCCAACCATGGATGAGATGGCTAGAGCAATCGCCAGCCTAAAAGATGGCAAAGCAACTAGAATTCCTGCTGAAGTATGGAAGCACGGAGGAGATAATCTGTTCAACAGACTGCACAAACTAATCACCAATGCCTGGGAGGAGGGTTCTGTACCCGAAGCATTGAAGGATGCCAGCATTGTAACCATCTACAAGAAAGGTGATCGAACAGACTGTTGGAACTATAGAGGAATCTCTCTTCTTTCCATAGCACTTAGCAGGCAAGATCTTTGCCAGGATCCTCCTCAACAGACTATCTATTCACATAACACCTGATGTAGTCACAGTGGGACTTCAGAGGTAACTGGAGCACCGTGGATATGATATTTTGTCTCCGACAGCTACAAGAAAGGTGCATTGAGCAGGACCGAGCACTGTACATGGTATTTGTCAATTTCACTAAGGTGTTTGATACAGTTGAGAGGACTGGGCTATGGCAGCTACTGAGGAAGTATGGATGCCCAGAGAAGTTCACAACTATGATCGAGGCTCTACATACAGTAATGATGGCGAACATTAGTGTTGGACGGGAAGTCTCGGAATCGTTTGGGCTTACCAATGGGGTCAAGCAAGGTTGTGTACTGGCCCCCATGCTCTTCTCCATCTTCCTATCAGCAATGCTCGATGAGGCTTTCCAAGACATGGGGGATAGCATCTATATAGAGTCCAGACAGAGCGCTGACCTATTCAATGTTGCACACTTCTGAGCAAAGACCAAGACGACTCGGATACTGGTGAGAGAGCTGCTATTCACAGATGACAGTGCACTGGTTGCCCACTCTGCTGAAGAGATCCAGAAAAAAGTGGATGCTTTCTCCGATGCATCAAAAAAGTTCGGCCTGAAGATTAACATCAAGAAGACGGAGGTGCTGTAACAACCCAACTCTACAAGAACCCGAGAGGAGGATATCACGGTTGACGGAAAGAAGCTGAACTCTGTTCCGGAATTCACCTACCTCGGAAGCACCATATCAAGTGATGGACGCATTGATGCGGAAATATAGAGGAGGATGGCCAAGCCTAGCGCATCTTTCGGCCGACTACGCCAGAGATTCTGGAACAACCACCATGTGTCCATGCGGGTCAAAAGCAAGATCTACCATGCAAGCGTGCTATCCACCCTACTATATGGAGCCGAGGCCTGGACAGTGTACAGACGACAGGTGAAAAAGCTGCATGCCTTCATGATGCAACATCTGCGTTCAATCATGAGGCTAACCTGGAAGGACAAAGTGACAAATAAAGAAATGCTCAAACGGATGGGGCTGCCCTCTATGGAAGATCTTCTGATCAAATAGAATCTCCAGTGGACTGGACACCTCATGAGGATGTCATCCTCTTTATTTAGCTCTCTGCTATGAGAGTGATGTCCATGAGTCGGTCTTACTGTCTCTCAGCTTCAGGGTTCTCTTGATGGTATCCTTGAACCAGAGATGAGGGCGCCCTCTCTTTCTGAAACCAGAAGACAGTTGAGAATAGAGGCTCTGCTTTGGTAGTCTGTCTGATGACATCCTCATACTTATTTATATAATTCTCAATCATCTCAGTTTTAATGAAATTATTATCGTTGATAAGTCGAATACGTCAAGACACGAATACGTCGATAAGTCGAATACATCAAGACACGTTGGACTTATGTTAGACTAATGTTAGACACATGTCAGAGACATGTTAGATCTATGTCGAGATAAGTTAACACCATGTTGTCAGCGCATGGGCTGCATGTTCCTCGAGGCTCTCCGTCAGTCTACCATAAGTTGACGTAGCTCAAAAATAGACCGACGTAGCTCTAATGAACGTCTAACATATCTCGATATAAGCCTAACGTGAGCGCAACATTAGCCCAACATAACCCAACGTAACCCAACATAATGGCCTTACGTCTAGCTATGTCAAAAGTCGTGGGTATGTCCCAAACCTTGACGTGTGTCACCATATCTCGACGTATCTCAATGAAATGGCCAAATTTCACCTATGTCGGCTTACGTATATCAATTTTGTTATGCTTGCCAGACGCATGCAGTGTGTTCACCATTTCCACGTGACAATAACAATAATAATAATAACTACAATAATAACGATAATAATTTCATTAATACTGAGATGAATGAGAATTATATAAATAAGTATAATAATAATGACAATATTGATAATTGATCAAATATAGATACTAATAGAGCTAATAAACCTAATTTGACAGTTCACTCTTCTCACTCTCTTAACAAACCCCAACCCCAGGAAGCTGGCCACTACACATGAATGGTTGTAAAGGATGTGTGGGTGTGGGTGTGGGTGTGGGTGTTGGTCTGGGTGTTGTGATGTGGTTGTTTGATTATAGCAACACATTAACTAACACAGGGAATCTGGGTCATAATCATTAAGCGCTAATATTTTAATTTTGTTTTCCTAATTAGTTCCCTAATTAAATATCCTGAGAGTAACCAAGGATCTTACAATAATTTTTTCCTTTCCTGTGATATGTTCCAAAAGTAAATATAGCCCAAACTCATTGCGCCACAATCAGTTATGTAATTTCTCTACACTATCCTATATAAAAACGTCCTTGGTAATTGAAGCGGACCTTAAATGACCAGCGTCACCCAAACGAGGTAAGCTCTCCAACCTGCTAAGTGGATTGTTAATCTGTTAAATGGCACACTCTTCAGAACTTGAGAGTAAATTGATTTACAACCCCGAAGCATAGCATTACTAGCTTGAGTGGCAGATGCCGAAGGAACTTGGTAGTACATTGATTGAGATATGCTAAGCTGATTGGTATTCCCTTTATTGACATATGTTAAGCACATTGTTAATTAATACCTTTATTGACACAAGCTAAGCAGAGTGTTAATATCTTTATTGACATATATTAAGCAGATTGTTGGAACCTTTATTGACATAAGCTAAGCAGAGTGTTGATACCTTTATTGACATATACTAAGCCGAGTGTTTTAACCTTTATTGACATAAGCTAAGCAGAGTGCTGATATTTGTATTGACATATGTTAAGCACATTGTTGGTACCTTTATTACCATAATCTAAGTAGGTTGTTGGTAGCTATATTGACATAAGCTAAGCAGGTTGTGGATACCTTTATTGACATATTTAACTAGAATGTGAGTACCTTTATTGACATAAGCTAAGCAGGCCGTTGGTACCTTTATTGACATATGCTAAGCAGATTGGGAATACCTCGATTGACATATGCTAAATTGGGTTTTGGTATATGGACATCTGGTAAGCAAATTGTGAGTTTACAAATGCTAAAAGGATTATTGGCACATTGATTGACTTATGCTAAGCAGATTATTAGTACCTTGATTGACATATACTACGCATTTTAAGTGTAAGCACTGTAATTAACATGTCAACCAGATTGGGTGTGAGTACAGTAATTGACATAATGCTAAGCAGATCCTGTGTGCCTTGGTTGATATATTCTAAGCATATTGTGATTACATTAATTGACCTACGCTAAGCAGATTCTTAGTATCTTTATTGACAATCAGGTGTAGGTAGTCATAGGTCAATACTGATATTGTGATAATGATGTTGTAAGCATTACAGGAACCAATCATTCAAGCTGACATCACTAATACTCACCAGGAAAGCGAGGTTATGGGAACATTTATGCAAGCAGTTTGCCTGCTAGTAGACTGTCATTATATTGATTGACAGACACTACTCACACTGTCACTACCGTGACTGACATACACTGTGCACGATGTAACTTAACTGATTGGCATACATTGAGCAACATGTCACACCAGACTGGGTGGCTGAATGAGTTAGAGCGTCCGTCTCCCGTGTTGGTAGATCGTGGGATCGAACCCTGGTCGAGTCAAACGGATGATTTAAAATGTGATTCTTGTCGCTTCCTAGCCAGATGGTCGGCATCATTAGGATAGGGCAAGGACTGGTCTGCTCAGTGTCAGGATATTGTGACTGAGTGGGATATCAGGTCATGGTGCTGGCGGCCTGGTCTTCCAGTGTGGCAGCATTATAAAGTTGCCATTAGTGCGCACCGTCAGAAGTCGGTACCCAGCCTGATATGACCTTAGATGTTGCTAGGACGCAAAACAACAAACAAACAAAAAAGCAACATGTCACTACCTTGGGTGAGATACATTGTGCACACTTTCACTATCTTTATTGGCAGACACTGTGGACACTGTCACTACCTTGCTTGGCAGACACTGTGGACACTGTCACTGCCTTGATTGGCAGACACTGTGGACACTGTCACTACCTTGATTAATATACACTAAGCACAATGTCACTACCTTGATTAACATACACTAAGCAAACTATGACTGCCTTGATTGACATGCTGTGTGCACACAGTCACTACCTTGATTTACATATATTGTGTATTACCTTGATTGACATACACTGTCAGTACCTTCATTGACATACACTGCAAACTGGCAGTACCTTGATTGACATACACTGCACACTGTCAGTATCTTGATAATAGGTATCCCAAGTGATTTTCAAAAATAGTTTGGAGTTTGATTTAATGGATTTCACCTGTTAGTATATTTAATTTGAAATAAAACACTTCATTTGTGAAAATCGCTCTAATATTAAAGAAGATATGGACTTTTTTAGGTTGTTACTTAATTGGTCCCACCCAAAACTAAAACGATAGCCTTTTTGATGGCCCCAAGAATTAAAAGTAACCACCCTATCAGACTTTCTGTATTTTTTCCTTTAAATCCATGGCCTATACAATGAGAATAAAAAGATCCAGGGGTCTGATCTGGTTATATTTCAAGATATACATCTTCAAAAATGCGCGAAATCACAATTTCCTTAATTTCAGCAATTTCCAAATTTCGCTTTGGACCACTTTTGGGGACTTGGTTGTGGAAAAAATTGGCACCCATATTAAATTATTCTGATTTATCCCTAACCTACTGATGAGTCTTGTCATTGCTATTTTTTTTCAGGACTACATATGCTTGGGAAAAGCTTAAAAAAATAGGTTTAAAATGGTCCAGAGCTCAATTTGACAAGTGATAAAATCCGGTAAAAGGAAATGCCCAACTTTGAGCAGGCTTATTTGGTACAGAAAAGCACCTGTACAAGATAATTGCATTAAATTTTCACACTGTACTACCTTCAATATGCTGTTTCTGTTTACGTTACATACAATACAATTTGATAGATGTGAATGTTTTTTTTTTAAATGTTTTCAAACCCTGTGTGTGTGTGGGCAGTGTGTTTATGGCACATTGCATAACAACTGGCACATTGCATAACAACTTTAGCATTCAATTATTAAGTAGAGCCAACATTTATTTTGTCTCAAATTTATGCCTTCACGCCATGCTTTGCTAAGAATCATGATTAACTTCTTTTTTTAAAGAAAAAAAGGATCTATATTTTCATGCAAAAACCTAAGTTATCCATTATTCTGTTCCGAAATGGTTGTTAATTGAACATTTTAAATTAAAATTTAAAATAGATGGACAAAGAATTCATTCAAGGACAAAATATGACTATATGGCCTGTAGTATTGGCAACAAAATGATATCATTGGCATGATGATGCTAGCTCTGGTGAATGGGTGCCAGAGGTTTGAAGAAGCAGTGTAAAAGTTCATGCATAAGTTAGTTGAAACAAACGTGATTTTCTACATAAATGGACTTGACAAAGCATTGATTTTCTGTAGCTGATCAAAGTCATATCCTAATGTGAATGATACTATTAGAAAGAAGAAATATGAAGCTTTATTTTGCTTTAGATTTTATTTCAATTGGTGAACAACTTAGAACACACCAACAGATTGAAAATCATGAATTTTAAGCCTCCACACACAGATTATTGGTAGATTGGCAAGGCACTTGGGATACCTATTGATAAACATACTCTGAGCACACTCTCACTAACTTGATGTGACATTTCTAAATCACCATACCCCAAACCACGCCCCTTCTTGGTGTATCTGGCAAGTCAGTCAAGTCATCTCGAACCATGAAACATGCAGGTCAGCTGACTACTTCCGGTAATACTGCGCCATCAGTAGTCGTAGGCCTGCGCAAGGCCAGGCTGGCCATGAGAACATGGCCGACAGTGGCACTCCCGGGCAGCCTTCATGTTCAGTCTCACGTAGCGGTCGTGGCCATGACAGTTCACCATCATTCCCGAAACCACTTCCTGTTGAATGCAAACACCGAAAAGGAAGGTGGTTAATGGAAGTTCAAAGGTCGGAACAGCACAGTTTTTGTTTGTTTGTTTGTTTGTTTGTTTGTTTACCCCCGACCCCCCACGCCCCCTAGCACAAAAAGTAAACATTGGCTATTGGTTGTCAGGAAGCTATAGTCTGGACATTTTCAATCATTTCTCTTTATTAGTTTATTTTGGAAAATATGTATTCTTCTGAATAATATTATGCCAGCGAAAATATTGTATTGTCCCAAGATGCAGGTAGTGGAGCATATACATGGAGAATATTCAGTGGCAATAAATGGATAATAAAAATAATAATACTAATACCCTTCCGCGCCTTTATACTTGCATATTGCTTACACAACACGTAATATATGCGTGTACATTTATTAAAAAATATATTTAATCGAAATGTTTTCTTATTGTGTTATCCTCCAACCACCTTGGAATATATATTAACCTCCACCAGCTCCACACTGGCAGCATAACCCAATATCAAACTCAATCACATTATCCTGATACTGAGCAAACCAGTTATTGCCTTCTCCTATAAAGTAATACCGAGTGCCAGGCTAGGTCCTGACTAGATAAAGGATTCACCTGGTACTCAGTACACGGGTGAATTCCAACCCTATATAAAAACGGTCAAAAATGCGGGTCAATGAAATGAGAGCCTAATTTCACAATGTAAGAAGCAACAATTATTCTTTACATATGTCTTATAATTAGCCCGCTACCTTTGAGTTGACAAATATAATATAATATCTAGTTTAATAAGATTTAAAAGTGAAATCGACGGCATTCTACAGCCGCCATCTTGTCTTTTTGCATTCTCTCCCATTTCACCAACTCTGTGCCGATATAAGTATCCATTTGATACTGGAGGCAGGCATTCTACTCCCTGTTCCATACTAAAGCTATTTTCATCACCAGTATTTAGACAACATTGTCATTCACCCGTGTACTACAAGTACCAGGTTAATCTTTTATCTAGGTCCTGACAAGTATCAATGTTGTAAATCATTGGTTTGACTCGGTCGGCTTTTCAAAACTCCACATGGGAAGCCAGCCAGCGCTGTTCACATTTTGGCAACTGAGGTCCGGTCCTACTGAAACAAAATTTAATTTAATTTAAGAATGTACCAAATTTGAAATATGTTAGTAAAATATACAGCCATTTGAGTCGGCCACTTTGTGATTGAAAGGGCATAGGTTAGTGAACAGCCACTTAGTAAGTAGCAAAGGGGATGTCTAAGGCTGTGGATCCATAGACTGTTCCCTTGTGCTGTGTTCCCTTGTTCTGTGTTCACCTGTGACCTTGTGACGTGCCACACAGCCAATGAACATGTTCATTCTCTATCTACCTAGTCGCTAAGTCACATGTGCCATGCATAAGGCCATATGGTCTCTGGGTTCGATCTATGGGAACGGCCACAAAGCAAAACACAGGTTCATTGTCTGTGTGGCATGTCACCAGGTCACAAGCGAACATGGAACAAGGGAACAGTCTATCGATACACAGCCTAAAGAGGAAGTGACTCTACCGTTGTGCTCGGCTTGCAGCAGCCGCAGTACTGGATGGTCTTCATAGCTCCAGTGAATGTGTCCCATTCCGGAAAAGACATGGAGCGGCAGTGACCTCGGCAGCCATGAGTGCGCAGCGTCACGAAGCCGCAGTCACGCACGTACATCTGCAGAAGGAGACGGGTGTAGAGGGTGGGTGTTTTATGTCCTGGCAACATCTAAAGTCATATCAGGACGGGTATCGACTTGTGACAGTGCGCACTCTTGGTGACTTTGTAGTGCTGCCCCACTGGGAAATTTGGCTGCCAACACTATGACCCGATATCCCACTCAGTCACACGATAAATATGTCTAAATTTGAGCAAAGACTGTCTTGGTAGAGCTCCTCGTTCTAGTGTGTATCTATATTGGTGTAGAAATGGGGAAATGGGAAAGAATGAAAAAGAAAACAAGATGGCGGCCATTAAATACTTTAAATTTGACTTTTAAAATTGATTAATAATACATTCTTCATTTCAAAAGGAGCAGGCTATAGTCGATAAATATTTGACCGATATATTTAGCATATTAGATTGCAAATTCATCTGGGTATTTCCATAATCCAGCCTTCTGACACTTTATATATAGGGTTGTGTAGCAGCGCTGTCACCGAGATAGTACTACTGGTCAGTAAAGTATATTCTGGGAGAAAACTTGAACCCCTAATATATAGCCCATTCCCCCGCCCCTCCCCCACCTAATTCGATGTCAGCCTATATTAAAGCACTGCTCAACTTCACCCACCACATACTCGGTTGGTTTGGTGGTTGCTGGAGTTTTACGTCCTGGGAACACCTAAGGTCATATCAGGACGGGTATAGTGCTGCCCACTGGGTGTCCAGGCCACCAACACCATAACCCTTGATATCCCACTCCATCGCATTATCCTGAGACCGAGCTAACCAATCCTTGCCCTATCCTACTAATGCCGAGGACCTGGCTAGGAAGCGACAAGTCTCAATTTTGTAAGTGATTGGTTTGACGTGACCGGGTATTGAACTCCCGCCCTTCCACATGAGAGCCCTGCACTCTACCGATTCGGCCACCGCGTCCGGTCCACATACTCAGTCTATTACATACAACTACATGCATGTAAAGCTGTGTTCACACATACATAGTTAAACCGGTTTAGTTAAACCGGTTGAACTAATCCACCTCATGAACTGGTTTACATGAAACAAACTAGTTGGGTCTACATAGCGCTAAACCGATTTTGCACCGCGTTCATACACAGGTTTTAAACCGGATTAATTCAAATGGTTTAGTCAAAACAGTTTAACATGTATGTGTGAACCGGGCTTAGCAAAATACCTTTACTTTCGACTGCATTATGACCACCGTACCGTAATCTTCACCTCCCGACGGCTGCACAGCGAGTGTCTCAATATCGATGACGTCACGCCGACAGACGCCGACGGTGAGCGCGTCATGGCCGACAGAAACGGAAGTGGGATCGTTGCCTCAAATTCCGGCGAGAGCAACGCCGTTGCCATCATGATGAGACACAGTCGCATTGTGCAACTCGAGAGAGCGCCCTGCACCGGAAGTGTTGGCTCCATGTTGCCGGTTACAAGCGTAGACTTACTTCCGGTGTGTCGAGCACTGTAACTCTGACTGTGATTGTGAGCTGGTGTAAGTAGCTCTGTTCACTGCAAGATTGTTCCGTTCACTGCCCAGTAAAATCGCGTGGTGGGGCGGTATTCTATATCGGTACAATAAATAACAAAATACATAAGCTGACCTCGAGTAAACCAAAAGTGCACACAAAAGAAACTAGTTCCTTGCAAATCACGTTACATCTACCTCTGTTCGTCTGCCAGTGTAGTTGTGGACCTTTGCTCAGACGATGAGTTTCTTCCTAATCATGCGTCTGATTAATAGTGTTCTGGATCTTATTGTGTTCCTTTGCATGTGTATTTATGGTGAACGCTGATTCCCTCGCTTCCTGTGCGCTTTGAGGTATTTCCTGAAATGTAGTTCCTCCTATTGATTGTGTGTGAGTTCTGCACTCTGAGAACACACAGGAGAATTCTATTCGCACAAGGTGGCGCTGCGGTGGCAATGGAAAGCACACACAGTTGCAGCACACTAAAAGTGGCTGGTTGTACTTTGTAAGGCTTCCTGTGAATGTCATTATAGTTATCAAGGGGTTCACCACGCACACTCATATATATATGTTATATATTATATAAATTATATATATATTATAAATAATATTTAAATATATATATATATATATTTAGGATATACATATATATATTATGTATTTATATATATATATATATATATATAGTGAAACCTCTCTAAATCAACCGATCATGGGACCCACTTTAAATTGTCAATTTAGGTAGGTGGTCGGTTTAGGGAGTTTTCATTTTGTTACGACAATGGAGATCGTTTGGTACCCAAATAAAGCGATCGATATAGGGGGGGGGGGGGGGTGATCGATCTGTGGAGGTGGTCGGTTAGAGTGGTTTTACTGTTTATCAGTATACAGTTATATATATATATGTGTGTGTATATACATATATATGCATATATTTGACGTCACCCTGAACTATTTGACAAAGAAGCCACACAGGTGAAACTAATTACTGCACTGCTGCCTGCCAGCTACAAATAAACCGGGTATTTGCGTAATGTAGCACACGTACATAATGTTTACTACATTTTTCTTAGCATATTTTGGCTCAATTAACTAACGTACTCAAAGGTTTTCCAAGATTTTAAATTATACTGGTAAGAAGAGGCATTTCCTTGCCCGTTGTCGACCAATGAGCTCAGCATCAGGATAATGACTGAGTGGGATATCGGGTCATGGTGCCGGTGCCCTGGTCTCGCAGTGGGGCAGCATTATAAAGCTACCGTGAGTATGCACTGTCACAAGTTGGTACCCATCCTGATATGACCTTATATTGTTGGAGTTTTACATCCTGGCAACATCTAAGGTCATAGCAGGATGGGTACCAACTTGTGGCTGTGCACACTCATGGCGACTTCTGTGAAATCGGGCCACCAGTACCATGACTCAATATCCCACTCAATCACATTATCATGATACTGAGCAAACCAGTCATTGCTATATCCTATTAATGCTGAGTGCCAAGGTAGGAAGCAACAAGTATACATTTTATAAGTCATTGGTTTGACTCGATCGGGAATTGAACTCCCACATGGGAGGCCTCAGCTCTACCGATTCGGCCACTGCGGCGGATATGACTCTAGATGTTGCCAGGATGTAAAACCGCAACAAACAAACGAGTTGACCAGATAGTTGTAACTCATGATCACAAACCAAACACAATGCAGAATAATTTGACGGAAGGTTTTATTGTATTTGTCATTTGTTGTATCACTGTAGACACTGCTATTACTTAGACTGACAGGAACGCGTCAGTTGTTCCCGCATAATTTCAACAAGATGACATCACAGATGAGGGGGTGAAGCTGCGCTGGTTGAATTCAGTTGATTAATTTGTTTGCCACTGGAACACAATATAAACATTGGGTTAAGACTATACAATATGTGACACTTCAACGTAGTAGGTATTTGCTCATCTATACCAATCCTACTAATACAATATACTCAACTAATTGGCGATGGGAACAAAGAAGGCATCAGGTTCAGGTTGTTGGAGTTTTACGTCCAGGCAACATCTACAGTCATATCAGGGCCGGTACCAACTTGTCACAGTGTGCACTCATGGTAACTTTATAGTGCTGCCGCACTCGGGGACCAGGACTCCAGCACCATCACCTGATATCCCACTCAGTCACATTATCCTGACAATGAGCCAACCAGTCATTGCCCTATCCTAATAATGCCGAGTGTCTGGCTAGGAAGTGACACATATCAATTGGTTTGACTCGATAGGAAAAGAGCATGAAACAGTAGTCAGTGAAAATATTTTGAACCAAGGAAATCCTAAAAGTGGGCATGTTGATATGACCTTCCATTTTCTCAACACTTAAGACCCTAACTAACTGACAAACGATGTAAATTGGCGGTATATACTAGAATAATCAAAATAATCAGATTTGATAATGATGACCTTATAAACGATTGTGAACGGTGAGTCGTCTTTGCACACTTAGTTGATTAGTTTGACACATCTAGTAACTAGGAAACAGAATTATATTAATTTAAATAACATTATTACTTTCAAAATTTAATTTTCCATGGAGTATTCCTATTCTTATTTTTTGTTTTGGTATCAGTTCTTAGTCTTAGTCGTAGGCTTAGTCTTATTTATTCTCATTTGTCTCCTTATTCTTAATCAGATTCCTATTGTTATTCTCTTTCTTATTTGTAATCTAATTAAAATTGTTACCATTACTATCCCTGTTGCTAGGACGTGAAACCACAACACACCAACCAGGATCCTTATTTGTTTCCTTAGTGTTGGTCTTGGTCTTCATCATGGTCGAGGTTCTAGTCCCCGTCCTGATATGACCTTAGATGTTGCTAGGACGTAAAGCAACAACAAAACAAAAACAGACAGTCATATTCTTAGTCTTAGTTTAACCGTTTTCCTAATCCTCCAGGATTATCATAAATTATAGCTTAATAGTATCAGGCTTGGCTTTCTTCAAAGTTTCTTTTTTACTAAATCCTGACATCGAATTTTTGATAAATCGCTACTCATCATGCTCATTACAAATTGTTATTTACACTTGAAAACTTTAAATAGTTGTGGTGCTTGGCTGCAATTGCAATAAATAGCCTCGTTGATAGTTTACAGTACCACGTATGGGTTCACAATTTAATTACTACCACTGCTTTTATTGTTGGCCACTCTCCACCAAGGACGCCATGAGGGAGGCACTACTTTGTGTTTTTTTAACTTGTCATAGTTACAGCCGCATTTGGAACGCGTACCGGCAGCGATGGTCGAATCGGTAGAGTGCAGACTTCCAGTGCGGAAGATCGGGAGTTCGAATCCCAGCCGAGTCAAACCAATTATTTATCAAATTCGTACTTGTCACTACCTAGCCTGATGCTTCGCATTAATAGGATAAGACAAGGACTGGTTAGCACAGTGTCGGGATAATGTGACCATGTGGGATATAGGGTCATGGTGCCAGTGGTTTGGTCTCCCAGAGGGGCAGCATTATAAAGTGAATGCCTTGAATGAACACTGTCACAATATGATCACTGATATGATCTTAGATGTTGCTAGGGTAAAACAACAACAACAAATAAACAAAACAAGCATCAGTAACACCTGGCAAAAATCTGATACATGATTTGTGAATCAATTAGTACCAAACTTTAAATAACACTTCAATAATCCGATTGTTTTGAGATTCTGCCATTATTATTAGATATAAGGTGATGTTGTTCGGCAACATGGGTAATTTGTGGGTGACAAGGAACCGATCCCCATACCCACCGATCATTGAATTACAACACCACCACCATCTGCCGTGTTCTTACGACACTTTCGACCACTTCCGGTCGGTGATATTGCAACTCCCTGCCCCTACATTAGGCGGTGCCACCATCACGACCCACCGACTCGTGAGTACTCAGTGAACCCAATAACACTTCTAGTAGCCTCACCCAGCTACCAAGTACCAGCACTTCTCCACCAAACGCTGGGATCACCAACACCTCCACGCCTATTGTGGCTGTTCTCCAGTACTCCAGTTCCCGCCATGCCGAAATGGACATCAACACATGCATGTGCAACACACGATGCTGACCCTACAGATCAGACACCCAGGCAGCGAGGCCAACCAAAATCGGTCATCACCAGAACTCTTGCCAACAAAAAGGAGACAAGCAAGGAGGACAGCGACCCAGCTGATGCCGTTGCATAGATCTCCGAACTATGGGAATCCATGACAGACTCCCTTGAGCAGCAAGCTCAGTTCGCCAAAAAGATCATAGACAGGATGGAAGCGCTTGAAACAAATACCAGGAGGAGGAAGTGCTGACCTTGCAACAACTCGTCTGATGACACTACCACACCCAACAAATGCAGACGCTGTACCAGCAGTACACCTGATAGGTTGCGCACACCAACACGTGACTCATGAAGAGAGGGTGGCAAAACAAACAGCCGGTGACGCAGGAGGAGCAGAGACTCGCGCCACCACTCATCGTCATCGGAGGATGACACATCACACCGGGATGTGGTCAACGACATTGTGGACTCCAATGCTGACAATAACGGAAAAAAGAAATGAGGTAGGAAACAGCTCATTCCACATATGTTTGTGATCAGAGATGATAGAAAAGGGAAAGTTGGACTGGGTGAGAGCACATGGTACAAGTACTTTGCAGCATTGGGTAGAATGAGGGGCTACTCCATGGTGCCGCAGTTATGGATGGAGCCCATGATCTAGCACCAGGACCAGGTATTCATTATGGTGGAGGACTGGTCATGGGCCACATGCTTAGGTTGGTCAGAATGCATATTCACGATGATTGATGAAGGTCGGTTGCCACGAGGATGGAAGGGTAGCACAGCCATCAAAGACTTGCAGCAGGATGCTTCTCTCACGGGAGTGAGGAATGAAGACCAGAAAAAAGCTGCTAGAGCCGAGTACAGTTATAAGGCAAACTATAACAGGTCGGAGGAGCAAGGCTTGACAAGTAGCTGCAGACTTTACAAAAGCCCCGAGTTAAATCACAAGACGGATGGCCGGCCTGGCCACAGTTGGAATTGGGGCAGCGAGTGCTGGTTCAACAGCTCACATGGGGTGGGCAGTGAGAGGTTTGAACAAGTGTGCACATGGTGTGTGAATAAATATTGTAAGTCAAACCCACACAAGGAACAGGACTGTAACAATAGGAAAGGTAGTTGGAGAAGAAAGCGGCAACAGCGACTAACGATGATAATCACGGGTCGGATTTTTAGTAAGCGGCCCTCGTCGGGCCGACACACCTCATAGCCATCAAGTTCACAATCAAATTCAAACACGTGGTAGCAATACTGCAGCCAGGTTAGGTGCCGAACACACTGTCAACCATTGTAGTGCCATGACAGTTAATTGCTCCCTCGCCACTGCAGAACTGGCAGCCATGCATGACATAACCGACGCCACACATAGAGGGGCCCCAGCCCAACCACACAACTGCCAGCCCACAACCAAGACCACCAAACCATCAGACGCCACCATTAACAACGACGTGCTCTGAGACTCAACATGCCATAACATCAACAGCCAACCCCCCGCAACAAGACAAGCAAAAGTAGGTGTCATCAATATTGCCAGTAACTGTGTAGATGTAACCATTGTCTGTGTACCCGTCAAACCAGCCCCTCGTGGCCTGGCTCGGGTTGTTTACTCGGCAGCACCCCCCGGCGCCGATGCTACTCCAATAACAGACCACCTCGCCCTTCAAAGCCACCCCCCTACACCCCCCACCCAACTGTCGCCTCAGTAACCAACAGCCAAACCACTCACCCCACCCCACCCACACCCCACACCCACCCCTCACACTCACCACCAACCAGTTCCGGTGGCAACCACCACACCACTGGAAGCAACCAACCAAACAACAACAAAACCCCACTCCCACTCCCCCCTCATCAACGCCCCAACCAGGCATGCCCACCCCAAGACTGCTCCAACTGTAAATGACTCTGTTGACAGCTTAGTCAGTTCACCGAGAATCGATGCGGACTTCACCACTGCCACCCACTGCTTCACCTTCACATCATCCTGCCACCGCATGACTCCAAACGCCGATGCTGCCATCACCGACCCAATCAGCATGCATGACAACTCTACACATCCACAACCATCGGCCCACATCAACCGTGAAGGTACTGTTGTTGCTTGTGTATGCCCAGTCAGCTACGGCCCCCCCTCCCACAGCCCACCAAGGGACAGGACAACCGCGATGACCAACTAGATGCACTACTCACCGACGATGACTGCACAACTGCTGCCGAGGACCTAGACGACACCACAACACCACAACACCACAACACCACAACACCACAACACCATGACACCACAACACCATGACACCACAACATGACACCACAACACCACAACACCACAACACCACGATGCCATAACACAATGACATCACGACACCACGACACTATGACACCACGACACCATGACACACGACACCGATGGTATTACATCACCTATAACATGCTCCACCATATAATCCACCACACATATAAACCTACCCTTGTTAATATTTGGCCTTTATCTGTTCACATAGCATGGCAAGATGTTATTTATAGGGACATATACGACAAGGTGAGGGAGACTGGCCTCCCGAACCACATCGCCATGAGGGCTCCAGTCCCATCAGCATTCAACATTCCTAGATGGAGAGACCTACTAGCCAGGTACCACAATGACCAACTCATCGACTTCCTCGATTTTGGCTGGCCCACCGCCTATGCAGCACCCAAGCCCCCCGTACCGTCCGTGACCAAACACAAGGAAGACCCTCAGCATCTACACTGGATAACACTGTATGTCAAAAGGGAGAGTGACCTTGGCGCACTCCTCAATCCCTTCGCCACCATTCTTCCCCTGGGCCCAGACCAGCCCGATGATGACCCGCCCCAAGAGGAACACTGATGAGTGCAGGGTCATCGTCGATCTGAGCTATCCCAGGGGGCCGAATGAGTAGAGCGTCTGTCTCGTGTTTGGGGGATCGGGAGATCCGAAACCATGAATTTGTGGGTTCAAATCCTGGTTGAGTCAAACCAATGCCTTAAAAATTGATAATTGTCGCTTCCTAGCCTGGCACTCGGCATTATTAGGACAGGGCCAGGACTGGTTGGCTCAGTGTCAGGATAATGTGACTGAGTGGGATATCAAGTCATGGTGCTGGTGGCCTGGTTTCCCAGTGGGGCAGCACTAGAAAGTTGCCATGAGTGCACACTGTCACAAGTCGGTACCTGTCCTGATATGACCTTAGATGTTGCTAGGAAGTAAAACCACAACAAACAAACAAATCCTCAGCTGTTGGGGTAATTGGTGGGGGCCCCCCCCTCGCGCCACACATACTGGAGAGATTATAATGATCAATGTAATATATATATATATATGATATACTTCAGTTTAATTTGGAGAAACGTTGATTTTGAAGATTAACTGGCGGTGGAAATCCTCTATTTCTGAACTTCCACACTGCCATTACCTGATTCAGTTTGTGGAGGTGTGCTGACTGCACAGCTCGGCCATGTTGTACGGCTTGCTCGTGCTGTACTCGGTTGAGGGCTTGTTCTTGGTGCCCTTCGGACACTCAAAGCGATGGGCACGTCCGTTGTCACACACTATGAACGCCGTCTCCTCTCCGGCATAGTAGAACCCGTGGCCGGTGTGCGCCCCGCAGGTCCCTGCAGCGGAACAAAATGAATGTCCAAGATTTAGTGTCCCGGTGCCATATAAGGGTTGGTACTAATTTGTGACTACATTGTAGATGTGGCCAGGACGTAAAACTCCAACAATCAACCCGCCACCCGTACATGGGTGTTGCCCACCTGTTACATTATGCATTATTGGTAAAAGTATGCTCTATTCCACACAGATACATGCATATTTTACACTGAGGTAAGCCGGATTATTTCAATTCTAGTAAAACCATGTGTTATAGTTGCATAGTCCGATGGTTGTGAATTTCAGCTATTTTCTACGATAAAAACATTGTTATAATCTTTAATTTGAAGTAAAGTTAATATATTAAATGGCTAACTTCGGAGATATTTGAAGCGAAAACATGACACATTATTGTTGGCAAGCACCCCAAAAGCCCGATACCATTGGTTTCAGGAGTAACCGTATTTTTGAAATATTAAATTGGCTTAGCATCTCGTATATGCAACAAATCTAGGTAAGTGTTTCGGTTTTGAAATGTTGATGCTTTCATCGGAGTATTCAACATTAAGCTAAGCGCATTTCCCCCCGCCTCCGCCTCCGCCTCCGCCTCCGCCTCCGCCTCCGCCTCCGCCTCCGCCTCCGCCTCCGCCTCCGCCTCTGCCACCGCATCCGCATCCGCATCCGCATCCGCATCCGCCCCCGCCTCCGCCGCCGCCCATGGCCCACGCCCGGACCCATCCCCGCCTCCGCCCCGCCACCGACGCATAGAACAAGGTACCAATGCAAGTTATGCTTTTCGATCTTAATCATTGATAACAGCTGATGTAGTTCACTTATTAGTACTATGTTTGAATAGATTTCAATGACAACAGAAACATCATGTATTCTTGATGTCTCCTATAAATAAATGCGGCTTGTAAAACAATTGGAACTCTAACTAATACTAATTAGGTTCACTAAAACTCGGCTTGAGACCCGACAACCTTTGGCGCCCTCTAGTCCATATCAACTGGCAAAGTGGCGCCACCTGGAGATGTAGCGTTGAACTCCAACGGGTGGTTTGATTTACTTACAGATTAACTTACAAATCCTATTCTGGCTGATCTAGGCCCTATTGGGCCTATAACGCTAGCTCGTTATGGTAAAAAAAACACTAAAAAAAACAATACTTTGCTTGCACACATATGGAGGTAGACGGAGCCCTGAAGTCTTATCATTGGGTGGTTTTCCTCTCCAATGTCCATCTAGTCTTCTCTCAAATGCTTCTACCCGGCTACCATTGGTGCTTTTCTCTCTTCACTCGTTGGGATTTGCTGTGTTTTTAGATATTTATCAGTATTATTATTGCTTACGTTGTTTTTCTCCCATGAGGTGTTTTGTTTATTTGTTTCCATTCATTTAAATCTATTTCTTCATATCGAAATACATAGTGATTTCGATGAATATTGAGTTGGCTCATAAAGCCCCAGTCACACATCACCGGATTGAGCAACGGACAGAATTGTCTAGTTTGGCGTCATAAGTATCAAAATGTATTAAAATGTGTCAAAATGTTGCGCTATCGAGTAAATGGCCGCTGGACAAATGGACAGGAAATGGACTGGAAACAGACAGGAAACGGACATGAATGGATAGCCAACGGACAAAACAAAATCAAACTGGACAAGAACCATAGACTTCAGTCCGGCGGCATCCGTTCTTAGTTTTGTGCATGTTCAAAACTTGCACGGACACAAACCGGACTTTGTTAATTTTCTGTCCATTTCCCCCAATCTGGTGATGTGTGACCAGGCCTTAACAGTATTAACCAAACATTGAAGCTGAATAATTGAAGGTTTCAGACACAAAACCGATAAATCCATTTTTGTAGTTTTCTGTCAAATGGAATTTAGGTTTGTGTTTTCCTGTTCACATCTATCTATTTCATGATGAGAAGAGCATGTTATAGGTGATGTGATACTGATAGCTTCTGTGAAAAAAATGGATTTTACTATCAGAATGATGTAAACCTTAGCTCATACATGGTAGGCATTGTTTCATTTCGCCCTGGATGGCGTGTTTCCGCCTGAATACTTCATTATACAATCTAATAATTTTGAGTGTCGGTTATGTTTCTTTGAGATAAATGTATCAATTCGATCATAGTAATGGCCTTTCTTTTAGTTTGAAGTAACATATAGTGCAAACAGCTAAATTTGGAGTGAAATAATGTAAGATTAATTTTGGCATGCATGACAAATACAATGCATATTGAAAATATAAATCAAATTGCAAATAAAATATATTTCACAGATATTATATATTTCGCTAATGTGATGTATAATGCGTTATACATCACATATATATATAAGTATAAATGCTAGCAGAACTTATATACTTTGCTATTTCCTCCATCGGCGCATTGTTGGAGTGCCTCTCAAAGCTCGCCCCCCCCCCCCCCCCCCCCCAGCTGTCGGGAATAGACTACATCGCCATTCCAGCCGCGCAGTGCATTGTGGGATGCATGGAATATAAACAACCCCCCCCCGCGAAGCACATGACCAATGCTAAGACACTGGGTGCGGCTATGAAATGTGCTAGTTTCAGCTCATCTCAGCCATTGTTTGAAACATAGAAAACCAACTAAAAAAATATATATATAATAAATTAAGATATTAATCTTTTATCCAGCATTGCATTTACATCAATATAATCAGCACATCTTATGCCATATACATTTAGATTTAGACAAATCTGGGTACTCAGACTAGTGTTAGAGCCATAGCCAGAGTCTGTTTTACTTATTTTATTCATGTTTTTATTTATATCCTATGGTTAATGACATATGTAGAAATAGAACATGAGTAGGGTTAATCAGATGTTAGTTATATATTTCTCTGAAACAAGTCTTTGTTGACAGATTTGTTGTAAATATAGTTTATTCATTGAATAAAGTCTTTTGTCAGCGCCATGGCACTGGTTTTCCAGCCATGTGACAATACAGTTATTTACAATATATGCAGCTAGCCCAAATCAGCTGAAATAACAATATCAAACATTCAAAGACTTACATATGGTATAGTTTGACAATTCACATACAAAAATAGCAGTTATATGTTGTATTCCTACACACTTGATACATACATGTGTATTGATTAGACCTTTACCAGCTGTTTACAATACGGAGTGCTTAGATGCATAGTTTCCCTTCATAGGTTTGTATGCCTACTATGTTGTGAATTGCAAAACTATCATGTTGTTGGAGTTAACATTTTGAGATGGAGTGAGTGTTAGTAGAATGGTTTGTTTGAGCATTTTAATATTTAGAACAAGAATTAATAATAGTGATGTGGATATCAGCCTTAAAGTGACTGATTGCTTTGTCAGGAATTGTATGTTTCTACACTCAAAATGTTTAACTATATCTAGTTTTGTGTTAGTTATATTCATCAGATCATTATAGTGCATGTGTGCATACATGTTTATGCCAAATTGTTATGTATTTCTATTAATTTTCAGTAAAATCTAAGTTTTACCCTATGCGTATCAGCAAACTCAATGGCCAGATGCATTTGCTTTGCTGCCAACGGTGTTTTGAGCGTATGCGCAGTTGGAACGGTGATCTCATCTATTGCTTCACGCCACACACAATATATAAATGACATATACATATCGGGCAGACAATGAACATTAACAGTTAAGCCCCTGGTAAGCAGAATAAGAAAATACGGGACTGGCTGCCTGATGGCATCGCCATATCTATGCCTACCTGTATATGTGGCCCATTGCACAAGAAGTCAATGCACACTATTAAATATATCTATATACAGTGCATTTCATGTGACCGGGCGTGGTGGCCGAATCAGTAGAGGGAGACCAGGGCCCATATGCACCAAGTTGTGCTAGTCTTAACCAGAGCTAGGCGCTAACTCCGGTCAGCTAGCTCCGGGTACCTGGGGTTCCGCGAAAAAGGTAAACTGGTATGCGCCAATGTTTTAGCCGGGCCGGATAGCTGACCGTGAGTTTATTTATAGATTTGGGAATTCCCTCTGCGTTTGTAGCCATATATTAGGTTCAAATATATTAAATGCTATCATATTTAACAGAAGTACATACGCAATAAGTGAAATTTTATCAATTTAACCCTAAATTTGAAGCATTATTAAGGCTACCGCCGCATTGGCGGTGATATTAATATTTATATTTTCGAATCGACGAACATAGAGTAAACAAACCGCCGCCGCCGCCAGTATGGAAAGCGACGTCGCTGCCGCGGCGGCGACGATTTGTTTACTTTACGTTCGTCGATTTGAAAATATAAATATTAATATCGCCGCCAATGCAGCGGTAGCCTTAATAACGCTTCAAATTTAGGGTTAAATTGATAAAATTTCACTTATTGTGTATGTAATTCTGTTAAATATGATAGCATTGAATATATTGAGACCCACACACGCACACTAACCGCCCCGGCTAGCAGTTAAACCTGATTTGAAGCTGGGGGAGCTTAGCCTAGGCTACGGTCCGCAGTTAGCGCTGGCCCTGATTGGTGCATACCAATTTTCCACAGTTAGCCGTGTGGAGATACCCAAACCGCGGTTAAGGCCCTAACTCCGATTGGTGCATATGGCCCCAGGAGTTTGGTTCCAGATCGAGTCAAACCAATGACTTACAAAATTGGTACTTGCGGGTTCCTAGCCTAGCACTCTGCATTAATAGGATAGGGCAAAGGCTGGCTAGCTCAGTATCAGGATAATGGGACTGAGTGGGATATCGGGTCATGGTGGTGGTGGCCTGATTTCCCAGTGGGGCAGCACTATAAAGTTGCCATGAGTGCGCACTGCCACACGTCGGTACCCATCCTGATATGTCTCTAGATGTTACCACAATCAACCAACAAACCTACCTCTGGATGTGCCGTGGTACTGGAAGTTCCCGCCCCCGACGTGTACCGGGTACCCGCCGTACTGCCGGAAGTTGAACTCGTTATTGTAGCCGTAGCCGTACGGCGCACCGTAACCGTAGCCGGTACTGGCAGCGGCTACGGCAACCAGCGCCAGTAGCACGGCAACGGAAGACTGCATCATGGCTAGAGCCTCAGTCAAATGTTGTCTTGCTTTAGTGACCGGCTTTGGAATGTAGGAGAATGTTGTCTGCTTTGGTGAGCAATTTGGAATATAAGAGAATGTCGTCTGCTTTAGTGAAAGAATTTGAATGTACGAGGAAATCGTCCTCTTTAGTGAACGATTTGGAATGTAGGAGAATATCGTCTGCTTCAGTCACCAACTTGGAATGTACGAGAATATAGCCTGCGGTTCTCGGATGCATCCCTTTTTATAGCGTTGCCATGTAACCCTGACAACATACATCACGTGTTCATCGCGCATCCTGCTGTCTCCTCTCGTTGTATACAAATATATGATCCGGCTCAGTATCTGCTTGGAGAGTGAGCGCAACGATGTTTGATGACGGACGCCATAGTGGCAGCAGCGCGAGATCTCGTGATGTGACGCCTGTTGCCGCCATTTTGCACGCAGCTGTCTCCTCGCTAGTAACGTCCGTCGGCTGCCGGTTTTCAAGGAATGACGCCTGCACCAATTTATACATAATTCACAGCCGTTTTCGGTCGCGAAAAGGTCTGAAAGCAATACTGTGTAAACATGAATTTATAATGATTTTAAAGTTGCATTGTCGGATAGGTTTGAGTTTCTCAGCTAACACATAGTGTTAAGTAACGTCAGGCTAACGTTATTATTTGGTTATGGTGAATTATAACGTCATAGTAACGTTATACTGACGTCATAACACGTATTGTAATGTTTTGGGGTCTACTGTGACTTGTTTTGTTAGCTGGGTTCAGTCATTTTCAGAGATAGATAGATTATAATTATCAACGTACTATAGTTATCTTAATTTAGCTTGAAATAACATTGACATAAAATGACTAACTTCAAAGATATTTGAAGTGTAAACATGCAATTTTAATGTTGACATATTTGTCAAAGCTATGACCCCATAGACTTAAACAGTGACATGTTCTATTACATTGACAGAGTATGCCCTTATATTAGATATCGGCGGCGAAATTGAAAAATATCGACAGGGTGCAATATTTGTATTCCATCCTGTAGACGTTGAAATTACATGCCTAAATCTAGAAACAGTTAGGTTATAAATGTTCTTGTTCTTGAGATAATAATTCTTTAAGATTAAATATATCAAATGTATTAATTTTGAATTAAAAGTGAACTTTGACCAAATTTAATAAAATCTTCCCCAAATTTGGCCCACTATTAGATTATATGTTCTCTGATATATCTCAAAAGACATCAATGTCATGTACACGTTTCTACATGGGTGTCACCATTGTGAAACTAGTGTGGTCAGCAAAGACCCAAACAGGTTGGTGTCAATCTTCTGTCTGCGGCTCCTTGCACAAACTAGCACTATACTAAGATTGGTATTATTTGAAAGGGAATCAAATTGTCTATCTATCCATACCAAATCTTATTCGGTTTAAAATATTTGTTAATTCAGTAGATGGGTTTTAAACTTTCAAAATTATTTAAATTGCAGAATTTCATCTGATTGACCTTTTTGATCTAGGGCAAACCAATATGGTCAGAAAGCTGAGGTCATCGCGCTTCTTCTAGTATCATCCATGACTTTCTATGAGGTAGTGCAAGGAAGCGCAAGCCCATTAAAGATACCCTGTTTTCACAGTTGTTTTCATTTACATCAGTAATGAAGGAATATTCACTAAATACACTCATCATACAAATGGAGTTTGTACCAACTTACTATATATTCTATCCAACAACACCATCGGATAGAACATATGTTGATGTTCTAGGTTATGTAATTTCATCTAAATCATATACAAAGAGAAATAGTTACAAGCATGTTAATATTGATATAAAAAAAGCACCATTCCTCGACTTTTAATGGGCGCTGCCGGTACCTACTTATATGTAGCAATGTGTGCTTAATAAGTGCATTAAGGGCGCATTCCATATACGCGTAATGCGTAATGCGTTATGCGTTATGCGAATGCCATCATTCCATATATGCGTAATGCGTATTGCGTTATGCGCTATGCAGTGAAGTATATAAAAAGTCTATAAAAAGTGTGTGTGACTCTGTGTCTCTGTGTGTGTCGCTATGTGTGTGTCTGTGTCTCCGTGTCTCTGTGTGTGTCTCTGTCTGTGAGACACACACAGACACACACAGAGACACACACAGAGACACACAGACACAGAGACATACACACAGAGACACACACCCAGACACAGAGATACACACAGACACACACACAGCAACAGAGACACAGAGACACAGACACACACAGAGACACACACACAGAGACACACAAACAGACATACACAGATTCACACACAGACACAACACAGAGACACACACACAGACACACACACAGAGACACACACAGAGACACACACACAGAGACACACACACACAGAGACACACACACACACAGACACAGATACACACACACAGAGACACACACACAGAGAATGGGACGGTCCAAACATGGCTCAGTTTAGCTTGCTTCGAGGGATGTTAGGACCGTCCCAAATATGAAGACTGCTTCCTACCAGGTCCGCCGCATAAACCTACACGGCTGTCCGTAATTATCAGTCGCCTCCTCCAGCCTTATATCAATGGACAAATGCGACTGATGCTTTTCTGTTCACAGACACAGAGACACAACACAGAGACACACACACAGAGACACACACACACAGAGACACACAGACAGAGACACACAGATACACACACAGAGACACACACAGAGACACAGAGACACAACACAGAGACACACACACAGAGACACACACACAGAGACACACACAGACACACAGACACACACAGACACACACACACAGACACACACACAGACACAGAGACACACACACACACAGACACAGATACACACACATGTATGTTGGGGTGTTCGTAACCTTATGACGGTTACCGGTTGCAGAACTGCAACATTGGGTAGAGAGGCTCCGATAAATCGGCCCAATCTGTGGTTGAAGACTTGTCTTCGTAGAGGGAGTGTTGTGAAAGCTGGGGACATCTCTCACGACGTGGTGACGGTGGGGCGTCGGTGGCAGCGAATCTCTCCGTGCCAGTGTGTAGTTGTAGATGTGTGTAGTGTAGAGTAGCACTTGAATCCGGTCAGCAGGGGTTTGAGGAAGGGAGGCAAAGGCGGGAACAGCGGTCGTTCCAGCAACAAGAACCAGTCAGAGAAATTGTAATAGGTCAAGGGCCCCACCCAAGAACACAACAACCCTGGTCAGGGGAAGAAGTGTGCCTGGGAGAAATCGAATGGGCAGATCTAGGAAAGAGAAATGAGGAGAGTTGAGTCAAAGGACCGTGCCTATCTGCCCTATGGTGACCATCCAGCAAGCCATAGACACGGACAGAGTAAGAGTAGAAAGTGAAAATGCCGGCGGGCACCCCCTCCTGGAACTCTTTTCAGGCATATCAAGGAGGTGCCAGGCCGGCAGAGAGGTGATAGAGAGAGGTGTGGACGATGTGCGGTCCAGACAGCAAGTGATACACACACAGAGACACACACACAGAGAGGGATGTTAGGACCGTCCCAAATATGAAGACTGCTTCCTAACAGGTCCGCCGCATAAACCTACACGGCTGTCCGTAATTATCAGTCGCCTCCTCCAGCCTTATATCAATGGACAAATGCGACTGATGCTTTTCTGTTCGCAGACACAGAGACACAACACAGAGACACACACACAGAGACACACACACACAGAGACACACACAGAGACACACACACAGACACACACAGATACACACACAGAGACACGACACAGAGACACACACACAGAGACACACACACAGACACACACACAGACACACACACAGACACACACAGACACACACACAGAGACACACACACAGACAGACACACAAACACAGAGACACACAGAGACACACACACAGACACAGATACACACACAGAGAGACACACAGAGAGGGATGTTAGGACCGTCCCAAATATGAAGACTGCTTCCTAACAGGTCCGCCGCATAAACCTACATGTCTGTCCGTAATTATCAGTCGCCTCCTCCAGCCTTATATCAATGGACAAATGCGACTGATGCTTTTCTATTCGCAGCACCTTTACGCATTACGCATTACGCACCGATCGCTACATGGAGCGATCGGGATAATGGATTTTATTCGCATTCGCATTACGCGTATATGGAATGTAGCTCATAGGTTTCAAGGCGTTTCGATTTTTTGTCGCATTCGCATTCGCATTCGTATTACGCATTAAGCTAAGATTCCTTACACGCGGTATGCGGAATGCGGCATGCGGTATGCGGCATGCGATTGGGAAGATTCCTTCTATGCGGTATGCGGCATGTGGCATGCGGCACACGACTGGCTATATTTAAAAAATAAAAATAAACAAGTATACTCCATACTGCACTATATATGGCCTAATATGGCATCTATATCTATGTAACTCTTGGTACCTCACATGGAGGTTCTTACCTTTATAATTACCAAATTATAGATAAGTATTCATATTTTTGTTGCTCTGGTAGCATTTTTACCAACCAGAACCCCCCACCACCACCACTACCATATGTTTCCACTCAGAAGCCTTGTGCGTGACCGTTCCATAATGCTCAGTCGCCTCTCCTAGTGTTAAACTAATGGACACATCACACTCAGGTTTCTATTCACACCCTGGGTGCCGCATACCGCATGCCGCACTGATCGCTACAGGGACCGATCGAGTTGTCGCATTCGCATTCGCATTCGCATACCACGTGTAAGGGTTGTAGTCCATTGAGTTCAAGGCGTTTAGATTTTTTGCCGCATTCGCATACCGCATGCCGCATACCGCGTGTAAGGAATCTTAGCTTTACGCATATATGGAATGCAGCCTTTAGTATCCACATCTGATATGTAGGTTAAACTCTAGATCAATAATGTGCTTTTGAAATGGTTATGCTTTTATCAGTGCTTATCGGACTATGCAACTTTAAATTTAACTCACTCAATAAGGTAAATACACATTGGTGGAATGTGAAAGAACATAGGCGAATTGTACAGTACGCATCGTAACAGAAATGTCATTCGCTTTAAAAAAACACAGTATACACTGCCTTAGTACACATAGTAGTAGGCTAGTGTAGTAGGCTAGTAAAGCTAGCTCATTCGAGGACTGAAGCCGAAACAAATTGCAACAGAAACGATTCAACTGGGATTCTTTCTTTGGGAAAAACCTAAACAAAATGTAATATTTGGAAAAATCAGCATTTGATAATCTACATTAATACACAATATTCACAAGGCATGTGACATCTGACGGCGACGACGAACACTACGCTTGTGGGACCTTTGCCACAGCGCATGCATGTGAATATTGTGTATTAGGTGCCCCACTTTACAAAAATCAGTGACCCACCTATCTTTGGAAGTAATTAATTATCCGATTATGACATACAAGGTGTCTATTTCTATAACATAGCCAATAAATTGTACATGTAAAATTATTCAATGAGAAATAAAAGATATTTTTAGTACAAGGTCACTGGTCTCAAAGGTCACTAAGCTAGACTTAGAGCTCGCGCCTAATAGGTGTTGTCAAACACATGGGTCATTTAGGGTTGTGAGACCTAGGTAACAGGAAACACATGTTAGCATGTCATGTCCTACCAGCCTTGTCACATGCAGCCACAGATCCGGGTACCAACTCTACACACTGATTGGCAGGGAATCCTCATCCCTGTAATATAGGACTAAAGTGGCAGCTCATTTCCCAAAAGTCACACTCTAAAGTTGCCATGAGGGCGAGGGAGCGGGATGTAGCTCAGGCGGTAGAGTGTCCACCTGTGAAGGTGTAGGTCATCCGATCGCTCCTACTCAGTGGACACATTTGCAGTTTTGGCTATTCTCCGTTCTAACCAGTGGTCCACAACTGGTTATATCAAAGGCTGTGGTATGTGTTGTCCTGTCTGTGGGAAAGTGCATATAAAAGACCCCTTGCTGCTTATCAGAAAGAGTAGTGTATTTGGTGGCAGTGGGTTTCCTCCAAAGAAATATGTCAGAATGGCAATATATTTTACGTCCTATAGCAGATGATAAAAATCAATGTGCTCCAGAGGCGTCGTTAAATAAAACAAACTTTGTTGGATGAGTATGAACCGTCACAAGTTGTTGATACCCGTCCTTATATAACCTTAGATGTTGCCAGGACGTAAAACTCCTACAACCAACCAAGAAAGAGTTCTTTGTTGAATGAAATATCAACACACACAAAACGACCGATCCGAAACAGAGACCCAGTGTAATGTTGATTGGCTAATTATTTTCAGCTTATATAGTTTCTAGATAAATATATTAGGTTGATAATGATAGTCCACGTAAAATCACCATGAAGGAACCTTATATTTGAGTTAGCGATTTTAATTGAAAACATGCAACATTTAGCTTAGAAGGCATTCTGCAATGCTGGGCCTCATAGACTTGAGCAGAGAGGCGCAGAAATACATTTGAAGAGTTCAGGCTCAAAACCACGTAAACGCCAATCCAAAGATTATACTAAGATAAAAGATTTGTACCTCAATGTAATTTTAATTCTCACTAAGTCCACTTTTCTTATGATGAAATGATTGAGCATGTTGGCCCGAGGCTAACATGGGTAATTTGCAAACGAGGCTGGTCTATTCTTAGCTTTCCTCGGGCACTGTGACTTTCTTCTCTTCATTCCGCCGCCTGGCTCCTGCTCTCCACTTCGCTTTCCCCAGCCTCCCACCCTCTTACTGGGAAGCCGGGGGGAGGGGGGGGGGGGGTGAGCGCTGATCCTGAACTCTCTCCACACTTCACTCCGCTGTTCAATGTTCAAGTTCCTCCACTCCAGTTCTATGGTTGTGCACTCCAGTCAGCGCCTTGAACTCTTGGGCCCTGGTCGCCTACTGATTCACGATGATAGACCTAACACAGGTTGCCGACTTACTTTTCTTAATAAATGTATCTTAAACTATTTGTCCTCTCCGTTCTCTTTCATCTCAGGGTAGTGAATTATGGAGTAATGAACAAAACAATAAGATTGTGAAAAAACTATTGTTTGATGGTTTGATTCCAATGTGTATCCCTATATTTGGGTAGTCGTTTACAGCGTGGTGCGCCTGAACTCTTCTTTTGTCCTGAATGCTCCAGTATCTCAGAGAGGTTGGTTGAATCTCGCTTAGCAAACTGTGGTACGTTCGTCGGCCTACGCAGCTTTATTCTCTCTGGTTGTGTGAGCTTACATAGATTTGAGGGTTATGTTGGACGACATGGTCGCTTCATTGAATCAATGTCACTTGAATGGGACGGCACCAGCTTTTAGTAAACAAAAACAATGTATGAATATATCAACCATTGTGACAGCCATAGAAACAAAGAATGTATGAGAACCGTACATAAAAAAAAGTTGTTTTATTGTTGTCAAACACATGGTCCAAATATGTGTCATTATATGATCCGTTATATAAAAGTACCAAAGAAGATGAAAGAAAAATATATTTGGCGGGTTAGATAATGTCACGTGACCCGTGGTGGTATTTTTCTATGCTCACCAGATGGCGCCACAACCTTGGCCCCTTCCCCCCCCCCTCCCACCTCCCTTCGCCCCTGCCCCCCCCCCCCTCCCTCCTCGCCACCAATAGACGTAGGTGACCCACGTCTACATTAGGGAATTGAACTAATCAACGATTGTCATCCACCCATACAGACCCACACCCACACCCACACCCACACCCACACCCACATACACACACACATCCACACACACACCCACATCCACGCCCACACCCACGCCCACAACCACACCCATACCGGCACCCACACCCACAGCCACACACATACCGGCACCCACATCCACACCCACACCCACCCACACAATCAAACACACCCATACCCACACCGGCAACCGCACCCACACCCACACCCACACATACCATCACCCACACCGGCACCCACACCAACACCCACACACCAACACCCATACCGGCACTCACACCCACACCCACACCCACATCCAAACCCACAACCACACCCACACCCATACCGGCACCAACACCAACACCAACATCCACACCCACACCAACATCCACACCCACACCCATACCGGCACCCACACCCATACCGGCACCCACACCCACACCCATACTGGCACCCACACCCAAACCCACACCAACATCCACACCCACACCCATACCGGCACCCACACCCACACCCATACTGGCAACCACACCCATACCGGCACCCACACCCACAACCACACCCATACCGGCACCCACACGCACACCCACACCAACATCCACACCCACACCCATACCAGCACCCACACCCACACTGGCAGCCACACCCACATCCATACCCACATCCATACACACCTCACACCCACACCCACATCCACACCCATACACACCTCACAAACCACCCACACATCATCATCATCATGCTGTCGGTCGCGATGCGACAAAGACTGCTTTCATTACTTGACTGCCACTCTCCATTTAGCTCTCTGCTGTGAGAGTTGCATCTTAATGTCTCTCAGCTTCAGGTTTCTCTTGATGGTATCCTTGAACCGGAGACGACGGCGCCCTCTCTTTCTGTAACCAGAAAACAGTTGAGAATAGAGGATCTGCTTTGGTAGCCTGTCTGATGACATCCTCATGAGGTGTCCAGTCCACCGGAGATTCTTTTTGATCAGAAGATCTTCCATAGAGGGCAGCCCCGTCCGTTCGAGTATTTCCTTATTTGTCACATTTCATAAAAAGCTGCCTGCAAAAGTGTTGAAGTACTGCTGGCTTTTGCAAGTTACCAGCGGCACTCTCTCAGGGAGCAAATAGAGGTTTCACACCGGCAAGAAGATGTCAAGACAGGCACAAAACTATTTGTCCCTGAGTGGCTGGTCGGGAGATGTTGGGAGTTTCATACATCAACTGCCCTTAATGCTTCCACAGTGACATGGTTTTCTGTTTAGGGGTTGCTCCCTTAGCCTTCGGTTCTGTCAAGAACCTGTACCACAAGGCAGTGGTTTACAGCTCTGCAGGGCAGGGGCGTTAATCTCCCTGAGGTATTGCTATACCTGCAATACCTGCATACCAACATACACACCCACATACAAACTCACTCACACTCATACACACTCACACACACACTCACACATTCACAAACACTCACACACATTCACGCCCACACTCACCCACACTCACCCACACTCACACCCACACTCACACCCATACCCACACCCACCCGTCAAGCCAGCTCCCTCGTCCTACTCATTCACTGGTTGCACACTCAGATATCTGCTTATGTTGTACACCGAGAAGAAACTCACCACAACCTGATGTATTATTCTATTCTGTGCGATTTTGTTATTTCTCTTGGAGGGTGTTTTTTTTTTACTTGCCATGTTTACTCATTGTCACAAACCGATACCCGTCCTGATAAGACATTAAATGTTGCTAGGACGTAAAACTCCAACAACCAACCAGCCTCTTTTTAAATTGTAGTATTAAATTAGTTAAAGTTGCATAGACCGATGGCTTTGAGTTTCTGTCATTTTCTGAGATAAATACATTAAATTGATTAATATAAGCTACTTTACTTTAGGTTAAAGTAACTTTTAGTTTAAATCCCTAACTTTGGAGATATTTGAAGTGACAACATGCCAAATTAATTGTGGCAAGCATGCCAAAACTCTGATGCAATAGGTTTATGCAGTAACAGGTTCTATTAAATTGACTCCCCATGCCCTTCTAAGTGACAGCACATGCTTAATAACTGTACAAGTATCTAAGATAAATATGTAGAATCAAATCTAGGTAAGGATTTTGGTTTTGAAAATTTGATGCTTCATCAGACTATGCAACTTTATTTATGCATGGCCAATGTCAATCATGGACTATTTTTCTTCCTCATTCAACAGTTCCCTGCTCTATCCTAGTAATGCTGAATATCACCCGAGTTACTGACAAGGATCCATTGGAAAAGCATTGGTTTGACTAAGCTTTCCATTCCACAATCTACCACATAGGAAGCAGCCATTCAACTGCTTTGGCCATCTCCTCTGAAATACTTCAGACTGGACACGTTTCCCTTATTCAATTTTGAACTTAGTTAAAGCTGCATGGTCCGATCAAAACATTAAATATTCTAAACGAAAACAATTATCTAGATTTGATTCTGCATATCTAACTTAGATACTGGTGCACTTATCAAACATTTGTCATCACATATAAAGGAATACTTAGTCAAGTCAATAGAACCTGTCACTGCATAAGCCTGGTGTTAGAGTTTAGGCAAGCTTGCCAAAATAAATTTCGCACATTTGCACTTAAAATATCTCAAAAGTTAGCCATTTAAAATAAAAGTTACTTCAATCTAATGTAAGGTATATTATAATGATCAATCTAATATCTTTATCTCGGGAAATAACAGAAACTCAAAATCATCAGACTATGCAACTTAATACATCGGTTCAGTTTCATATCAAAACTTTTTCTAAACAACGGAAATATTATTAGGTCAGAGCAGCCGTGATCGAGGACTGACAATTTAATGTTCTGCAGAATAAAATCAGTACCCCTCACCCCCAAACTACCTTATGAATACAATAATTGAGTACTGCATTCTAACAAAACTAATGGTCAGACAGGATTGTAAAATGACTTGAGTGTCTACTTCCCGTGTTGCAGGTTGTAGGATTCAAAACCCAGTTTGAACACTGGCTGAGTCAAACCAACGACTTAACGATTTATACTTGTCGTTAACTGAGCCTGGTGCTCAGGATTACTAGAAATTAGTAGAATAGGGAAATGATCATTTATTTGAATGAGGAAGACTAATTCTCGACACTTGCATTCCGTCTAGTATCCCTTGTATAAATTTGTTTGACCAGTTGACGGGAAGAGAGTAGAGTGTTCAAGTCATTCAGCCATCCTATGCTGAAAGCTATGGCCTGTTTTTAATTATGTAGTGTTTACTTACCACAGCAAAGCCAATATTAATAGCATTCGCAATTTGTTACTCACATTTTTATTCTGTAAAATCTTTTTAAACAATCTTTCCCAAAAATGTATTGTTCAGTAATGAGGCAGTATTCTTACAACCAGAGCAATGTTATAGCTTTTTTTTGTTTTCTTAATAATATTTAACAGAAAATCGTACTAATAACAAGTGTTAGTATAACACAGCGGCCCTGTTCAATGGGTCAAGCAGCAGCTTGGACCATTACTGACCACAGTGGCCAACTGTTTGGATTTGTTGGGCTGCGTTAAGGCCCTGTCACACTACGATGTATGCCGTTAGCATGTGAGCAATGTATGACAATTTGCCAGTATGTTGGCATTCATCAAACTTTGCAGGGGTGGGGAATAAAAATGGGCATACACACAACATACACACAATGTACACACAACATACGTAACGTATGAAGAACGTATCTCTGACCTATCACATATGCTCACAATATGCTTACCAAAGTTACGTACGTTACTTCATCGCTAGAAGTACGGCATATACATTAAGTATGCTGGAGATATGGCAGGCATATGTTCGAAGTACGTTAGGAGTACGTTATGCATCCGTTGGCTGTATGTGGACTGCACGGCTGAAAGTACAGCTAACATGTTCCAACCTATCCCGACCTACCCCTAACGTGTGCATATTGTACGCCGATATACACCGAGTGTACGCCAAGTGTATGAGAAACATATGAGCCATATGGTGACATATGTTGTAAATGTTGAACATGCACAAAATATTTTTAGCGGCTCGACCTATGCCGACCTATGCCGACCTATGCCACCATACCCCAAGCATACTCGACATATGCCCAAAGTATACATAACCTATGACGCTGTATGCCGACGTGTTGGTCGAAAATCTCATACGTTGGCATACGCTAACGCTATATGTTGTAGTGTGACACCCCCTTTAGAGCACCTCACCAACTGACCAATGGTAGACTTTGCCAGATCGGAGCCAGGTGGTACTTTTCATGACAGCCAATAGCAGCTGGTCATAAGGCATGTGTCTCTCGGGGGGGGGGGGGGGGGGGGGGGCAGACATGAGTAGTTTAACTAAAATGGATACAGTGAATCACAATCACATAATATATATGTTATGTATAACGAATTATGCGAGTATAAAGATACATAAGGCAATTATTATCATTATTGTTATATTGCATAAGACCCAACACTGTAGCGGTGGTGTCACCTGCAACTTCCTTACCTCCACCGGATGTAGACCAGTGTTACTGTTAGTCACACCGGAGCATTTTTTCTTCTATGTTTATATATATATATATATATATATATATATATATATGTGTGTTTATATATATAGTTCAGCTACAGAATCCTGTAAACGCCAATCTAAAAATGAAGGTCATTTTAATTCTCACTAATTCTACTTTTCTTGTGATGAAATGATTATTGAGCAATGAACACAAAAAGAGTCATCTAAAACAATAACTTTTTGAAGGTTTGATTCTGATGTTTATCTCAAATTTTGGATTGGCGTTTATGGGGTGTTGCGCCTGAATTCATCAGATGAATATTAATATACATGTGAGGTGCGTAATGTATTATGTGAGGATAAAGATACAGAAGGGATTTATTATCATATTGTTATGCTCCCTAAAGCCGTATTCACACGGGCGATGTAAATCGATTCGTAGAAAGCGACTTGTATAGTTCGGGTTACATTTTGTGTGTGAACGCGTGGCTGAGTCGGATTAGGGCTGAATCGATTTGTGTGATCCCGATACTGTAAACCACTTGTCGAGGTAGTGTACGTGAGTCGATTTCTGTGAAACGATTTATTTTGCCCATGTGAACGCAACCGACTTACTTGAGGCGGATTAAGGACGTGACAGTCGAGACCTGAGTTTGTTGACTTTCCGGTAAATTTGCTTTATGAACCTGCTAGAGGTGCACATATATTTTTGTCATCATTTATTTTTAGGGTTTCACTGCCCAGCAGAAGTTTTGACTGTTCCAAACCAATACGATTCAGTCCATACATATCTAGGTCGAACCCACACTCTCTCGTGCCGACGTCGACGAACCCAAACTGGTGCTGGTTAGTCTGGACTTGCTCATGCGCAGACATCCACTTTCCCCTTAAACCGATTCAAAGCACTGCCCGTGTGAACGTGAAACACTTTCAAACTAAATCGATTCATATGATTCGCCTTGTCTAAATCGCTTTATATTTTGCCCGTGTGAACACGGCTTAAGACCCAGCACTGTACCGGAGGTGCCACCTTTGGCCCACCTCGCCTCCACCGGTTGTTGATCAGTATCATACACATATATATCATATCCCACATGTATACATATGCATGATTTATGTATGATATATATATACAACATGATATGTAGTGTAATACATTCAAATATAACATGGAACTAATATTAATAATAGAAATGATGGAAACGGTAAAAGCGATAGAACTGATAGCAAATGATAAACGCTGATAGCAAATGATAGAATTGATAGTGATAGCAAATTATGGAACCGATAGCAAACGACAGACCACTATCAACCGATATAACCAATAGCAAATGATAGAATTGACAGCAAATGATATAACCAATAGCAAACTGTAGAACTGATAGCAAACGATAGAACCGATAGCAACTGATAGAACCAATAGCAAACGATAGAATCTATCGCAAATAATAGAACCAATAGGAAACGATAAAACTCATAGCAAACGACTGGCTGGCAATGAAGGAATGGCTGGCACGGGTGTATCAAATATAGTGCAGAGGTCAACTATGTAGAGGTCAGCATTCCGCGGCCAGTGATACAGTATATAGCCGAACAGCCATCAAACCAACCAACCAACCAGCCAACTAACCAACCACCGACTACTACCCACTCCTCCGGGCTCCGCTCTGCTCCGCCCCGCCTTACTCGGCCTCCACACTTCGGTCCCCCCTCCCCTTCATCGGACTCTCCCTGCCGCTGATCCCGTCAACATGACCGGCCCGTGCGTCCTGCTGCTCTGCCTGGTGGCGGCCGTCTCCGCCCACTACGACGGCTACCCGTTCGTCCACAAGAACGACGGCAAGTACGGCGCCGGCTACGAGTACGCCAACTACGGCGGAGACCAGCACCGCGCCCTGCCCGCCGCGGCCGCCGCCGCCCCCTCTGCGGTGTATTCCGCGTTGCCGGCGTACGCCGCGGCGTATCCGTACGGATACGGCGTGGCGGCGCACGGCTACAACAACGAGTTCAACTATCGCTCTGTCGGGGCGTACCCCGTGCATCTGGGCGCTGGCCAGTTCTACTACCTCGGGCACTTTAACGGTAGGTGTAAGTGGGGTTTTTTTTTGGGGGGGGGGGGAGGGATGGGGGCATTAGTTGATTAAGCGAGGTAAATTTCAATCGCGGACATTTCAATTGTCTTCCTCATTCCACTGCATTTTGGGCTGTCCTAGTAATGCCGGGTGCCAGGCTAGGTAGCGACAAGCATCATTTTTTTGAGTCAATGGTTTGACCCGGCCAGGGTTCGAACCCTAATCTTACATGATCGCTGGGTTGGTTTACCATCTGGAAAAGGGAGAAATCAGAAGTGCAATAACTTAAGAGGTGCTTCCCCCAGTTAAAAATAACACACCCGGGGTTTCGAATCCCATGACCTACCAGAATGGTAGGCGGACGCTCAATTCATTTGACCATCACGTTTGGTCTAATTTATTAAGCGGGTATTATTTCATGACGAAGCCGTGTATTATCCATGGCCGGTCTAATAAAATTCTCTAGTGCAGTAGGAACTATATCTTTGATAAAGTTTATATAAAAATAGTCAACTGTACGTGTATCAGCACATTGCTGATAGCTATGTTTTGGGCATATGAGTATCGAACTGTACGACTCCATGTACCTTGTTCATATATAAGGTATGTTCCTTCTGCTGTCTTCGTTTGCTCCCTACCACCTTGTGTGGTGGAGTAGCTATTTTGCATAACCAGCCCCAGTCCGCTGCCTGGCTGCAGACAGTTGGCCCCAGGGACGCACACTCCACTTTTGTGCTGCTCCTCACCACTCATCATTCAAATTTTGATTTTCAAAAAAGGGCAGGGCCTCTCTGTAGGTGCCAGCCAGAGAACTTCTCATCCAAACCGTGGGAGTTAAATAATATAGATGGTTAAATGCGTTGATTGTAAATTGTAATATAGGGCCGTAATCGATTAACATGACCCGGGCGACTCGGGTCACCTGAGTCATCAGAATTTCAAATCGAACACTGAGAGTGGAGTCAACAAATACACATTCCGTGTGCAAACCGACCCGATCCCAGTAACGCAAGTCTTGGCTGGGGGTGGCTAGGAGTGATGACGTCAAATTTGCGCTGATACCATCCCGCAGGATAACAGCTACCAATACCAGTCATACATAGCGTTTATTTTTCTAATAACGTTGATTAATGAAATGGAAATATAAATACTTTAAATCATATTTTGCTGTAGATGTATCGGTTATTTTTAAAAAAAAAGGTTTTGGATTAAGCCAACATTTTTTCCACCCCAAGCGTGAAGAAGCGTATTCGATTATTCGACCCGAGTCTGTAGGGGGGTAATCGATTAATCAACTCGGGTCACCCAAGCCACTTTTTGGCGCATGCGCACATCCTACAGACTCGGGTTGAATACATGAATACGCTCGGGGTGGAGAAAATGGTGGCTTAATCTAAAACTTATTATTGTTGTCCAATAACCAATATAGGTACAGCAAAATCGGATATAAAGTATTTTATGATTGTAGATGCTGACAGTCTGGGTTATACAAAAAAAATAAGCATTAAAACAACACTTATGACTTGTACAGCTACCAGCACAGATGTGACGTCATCGCTCCTAGCAGACCCCAGCCAAGAGGTGGGTGACTGGGGTCGGGTCGTTTGCACACAGCACGTGTATTTCTCGACTCAACTCGCGGTGCTCGATTTGAAAATCTGATGACATGGGTCACCCGAGTCGCCCGGGTCGTGTTAATTGATTACGGCCTAGGATGTGTGTATGCGCCAAAAAGGTACTCGGGTGACCTGAGTTGATTAATCGATTATGCCCATAGTGAGTGTCAGGTGCTGCCACCTGTTGTTACCAGCTGGATTGATTGCTCCCACCATAGGACTGTCTATAGCCGTGTTAACACGGGCGATGTAAATCGATTCGTAGAAAGTGACTTGTATAGTTCGCCTCACATTTCTCGTGTGAAAGGGTGTCTGAGGCGGATTAAGGCTGATTCGGTTCACGTGATGCGGATCCTGTAAACCACCTAGCGAGGTAGTTTACGTGAATCGATTTCTGTGATGCGGATAATTTTGCCCGTGTGGACGCACTGATGCGGATTAAGGAAGTGACACGCATGCGCAGTCGAGCCCTGAGTTTGTTGACTTTCCGGTCGATCAAAAGCGCATATTATATAATTTAATTAATGAAACCGCTATCTATGCACAGATATTTTTTTCATCATTTATTTTTAGGGTTTCACTGCCCAGCAGAAGTTTTGACCGTTCCAAACCAATACGATTCAGTCATTACATATCTAGGTCGAACCCACACTCTCTGGTGCCGGCGTCGTCAAACCCAAAATGGCGCTGGTTAGTCTGGACTTGCTCATGCGCAGATATCCACTTCCGCTTTAAACCGATTCACGCAGTGCCCGTGTGAACGGGGGCCTAATTCGACTCCTTTAGTTTGCCTTGTCTAGTTCGCTTCACATTTTGCCCGTGTGAACACGGCTTATGTGAAACGGCTACTAAACTAAAGCAACCCATCGGAAAAAGTGTCAGCAGCCTGTGTTATGTCTGCTATTGCACCTTGATTTAAAGCTAACCAGTCCGATAATATCATAACATATTCAAAAGGTAAACACTTACCTAGAGCCCAGACGCAATGGCCGAATGAGTTGAGCGTACATCTCCCGTTTGGTAGATTTTGGGATTCTAACCCTGATCAACTCAAACCAATAACTTTTTTTTTGGTCCATTAGTTGTTTAAGCAGGGGAAATTTCAGTCATAGATGACTGGTCTTCCTCATTCCACTGCTGGTCGATAGAAAGCCCGAGCCTACACTTTTACCGACCCAAGGGATTTTTAACCTCCCACACCACATAGACATGGTATGAGAGCAACCGGCCTTTGATGACGCTGAAAGTTATACACAGCCATGGAAATCCAAATTGGCAGAGCTGGGGGCACGGGGAATCGAACCGCCGACCCTCAGATTAGGAGTCTGACCTAGAAAAAAGTCAGACACTCTAACCACTCCGCCACAGAGAACTGTTTATCTCAAACTTTAAAATTCATACTCGTCTGTTCCCAGCCTGGCACTCGGCATTAATATGATATGGCAAGGACTGAACAACTCAGTGTCATGCTAATGTAACTGAGTGGCATATCAGCTCATTGTGCTGGTGGCCTGGTCTCCAAGTGGGGAAGCACTATACAGTTACCATGAGTGTACACTGTCACAGTCACCATGAGTGTACCCTGTCACAGTCACCATGAGTGTACACTGTCACAGTCACCATGAATGTACACAGTCACAAGTCAGTACCCATCCTGATATGACCTTAGATGTTGCCAGACTGTAAAACTGTAACACCCAACCAACCAAAAGCCACACATGTCGATAGTTCTGGGTGCAGAGTTGTCCGTTGAATACAGATACCAATGTAGTAATAATAATACAATATATATGTCCACATGATCATTGTACATGCAAGTTGAAATCTTGGGCAACAATGAACAAATATGGCAGCCCGACTGCCGAACCCGTCGTTTTGGCGCCACCTAGGGCAGTCCCGGGCTCGCAGGGGAAGGGGATTGATTGGACAATATCGAGATATCCATAACGAGCCCAAAAATGCAGGATAATTAATTATTAATCGATCGATAATATTAATAATAAAATGATTTACTTCCGGCCTATATATACGCATAATATATTATACTCCATATATATATATATATATATATATATATATATATATAATCAGTACTATTTCATATGAAAAGGGGAAAAGCAGAAGTACACTAGATATGAGGTGCTTGCCGCAGTTAAAAATAACACATATACATTACTAATACTATCAAAATAATAACAAATAACACATATATGAGTAAAAGGTATATTAACATTTCCTTTAATACTGTAAATGACATCTCAATGTTTCTATACTAGACTACTATGTATTTTCACTCTCGTAAAGCTTACATATGTACATATCCGTTTGTAAACTGCACCCTATATATATGAGTTCAGGTGCAAAACCCTGTAAATGCCAAGCCCAAAATTGAACTATCCTATGCAATTTCTACCTGAACGTAATTTTTGTTGTAATTAAGTCCACTTTACTTGTGATGAAATCTTTACGACGCAATGAACAACGAATAGGAATTTAATAAATGAACCTATTGACGGTTTAAGAACAATATTTATCTCAATATTTGGATTGGCGTTTACAGGTTTTGCGCCTGAACTCCTTATATACACGACCAGACAGTGTGGTCAAATGAGTTGAGTGTCCATCCCCTGTTTTAGGAGATTGGGGGCTCCGAACCCATGAGATCGTGGGTTCGAACCCTGGTCGACTCAAACCGAAAACTTAAAAATTGATACTTGTTGCTTCCTAGCCTGGCACTCTGCATTACTAGTATACGGCAAGGACTGGTTCCTTCAGTGTTAGAATAATGTGACTGAGTGGGATATCAGGTCATGGTGCTGGTGGCCTGATTTCCCAGTGGGGCAGCACTATAAAGTCCTCATGCGTGCGCGCTATCACAAGTCGGTACCAGTCCTGATATGACCTTAGATGTTGCTGTGTCGTAAAACAACAACAAACAAACCTCATATACAGACTCAGTTGTGTGGCTTCACTTCACCCAGGTAATTGCGCTACCGGCTACAACTATGGCTTCTACTACGCGGGCAACGCTGACTCCTTCGTCGTTTGCGACCATGGCCGCTCCCACCACTTCCAGTGCCCGGCCGGGACCAAGCACCATGCGCAGAGTAACTTCCGGCTCAACAAGGCCTATGGGATGGACGAGTTGTGTGGGGTGAACACTCTGCACTGAGCGGATGGAGGTTCCCATGGTGCGCCCGAGTCACGGCCCGACGATGAATAAAGAAAGCTTTCAGCTAGCAATGTAGCATACCTAAGCAGAACATGATATGTGCGCGTCTGTGTTTATAATTTGTTCAGAAATCATGCAATGTACAATTGTTTTTGTTTTTTTACTCAAGCTGTGTGGTCCTTGAGTATCAGTGATAGTGACCGGAAAGTGGCACCAGGTGGCGCCTGTGGTATCAAGATGGATGCGCAATAGGTTCATAATAATATATATCGGTATTTCTGTTATCGCTATTAAAATAATTACTTAGACGGCATATATACAGAAGTTGGTAATAATATATGAATATGTTGTTATTATTAGCATAATGATTTGTAAGGTACATATGCATATGTTAATAAGGGCTTAGTATTTCTGTTGTTATTAACATAATGACTTTGTAAAGTATGTGGCATATATAAATTAGTTAATAATTAATATATGGATACTTTTGTTATTGTTAGCAGTGAATTATGAGGCATATCTACATAGGTTAATAATAATAGTTGAGGACCTTCGTTATTTTTATTAGCATAATCACATATGTGGTATATATGCATATATATATATTAACTCTTAAGACAACAGTTCATAAAAACAAATTTAGTGTCTTATTGTGGACTTCTGATTGAATTACTGTCCCCATCGGAAGACTTTCGATTGAATTGCCTTGTCCATCCAATTACTCTGGGGCAATCAAATTGTCCATCAGCAGACTTCTGATTGAATCATCTTTTTCAATGGCAATCACCTGAATGACTTACCATTCCCATCAGTAGACTTGATTTTGATTGAATTAGCTTTCCATCAGAATACTTCCGCATGAATTAACTTGACCACCAGCAATCTTCTGATTATATCTAAAACATAGTGGAAATCCTCTATAGCACGGCTTTCCTTCATACTGAGCTGCTACCTATATTAGTTCCTCCACTGCCACCAGAGGTCGTGCCGGTGGTGCAAATAGCCTGAGTGTGGATCCGTTGGTTCACACAACAGCAGGCAGGTGGCGCCAGCATACCGCTCCTTGTCAAACTGTGCCATTACAGGTATAGCATAGTTAACGACGGCACTTGATGATGGGTTTCTGAGGTGTTATTTGTTGGTGTTTCCCGTCCTGATATGACCTTAGATGTTGCTAGGACGTAAAACAACAAACAAACAATGTTGGTGTTTGAACCCACGACCTGTCGCACAGGAAGTGTGTGTTCACTGCCATTCCGTCCGATTATCGATTAGGGTTTTCGCAGTGTTGCCAACCTGGAAGTACTGAGACTCCTTGAGAATCCTTTTAAATTGTGTTGCAATCGTGGAACATGAGTGGAACAACCAGAAGTTTGTTATGGGGTTCCGGGGGCAAGCTGTCATAAGTGGGGGCCAGTCATCCCAGCCGGGATGGCCGAATGACTTGAGCGTCCGTCTCCTGTTTTGGGAGATCTGGAAATCTGAACCCATGGGTTCAAACCCTGGTCAAGTCAAACCAATGACTTAAAAATTTATACTTGTTGCTTCCTAGCCTGGCACTCGGGATTATTAGAGAAGGGCAAAGGACTGGTTGGCTCAGTGTCAGGATAATGTGACTGAGTGGGATATCAGGTCATGGTGCTGCCAGTCTGGTATCCCAGTGTGTCAGCACTGTAAAGTCGTCATGAGTGCGTACTGCCACACGTCAATACCCGTGCTGATATTACCTCAGATGTTTCCAGGATGTGAAACAACAAACACACAAACAAGCATCCTGACCTCTTTTTGTTATGGGGTGTTTATTCTGTCCATACAATATAAGCTCGGATGATAGGGCTTGTTTTCAATGCTGGGCAGTTATCGGTTTGGCTTTCTTATAGTTATTATTTGTGATTAGTAATCCATGTTCGTTTTTTCTTGATAATAGTTGTTCTTCTACACTATTCCTAAGCTAGCCTACTCTATTTACATATTATTGGCTTCTACACAACAGTTGCTTAGTATGTGTTTGGTGTGTCGTGTTGGTGGTATCTGATGAATTTAGGCCTGGTCACCTCCCAGTAGTTGTCCAACTAGTGGGCCGTGACATATCACATGCCCCGTGGGGGTTTCCTTGCTTTATTTTGCACAGATATTTTTGGTATGTTTGTAGGTCAGAGATTTGTCTTTCCTTTACCACTTGGGCATTCCGTTGAAGTTGGAAGGCTTCTTCTCCCTTTCCCCTCTCCTCCCCTCTCCTCTCATCTCCTGCCTTGCCCTGCCCTGCCATGCCCTGCCCTGCCCTGCCCTGCCATCCCCCCCTCTCCTCTCCTCTCCTCTCCTATCATCTCCTATCATCTCCTGCCCTGCCCTGCCCTGCTCTGCCCTGCTCTGCCCTCCACTCCCCTCCACTGCCCTCCACTCCCCTCCCCTCCCCCCCCCCCTCTTCTCTCCTCTCCTCTCCTAACAATTGTTGAAATATCAGCCGTGGTTCAGCTTGTGGTGATGGGCTTGACGGGGTAGGGGGTATGAGTAGCTTGATTCAGTTCTCTCGGCATTGTTAGGATAGGGCATGGACTGGTTGGCTCAGTGTCAGGATAATGTGTCTGAGTGGGATATCACTAACATCGATCACTCTATACTATTAGTACTCTTTTCCCCCCAATGAATATATCTATTTCAGGATATCGTCACCACCTGATAGGTTCATTCTGGTGTACTGCACCTGAGTGGGGGCTGGGGGTGGGGGTTGCGGGACAAGAATCACAGCGGGTTATTTCATACCGCTACACCTGTCATAGGTGAGTAGCATTTCCTATCAGAACAGAGACTTCTTAATTTAATCACTGGGCTTCCTTGTGAAGCTTGGCATAGTTCTCAATAAAGAAGACATTGACGACACGGAGTATACGTTTTATTGATAAACCGACAATGTACATCATCAGGGTCTCTATGTAGGTGTGGGTGTAGGTGTGGCGGTCAATCCATATATCAGAACAGCACTTCTTAATTGAATAGATGGACTTTCTTGTAAAGTTTGTTATATTTCTACAAACTAAATTTTAGAAAGACATTGAAGACAGGGATTGGAATTTGTATTGATAAATGAACAATGTACATCGTCAGGGTACCTATGTAGATGTATGTGTGTTTGGGTGTGGATGGGTGTGGGCGTGCATGGGTGTGGGTTTGGGGTGGGGGTCCATCCATGTAGACAATGTCAGGGAGTCTCACCATCTTACGAAGCAGGAAGAAATGAAAATACATCAACAACTTCTTACAAACGTGGTTAAAGTCGTATAACATGGAGGGTCCACAGATGTCATGCATATACATATATTATATATTTATATTATATCTATATGCATATGGAGATGTTTATTTACAAATATACCTATATATATATACATATATATAATATATGCCCAGCAATACAATGTGATATACTATATGTATGTATATACCACAGTCCGATTAATCCCAACGATATAATCTGATATGTGCATATATATATATACATATATTCATATATATATATATATATATATATCCATCACATTCGAGTTAATCCCAACGATGCGATGTGATCTGATGTATATATACATATATATATATATATAGATGCATTTATAGAGAGAGAGCCATCACATTCTAGTTATCTGTATCCGCATATATATATATATATATATATCACCTTATTCCAGCTAATCCCAATGATGTGATATGATATATGTATCCATATATATATATTTTTTTTTTTGTGACAAGTTTTTTATTCTGCCCATAACGTATAAGCTCCCGTGAGGGTGCTTGTTTTCAACGCTGGACAGCTGTGATACTTGATTGGTCTGGTCCCGTACTCAGGAGTCTTTACCTGATCTTTCTCGGGCCAACCTTTGCGGTTTTGGGTGTTAGTAGTTTCTATATTAGTTTTTTGTTAATTTTCAAGTTTGTTGCTAACCTGTATATGATAACTTAGCCTACTATGTACATCTACGCAGATGACATATAGGCCTGTGGGAGAGGATCCCATCCCATTGTGGTTTGTTACAGCATCCTTTCACCCATGCCCTGTGCTTAGATAGTACACCAGTGTGCCAGAACACACCTGCACCCTTCAGGACTGCGACCAGGTGGGATGGCTGTGTTGTATGGTTAGCCATTTTGTATTTCAGGGTGATTCGGATGCATGACATGGCCTGCCTGTTCTGCTTTGGTTTGTGCCAGTACACATACCCAGACGGACTGCGCCCTATGGTGATAGTCATTTAGAATTCCTTAGTACTTAGTAGGGCTAGTTTCCGTATTTGTAATATCTACCATCTTTTCTGGCCTGTCTTTTGCTTTTTGTGCCAGAACACAGCAAGCGGTGACTGCGCCCAAGATCAGGTGAGATATTGTTTCTTCAGTAGGTGGTTGTGTATTATGTTTTCTTTAAGGACCTTTTATAGTGGTCCATGCTTTTGCTTGCCCGTTGTTGTGTGGGTTGATTATTCCATGTGACTGTCACGTGACTGTCACGTGACTGTCACATACTGCTCAAGTATATATATATATATAAATTGTACGTGTGCCAGTAAGGTTCGACTTCCTCACGAGCGTCGCCTTGGAGCATCATCTTATACCAGTCCCAATACGACTTAAAACCAGTCTGACAAATGAATAAATATACCAATGATGTGAAGTTTATCACCACACTAACACAATCAACAACCACAATAGTATTCCATTGACAACAAACACCATTCTCCTATTTCCTTTACAAAATAATCATCTCAAAGAATCACGAATATTAATTTTGTCCCCACACCTAAAAATAGTTCGAATGGCGATTTCCTTCTGAGCTTCTCTTATAATATTAACGGCCGCCATTTTGTATAATCGACAATGTGTGTGTATATATAGGTGTGTACAAGTGTTAGACCTTTACCACAATATCACAAGCTAGTCCTCTTCAGTAGACCTTCTATTTGTGTATAAGGTAGACTTAGGGCTGAGGTAATGAGGGTCCAATGGTTATCCACTCCTGGGGGGTCGGGTTGGGCGGGTCCTATGTCGGGGTATGGAGGGTGCTCACCTGGTCCAATGTATCATCATCATCATCATCATGTGAGGAACAGCAACATGAAGTCTGAACCCTTTTGGCAAATAACAGGCAAGCACCTCTGCCTCTGAGGAACATTGGGTGATTTACAATAGAGTTACCAGTATCAAACCTAGCGAACATCATATAACTATGGGTAAATATGGATGATTACATCAGAAAAAGTTGTGTAATTATGCTGGGCGCATGGTTGCAATCTGCGGCCGATAGATCAGGTGGGTGTATGTTTATAAACTGTCAGTTAAAAAGGAAGTATGTAAGTGTTATTACTTGATCAATTCTATATACATATATCATGTATACAATGTATATGAATACATAACATTATGTAGATTTATAATGTACATAGCTTTTTATATATTATATATAAATATATAGATATAATACTCATTATATATATATATTAGATAATATAAATATTATATATACATATATATATACATAAAGTATGTGTATAATCTATGATATATAAATATATATATATTTATGCATCTATAATATATTTTATATAAATTTAAATATATTATATATACTTATATATAAATATAATTTATGTATAACTATATATACAGTATGTATGTATATATCTATTATATATAAGTATATGTACATATATATATATAATATTACGTATAAAAAGACAAACTATCCATACATCGATAAATTGCTATTTTGGGGGTCATATCTGTTTAGATATGCCTATTAGCCAGATAAGTATAGTCTAATTTAATGTAAGGTTTAGGGAAAACCTTCATTTTAATTAATACATTTTGGAGATATTTGAACTCAAAACACGGAAAATGATTTTAGCATGCCTTTAGAAATGTAGAATAGCATATGCTTCAGCATACCAGTGCATACGCTATTCTGTTAAATCAATTTAGTATTCCAACTTGGCGGCAAATATATGCTGGCTGAGTGCACAACACAGGATTCAAAGTGGGATCCCTATGACGAAATCTAGCAAAAGTAGATTTAAGTTTAGAAGACACTGTTATATCATCGCACTCCACAGCTCCAAGTGAGGAAGTTGGGGAAAGCTCAGTGGACGCTATATCATAGAACATATGTCCGATGATTGTCTGCGGAAATGTCATCGGCGTACAGTTTATGGTTTGAAATTCTTCTCATCTTTTGGGAACCGAGATTGAAGGCTATGTACAGGAATGCCACTAACTACAGACAGAGGGCGCCGCTGTTAGCAATCCAAGCCTGGGCCGCGTTCAGGGTCCGTCTCGGAGGCGTCGCGGCGACGTCTCGGCGATGCTTTTTGGCTTAAATCAGTTCAGGGTGCGTCTCGGCGACGTCTCGGCGACGCCTCGGCGATGCTTTTTGGCTTAAATCAGTTCAGGGTGCGTCTCGGCGACGTCTCTGCGACGCCTCCCTTTTCAGACTGGAGATGAAAAGCACCTCGAAAATGGCCCCCGCATACAGTGCTTTCAGCCAATGACAGCACAGCTTTACCATTGCAAATGGCCGCCACCTATGGAGGCCGCCATTTTCGAGGCGGCCAACAGCTAAAACCGTTCAGACTAGCGTGACGTCAGGCCCGTCGCCGAGGCGCCTTCGAGACGGACCCTGAACGCGGCCCAGGAATAGTAAGTACACAATTGTTTCACCTGCAAATCAAATTACCCTAAATCTTTAAATGACACAATCAATCAATGTCCATTACATTATTATTATCTATGGCGAGCTTGCACAATCTCAAGTTGTGTTCCGTCCTGAACATGTTACCAGGACGTAAAACTCCCAACAACCAACCAACTCGATTTGGAAATCGTCTATTACTGACTACAAATGTAGGTGGGCGCTATTACTAATTAGTAGTATGCAGAGAGAAGAAACCGCGAAATGAAATACTGTGTGTATCTGGTGGCGCCACCTAGCGAGTATTGAGGGAATTCTTGGGCAAATGCCAAAAGCCATGTGTTTTTTTAAAGTTAATTGCTTAGTTATTTGCAACCATGTGAATGGACAATGGAATAACTTTTTCACATGTACATGTAAATATATACATATTTGCATGTACACATATATATTAATACATGGTATGTACTTATATGCCATGTGAATATGCAATTATACCTATATATGTATGTATGCACCCATATATATATGCATATGTATTGACATGTATATATGTATATGTATATATACATATATGCATATCAACAAATATATATGCATATATGCAAAATGTGTATAAATGCAGGTGTATATCCATGTGTACATACAAATATTCATGTTATGCATATATAAATGCATATATATTCCAGGTACTTACAATTGCACGCAAAGACGTGCATAATTACAGATACACTCATGTACCCATTTGCACATACTTTTATATACATATATGTATATATATTCTTTTGCACATACATGCATAACTACATACATACATACATATATGGATGTATTGTATGTATACATATATATACACATACATGTATATATGCACAAATGCACATATGAATCTGTACATATATGCATATGGGCATATGTGAAATATGTGCATGTGTACATGTGCACATGTATGCATACATATGTATATATGCTAAATATGTATGTATGTATTTATATATATATATATACATCTATACATGCTTACATACACACACATACATCATAATTTACTTCAGTTGTGTCTCTACACTAGGGGCCTATTTCTATATACATATTTAAGGGTCGGTCACATACGCATTAGTGGATGTAGTTGAACGTAGTGGAGGCTAACATAGTTGAATGTGGTTGAATGTGGTTGAACATGGTTGAATGTGGTTGAACGTGGTTGAACGTGGTTGAACGTGGTTGAATGTGGTTGAACGTAGTTGAACGTAGTTGAATGTAGTTTAACATAGTTGAACGTAGTTGAACGTAGTTGAACACACCAACATCCATACTTCTCTACATTCAACTAGATTCAACTACGTTCAATTACGTTCAACTATGCTCAACTACGTTCAACTACATTCAACTGCGTTCAACTGTGTTCAACTGTGTTCAACTGCATTCAACTACGTTCAACTACGTTAGCCTCCACTACGTTCAACTACGTCCACTAAAGTGTATGTGACCGGGCTTTTACTCCCCAAGTATACTAAGACGAAGGGCAGTCACATAACATTCAGCCATGCAGGATAGTCCAGCCCCACACCCGTACAGCTCCAGTCAAGTGTGACTGCTAAGCATTCTACACACGTGACAAGGTCAAAGGAACGAAACTCAAGGTTACACAGGCAGGAACACAATCACAAGTCACAATCACAAGTCCTGGGCTTGCACTCTCATTTGACAGTTATATAGGTATTAATGACCATGCTAATTTACCGTCCTGATATCACCTCAGATGTTGCCCGGACGTAAAACTGCAACAACCAAACATCCAACCATGCTAATATCAGGGCTACAGGAATAATGTCCATTGACATATTTCCTTTCCGTTAATTCAGTTTCAGCTGTTTCAATGCAAAGTGGTGTTAGTGCCAATGGGGGGAAAACACAATTTCGATCAAATTAATTTGGATTTATTTATAGTTGCATAATCCGATGAAAGTATAATACTTTCAAAACTAAACCTCTGGCCTAAATTTGAACATATGTACTGCTGAACTGATTAATTTGCCGGTTTGGAGCAGAAAAAGGCCATAGCTTTGACATCCACTGGTGTGATCTATTTAAGATAGTTTAGGCGTATTGTGCAATCCCATGGGTTCGGATACCCTGATCTCCCAAAACAGGAGACTGATGCTCAACTCATTCGGCCGTCCTGTCTGCTCCTCAGGTCAAGCAGCTAGGGCAATTATATAACTGAACACAACATCCTATACAAAGTCAGATACATTAATCATCATCATCATTATCATCATGCTGTCGGTCACGATGTGACAAAGATGGCTTTCATTACTTGACTATCGCTCTCCATTTAGCTCTCTGCTGTGAGAGTGATGTCCATGAGACATTTCATGAAAGCTGCCTGCAAAAGTGTTGAACTGCTGTTGGCTTTTGCAAATTACCTGCGGCACTCTCTCGGGGAGCAAATAGAGGTCTCACACTGGCAAGAACATGTCCAGACAGGCGCAAAACTATTTGTCCCTGCAATGGCTGATCGGGAGATGTTGGGAGTTCCATATATCAACTGCCCTTGATGCTGCCACAGTGACATGGTTTTCTAATTAGGGTTTGTTCCCTTAGCCTTCGGTTCTGTCAAGAATGTGTACCACAAGGCAGTGGATTACAACTCTGCAGGGCAGGGGCATCAAACTCCCTGAGGTATTGCAATACCTGCATACCACATACATTACTCTGCTCATATAAGGCAAGCTGGATAATAGGATTCACACAAAATTGAACCGGTGAAACCAAATCTCACAATACCAGCCCTAAGATACCAGTTAGATGAGAACAGCCGTTCAGTAGTGTCGTAAAATAACTCCCAATGCATTATTGCTTAATTAATTATATTCATCAAAATTTGTTTAGGAAACTCGATGCTACAATAATCAATAAGAAACACAATTTTGATCATTATGACATTATGTTTGCCATTTCTAATGCCTGGTGACATTGTTTAAATTGAAATCTGTGTCAAGAAATTCCTGATCATCAACAGTAAATTCCAATTTAATTAATGTCACCTGACATTAGAAAGGGCAAACATAATGTCATAATGATCAACATTGAGTTTGCTTTTGATTATTATAGCATCGAGCATCTACTTTCGGGAATTCTTAATACTTTCATGGGGGGTGATGAAAATGGGAAATATTGCGCCTAGAGCGGTAGTCGAACCCACATCTCTTTGCATTCTGAGCCAGTGTGCTAACCTTAACACCACCTCGGCTCCGGAATGTCACCACACTACCCATGCCTACCTGTCTATGCGGCTCCTTGCCTGAGAGGTCAGTGCAGACCACTACACTACAATAGTTACGCATTTATCATGGCATTCAGTTATAATAGGTGCCTAGTCAAAATAGCGGTTGCAGGATAATTTTAATATTTAAATTGTTTTCTCAATACCGGGACCCCCCTCATAAGAACCTTGTCAGAGGTGGGGTCGCATATTCTCGGCTACAATTCAACATAGCATAGGTCTAACTTCTAAGATGCGAAATTAGTATAAATATATACATATATATATACATATATAGGTATATACATATATATATATATAGGTATTTATCCAACTATATCTAGACATAAATATATATTTAAGAAGATATACAGACACATAGAAATAGAATCTTAGATATACAGTATATATAGAGAGATATATCGATTTATAGATATACATAAACATATATATATAGCTATACATATGTGTATATAGATACATATATATATATAAATATATGCATATATAAATATAGTCATATATATTAAAGTATGCATTTATATGTATGCATATATACACATACATACACATATATCTACATATAATTATCCATATAGATATATTTGGTTATATGTATATACATACAAATAGATCCTTAATATATAAATCAACCTATATACTACAGCCCCAATCATGAATCAAACATAATCTGCCCCATCCTTCCCTGCCCAATATGTAAGATGAGTCACACTGCACGCGCTTCTACATCACACCCCAATAACGCACACACACACCCACACACCGCAGACGCCACACACACATCTATCCATACATCGAAGCAGTGCCGCCCCCCCCCCCCCCCCCCGCCCCCCCCCCCAGTAGTTCCTCAGCCCTAAGCCTGTTTGTCTTCACTAAATGCCCCCACTCCCTCTTCTTAGTCGTCCTGATATGACATTAGATGTTGCCAGGACGTACAACTCCAACAAAATCCTCTTCTTTATTCGTCGGCCCCTGCGCGGCTGCCGGGTGTCAGGAGTCAATCAAGGTCGCGCGCGCGTCACACATTGCCGCGTCCGTTGACCTTGATCTCGCGCATGCTGATGTCGCAGATGTCGCCGACGTCGTCGTTGATGACGTCACGTTCGAGCGTGATGGTGGTGGGGACGCCGTAGGCGGAGCTGCGTGCCCACGTGACGTAGGTGCTCGTGTTGTTGCGGTGGCTGTGCAGACTGAAGGGTCGGCGGCGCAGTTTGTGGCGGTAGTAGGTCTTACGCAGCTCGTTCTGCACCTCCCCGTTCAGGAAGCAGAAGAGCAGCGCCACGAAGAAGCCCTTGGTTTAGGAGAGCAGAGAGAAGAGACTGTATATTTACATCTTCTTTTAATATTATTGTATATTATTATGCTGTGTTTGCTTGTTTAACGACCCTCCAGCATGCCCAAGCAAACAGGCAATTGATTACTTGACCCGGATGCGGTGGCTTGATCGGTTTTTTAATATTTTTTAATATTTTGTATTTGGTGATGGTGTAATTATGCTGCCCATAGCGGTTAAGTCTAATGACTTGGTTTTGCCGCTAGACAGTACTAGTCTTATGGTTCTCCTTGTTTTACTACTTTCAGTTGTGTAGCTATCTATTGCATGCATGCATGCAGTTGGTTCATTGCTTGTTGGAGTGTTACGTCCGGGCAACATATAAGGTCATATCAGGATGGGTATTGACACGTGACAGTGCACACTCATGGCAACTTTATAGTTTTGCCCCAGTGGTAGATCAGGCCACGAGCACTGTGACCTAATATCCCACTCAGTGACATTATCATGACACTGAGCCAACTAGTCCTTGTGATATCCAAATAATGCCATGCACCTGGGTAGAAAGCGACAAGTATACATTTTTAAGTCTGTGGTTTTGACTCAAGCAGGGTTTGACCCACAATCTAACAAAACGATAGAGGGGTCTCAACTCATTCGGTCATTTTGTCTGGTGGCTGAATCGGTGAGGGCGCAGGCTTCTCACGCAGAAGGTAGGAAGTTCAAAGCAATGACTTATAATACTGATACTAGTCGCTACCTAGCATGTCACTTTGCATTACTAGGATAGGGCAATGACTGGTTAGCTCAGATTCAGGATAATGTGACTTGGGTGATAAATTGGGTTATATGCTTAGTGCTGGCGGTCTGGGCCCATATGCATTTCGTCTGGTGGCTGAATAGGTGAAGGCGCAGGCTTCTCCTGCAGAAGGTAGGAAGTTCAAAGCAATGACTTATAATACTGATACTAGTCGCTACCTAGCATGTCATTTTGTATTACTAGGATAGGGCAAGGACTGGTTAGCTCAGATTCAGGATAATGTGACTTGGGTGATAAATTGGGTTATATGCTTAGTGCTGGCGGTCTGGGCCCATATGCATGATGCGGTGTTAGCTTACACTCGGTGTGTTTGCGCTAACACCACTTCTTCCATACTGAGTTTTCGCCGCTAACCTAGAAATACCCACCAAAACCAGTTTTGGCTCGCCAACACCGTGTCATGCATACGGGCCCTGGTCTCCCGGTGGGTCGGCACTCTAAAGTCACCATGAACACACACTGTCAGAAGTCGATATCCGTCCTGATATGATCTTAGATTTTGTCAGGATATAAAACCTCAACACACACAAATACAAATAATTAATTAGTTGAACAAACTCCGCTGGGTGCAAACCCTCCCTCGAATTGTGTTTGTCATACGAAATTGTTTGTTGCTTTTGTTTGTTGTTCTTTGACATCCTAGAGAAATGTTAACATATACAAACAAAAATGCTTCCTGAAAATAGAATATCCATGCAATAATAATAACAATAAACTAAATGAGGAAAATTTGCTTGAATTAGCGAGGGGACCTCATCCACTGCCCATGCTGAGGGTGCTGAGCCTAATCCCCCATTTAAATCTACATTACACCCCCCCCCCCCCGCAACACACACACCACATCTCAGAGCGACATTTGGAATTCCAGACAGTATTGGTGAACTGGTCTTCTTCTAAATCTTTATTTTTATATAAATGTTTTACTGCATCGGTTCTGTCACCGCTTGTAGGCAGTAAGTGCGGTGGCTTTCTGCAAAGTCAAAGGTCAGGACGGTGGGTTACAAATTGGCTTATTCAGAAAAAAAAAATCTAGGGGAAAAAAACCATACACAGGGTGCAAGAATGGGGCATGTCTACCTCCTCATTATACTGAAGTGATCCACCTTTTCCACCCGATCAGACTGGATGGTCGAATGAGTCGAGCGTCCATCTCCGGTTTTGATAGGTCGTGGGATTCGAACCCAATGACTTAAGAATTGATACTTGCCACTTCCTAGCCAGGTGCTCAGCATTATTAGGATAGGAAAAGGATTGGTTAGCTCAGTTTCAGGATAATGTGACTGAGTGAGATATCGGGTCATGGTGCCTCCGGCGTGATTTCCCAATGGGGAAGCACTATGAAGTCACCATATTAGTGCACACTGACACAAGTTGGTACCCGTGCTGATATGACATAAAACTCCAACAACCAACCGACCAACCAACCAACTCTTTTCACCCTCAGTACTACTACCATACAGTAGCCACATCACTACCACGTTCACTACCACCATCACCACCATCACTACCAGCATCAGTACCAGCGTTGTAATGTATGTACAACTTACTACAAGCATCACTACCAGCATCACCACCATCACTACCAGCACGACTACCAGCATTACTCCCACCATCACTACCACCATCACCATCATCACCACCATCACCACCATCACTACCAGCATGACTACCAGCATTACTCCCACCATCACTACCACCATCACTACCATCACTCCCACCATCACTACCACCATCACTACCATCACCACTACCCGCATCACCACCACCATCACTACCAGCATCTCCCTCAACCATCACTGCCACCATCGACTGGACGCGATAGCTGAATGGGTAGAGCGCAGGATTCCCGTGCGGAAGGTTTGGAGTTCGAATCCCAGCCGAGTTAAACTAATGACTTATGAAATTGATATTTGTTGCCACCTAGCCTGGTTTACACAGTATCAGGATAATGTTAGGACATGGTGCTGGTGGCCTGATCTCTCAGTGGGGCAGCACTATGAAGTTGCCATGAGTGTGCAATGCTACAAGTCGGTACCCGTCCTGTTGCTAGGACGTAAAACAAGAACGAACAAACCAGCACCATCAGCACGACCCCTAGAACCAGAACCATCACTACCATCACTACCATCACTACTGTCCCTACCGTCACTACCATCACTAACATCACTACCGTCACTACCATCACTACCGTCACTACCATCACTACCTCCACTACCGTCCCTACCGTCACTACTGTCACTACCATCACCACCATCACTCATATTACTAACGTCACTACCATCACTACCATCACTACCCTCACTACCATCACTACCAACACTACCGTCACTACCGTCACTACCGTCACTAACGTCACTACCATCACTACCGTCACTACCGTCCCTACCATCACTACCATCACTACCCTCACTACCATCACTACCATCACTAACATCACTACCGGCACTACAGTCACTACCGTCACTACGGTCACTACAGTCACTACCAACACTACTCTCACTACCATCACTACCGTCACGCCCAACACTACCGTCACTAGCATCACTGGCGTCACTAACGTCACTACCATCACTAACATCACTACCATCACTACCCACACTACCATCACTACTGTCACTACCGTCACTACCGTCACTACTGTCACTACCGTCTCTACCCTCACTACCATCACTAACATCACTACCATCATTACCTTCACTACCGTCACTACCGTCACTAATGTCACTCCCGTCACTCCTGTCACAACGTCACTCCCGTCGCTGCCGTCGCTGCCGTCGCGGCCGTCGCGGCCGTCGCTGCCGTCGCTGCCGTCGCTGTCGTCTCTGCCGTCGCTGCCGTCGCTGCCGTCGCTGCCGTCGCTGCCGTCGCTGCTGTCGCTGCCGTTGCTGCCGTCGCTGCCGTCGCTGCCGTCGCTGCCGTCGCTGCCGTCGCTGCCGTCGCCACCGTCGCTGACGTCGCCGCCGTCGCCGTCGCTGCCGTCACTGGCATCACTGCCATCACTGGCGTCACTACCATCACTACCAACACTACCGTCACTACCGTCACTACCGTCACTACCGTCACCACCGTTACTCCCGTCACTTCTGTCACTATGCCACCAGCACCACCACCACCATCAATATTGACCAATTCGGCTACCATGTCTGGTCAATCAATAGCATGTAATACCTCTGTCACACTACGACGTAATGAGCAAACGTGAGCCTAACGTGGTGATATTTCGTCATTACGTTGATGTACGTTGGATTACGTTATGATGACGTCATAATGACATTAGACTGACGTCGAGCTATGTCACATTACGTCGTGTTACATCGAGTTAGGTCGAGGTTTTGGACATGTTCAAAAATGTTGACGTAGCTCGAACGTAAGGGTTTACGTTTGCCCTACGTTCTGTTCACGTTCAGCGAACGTCAATGACGTTAAACGGACATTAGGCAAACGTTCCTCACTACGTTCCACTACGTTCCACTACGTTCCACTACGTTCCACTACGTTCCACTACGTTCCACTACATTCCACTACGTTCCACTACGTTCCACTTGTTGACCCACATTAAAGCCGGTGGAAACGTCCATGCGGTGTAATGGGAAAGTCAGGAGAACGTCAGGAAAACGTCAGGAGAACGTCAGGAGAACGTCAGGAGAACGTCAGGATAATGTGCATTCAACATACGTTCAATGTCTCATGACATAGCTAACGTCACATAACGTTCTTCTGGCGATGGAATAACGTTCAGAACGTTCCGTGAGCATCATTACGTTGACCTCTCTCATTGAATGACGGTATCACTACACTTTACTGACGTTACGCTCTCGTCCACTACGCTGCATCCACGTTCAACTTGTGCCCAAATTTGCATACTACGCCGAGAAGTTCAACTTTCTTCACGTTCTCCCTACGTTGACGTCGTTACGTCGTAGTGTGACAGGGCCATTATATGTCTTCATATCATGATATTTATATATATATACATACATATATATATATATATATGTATATATATATATATATATATATGCCTGACCTCCACCTACTTATTTTGGTCTGCTGGTGTGTGAATGCCTATTGCTGCTGGTATTGATATGCCAGAGGCTGATGCAACTACCACTTAGGACAAGGAGCTCACCTTTCCCGGACTCCCTACGCTCTCCTCTACCAAGGAAGGCCTGCATCAAGGCAACCTTACACCAACCAATAATTTGAGTTGAATCTTATCGCTCTGAAGAACTAACTGGCATAGCGTAGGTTCCATTGTTCACAGCTATGCGGTCTGTCTCCCGTTTTGCTAGATCGTGGAATTCGAACCCTTGTCGGATCAAATCATTGATTTAAAAATTCATTATTTGGATAGGGCAAGGACTGGTTGACTCAGTGTCAGGATAATATGACTAATTAGGATATCAGGTCATGGTGCAGATGGTCTCGTCTCCCAGTGGGGCAGCACTATTAAGTTGCCATTAGTGTTCACTGTCACAAGTCGGTACCCATCCTGATATGACCTTAGATGTTGCTAGGAAGTAAAACAATAACAAATATGACCTTAGATGTTGCCAGGAAGTAAAATCCCAAAAACCAACCAACATAGAGACAGATTACATATTAAGCAAACATTGAGTGTGCTCTCACCTGGAACGAATTGAAGAGCATCTCGAAGTAAAGCTTCACTAGTTCAGCCAAAGGGTTGACGTTGTCAGGAAGTCCAATGAACACGATGTAGTGCACACCGAACAATGGAATCAACACCAATGTTGACTTGGCTAACTTTCTGCAAAAGCAAGATCATTCCAATACTGAGCTGCATTGATGGAAACCAACAACATATTGAATTGGTGCAGACAAAGGAGTACAAGGCAAAGGTTCCCAAGACAAAGGCTCACAAGACAAAGGCTCACAAGACAAAAGCTCACAAGACAAAGGCTTACAAGACAAAGGCTCACAAGACAAAGGCTTACAAGACAAAGGCTCACAAAAGAATGGCTCACAATACAAAGGCTCACAAGACAAAGGCTCTCAAGACAAAACCTCACCTGACAATAGCTCACAAGACAAAAGGTCACACGACAAAAGCTCACCAGACAAAGGCTCACAAGACAAAGGCTCGCAAGAGAAAAACTCACAAGACAAAGGCTAACAAAACAAAAGCTCACAAGACAAAGGCTTACAAGGCAAAGGCTCAAAAGACAAATGCTCACAAGACAAAGGCTCGCATAACAAAGGCTTACAAGACAAAGGCGTACAAGGTAACTGTTCACAAGACAAGGGCTCACAAGGCAAAGGCTCACAAGACAAAGATTCACAAGACAAAAGCTCACCTGACATTAGCTCACAAGACAAAAGCTCAGAATACAAAAGCTCACCAGACAATAGCTCACAAGACAAAGGCTCACAAGACAAAAGCTCACCAGACAATATCTCACAAGACAAAGGCTTACAAGACAAAAGATCACAAGACAAAGGCTTACAAGACAAAGACTCACAAGACAAAGGTTCACAAGACAAAAGTTCACAAGACAAAAGCTCACAGACAAAGGCTCACAGGCGAAATATCACAACAATTAATTGTTATATTATATACATGTACATATAAATGCATCAGTTATAATACACTGCAATAAGATTTGGTTAACAACAACCTGAATAACATTCTTCCAAATGATATCAAAACAGCTGCGCGTTTCCTTCACCTAAATCAATCCCAATGTCGAACTTATAGCCCTGCTAGGATGTATCTCGCCGGCATGCCGCCAATGCACAAAAAAGTCGATAAACATCAAACTTTAAGGCGCGGTGGGAAAAAGTTTGACATAAGCGGAACGTCTTAGTAGCGTGCGGCCGACGTTGTGGTAACGTATATCGACGCGTGAGAAAAAAAAAAAAGTTTTGGTGTGCCGTCCTGATATGACCTGAGATGTAGCTAGGACGTAAAACAACAAAGCACCAATTTGGCGCAACATGTGGGAACCACCCTCATGTGCGGGCGGCGTCTGCCTAGCATTCGCATAACGTTATTCCAGCGATCTCCACATGCTCCTAATGTAGCCCTAATATTGGCACCCATGCATTGGTGCGCATTGTCGGTCGTCGAAAGTTTTATTCAAGCACAAAACTTCGCCGATCCGATGACGTGCGGCGCCGACTGTCGCCATCCATCAACGAATACCAACACGCACCTAGCACGCGTAACGCTTCCAGACATCTCCCGACTTTTCACCAAAAAGTGACACACGTCAACGCATGTTGGCGAGAAACGTCGTAATGTGACAGCACCATAACTAACTTTCGGCAAAATAGTATTTATGCAATACTGAGTTTCATTCATGGAAATCAACATCACGCGAGGTTAACTAACTTTGTGAGAAATAATAACACTGCAACATAGAGGTTTATTATGTTATATATATAGTCCTTAGGATAATTCCATGTCATCATAATATATACATGTTATTGACATTGTCTCCTCCAACCTCCTGTAAGCTTATTGTGTAGTTATTGGCAGTTGGGTGCTGGAGGCTGGTGTGCGAACTGGTGGGCTGCAGGTCTGCTTCAACTTTCAAGTTGAACTACAAGCAGCCCTCCCCCCCCCCCCCTTCCCTCCATGTGGCACCTTTGCTACTCTCCATCTGCCCACTTCTCCTCCAGTTTAGTGTAAGTAAACTAAGTGGTAGGTCTATTTATGGGGCCATCCAGCGTTATTGGCTCGATCCAACTTACTGTATTGTCTTAATTTCTTATGTAATAGAATAATAATACTTAGCAAATATGGCATGCTTGCCAAAGTACATCAAGATATGGAAGCAGACGGGATGGCCGAATGAGTTAGAGCGTCCGTCTCCCGTGCTGGTAGATCGTGGGTTTGTGGGTTCGAACCCTGGTCGAGTCAAACCAATGACTTAAAAATTGATACTTATCACTTCCTAGCCAGGCACTTGGCATTATTATGACAGGGCAAGGACTGTGGTGCTCAGTGTCAGGATAATGTGACTGAGTGGAATACCAGGTCATGGTGCCAGCAGCCTGGTTTCCCAGTGGGACAACACTATAAAGTCACCATGAGTGTGCACTGTCACAAGTCGGTACCCGTCCTGATATGACCTTAGATGTTGCTAGGAAGTAAAACGTCAACAAACAACAAACAACATCAAGATATGGAAACTTCTTCACTTTAATACACTTTGCTCACTCACCTGTACAAAGGCTCACAAGACAAAGGCTCTCAAGACAAAAGCTCACAAGACAAAAGCTCACCAGACAAAAGTATACTTTGCTCACTCACCTGTACTTTCTAGTCTCTGGAGAATTTGTAGCTTGTAATTTTATGAACAGGAATCTCACGATGTTTATAAAGAATAGAAAGTTAACCTGCAACGAAAAGAAGTCACGATTATATTTCAGAGTTCATTGTCTGAGGATTGATCCATGTACTAGGCCTTTTCTTTTGGTAAATGGATTTTATTCAGAGAAATCGTTTGTCAGCGCCACATCACCGGTCTTCCGGCCATAAGTGTTACAGGTATCTTGGTATTTACACAATTTCTTTTCTTTTTAACATGGTTTATATCGTGTCCTGAAATGCGAAGTAGATTCTGAAATTAATCTGGTAGATACTAGTACCTCTACTTAAGCCGTGTTCACACGGGCGGTGTAAATCAATTCGTAGGAATCGACTTGTATAGTTTGGGTTACATTTCGCGTTTGAATGCGTGGCTGAGGCGGTTTAGGGCTGATTCGATTCCTGTGATCTGGATACTGTAAACCACTTGTCGAGGTAGTGTACGTGAGTAGATTTCTGTGAATCGATTTATTTTGCCTGTGTGAATGCAACCGACTTACTTGAGGCGGATTAAGGATGTCACACTATATAATATAATTTGGTCTATGAAACCGCTAGCTGTGCACAGATATTTTTTTCATCATTTATTTTTAGGGTTTCACTGCCCAGCAGAAGTTTTGACCGTTCCAAACCAATACGATTCAGTCAATACATATCTAGGTCGAACCCACACTCTCTCGTGCCGACGTCGACGAACCCAAAATGGTGCTGGTTAGTCTGGACTTGCTCATGCGCAGATATCCACTTCCGCCTTAAACCGACTCAAAGCACTGCCCGTGTGAACACGAAACACTTTCAAACTATATCGAATCATATGATTTGCCTTGTCTAAATCGCTTTACATTTTGCCCGTGTGGACACGGCTTTGGTCTTAGTTCAGTGTGATCAGATACTCTTTTATTCATTGTATTGTTTTGTATGTAGTAGGATTTGGATGTTAATTGGGGTATGTTTGCGTTAGTAAGTCAAGATGTCTTGACTATAGTATATAAATATACATATATGCATTGGGGTGAGGAATGATGAATCCGGATGTTGGTGGGAGGGGACTATTGGGAGGGGGAGGTCAGCAGGCAGGACATACCGGAGGGCTGGACCACAATGGGCCGGTGTCGGATAGGTAAGTGGGTGGGGTGTGGACAAATATGTTGCCCTGCTGGTTAGCGGGGAATGTTGTGGTGTTGGCAGTTACTGAGTGAGGAGTTCGCGTTGGCAAAGACCCTATAATACTAAGATGGCTCACTCAGCCTGTACTGTGTAATCAAAATGATCAAACCCACCACTTGGTGCGCTGGCTGTTCTCTTGGTTAAACAGGTGCTATATTATATGTATACATGTATATATATGAATGTGAAAGATGTGGGATGATGGCGATGCTGATGATGATGCTGATGATGATGTGTATTTGTTCATAGCAATTTCATATTGATGTGTATTCATACTTACCTATCTCATGTATAATATTATTGTATGCGTTTACATTTGAAACACCAACCAGCAGCTGGGCTGATCGAACCCACCAGAAGGTGGCACTGCAAAATTTACATTACCATGGGAGAGATAGGGAGTGAGCCATCTTAGTATTATTGGGTCTTTGCCGTTGGGCAGCCATAGCGGCATGCCTCAGCAGAGTCCGCTGATTGGTGGGCATGGGCTGGTGAGCTGAAAGTCCTGGGGGGAGAGCTATCTAGACGGGTCCTTCCAATATGAATCAGCTGCAATTCTGTCTGCACATGTCACATAATTAATGATCCGAGCACCATATATCACTTGATTCCCTTATATTGAATAGAGGCTGAATGCACTGCTCTGGTTTGATCTTCCATGTATGGAAGGTGGTGAGGGTTTGGGGTGCTGTCTTCCTATTGGCTGCTAGGCTGGGGAATGCGAATAAGCTAACCAATAGCGAATCAGCAGCGCTAAGCGGGTTTAGCGCTTAGTCGGTATATGTGTCTTTATGACGAGATCAGATTGGAGGTAAAATAACCGATTCTGTCACTTTTGCCAGAGAAGGTAGATATGGAATTACACTGGGGGTAGGGAAGTCAGATACCTTCAAATGCACCGGATGCGGTGGCCGAATCGATAGAGCGCAGGCTTCCCGCGTGGAAGGTTCCGAGTTCGAATCCCAGCTGAGTCAAACCATTGACTTATAAAATTGATACTTTTTTGCTACATAGCCTGGTGCTCCACATTAATTGCATAGGGCGAGGACTGGTTAGTTCAGTGTCAAGGTAATGTGATGGAGTGCTGGCGGCATGGTCTCACAGTGGGGTAACAGTATAAAATCACCATAAGTGCTCACCGTCACAAGTCAGTACTCATCCTGATATGACCTTAGATCTTGTGAGGATATAAAGCAATGATAAACAAAACAAAACCGGTGTCAGGCTGTGTCCGAGAATGAGGTCAGATACATTTAACCCAGATAACAGACATAGGTGGCGCCAGCAGTGCCTTCTACTAGAGAACTGGTTCCCCAGGTGTGCAGTAAAAGGGAATGGTGTATTTTATACCTCTTGATGGGAACCGACCTTTGCACATGGTCCGCTGGTGATGGTTTTATAGTGCTGCCTCCACTACCTCTGGCACTACGATAGATCTGACTCAAGTCACATTATCCTGACCCAGATCTAACTAGTATTTTCTTATTTCACTGAGGTCCAATCGCAGATGAGATGGTGTAGAAGTGCCACTTTACTTTAAGTATCTATAGGTTGACTCGGCATGGGATCAAACCCATGACCTCCTGCCACATTTGACCGTCCGGTCTGGTAAGTTATTGAGTAAAATATTCCAATATACGGCAGGGGGGGGGGGGGTGCTATTAGGTTATATGGTATTCGTATGCCTAGACAGGTGAGCTTGTATATATATGTATATATAGCCACGTATATATGCAGACATATATGCGGGTGTAAGGAAAGTACACTGTGGTGCCCCCCAGTGTTTTGTGGGGAACTCACCACTGATTTGCGGGACTGCCACCGGATGGCGCTCGATGATGTGCACAACCTACGAGCATGCCCCGGCCGCTGCAGTTGGCTTGCAACACTGCTACACTATAGATCTACTAAGAATTTTACCTGCTACCATCTACCTGTTACCAGGTTCGCAGTACCGGCACCGTTGTACCGGTATGCCAAGGGCCTATTGCACTTTCTGCAGTATTGTACATACGGAACCGGTGAACGACACTTGTTATACACGTTTAAACAGGCGTTCGACCAGGGCGAGCATGAGACAATCGGCTATTGCTATGGCTGAGGGAGGGAAATCGACCGGCGTAAAGGATGAAAAGTCAGACAATACAGTGGATGTCAACATGCTGGAGAAGGAGGAAATTAAGATCACTGAGAGGATCAGGCACCTACAAAACCGGAAGAAACTGGCCGAACTAGAACACGTGGAGCAAGATTTGGGTGAGGATGTGGCGAAGCTCACCCTCGACCGGACCAGGGACCACAGGAGGGATCGGGCAATCGACTGTGACGCGGCGGCCCGGTTCGAGAATGTGGGGCACGAACAGAGCACCGGAGCAAGTCTGCATGGCGAGGGTGACATTCGATCGTGAGGGAGGAGCACTAGCAAGCGTCGGAGCGCAGCTCATGACCGGTGAGGGCGCCGCTGCCGCCGGTGCTCATCAAGCTTGTCCTCCTCGGATGAAAGTTTCACGAGCAAGGAAAGGAGGGCCAGAAGCAAGTGGTCCCTCCGCAGACACGTTGAAGACGGTAAGGCTGTCAAAAAACTATCCCCTTTCGAACTAATAGAAGCCTCCATGAACTGGGTAGTGGCATCGAGAGAGACTGACTGTGAGAAGCTGTTGAGACTGCTAAAACATATTGGCTATATCGCGGGAAAGGCCAAGTCTGGTACCTTTGTCGAAAAATCACATGTGAACTATGACAAGGAAGCTAGCGGTGTACGAGGGCTTTGGCGCGTTCTCATCCGGGAACCCAGAAGTCGTGTTGAAATATTATGCTTTCGAATTTCTGCGTAAACCCGGGGCTACCTCCCATAGTTATACAAGTACTTTTGTCAAGCCCTAATAGGCAAGGTCACCTGTACATTAGGGATGGCAAGAAATAAGGGATAACCAGACGTGTAACTATGGTCACTGGTGCTCCCGCTGTGGGCGCAAGATGCACATCCGCAGCAAATGCAGCAAGGACTAGGGTGTTGTCAGTTGCCAGGGTGGATGTTTCCCTGAATTGTGTCTGGGTGTCGCTCATGATTGTATTAGTTCTGACAAAAACGTCACAGTAAATTGTATCACCCCTACACCCTTGGCAATATTAGCTGACAGCAGTAAATTATATGTCGCTGATGTTTGTATTAGCCCCGGTAAAATTGTTTCAGTAAATTGTGTTACCCTTACACCTTTGGTAATCTCGGCTGACTCCAGTAAATTAGGTGTGAATGCTCGCCCGCAAGCGTGCCTAGTTTGGGCAGATTATGCGGACCTGGTAATTTCTGCTGACACCGGTAAATTATGTGTGAATGCATGCCCGCAAGCGGGCCTAGTTCGGGCGGATTTTGCGGACTGTAATGTGCCAGGTATCACCCCCCAACCCCCTAATTACCACAACGGCAGGTATGGCCGCAAACTTGCCCTGGAGCCAGACAGTGTACTTACCGGCGGCTCTGAAGTGTTGTGTTGCAAGTTAGGCTTAGCACCTGTTCCAATTTGCGATGGTGACAAGTTTATCCCGCATTTAGATCCAATACTAAGCGATTGGTTGAGCGTAATTAATGTTGGTTGTGATCTACATGTCTCTGCTCATGACAGTTTTAATTGCAGTATTGTCCCTGTCACCTTTATTGTTTCTCACCTTTGCTTAAAAGCTATTTGTACCTGAAAACATTTTATTGGGCCTTCAGCTGCTCAATTTAAACCATGCCATGTCCTATGTGAATGTTTTTTCAGGGGTAAGGTCGACCCCGACTGGGACTTTATTTTGCACGGTGCTATATTTGGTTTTAAAGTTATAAACCCATGTTATGCAGCCACTTACTCAGCACATTCTAAAAATGTTAAAAACCCTGTTGAGAAGGAATTTATTCATGACAAATTGGCAAATGAGTTGAGCTGTGGCAAGATAAGCCATGCTGACTCGGCCCCGCAATGTGTCCATAATGTTTTTGCGGTCCCAATGGCAAGTGGCGCTGGTTTAAGATCTATAATTGACTGCAGCAAGCCGGATGGCCTCTCATGTCGATAAGGTCTGCTCAAAATTGTGCTACCGAGGTGCTGATGACCCCGGTCGACAGCTGGTACGTGCCGATTTCATTGCAACAATCGATATAAAGGACGCCTATCGCGCGATCAGCAATCATCCGACTCTGTCCGGCCTGCTAACTCCGTCTGGCCATGACAGGTGGCAGCACTGTGACCTTTGACCGTCACATCCTGTCTGGGCCCTCGCTATAACCTAAAGGAATCCTTAATCACAGGAGGTGGAGGTTGGTCGGCACAGTTGTATAGCTTCGTGAATATTCACTGCGGGTCACAGGCTCGGATTGCTGTCAATGCCGCAAAGAGCTGGAGCTCGGGGAGGGTGTGTGTGTGTGGGGGGGGGGGGTAGTGTGGGGGGAGGGGGGTGGGTAGTGCAACATAAATGGAGCCGTGGTTTACTAACTAATTGGTAGGCTGGTTGGTTGTTGGAGTTTTACATCCTGGCAACATCTAAGGTCATGTCAGGATGGGTACCGACTTGTGACAGTGCACACTCATGGTGACTTTATAGTGCTGCCCCACTGGGAAATCAGGCCACCAGCACCATGACCCGATATCCCATGCAGTCACATTATCCTGACACTGAGCTAACCAGTCCTTACCCTATCCAAATTAATACTGAGCACCAGGCTAGGAAGCGACAAGTATCAATTTTATAATTCACTGGTTTGACTCGACCAGGAACCGAGCTCCAGAGCTCCCGCAACCTAGGCCAGCTCTCTACTGATTCGGTCACCGCGCTCAGTTTTACTAACTGATGTCAGGGTCACTTCGGTGGATATGTTCTCGATATTCCCACAACATGGTCTCTGAGACAGGGCCTCCGAACAAAGCCCTAAATCAGACACGATGGCCGAATGAGTTGAGAGTCGCCTCCTGTTTTGATAGATCGTGGGATTCGAACCCATGGGTTCAAATCAGTGACTTACAAATTTAAACTTGTCGCTTCCTAGCAAGGAATTTGGCATTAATAGGATAGGACAAGGACTGATTGGTTCAGTGTCAGGATAATGTGACTGGTTGGGATATCAGGTCATGGTGGTGGCAGTCTGATCTCCCAGTTGGGCAGCACTATGAAGTCGCCATGAGTGCATACTGTCACAAGTCGCTATCCATCCTACTATGAGGCCAGGATGTAAAACTCCAACAACCAACCAACAACCCATTAAAAATAGCGCTGTAATATAAGCCAATGAAGTTGTAATCTAATATGCTAAATATATAGTTCCAGTGCTTGTTTATCATATCCCGCAATTTTTGAGTGAAGAATTAATTAAATCAGGTAGATTTGTAGGATTTCAAAGTTTAATTAACATCATCTTGGTTTTTTTTGCATTCTCGTTCACGTTCTCGAACTTTAAGTTTAAGCCAATATAGATAAACACTTTGCACTGGAACCACTAACTCCACAGCTAATTCCTAGTAAAAATGTTTTTGTTTGGATTTCAGCAGGGCTGCCATTCACCTATACTCTGGATAGGGGAGAATCTTTTATCTAGATAGTTTCACTTACTATACATACACAGGTTAGGTTCATCAACCATACAGCCTCTAGTTTGTACCACTGGGGATAAGAACATGGGAAATATTGTACCTTATAACTTCGAGCAGTGTTGAAACCCCTACTTCTTGCCATTACAGGGCTAGCTTGGTAACCAATACACTACCTAGGCTCCATGATGCAATCACTCTATCCACTCCTATCTGTCTATGTGGTACCTTATCTGAGAAGTCTGTGCAAACTATTATTAAATCTTCAAGATTGCATGACACCACAGGAGTGTGATTACTCTATATCCTCGAGAAGTGTGGATAACCCATCTTTGTGTGGTAGTATTTTTGCTCTGACCCAGTTGGAAGAGTAGCGTGGGCTATCATTCAGAAAATCCCATAAGGTGATGCAGGAAGTTCAGGGTTATGTAAATGTGCTTATGGACGACATTAGGGAGTTTGAGTAGAGATTATGTTGGTGTGAAAAGTGTCCGCCACATTGATAGAAGCAAGGCTGCTATCATCGAAAGCATTGAACTGAATGGGCAGTTGGATACAGTGTTCAATCCCCATTAGGGAGGTCGGTGGTTCAATTCCCGGCTGTATCAAGCCATATACTTAGAAACGCTGGCACCTCTTCCTTCCATTTGTCTAGAGCTTGACATGATTAGGATAGAGAAAGTGTTGTTTGGGACATTACTAGGAGATGTCAAGAGCCAGTTGGTGCATAACTAGGATTGGGCAAGGATGGGTACCAGGATAAGGGAATCAGCAATTGACCTATAAATATGTTAAGGGCCTCACTGCTCAGCGTATTACTAGGATATTACCAGAACTGGTTGGAGTATCACTAGGATAGGGCCAGTGCTGGTTGCCGCATAACTAGGAATCCTAGTAATGCCACCCAGGGATGGCTCAATTCTAGTAGGATAGAGCCAGCACGGGTTAGCATATTAATAGGATAACACACTGGTTGGTATTTTATTAGGATAGAGTGAGAACTGTTTGGGAAATACTAGGATAGGGCCAGCACTAGTTGGAACATCACTAGGTTAGGGTCAGTAATGGTTGGTGTATAATTAGGATAGTCATCCCTGCTTGGCATATTACTAGGATAGGTCCTGCACTGGTTTGCATATTACTAGGATATGACCACCACTGGCTGCCACATTACTAGGATAGGGTCATCGTTGGGTGGTGTCTTATTAGGATTTGGCCAGCATTGGATGGCTCAGTTTCCAGCTCTAGCTGATGGGTGGTTCTATTTGGTTCCTGTTTCTAGGTGCACTGATACAAACACCATTGCCAATTGTCACATCAGTCAGTCCATTACTGTATTAAATAACCAAGTACCTCAATTTACCATGCAGTCCTTCAATACATATATCCATTTATATTTATCAGATGGCGCTCAGATTAAGTGAAGTGTCAAAATCTGATGATTTGACTTTTCTAGCTGTATATCTTTTTACTAGAAGTTCACCTGATGATTCATCGTTTGTGACATCAGTCTTTTGCATGAAACCAGTTTTTACATTTTCAGAGGAAAAGCTTGTTTTGCGTGTGTTTAACTTCATATATTTTTTTTTAATCTTCAGCTAAAGCATTGTAATCTTGTAGAATTTCTATTTATTTTCATGTTGGTGAAACTATGGCCTGTATATGCTATATACATAATGAGATTCCTTAGATATATCTAAGAACATGGTAACGCCAAGCGTTTGTTAAATATCATGTGTTTGGGGCCTACATACTGTATATGTCCCAATAGAAACATGCTACCAACTAGAAGCACACACCCCCATTTCAAGATTGAAAGCAGGCGCACATTTACAATCATATTCAGACTGAATGCACATAAAATAAGACAATCCCAATTTATTTCAGAGGCATGAAAAAAACAAATCCATGAAATTCTTTAACTTTGAAGAGACTGGCATCCATGTCTCGGCACTCGCGCAATGCGCATCTATTCGGACATATATGGTATATATATGAGTCAGGTCAGACGAAAATAGGCCAATTGGGGAAAGTTGTCGGCGTCAAGCATTGGATGTCGGCGTCAAACGGCATAATTATAGTTTAGCATTGACAGAGGTGTTGGAATGAAATTAAATTCATCCTGAATGTAAATGTAGAGAAAATACAACAACCTTATTTGTTTCTAGGATAATTTAATATATAACAAAGAAATGCACTACACTTTAAGAATTGCGATGCCGACATCTGTTAAAGATGTCGGCTTTGACCATTGGATGTCGGCATCGAACAGCATAATTATAGTTTAGCATTGACAGAGGTGTTGGAAAGTTCTTAAATTTATCCTGAATGTAAAGGTAGAGAAAATACAACAACCCTATTTGTTTCTAGGATAATTTAATATGAAACAAAGGAATGCACTACACTTTAAGAATTGCGATGCCAACATCTTAAATTGACCACCAATTGGCCCATTTTCGTGAGGCCGACTCATATACAGTTGCCCAAGTCATGCTTAGAGCTTTAAAAAGATGCATGCCATATTCACTGTTGATTGTGGTGGTAGTTGAAGAGAGAAAGAGGAAGTACTTACCACTACTGTGGCAACTATTGGTCCTCGCACTATCCACGAATAGCCCCTAGTGGGATGGGTGTTCCAGCATCTGCAATAAACAAATCAATTTAACTGTATTATATATCTCTCAGCATGACTTTGCCTCAGCAGTTAGCTACTGGGCTTGTAGTTATAGAACAGGAGACAATGCCGATATACCAAAAAGTGGCAAATGTGGCACCAAAGGTGCAAATGTGGCACCAAAAAAGCCCCACAAAAAACTAACATAACTACTAACAGCTAACATGACAAGGCTACTAGCAAATTGAGACTATTGCTGTTCACCGATGAAAACAAGCTGCAATGTGGTTTACTCATTATGCACAGGGTAAATAAACCATCACACACAAAAACTAAACCCAAAACACCAAAATCCGATTGGGATCCCATGGCCACATGGGAAACAAACGCTCAACTCATTCGGCAACAACGTCAACTCCAAACCGACAGCCATCAGTAAATACATCTGACTCTGCTGCAGCGGCTATTGCTAATCCGGGGTGATGATGAAAGCAGAGCCGGAGGATATGGCTCGTTGCTGCACAGTACATATAAGTGGCAGAAAGTGGAGTAATGAGCTTAAGCACTGCCAGCACACTCAGCACACATTGCATCTTCAGGTAGCAATCCTGAGGCATTTGCAGCAAACACAGGGGGAGGAGTCCAATAATGAGGACACTTCCTCCCCACCATGTCTCAGTAGTGGGCGTATTGATATGACGTTAGATGTTGCCAGGACGTAAAACTCCAACAACCAACCAACGTAGTAGTGGGTGGAACCGGGCACCCGTGGCCCTATCGGTGGAGCTCGGGCCTAAACAAAACCACCCAGAAACCACCCCCCCCCCCGCAAAAAAAAGAAGAAAACCGACAAAAAAAACCCACATTTGATCAAAATGGAGAAGTTCTTTAATACTCACAGGACATCCTCAAGCATCAGTCTGACTGCGACCCAGGGTCCCACGAATCCTAGAGGAAGCACTGCAATGGCAGGGGGTCAAATGTCAGAGGTCAGGGGTCAGAGGTTAGGATTTCCAAGGGAGAGCATGTAGGCCGAGATCCATGCGTCATCATGCCGACGACTGACAAACTTCACTGGCCATTACCCAGGGAGTCAGGAAGTAGCCAGATTCTTTTGTTTTTAAGATGAAAAAAAAAAAAATTGCTTAGGCAGTGTGTGTAATGTATTACTGGGGATATCCATTGTAATAATGCCAATCGGAGCTGTCCAGAATAAAAAGAATCAAACCAACATACAAACACTCGGGGGGGGGGGGAGTGGGGATGACTGGGGGCAAACATAATATCGGTAAGTTGATATTCGTTTTAAAAGAAAAGGAAGATCAAATGACAGAGTGTTGCTGATAAGATGGTCATGATTGTGATATCTATTACAATGTCTGATATCCTGTATACTTCGATTACTCCTCAGCCTGATATATATATATTATTATTATTATTTTGCTACGGCTTCTTAAAGTTTTCTCAAATAATTGCATTGAAATTTCAATTATTAGTCGATATGGCTAAGGCTTTTAATGTAATTATATTGGATGGTTTTGAAATGTTGCCGTATTGTTGAGTTAATAAATAATTAAAGTGGCGCAGGCCAATAAAAGCAGCACATTTAAAATTAAAACCCTTATTCAAATGTAATCAGTCATACCCAACATAGTATTCCCAGCTCAGAAGCAAAGCAGGCGTAATAAGCAAACCAGATGGGATGGCCGAATGGTGTTCTCTGTGGTAGAGTTGTTAGAGTGTCTGACTTTTGTCTAGGTCGGGCGACTAATCTGAAGGTTGGTGGTTCGATTCCCCATGCCCCCCCACCTCTGCCAATTTGGATTTCCACCGCTGTGTATAACTTACATTGTCATCAAAGGCCGGTTGCTCTCATACCATGTCTATGTGGTGTGGGAGGTTAAAAATCCCTTGGATCGGTAAAAGTGTAGGCTTGGGCTTTCTATCGACAAACTGTCTAATGGTGAAAACAAGTCTATTCAGACTTATCCATGATGGGCATTATAAATCATCAAGAATGAGTCTTCCCTGTTGGTAGATCGTTGGATCGTTGGTTCGAATCCTGGTCGAGTCAAACTAATGACTTAAATATTGATACTTGTCGCTTCCTAGCCAGGTGCTTGGCATTATTAGGATAGGGCATGGAGCAGTGGAATGAGGAAGACCAGTCGTCTGTGACTGAAATTTCCCCTGCTTAAGCAACTAATGTACCAAAAAAAGTATCTTAAGTCAATTTAATACAAGCTTTTCCTGCTGAAACATATGGTGTCAGAATCTTAAGTCAATTTAATAGAAGCTTTTCGTGCTGAAACTGGTGTCAGAATTGTTAAGTGTACACCAAATTTAATGCTGAGTCAATCGAGCAGAAATTGTCGCTGCTAAAGCTTATAGTGTCTCAGTTTTGACGTGTACAGCAACATTAATTTCAGCATGTTTGCACTTCAAATATCTCAAAAGTTGGTCATTTTGAAATAAGAGTTACTTGAAATTAAAGTAGACTAAATTCTAACAATCAACTTACTATGTTCGTCGATTTAAAGCTGCATAATCCGATGAAAATATCACATTTTCAAAATCAAAGCAATTATTTAGATTTGATTCTACATATGTAACAGATACTGGACTTATTGTCACCACATAGAAGGCAATACTCAGGCAATTTAAGACAACCTGTTATTGTATAAGCCTATGGTGTCAGAGTTTGGGAATGCTTGCCAAAACTATTTTTTGCCTATTTGCACTTCACAAAAATGAACACATTCAGAAAAATAAGGACCTTTGTAAGTGAGAATACTGCACTGCAGCTGTACAAGTCAACAATATTACCAATTATAGACTACAATAGACTACAATGATATCATCTATGGATTACTAACGAAGCAGCAAGAGACCAAATTACAAAGAACGCAAAACAGAGCCCTCAGAACAGTATTCCAAGGCAAGATACTAAGTGTGGTTGAAATGCATAGCAGAGCAGGGCTGGACACTCTGGATGTACGTAGGAACCTACACCTAATGATGTTGATGTATAAACGTGCAAGTGATGACAAATACATAGATCGCACAACCAGGGTAACAAGAAGGGGGACATCGACTCTGCTCTGGGTGCCCAACCCTAATACAAATAAGTTAATCAGAGCTCCGATTTACAAAGGAAGTGTCATGTGGAATGAACTCCCAACCAGAACCAGAGAAGCGGGTTCAATCCTTGCCTTTAAAAATGCATACAGAGCTCACCTGGTTACTCAGGCCCAAAACCTGGCACTGCAAATATATAATACGACCTGCTGAACGACCCATTGACTTCGCCCTCTCTCATGCCTGCTCTCTCCCTGCGTGTCCGCCCCCCTGCCCATGGGCCCCTTCCCCCCCCCCACCCCCCCATCCACATTTGACAAACAACTATTATAACTCAATGACTCGAAACCCACCACCACTACTCGAGACCCATTACCACCACTGAATAACTACATCTTCAACCAGCAATGCACACAATATAAACCACTATACATGCACAACATGGCACTATTAAAAGACTAACCGTTATTAAAACCAAATCTAATTGATATACAAACACAGCATATGATTTAACCACTAGTGTAAATTATTGCACACTCTATCTTGATGCCTTGCACTATGTTGACTACCTATGCTGTACACTATGCAGCATAGGCTACTCCACCACTTTCTTTTTATGTTCAGAATGGGTTGCGCTGCATGCAGCGCAACGCATTCCACTTCCACTATGTACAGACCAAATGTGATCACTCCAACGGCTGGAAGACCAGTGCCCCGGCGCTGACAAAATAAGTATTCAGATGAATCAAATATTTTATCAAAAAAAAAAAAATGTCAAAAGATAAACATTTTAAATCAATGTTACTTCCAACAAAATTAGGGTAGATTATAAAGTTCAACATAATCTCAGAAAATGGCAGAAACTCACAACCATCGGACTATGCAACTTTATTTGTTTAAATACAGAAAACCCAAACCATTGGACCATGCACCGTTAAACATTCGAATATCGTATGTGATCCTCCCCATCAGGTTCTGCAACTCGCACCAATCAATCTTCCTTTTTCACTGCTGTTAAAACAACAAACCCACAGACAAAATTATTCATGCCACAAAGCTCACATCATACAATAATAGCTAAATAATGAGGTAGATGGACAGTCTTACGCCAGCCAATCAGGATGTAGGGCAGGACACTCTTCCGGTCGGAGAAGACACTGACGAAGATGATCATGTGTAAGTAGAGTGCTTCAACGAAGATCCAAATGTAGTTGGCTCCGATGACAAACATGAAGGCTGACATGAGCAGTTTGCACTCCCAATGCTGCAACATCAAGAGCGTCATAAATAATGGTTAAAAAATGGTTAAATAATAATTAAATAGTAGGTAAATAATCTTTAAATAATCGTTGAATAATAGTTGAATAATTGTAGAATTATGGTTGAATTATGGTTGAATTATTGTTGAATTATGGTTGAATTATGGTTGAATTATGGTTGAATGATGGTTGAATGACGGTTGAATGACGGTTGAATGACGGTTGAATGACGGTTGAATGGCGGTTGAATGGCGGTTGAATTACGGTTGAATTACAGTTGAATTACAGTTGAATTACAGTTGGATTGCAGTTGGATTGCAGTTGGATTGCAGTTGGATTACAGTTGGATTACAGTTGGATTACAGTTGGATTACAGTTGAATTACAGTTGAATTACAGTTGAATTACAGTTGAATTACAGTTGAATTACAGTTGAATTACAGTTGAATTACAGTTGAATTACAGTTGAATTACAGTTGAATTACAGTTGAATTACAGTTGAATTACAGTTGAATTACAGTTGAATTACAGTTGAATTACAGTTGAATTACAGTTGAATTACAGTTGAATTACAGTTGAATTACAGTTGAATTACAGTTGAATTACAGTTGAATTACAGTTGAATTACAGTTGAATTACAGTTGAATTACAGTTGAATTACAGTTGAATTACAGTTGAATTACAGTTGAATTACAGTTGAAATACAGTTGAATTACAGCTGAAAATAGCGCCTATGAGTATGACAAACACTGAAATTGCACCCGTGTCCAAAATCGTATGCCCATCATTTAGATAACATCACCGTAATATCGACTCAAGTTGGGCTTCTCTTCAAGTGGCGCCCAGGACACGTGCCATACCTTCCATGCCCTAGGTACGCCACTGCTCGTACCGCAATGATAGCTGTCCAGCTCAAAGTCAGTTCAGTTTAGAATTTCTGATAGGTAGTGTACGCTTCCGCAAACAGGAAATTATTAAACAGAATTTGAGCAGGTCTGCTGTGAGGGAGGGAGGTGGAGGCGAGCCCTGCATCCGGATGTAACTTCCTTTGGGTGACAAGTGTGGTTGACATATTGGACATTTTGGACATTTACCTCAGTCGGAACCTGGAAGGAAGCTAAAAGACATTGTGGTAGGCCTAAACTATCCTTTTCAGGTTGCTGATGTCATGTTGTTTGTGGTTTTGTAGTCTCAAGGACAACTAAATATACATTCTGTGCCCTATAACCACACCGAATGGCCGAATGAGTTGAGAGTCCGTCTCCCGTTTTGGTAGATCGTGGGATTCGAACCCATGGGTTCGAACTCTGATCGAGACAAACCAGTGACTTAAGAAATGTATACTTGTTGCTTCTTAGCCAGGTGCTAGGCATTATTAGGATAGGGCAAGGACTGGTTAGCTCAGTGTCAGGATAATGTGACTGAATGGGATATCAGGTCATGGTGGTAGCAGCATGGTTTCCCAGTGAGGCAGCATTATAACCCCCATGAGTATGCAAGCTCACAAGTCGGTACCCATCCTGATATGACCTTAGATGTTGCCAAGACATAAAACTCCACAACCAACCAAATAAATACTCATCTTACTCTCATCCTTGAGTAGGCCTATTGGGAGCTTTAACAAAATACATTTGAAATTGTTCAATGGATTCAGATCGAGGCTAGCTGTGACTTACCGTCCCCTCTTCGATGAAGTGCACGTGACCATCAGCATCGAAGGTGACATCATCAGGCAGTCCAAGTCCCTGCACCAGCACATTCTCCTTGACGAAGGACAGCGCAGCCCGCAGGATGAACGAAATGAACAGATGCACATGCAGTGTGTTGCGTGGGCAGTGAAGCTTCCTGCAAAGCAATGAGCATGATCATATTCTCAGGGCCGTAGATAGCAATTCTTTTGTGGGGTTGGGAAGATTTGTTTGGAGAAGTAGATTTGCGTGGGTGGCTGAGAAATTAGAATGTGTATGGAAATGGTAACTAACACATTTCTAAGATGTCTAAATTTGTACAAATGTACTTAAAAATGAAACTAGAAGTACCAAGCAAAGAAAGTGATATAAATAACCTACACAAATGCCACCTCAACTGACCCATTTACTTCCTTACGCTTTATATCAACATTATCAAGATTGGATAAATGCATGTGAACACGTTATGATTGGAAGTTCAAATGCTTCAGAATGGATTCTGGTTATCAAAGGTTTGCCTAAAAAGCAAAATTGGATGTAAATACTTGCTGAGACACAGAAATAGGTCGATGCAAGTTAAGGGCATGTCCATGTTCTCATGTTCCCGTGTTCCCATATTCTCATGTTCAGGAACTTTAATTTCCGGACCGTGACTTCTTCAGATTCGGGCCACGATGGTGTTTTCAGGTTGATGTAGCTTCTAAGGCTGTGTTCACACACACAATTTTATGTCGACTTAGACAAGTCAATTTACATGAATCGATTTAGTGGTGCATTCACACACACCAAATTTGAAAGTGTTTCGGCTGCCGGGAACCAGCAACCTTAGTGGTGAGCCTGTATCCGGCGAGCACTGCTATTTGTTTAGTTTACACTCCTCAATTTGACAATATGAATAAAAACGCCGATCTAGCTGCTACGTTAATATCGCTTGGAATTTAGGGTTAATTTAATTAAATTTCATTATTTGAGTATGGAATTCTGTTAAATATGATCGCGTTCAATAGATTTCGGCCTAATCGGTCCCTAACACTGCCGGGAACCAGTGTATAATTACACCTGAGCCTGTATCCGGCGAGCATTGCTAATGCTATTTGTTTAGTTTACACTCGTCGATTCGACAATATGAATAACGACGGCGATGTAGCTGCTACATTAATATCGCTTGGAATTTAGGGTTAATTTAATTAAATTTCATTATTTGAGTATGTAATTCTGTTAAATATGATCGCATTCAATAGATTTTGGCCTAATCGGTCCCTAACACTGTCGGGCACCAGTGTATAGTTACACCTGAGCCTGTATCCAGCGAGCACCACTATCTTACACTATCACCGCCCGGGAACCAGCTATATCAATTCATATAAACTACCTCACAAAGGTGGTTTCCATGAACCAATTTGTACGAGTCAATTCAGCCCTAAATCGACACAGCGTCGCATTCACACGACAAATGTGCATCGAACTAGGCAAGTCGATTTATATGAATCGATATAAAGTGTGTGTGTGAACACAGCTTAAAACTGGATTGATCAAATTAGCCTTGCCGTACTGGGACACACTCCTCCCACATATCTGGTCATGTAAACAGGCAAAGTGAGTAAAGTTGTGATTGGTGAGCACTGATATCAGGACGCTCCCTGACCCAGTTCAGGTGCAGTGAGTCTGCTACTCTCCCCCCACATATTTGGTTATAGAAGCCGACAAAGTAAGCAAAGTTGGGCATGCAGAACATTTGTTGGAGTAAGATTCCCGGCGCTGCGAGATATACCGGTGTAACGATTTCAACTTCCCCCCCTTCTCAAGTTCCCCCCCGGGAATCTGAAAACGTTTTCAACTTCCCTCCGGGGAACTTAAAAACGTTTTCCGATTCCTGAACAGTTTTCAGATTCCTCCCCCTATTTTCAAATTCCCCCCTCCAGGAATACAATTTCAACTTTCCCCTTCCTAAGTTTCCCCCCCCCCCCCGAAATCTGAAAACGTTCTTAACTTCCCCCCAGGGAAATTAAAAACGTTTTCGGATTCCCAGGGGGCGGGGGGGGGGGGGAATTAAAAACAGTTTTCAGATTCCTCCCCCTATTTTCAAATCCCCCCCGACAGGAATACAATTTCAACTTCCCCCCCTTCCCAAGTTCCCACCCGGGAATCTGAAAACGTTCTTAACTTCCCTCTGTGGAAATTAAAAACGTTTTCAGATTCCCAGGGGGAAATTAAAAACAGTTTTCAGATTCCTCCCCCTATTTTCAAATTTCCCCCTCTGGGAATTTAAAATTGTTTAAAAATAAAGAAAATTCCACAAAAATATAAAAGTTTTAAAAAGATCAGAAATTTATGAAAAATAGTAATAGTAGTCACCAAAATTTCCCCAAAAAGATATTTTGTTAATCGAACAATTTCACGCCAAAAATTCACCAAAACAATGTATCTTTCATGAAAATAAAGAATTTCACACAAAAATTCTATATTTGTTTAATTATTCAAAAAAGCACAACAAATTGAAAAGTTAAACAAATCGAAAATTTCACGGAAAATATAAAATTTCCAGAAAAATAACGAATTTAACGAAAAGAATTTAAGTTCACGAAAAATCTAATATTTCACGAAATTTCACAAAATAAGAGATTTTTGTATGTCTGTGTGTGTATGTCAGTCCGTAGTTCATTTTTATTTATTTAAGATGGTGTGGATTATAATCCCTGTGGGGAGGGAAAGTTAAAACGAGGGAGGGAACTTGAAAACGTTTTCAAATTCCCCTGGGAGGAATTTGAAAACGTTTTCAAGTTCCCGGGGGGGAACTTGAATATGGGGGGAATTTGAAATCTTTACACTGGGTCACATTAGGCTGTATTCAAATTAACATTTGCATTGACCTTTTCTAATGATGAACTGTTATTTCAATTTCCCTGAAGGCAATAAGAAGAAGTGGATTTTGAAAACGCTCTTCAGCTATTAACATAAATGAAGAAAAACGGATTTCAAACAAGGTGCACAAGACGCAACAATGGTCCGTTACTAGCACTCGTAACATCAACATCTATATGATCGCAGTGTATTTAACTTGATTGCCAATGTTTGGAATAAACTGCCAGCTGTAACACGAGATGCAGAAAATGCAGCAGTGTTTAAGAAGCTATTAAACAATAATATAACCTAGAAAAACAAATGATGTTTAAATGAACTAATACAAAGTATAGCAAACGCTGGATTTTGGACTGTTTGCATTTACAAGCCATAAATAAGAAGCAAGAAAACCAAAATTATTACTGAGACAAAATTCAAAAGATTTAAATATAATTGGATTAGTGCTGCTCAGCGGTGAATACAAGTGTTAACACACTTATCCGTTATGAGCAGGGTAAATAAATCCATCACAAAAAAAGAAAAATCCCAAGAAAGAAACATTTTTTAAAAATGTCCCAGCACCATTTACATATACATATGTCACATCAGGATATGGAGGAAATTATGACAGCGTACACTCATGGCAACTTTATAGTGCTGCCCCACTGGGAGACCAGCCTGTTGGCATCATGACCCATTTTTCAAACAGGTCATATTATCCTGATACTGAGATTACCAATCCTTTCTCCATCCTAGTAGTTCCGAGCGCAAGGCTTGGTAGCGACATGGTAGAGCTTGCATTTTGTAAAGCATTGGTTTAACTCGACCATGATTCGAACCCCTGACCTTCCACATAAGAAGCTTGCGCTCTACCAAAGCATTGTGCGCCTGAACGAGCGACTCCACAAGTTGATTCACACATACTAAAGCTAAGATTACATATATGTGGTATGCGGTATGCAGCATGTGACTGTGAATGTGTCATGCAGCATAGATACCGATGCGATTTTTTGGTATTTCTTTCTAGAAATTTGTGAAGGAAAGTCAATGTTCCTGGTGTTTCCTAGGGCAAATGGTGGGGCATTTGCATTTGCAGTGATTGGTCCATGGGTCCATCCACTTGCCGCATTTGCATTCACATTGGCATTCGTAATTGCATTCAGACATATGGAAGCACTACTCTGCCTGTACATGCTTTTCCGTTTTTGTGCCGCATTCACATTTGCATTTGCATTTGCATTTGCATTCAAATTCGCATTCGCATTCGCATTCGCATTCGCATTCGCATTCGCATTCGCATTCGCATTATCATTCGCATTCACATTCGCATTCACATTCGCATTCGCATTCGCATTCGCATTCACATACCACGTATATGGAATCTTAGCTTTAGCGAGATTTTGTTTGGATTCATAATACTAGGTTATCACCGTTCATCGCTACTCTGTGTAGAGGTGAACCTTTTATATATTGCTACCCCAGAGTTCACCCACATGTTGTCAAAGAAGAGCGGACACGCAAACAAAAAATCCAAAACGAAGTATTTGGAACTTGCCCTGCCGCGATGCAAATCTCCTTGGGTGCAAACTGATAATAATTGAGTATTTGAACCATATATTCAAGCTCATCTCCTGGGATGAGGCTTACAGAGGCTGGGTTTTAGGTTAGCAGTGCATTCACCTATGCAAGGCCTAGGGGGAAAAGTGGTCCAATTACTTTAACTAGCTCCACTTCTCCCGAGGATTCGTTTATACGCAGTTCTAATGACATCTACTTGTTTAACTAAATATCCATCGTGCAATACCTGTGAATATGTAGGTTATCATTCACTAACTAGTCATCGAAACAGAAGTAAAAACATCAACATTTACTTCGCACTTCAATTTACTATATCCGCCATGTAAATACATAATTATATATACATGTAACACTTTTCCCGTCTTGATATGACCTTAGATGTTGCCAAGACGTAAAACGCCAACAACCAACCAACGTAACATTTGCGGGCGGAAGAACAATGCTGACAAAATATATATATGAATAAAATTCATTAACCAACACAAATATAATACAATAAAAACGCCACTGCGCTCTCCAATATTGTGCGTGTTGATTAAATTAATATTATGTGGCTTAAGTTATTTTTGTTGAGTGGTATATAATGTATTTCTTTTAGATTGCTAGGTTGTATAGTTGTCTCAGGCTCCTAATTGTCCAAGGCTAATTGCTGGTTGGTTGGTCGGTTGTTGAAGTTTCATGTCCTTGCACCATCTAAGGTCAACTCAGGACAGGTACCGACTTGTGACAGTGCACACGCATGCTGACTTTATAGTGCTGCCCCACTGGGAGGCCAGGCCACCTGTACATTGATTTGATATCCCACTCAGTCAGATTATCCTGACACTGAGCCAACCACTCCTTGCCCTATCCTAATAATGCCAAGCTCCTGGCTAGGAAGCGACAAGTATCAATTAAGTTATTGGTTTCACTCGACCATGGTTCGGACCCGTGTATTCGAATCCCACGATCTACCAAACGGGACATAGACGCTCAACTCATTCGGCCATCCCATCTGGTCGGTAATTGCTGGTAAATGAAGCCAGAAAAACAAGTCACTCGGAAGGATCGGGTGCAGGGAGCAGTGTGTGTAGGGTAATAGGGGCAGGGGCCCGATAAGGGTTTGGGTTTGTAGATTAACCTAGTTTTCCATGCAGAAGAAGGGCAGTCCCCAAATGGGCAAGCAGTAGACCATTTCCTCCACCAACAAGCCCTCTTACGGCATAGGCAAGAACCTGTGGGTTTATTTGGGGGGGGGGGGTGGACTATATATGGTTGGTTGGTTGTTGGAATGTGATGTCCTGGCAACATTTAAGGTCATATCAGGATGTGTACCTACTTGTGACAGTGCACACTCATGGCAACTTTATAGTGCTGCCCCACTGGGAGACCATGCCGCCAGCACTATGACCCAATATCCCACTGTCAAATTATCCTAACACTGAGCTAACCAGTACTTTCCCTATCCAATTTATGCCGAGCGCCAGGCTAGGTAGTGACAATTATACATTTTGTAAGTCACTTGTTTGACTCGAGCTCCCGACGAACCATTTGTTGCTTGTATTTAGGCAGAGTTGTCAGTTACCCCATCCCTACTCTGGATAGGGGTGAATCTTTCATCTACTAAACAACCCATTAGAAAAGTGTCGGGAGGCTGGGTTATAGAAATAGCCACATGATTTTTCACATTGACATTGTGCTAGATATATTGTTTAAATAGTTATCAGAGGGTCCAGTAGCCACCATTTCGTTTATTTTGCATTCTCTCACAGTTCCTCAACTCTAAGCTAATATAGATAAACTCTGTCTGCTGCAAAACAAGCGTTTCCACAGCTTGTTTGTATTTGTTTTATTCTGAAGCAGATTTTGCCCTGATGTTAACGCTGCTGAGTCCGATGAAAGTGACCATACAGGATGGCCGAATGAGTTAGAGCGTCCGTCTGCCGTGCCGGTAGATCATGGCGTCGTGGGTTCGAACCCTGGTCGAGTCAAACCAATGACTTGAAAATTTATACTTGTCGCTTCCTAGCCAGGCGTTCGGCATTATTAGGACAGGGCAAGGACTGGTGTGCTCAGTGTCAGGATAATGTGACTGAGTGGGATACCAGGTCATGGTGCCAGTAGCCTGGTTTCCCAGTGGGACAGCACTGTAAAGTCACCATCAGTGCGCACTGTCACAAGTCAGTACCCATCCTGATATGACCTTAGATGTTGCTAGGATGTAAAACCTCAACAAACAAAAACAACATCCGATGAAAGTATCACATTTTCTAAACCAAAACAATTAACTAGATTTGATTCTCCATATCTAACTTAGATATTGGTGCACTTAATAGTCACCACATAGAAGAGAATACTGAGGCAATCTAATAGAATATGTTACTGTATAAGCCTATGGTGTCAGAGTTTTGGCATGGTTACCAACATTAATTTGGCATGTTTTCACTTCAAATATCTGAAAAGTTAGCAATTTAAATTAAAAGTGACTTCAAACTAAACTAAGATAGAATCTAACGATCAACCTAATACATTTATCTCAGAAAATGACAGAAACTCAAAACATCAGAGTATGCAATGTTAACCTGGTCGTCATTCACCTCTACTCCTGGTAGGGGTAAATCTTTTTATCCATTCCCGCATCAACTGCCGGAGATGAAAGGTACAAGGCTACATGCTAAAACTGTTAGCTGCAAATGACTAACAAGGATGACCATAGGCACACTACGTTAAGCCCAGTTAGTAACACTAACAGTTGTCATGACCATCCCTGTTAATTGACTTCATTCATTTGGAATTGAAACCGAAATTCGCCAGCACTCTGCTCATCTGTCTACAGCTCCGGGTCACGATCTAGAATGCTTCGATTTTCCATTACTCAACCACTGCTACCCACTGGTTGCCATCTCCTCACCTCGCCTTGCTCACCTGTCGCACCTCATTCATGCCATTCTCATCCCCCACTCTGATCACCACATGACACTGATTCTTTGCAGTTCATGGACGCCCGCAAACCAGAAAGCCACTCATGTAATGCCCCCGGGGGCTGCCCGGAATAAAGACATGTTATCCCATCCGTGCCGCCTTGTCCTGTGTGCCATGGCCGCAATGTGGTGATAAATAGTTTTATTCTTGAGAACAGGGAGCGTTTCATCGCTGAGCCACTGGTCTCTACCAGCGTTGCATCCTGGATGCATTTTACTGATCAATGCACTAGGGATTGAGAAGGTGATACAGGATGGAGAACTGTAATTTGTTTAAGGCCGAGGCTATTCGCACAGCAGCTGTTTTACGGATAACTGACGATTTTCTATTCGCATAGTGGCTGTGCGGCTAAACTGACGATTGGCTATTCACATGGTAGGCGTGCGGCTAACTGACGATTGACTATTCGCATGGTGGATACGTGGCTAAGTGATGATTGGCTAATAGAATGGTAGCCATGTGGCTACCTGACAGCTGGCTATCCGCATGGGGGGCATGTGGCTAATTGATGATTGGATATTTGCATGGTAGTTGTACAACTAAACGATGATTGGCTATTCGCACGACAGCCCTGCGGCTAACTGATGATTGGGTATTTACACCTCACTCATGAGGGTTCACTGACGATTGGCTATTCACATGGAGGCCATGCAGCTAACTGACGATTGGCTATTAGCACGGTGGCCATGTGGCTAACTCCTGATTGGTTATGTACACAGCAGTCATGTGGCTAACTGATGATTGGCTATTCACATGGAGGCCATGTGGCTAACTGATGATTTGCTATTCGCATGGAGGCTGTGCGGCTAACTGACGATTGGCTATTCGCACGGCACCGGTGGTTAGATTCTGATGTTCCGGTGTGTGGGGTAAGCCTATATGTGGGAAACAAGCGTATATGTTTGCTAAATACAGAATGCTGGTTAGCTATTGGTGCAGATGTGTACCCAAGTTGATAAGGGTAACTCTCCGAAGGCTTCTGGCTGAAATGACAGATATCCTTATCACTTACTTGAAGTAAACCATGATGATGACGGCAAAGAAGAGGGACCCGAGAGAGGTGCCATAGCCAATGTTGTACAGGATCTTAATGCGCCACACGTGTTTCTGCAATCAAAGACACAAAATACAACTCAGAATATACTCTTTTGTAAAGGTAATTAATATAAAAAGTAAGAAACGTGTATATGGGAATAGTATATATATATATGTAGGGAACAATTCCGGTCGCAAGTGACAGTAGTAGCGGCGGAAGTATGGTCAGGCGGTGGTGGAGCCACTGGTACCCGTATGAGTAGGAAGCGAATAGATGCAGAGAGCCCATTGGCCAATAATATAATATCGGAATAACATAATACAGTGTAATAAAGACATATAAATTCCCTTACGCGGCTTTATACTCGCATAATGCTTATACATCACATATATATATATTATATATAATATATGTCTATTGTATATATGGAGATAAACATTGGAATAAAACTCTCAAAAACTTTATTTGTTTATATTCCTCCTCTTTTCTTCATTGCTCCATAACCATGTGATCATATGAAAAGTGGAATTAATTAGATTTCAATTATTTTCAGGTAAAAATCTTTCATTCAAGCTACATTTTTGGATTGGCGTTTACATGGTTTTGCACCTGAACTCTTCATATACAATTAAAGGGAGCGGGACATAGCTCGGGCGGTAGAGTGTCCACCTGTGAAGATGTGATCATCCTATCGATCCTGCTCAGTGGGCACATTTGCAGTTTGGGTTCTTTTCCATTCAAACCACTAGTCCACAACTGGTTCATTAAAGGCTGTGGTATGTGATGTCCTGTCTGTGTAAAATTGCACATTAAAGACCTCTTGCTGCTTATCAGAAAGAGTAGCTTATGGGGCGGGATCAGAATGACCATGTTTGACATCAATTAGCCAATGATAAAAATCTATGTGATCTAAAGGCGTCATTAAATAAAATGTTCTTTGCAAATATATGAATCCGAACCGAAAATCCGTATAGTTTAACACCATGTTGGTAGATCGTTGGTTCGTGGGTTTGAACCCTGGTAGGGTCAAACCCAAAACTTTAAAATGTATACTTGTTGCGTCCTAGCCTGGTGCTCGGCATTATTAGGATATGACAAGGTTGTCTCAGTGTCAGGATAATGTGAATGAGTGGGATATCAGGTCATGGTGCTAGTGGCCTGGTCTTCCACTGGGGCAGCACTATAAAGTCGCCATGAGTGCGCACTGTCACAAGTCGGTACCCGTCCTGATATGACCTTAGATGTTGTTAGGATGTAAAACAACAAACAAATAAATAAAATTGGTTATAGTGAGTGACCTTGTTTATGGTGAGTGAGTTTGGTTATCAGGTAGGGGCCACGACTTGGATTTCAAAACGTCTTGAAAAAGCAAGACGTTTTGAAAAACCAAGACTGTTTACATATAGAAACAAATAGGGGTGAGCTGTCACAGTCTGCAACTACTTTAATATTGAAGATGGAACCTAACAAAATATATCATTAGAATGGGTGTAAGTAGCTCTTCAAAGTTTCTATGAAGAAAATGCTCCTGTGTATAGTATACCACTCTGCACCCACACCCACACCCACACCCACCTCCACCTCCAGTGGCCATCCTTGTGTAGACTGCTAAAACAACAACCCATCTGCCTGTGTGTACATTGGAGTAATGGCTTATATGATGCCACACATCATGATTTGTTCACATTTTTGGTTATTTCTCATTAACTATGTCCAGGATTTTGATTCTAAGAAAAGTACTTTTTTAAATAGACCATGGTGATTTACCAGTAAAAATGACTAATTCCAAAATACAAGCAGGACAATGTTATAGGCAAAATGAGATTGTCTCTTTATTTTAATGTAGTTTTAATTGAATATTATGAAGATACTATACACAGGAGCATTTTCTTCATAGACTCTTTGAATAGCTACTTACAGCCATTCTAAGGATATATTTTGTTAGGTTCCATCCTCAATATTAAAGCAGTAGCAGACTGTGACAGGTCACCCCTATTTGTTTCTATATGTAAACTGTCTTGGTTTTTAAAGACACCTTGAGAAAGCAAGACGTTTTGAAATTCAAGTCGTGGTCCCTACCGGGTTATGGTGAATGACCTTGGCTTTGGTGAGTGGCATTGCTTGTGGTGCATGAATTTGGTTATGGTGTGTGACATTGCTTATGCTGTGTGACATTGGTTATGGCACGTGACCTTGGTTACGGTGTGTTACCTTGGCTATGGTGAGTGATATTGGCTATGGTGAGTGACCTTGGTTAGGGTGAGTGACCTTGGTTATGGTGAGTGACCTTGGTTATGGTGAGTGACCTTGGTCATAGTGAGTGACCTTGGTTATGGTGAGTGACTTTGGCTGTGGTGAGTGACCTTGATTATGGTGAGTGACCTTGGCTTTGGTGAGTGACCTTGGTTTTGGTGAGTGACCTTGGCTTTGGTGAGTGACCTTGGCTTTGGTGAGTGACCTTGACTAAACCATGGCGAATCGGTCTTAGCGAGTGCAGCGGATGTGTATGCCCAAACTCACGGGGTTCAATGGGAGATTTCCAATTAAATTATCGCAAATCACGTGGTCTGAATACCACAAAGTAGCAACAAGAACACTCAAATTGTTTCAGGTCACTATATGGGATTCTTGATCGCTATTTTCCGCAAAATATTTCCTTTTTTTCTTCATTTAAATGTGGGATCTAGATGCAACTAGATTAAATATTGTGTTTCCATTTACAGGATGTTGTATTGTGAATTATATTTTCTGCGGTTACATGTAATGTAGCTTGGAAATTTAAGGTCTGCTTCACTTCGTCTCATTCTTCCCATTTTATTAGGTTTCTCTTCAAAATTCTCTTCTTAAATAAATTACTCCCATACTTGTCGCTACATGGCCAGGCATATGACACTATGCATTTGTAATTCATTGTTTTGACTCGGCTTGTATTCAATCCCTCAAATTTACACATTCTAATATGGTCATGAGACCCAAACCAAATGGAGATGTAAGACTAATTTTAGATCTAATGTGTTTTAACAAATTAGTAGAATACAAACATTTCAAAATGTTTTCATTAGACACAGCTAGAGACTTAGTAACACAAGACTCCTGTATAGGCAGTGTGGATCTCAGAGATGCATACGATACAGTACCAATCTATAAACCTGATCATAAATACCTCAGGTTTTGTTGGAATGACAAGCTTTATGAGTTCACCTGTATGCCTAACAGACTTCCTTGCGCTCCATGCATTTTTACAAGCTTACTTAAACCTATATTTTCCCAGATGGCTAGGGAAGGACATGTTATTTTTTCTTATATTGATGACTCATTTATTGTTGCACAAACACAACAAGATTGTCAGACAGCAGTAGACAAACTATGTGAGACATTTAAAAAATTAGGATTCTACATACATGAAACTAAATCAGTATTAACACCAACAAAGAAGTTAAAGTTCCTGGGATTTTTGATTGACACCAAAATAACCATTTCATTAACGAAGCAGAAAGTTGATAAATTTACAACAACGGCAAACCAATTATAAGACAAGTCTCAATACTGATAGGAATTATGATAGCATATGCATCGGCTATTATATATGGCAAGGCCCATATTAAATCACTAGAAATAGATAAGAACTTAGCATTGGCTCACACTAAAGTTAACTTTGAATGGCACGTGACGATTTTGCCAGATGGCCAAAAAGATAGTATGTGGATCCTGTCATCATCATCGTCATCATGCTGTCAATCGCGCTGCGACAAAGACTGCTTTCATTACTTGACTGCCGCTCTCCATTTAGCTCTCTGTTGCATCCATGAGTCAGTCTTAATGTCTCTCAGCTTCAGGTTTCTCTTGTTGGTATCCTTGAACCGGAGATGAGGGTGCCCTCTCTTTCTGTAGCCAGAAGACAGTTGAGAATAGAGGATCTGCTTTGGTAGCCTGTCTGATGACATCCTCTTGAGGTGTCCAGTCCACCGGAGATTCTTTTTGATCAGAAGATCTTCCATAGAGGGCAGCCCCGTCCGTTCGAGTATTTCCTTATTTGTCACTTTGTCCTTCCAGGTTAGCCTCATGATTGAACGCAGATGTTGCATCATGAAGGCATGCTACATTTCATGAAAGCTGCCTGCAAAAGTGTTGAAGTGCTGCTGGCTTTTGCAAGTTACCAGCGGCACTCTCTCGGGGAGCAAATAGAGGTTTCACACCTGCAGTGGCTGGTCAGGAGATGTTTCGAGTTCCAGACATCAACCGCCCTTAATGCTGCCGCAGTGACATGGTTTTCTGTTTAGGGTTTGCTCCCTACAGACGCTTTGGAGACAAACAAAGAGTGAACCACCTACACATTAATAATTTGCCCAACCCCATTAGAATGGGAGAGCCCAATACTACAGTTACGACAGAAGCTTCACTAGAAGGATGAGGATCTCACAGAGACCAACAGGCAGCAGGTGGTCAGTGGATGGAAGATGAAATCTCTGATCACATAAATGTACTAGAACTTAGAGCTATTTATGTAGGATTACATAGTCTAGTTCACCTACCTAAAAATCATGTAAGGATATTAACAGATAACACGACAGCCATGGGGTATATACGTAATATGGGAGGGACTCATTCCAAACCATATAACCATTTAGCCAAATTAATTTGGGACTGGGCAGAGGAACACGACATATGGCTAACAGTAGCACATATTCCAGGCAGTCAAAATACTTTGGCTGACAAGAAAATTAGACATTTTCACGACCATAGAGAATGGTCATTAAATTAGAGTATTTTAAACCACATTTGTAATAAATGGGGCAAACCAGAAATTGACTTATTTGCATCACGCAACAACAAAAAGTTACACAAATATGTGCCTTGGCATCCAGAGCCAGAAGCCTGGAGAGTAGACATTTTCTCTGATTTGGAATAATACATTTTATTACATATTCCCACCATTCAGCATTATCAGCAGAGTGACCAGGAAGATTAAGATGGATCACTCACAAGCAGTACTGATAGTACCAGCATGGGATACACAACCATGGCTAGCAGCAGTAACCTTAGAAGCAAAAGACATGCTCAGGTTTCAACAAGAAAGGAACAACCTACAACATCAAGGACCACTAGCAGTCCACAGAGATGTGTCAACGACACCCCTTGTGGCATCCCTTTTTTAAGAAACCATTTAAAAGAATATGTTTTAGACAAGATTACACAAGAAAGACTTATTTCACATCCCTGGAGGAAAGGAACAGTGAAATTATACACAAGTTATTTAAAGAAATGGGGACTTCATTGTCTTTTTAAAGCGGTCAAACCATTAAAACCTACAATAGCCCAAATTGTAAGATTTCTAAGAATATTAGAAGATGAAGGGTTAGGATTTGGTGCAATTAATGCAGCAAGATGTGCGCTTTTAATTATTCTACCAAGAATAGATGGACAACAATTGGAAAGCATCAGTTAGTACACTGCCTCATTAGATCGGTGTATGAAAGAAACCCACCGGAACCCAAATATAATAGGTTTGGGGATGTGTCTGTAGTATTTAAATTATTCAAGTCATGGCCTAATAATAAACATTTATCAATGAAGGAACTAGGTTTTAAGTTAGCGGTGCTATTACTGCTAGTAACAGGACAGAGCCGCCAAACGATTGTGGCACTCTCTCTGGATGGACTAGAGCTAGATAAGGATGAGGCAAGATTCGATTTAGAGACATTATTAAAGTCGAATCGCACAGGGGACCCACTGACCATTGTACATGTAAATAGTTTTCCGAATGATGAATGGATTAGTGTAGTTTCAGCCATTAGGGCGTATATATCCAAGTCACATGGAATAAGGAATTCCAGACAGCTTTAGGTGGTTTAATAAAGCTGGTCAGAAGCTATCTCGAGAGACACAGTCACAAGATGGACCATCAAGGTGCTTAAACAGGCAAGCGTTACTACTGGACGCTACGCATCTCATTCAATGCATGGAGCCATGGTCTCCAAGGCAAGACAGTTAGGAATCTCAGTTAAGAGAATCCTTGCACATGCAGGGTGGAAGACGGCTAGATCGTTTGCAAAACATTACAACAAATGACTAGAAAAGCTAAGCGGCCTGGCCACTCACACACTCACCGACTAAAGACGGGTGAGAAACAACAAAATAAAATTTTGCACTAAAATCATTATAGTATGTTTACAATATTAAAAATAAATGGATAAAAAATGAGATTACGTCAAATTCTCCCGGGACTATGAGTAGCCAGAGGCATAGTACCGAGGTAAAATAGTATAGTGTGCGTGTGCGTGTGCGTGTTAGTGTGTGTGCGCACGGGGGTGTGTATGCGTGTGTGCGCGAGTGTGCGTATGCGTGTGGCTGCCTGTATGTGTGTGGACGTGTGTGGACATGTGTGGACGTGTGTGGACGTGCGGGGACGTGCGTGGACGTGCGTGGACGTGCGTGGACATGAGTGCACGTGAGTGTACGTGTGTGTACGCGAGTGTACGTGTGTGTGCACGTGCGTGCACGTGTGTGTATGTGTGTACGTGCGTGTACATATGTGTACGTGCGTGTGCGTGCGTGTACGTACGTGTACGTGCGTGTACGTGCGTGTACGTGCGTGTACGTGTGTGTACGTGTGTGTACGTGCATGTACGTGCGTGTACGTGCGTGTATGTGCGTGTACGCGCGTGTACGTGCGTGTACGTGCGTGTACGGCCGTTTATGTGTGTGTACGTGCGTGTACGTGCGTGTACGTGCATATACGTGCGTATATGTATGTATACATGCGTATACATGCGTATACATGCGTGTGCATGCATATATATGCGTATATATACTTATCTATATGTATATGGTAGAGAGATGTGTGTGCAAAAACAGTGGTGAATCTGGCCCAGTGTTCGTGACTGCCCGCTTAGTGGCGGAAGTGGAGTGAGCCAACTTGCGTGCATAATAGCAGATTGCATGCTCCTTAGTATACTCCAGCGCTCTGCCGGGAGGGTTGTATGATGCGTCAATTGCTGCTTGTTGCTTATAAATTATAGCTAGTGCTGTATGTCACTCAGAACTCTCGCTGTCAGCCTTCAGCCACAAGCAAGCCTCATGAGGTGAAAAGGGAGACGGGTGCATAAGTAAGCTTTCTCCGTTGATACACGGCCTCTCTCCAACAACAACCCATAACATGCCTCCTAGCGACAACACATGAAAAGAGGAGACCTTGCTGCTCAAGGCTAAACTGTATTGGCTCTAGTGGTACCAGCCACACACAAAAAAATGGTGGAGCAGCGTGTGCCCATCACGTGCGATGCGCTTGGCCCACTGGCATGTGGACATGTCATGTGATCCACAAAAGACACCCCAACTACAGGTACTTTTTTTTTTAAATGTGTTTATTGAGGCTGTATTTATACTGTACATAGCATGTAAGCCTGGGTACCCAGGCTTATTTTCAATGCTGGCCAGCTGTAGTTTTGGTGTTGTCTTACCAAGCAGTAGCTGCTGATAAGTTATTTGATTGTCTGCATTGCAGTAGCAGATAGATAGTTTGTTGGTATGTTTAGTAGTCTGTGTTAGTTATTTTTTGGGATCCTCTTGGCATTGTATTTTTGTTCTATTCTTATTACTATGTTAGTTCTTTTCTTAAGGTTTTGGGGTTTTCTTGGGAAGAGTTTTCCGCTTTTTTCTACTTAATTCTATACTAGCCTATTTTATTTACATGTCCATAGGCCTGTACGTAATAGGTGGTTGAGTTATGTTTGTTTGAATTTGATTTGATTTATATTGTTGTTGGATATGTTATCTGGCTTTTATATTTCCGGTTGTCCCGCCTGGGCTGTCCAGTTGGTGGGCCGTGACATATCACCTGCCCCCTTGTGGTGCAGTTCAGTTGGGGCTTCCAGTTTTTATTTTGCACAGATATTTTTTGTATGTTTTTAGGTCAGGGATTTGTCTTTCTTTCACCGTTTGGGCATTCCATGCCTTGCTGGCCATTTCCAGTGTGCTCCTTTCATGGGCTTTGATCTGGCTTCTGGTCTGCCTTAGTAGTGGTGCCTTGCTTGCTCTGGTGTCCCTTAGTGGTTGGGTTAGATGCTTAATGTCTTGGCTATATCCATATGCTAATGTTTTTAGGTGGATTATTCTTCTGTTTTCTAGTAGCTTTACTTTAGTTCTTTTGTGTAGGTCATAAGTGGGGTGTAGTTTGTCTACTTTCAGGCAGATTTTCAGGGCCCTATTTTGTAGTATCTGCAATTTTTTAAGTAGCTCTTTTTTAGCACCCATGTAAATTACATCCCCATAGTCAAAGTAGGGGAGTACCATGCCTTTGAAGATTTTTATTGACATATCTTGTGTCATATAGTGTCTTAGTTTAGCAAATAGCCATAGTTTGTGATTTACTTTTTGTATGATTTTTGTTACACACAGATTGTAGTTTAGCTGGCTATCTAGTTCTAGGCCTAGGTATTTGTAGTGATTTACACTTTCCAGTGTTTGGTTTCCTAGTGTACATTGTAGGTTTCTTCCTGTGATTGCTGTATGTGAGAAGAGTACAGTTTTAGATTTATTTGCATTGATGGTTATTTTATTGGATTCACACCAGCCGTCCAGCTTTAGCAGGAGGTTGTTCAGTTTGGTTGCTACCTCCTCTACTGTGCTTCCTTCTGCATATACGACAGTGTCATCCGCATATAGCTGGAGACATTATGTCTCCAGCCATTTTTCTAGGTCGTTTATGTATAGTATAAATAGTAGTGGTCCCAGGACTGATCCTTGGGGTACACCACAGGTGACAGTTTGTTGGTCTGAGAGTGTACCATTTACTTTAGTTTTTTGCTGCCTGTTGTTTAGGTAGCATTTTATCCAGTTTATTGATTTGGATTTAATGCCCATGTTGTTTAATTTTCTTATTAATATGCTGTGGTCTACAGTGTCAAAGGCTTTGCTGAAGTCGATGAAGGCTGCTCCAACTAATTTCTTTTGGTTCAATGATGCCAGCACATCACTTGTTAGGTTTGCTATTGTTTTTGATGTGGAGTGTAGTTTTCTGAAGCCTCCTTGCCTCTTGTTTAGTATATTGTTTTTTTCCAGGTGCTCATTTATGTGCCTGTGGAATATTTTTTCAATTAGCTTGCCTGGTGTTTGCAAGATTGATATTGGTCTGTAGTTCCCCATGTTTTGTTTGTCACCGCTTTTGTAGATGGGGGTGATGGTTGCCATCTTCCATGCTGTGATGAAGTGTCCCTGTTCAAATGATATGTTGAACAGGTCGACCATGGTATCTGGGATGGCTTGGAGTGTGTCTTTTAGTATTTTTGTGGGGATTCCATCTATTCCACTTGGTTTGTTTTCATCTATGTCATTTATTAGTTGTGTTAGTTCTTTTAGGTCAGTTTTGCAGGTGGGGATTTCATCCTGGATATTTTCTGACTTGTTTTCCCAGATTCTTGTGAATTTCTTTGATAACCTTTGTCCTACCATGGCAAAGTGGGTATTTAGTTTGTTTGCAGCATCACTATCTGTGTGCGTATTTCCATCCTTATCCTGGAAGCTTATGCATTCTTCTATCTATATTAGGTAAATAGGAGATATACTCTGTTGTCTGCAGCGGAAGAGAACAAACTTTAGTTTGAATGACAAAGCGTGTATGAAGACAATCTTAATCTCTCCGACCACTAGTGAACTACTCTGAGGAGTGTACATCCACCACCCACAGAGTGCAACAAACAAGTTGTTATTATGCGTAAGGAGACAAGATTTTTGTTGTTGGTAGATTAGTTGTTTAAGCAGGGGAAATTTCAATTGCGGTTGATGGGTCTTCCTCATTATACTGCTCCTTGCCCTATCCTAATAATGCAGAGCGCCTGACTAGGAAGCAACAGGTATCAATTTGCCTTGACTATACGGTGGACACCATATTTAAAACGCGACTAATATTTGAAAACCATAAGCATATAGATACTTATAAATTGAGGCAAACTACCTCATTAAATGTGATTGCTATAACATAAAGGAAGACTCTAGATGCAATGGTCAAATGGGGTCAGTGTTTGCTTCCAATGTCGCAGGTCATTGCCTCGAACCCTGGCCGAGTCGAAGCAATGCCTCAACACTTTATGCATGCTTCTACTCTTGTTTGTTCTCAGCATTACTAAGATAGGGCGAGGAGCAAAGTGGAATGGGGAAGAATGATTGTTCATAATTGAGATATTCCCAGCTTATTCGATGGTTGAAAGAAAAACTAACAAAAAGACAACAAATTTATCCGAGTGTTAGCTTCATCCAAAAACACCTTGTCGGAAACCAGGATTACATGTCTCCCTCACACACCCACACACCCACACACCCACACACCCACACACCCACACACCCACCCACCCACACACCCACACACCCACACACCCCACACACCCCACACCACCCACACACCCACACACCCCCACACACCCACACACCCACACCACACCCACACCCACAACCCACACACCCACAGACCACCATCCACAACCCACACAAAACCCACACCCCAACACCACACCCATACACCCACACACCACCACACACCCACACACACACACACCCACACACCCACACACCCACACACACCACCCACCCGACACACCACACACCCACACACCCACACACCCACACACCCACGCACCCACACACCCACACGCCCACACACCCGACCGACACATCCACTCACCCACACACATACACCCACACAACCACACAACCACACATCCACACACCCACACGAACACACCCCCACACCGCCACACCTCCACACATCCATACACCCACACAACCACCCACATGAAGACACACCCACAAACCCACCCACCCACACACCCACCCACCCACACACCCACACACCCACCCCCCACACACACCACCCCCACCCACCACCCCACACACACCCACCCCCACACCCACCCCCCACCACCCACCCACACCCCCACACACCCACCACCCCCACCCACACACCCCCACACCACCCCACACCCCACACCCCCACACCCCAACCACCCCCACCCCCCCACACACCCACACCCCACCCCCTGCCACCCACACTCCCCACACACCCACCCACCCACACACCCCACCCCCCACCCACACCCCCCACAACCACCCACCCCCACAACCACCCCCCACCACCCCACCACCAACACACCCCCCACACCCCCACACACCCACCACACCACACCCACCCCCACACCACCCCACACCCACACCCCCCACACCCCACCCCACCCCACACCACCCACCACACCCCACCCCACCACCCACCACCCACACACCCCACACCCACACCCCACCACCAACCCACCCCACACACCACCCACCCACACCCCACACCACCCACCACCCACCCCCACCACCCCACACCCCCCCACCCCCCCCAACCCACACCCACCAACACACCCACCCCCCCCACACCCCACCCCACCCCACCCACCACCCACACCCCCACCACCCCCACCCCAACACCCCACACCACCACCCACCACACCCACCCCACCCACACCCCCACCACACCCCACACCCACACCCACCCACACACCCCACCCCCACCCCACACCACCCACCCCCACCCACCCACACCCCACACACCCACCACCCACCCCCACCCACACCACCCACACCACCCCACCACCCACACCACACCCCCACACAACCACCCCCCACCCCCACACCCCCCCACCACACCCCACCACACCCACCACCCCCACCACACACACCCACCAACCCACCCCCCACCCACACCCACCCACCCACCCACCCACCACACCCACACCACCCACCCACCCACACACCCACCACCCACCCCACCCCACCACCACCCACAACCCACCCACACACCACCCCACCCACCACCCACCCACCCACCCCCCCACCAACCCCCCCCACACACCCCCACACCAACCCCACCCACACACCCCACACCCACACCCACCCCCACACCACCACACCCCACACCACAACCCACACACCCATAACCCCACCCCACCCATAACCACACCCACCCACACCCCCACCAACCACCCCCACACACCCACCCCAACACCCCCCCACACCCCCCACACCACACACACACCCACCACCCCACACCCACCCACCCCCCCAACACACCCACCACCCACACCAACCCACCACCACCCCACCCCACACACCCACACACCCACCCCCACACCCCACCACCCACACCCACCCCCACCCCACACACCCACACACCCCACCCCACACCCCACCCACCCCACCCCCACCACCCCACCCCACCACGCCCACCAACACACACAACCCAACACCACCACCCCCACCCCACCCACACACCCACACCACCCACACCCACCCACCCACCACCCACACCCACACACCCCACACCCACCCACACCCACCACCCACACACACACCCCCCACCCCCCACCACCCAACACCCACCCCACCACACCCACCCACCCCCACACCACACACCCACCACCACCCACCCCCAACACACCACCCACACCACACCCACCACCCAACCACACACCCCCACACCACACCCACACCCCCACACCACCAACCCCCACACACCCCACCCCACCCACCCACACACCCACACAACCACCCCACAACACCCACCCACCACACCCACCCACACCACCCACCCACACACCCCACCACCCACACACCCACACCACCACACACCCCCCACCCCACACCCCCACACCCACACCCACACCACCCCACCACCCACAACCCACCCCACACACCCACCACCCCCACCCACCCACACCACACGACACACACACCCATACACCCTCACATCCATACACCCACACACCTACATACCCCCACACACCCACACACCCACACACCCACATCCACACCGACACATCCACACATCCACACACACAAATCCACACAGCCAGACCCCCACCCACACACCCACATATTACACACACCCACACAACCACCCATCCACACACCCACACGAACACCCCCCCACACCCCCACACATACACACATCCACACAAACACCCACACACCCTCACACCCACACACCCTCCCGAACACACACCCACACGGACACACACCTATACCCACATACACACCCACACACCCACACACCCACACACCCACACACCCACACACCCACACACCCACACACCCACACACCAACACACCCACACACCAACCCACCCACACACCCACACACCCACACACCCACACACCCACATGCGCACACACCACAGAAAACCATGTCACTGTGGCAGCCTTAAGGGCGGTTGATGTATGGAACATACATCTCCCGACCAGCCACTGCAGGGACAAATAGTTTTGCGCCTGTCTTGACATGTTCTTGCCAGTGTGAAACCTCTATTTGCTCCCCGAGAGAGTGCCGCTGGTAACTTGCAAAAGCCAGCAGCACTTTGCAGGCAGTTTTCATGAAATGTAAATACTCAAACGGACGGGGCTGCCCTCTATGGAAGATCTTCCTATCAAAAAGAATCTCCGGTGGACTGGACACCTCATGAGGATGTTATCAGACAGGCTACCAAAGCAGATCCTCTATTCTCAACTGTCTTCTGGCTACAGAAAGAGAGAGCGCCCTCATCTCCGGTTCAAGGATACCATCAAGAGAAACCTGAAGCTGGGAGACATTAAGACCGACTCATGGACGCAACTCTCACAGCAGAGAGCTAAATGGAGAGCGGCAGTCAAGTAATGAAAGCAGTCTTTCTCGCATCGCGACCGACAGCATGATGATGCGTGGCCTCCCAGTGGGGCACCACTAGATAAAGTCGCCATGAGTGCACACTGTCACAAGTCGGTATCCGTCCTGATATGACCCTAGATGCAAAACAACAAACACACAAAACAAACTATTCTCACATCAATGCTCCAATCGTATCTGAATACAGTGTGCACATAGCATACAAGCATCAATCTGAATAGGGAAATAAGACAAGGGAGTCAAAGGAAGAGGTGGGAAGACAAAATCAGGGAATGGACATCTCTGAGGGCAGTGGAGAACATATCAAAATGGAGAAAACTCATTGCAAGTCATCTGTGGTGCTCCAACACACACAAACACACACAACACAAACTCAGGTTTAAGGGATTGATGATGATAATTTATTATGAAGATGATGTGGTCCTCTGATAGCGTAATAGTGTGTCCCGTTGTAGATGGGTGGGTTACTATGGCTACCAATTTGATCAGGGTGCATAGGACCAGACAGTACTCTGTAGCTAGAGTATCTACACCTGTCAGAGAGTGGCAGGAATGCTGGTTAATGCGCAATCCGGAAGTAAGATTTGATCTAATGTAAAATATTAGACGCAGCAATTTTACAACAAGCTACATCAGAAAAGAAATACATCGTATGAACCCTACTTTGGTTGGTCATCAGGAATTTAGGTTCAAACTGAGTTTAACGTGGTGTGCCTATAGAGGGACACAAACCCCCAACTTCCAGCGTGTAGCCACACTGAGTCACAACTTCAATACTGCATTAGTCCGGCAATGAGACTCACCACCATGCGGTAGTGGCAGGGACTATACTACCTACTGTTGCTTGGCTATTGCGGCAGGTGGTGGCAGGCTAGCTGGAGGGTGGCTTCTTGGGTGGACCACCACCTACTCTGTCCAGCTAGTGGTTTCCCCCCATGTTGAGAGGTTACATGCGACTAGGCTGGTCAGCGGGTGGGTCACTTGGTTCTGTTACGCCATGCTGGCCGCGGATACAGAAATAAACGTTGAAGCATATGTTTCTTCTTTTTGTCATCCCTCCACACTATATATAAGAAACAAGACTCGAGGGAACCAGCCATACATGGCCTATGAACATACTTTCCTAGGGACCAGCGGGGTCTAAGTCAGAATATCAGTGTTAGTAAGCCCTCGTATCAAAGCATGGCTTTTATACCTTTAAGAATTTTACCTGCGTTCCTACGCAGCTGTCTGGTGCCTGCCAACATTAGCAAGCCAACAGTAAATACACATCCCATCAGCATGCTGCCTTTTATATAGTTACGTACTTCAGGCGACATATGAAAGCCTACAAAAAACAACAAATGTCATAACGGGGCCCGTATGCATGGAGCAGTGTTAGCGAGCCAAACCGCGTTTAGGGCAGGATTTCTGGTTTAGCGCCGAATAGTTGGTATGCATGGAGCAGTGTTAGGCCTAAGACCGGGTGTTTAAACTCGGAAATTCTAACTCTGCTCATAGCATGTTTACAGCGGTGTTAGTGTTAGGTTAGTGTCAGGATGAAGCCCAAATCTAATCAATGCTATCATATTTAACAGAATTAAATATGCAATGAGTGAAATTTAATCAAATTAACCCTAAAAACGAAGCGATATTAACGCTACCGCCGCATTGGTAGTGATATTAATATTGTCGAATCGACGAATGTAAAGTAAACAAATCGCCGCCGCCGCATAGACGTCGATATACATACTGTCACCGCGCCGGTTAGTGTGCGTGTGTGGGTCTCAATCTATTCAATGCTGTCATATTTAACAGAATTACATACGCAATAAGTGAAACTTTGTCAATTTAACCCTAAATTCGAACCGATATTAATGCAGCCGCAGCATTGGCGGTGTTATTCATATTGTCGAATCGAGGGATTTCCCAAATCTATAAATACATTCACGTTTAGCTAAAGTAACACTCACTGTTTAGGCGCCCATGCATACGGCTTGACATAGTTCTCGACGCCGCCGATAAACGGTGATAGCTACCCGGTGTTAGAGGCTTAACACCACACACCGCTAACACTGCTCCATGCATATGGGCCCTGAAGTAGTCAGGTGCATTGACCTCCAAGGTGAAGTTCACCATACATAGACAGGCACGCCTAGGTAGATTAATGGCATCGGAGGGGCTCGATAGTCTAATGGTTAGCACACTCACACCGGAATGGCAGAAGTGTGGGTTCAAGGCCCGTTCTAATTAGTATAATGTTCCTATTTGCAAAACAATCTCAATGAGCAGGATTACACGCATGTTACACACTGTATAGTGTGGACCATGCATGTGTATCTAATGTACATGTGCTACCTGGATATGTGTAAGTATCATTGTTTTCACCGCTGCGCAGTAGCAGTCATAATTCATATAGATTGTTTTCCTTTTCCTTTTTTGTGGTTTTCGATTATATTTGTGTACATTACGGCCGAGCTCTGTAATATCTGCAGAGCTCGGCCATTAGAGCGCAGGATACCACTACTCTATCCCAGGTGTGTTCTGACAACTGTCTGTCAGTTCCCACCTGGTGTCCCTCTCAACAAACTCAAAAGGAAGAAAAGGGAAGACAGGTCACACAAGATTGACAGTGAAGAAGTTGTGCTTTATTGGCATCAACTCCTGTTCACCTACTAGTGACCTATCACCCTCACTCCTTACCAACTGCCCACACAGATCCTCACGTCTCTTGCTAGTGTGTATAGGAATCAGTGCCTACAGCCCATTGAACCTGAGTCCCATGGTTGTTGCACACAGCGCAGTGCCTTTTGAATAGATACTCTAGTTTGTGTATAGAAAGTGGAGTCTCAGACAGAGTGTTTGGAGTCCTGGACAAGAGTGCCCAGAGTGGGGTATGTGTGTCAGGTATAAGGAATGCAGCTGACTGGGATCCCACAGCCCCCTCTACAGCCTGGGGGCCGATGCCCTAATAGGGGGCAGCTCTCACTCAACCCCCATCTGCAGGTGGTGTCCATAATGTATGCAGGATGGCTGGGTGTGCTTGCCCATCGGTCCCATGGTAACACTACAGGTAGTAGCAGAGAGTTACAATAAACATATATTAAAAATGTCCTTCCCCTCCACTTGCATTCTTTGTGGTGCATGGAGGGAACATTTCACTAATCATTAACTGTCTCTTAAATATGAACATCACATCACAATCTCGGTCGCTATGTGTTATCCCATTTTCCATATAGGCTCTTATGTCACACAGCCAGTGGGGCACCCATTGCTTCTCTGTTACATAAATCTGGTCCCCACTCCGTCACCCTAGAATAGTAATGCTCTTTGCCAATATATAAATCCGAACCGAAAATCCGTATATTTTTACACATAGTTAGTATTTGTAACACCTTGTACTGATGCAATTAGTGTTTTAATCTAGATATAGTATGTTAATGCTTTTGTTATTGTCACACCTTTAACGATTAGGTTTGTGGATAATTTGTATGGGTTTCAGCTACTCTCATTGTGCTACCTTGAACATGTTGAAAACTTAGGATTTTGTTTCTGTCACACCTTTGAAGGTTATGTTTATGGATAATTTGTATGGGTTTCAGATACTCCATTTTCATTGTAGCACATTGAACATGTTGAAAACTCTGGATGACCTCACAGACCACATAGGAGTGAATCTGGTATTGTGGTATTGAGGCTGACCCTTACCTCTAGCAGAGTGAGCGCCCTCTGGTGGGAGGTGACGCAGCGGGAGTAGTTGGACCACGTGAGGTTGTAGGTGGGGTTGATGTACCACGTTCCGTCCGGCAGACATGCGCGCGTCGCCACCTCTACAAGACACAACCACGTGACCTGAGATTTGAGGAATGGGGACGCAGCATGGCATTGAAAAAATAGTCAAATACAAACAAAATAATAATAAATGTACCAAAGCATAGCATTCACACTGTAAGACCTGACTAAACTAATAAGACATATACCAACTACAAAGCGACAGTCGCCATCTCCTCGAGACAAAGCCACGTGACTTTAGACCTGACCAACGGGAACGCAGCATGGCATTGACAAATAAAGTCAAATAAATCAAATCAAAACAATGTATCAAAGTATAACATCCACCCTATAACACCTGAGTGAAATAATAAAGCATATATACTAACTACAAAGCTATAGTCGCCACCTCTACAGGAGAAAACCAGGTAACCTGAGCCTTGAGCAACGGGAGCGCAGCGTGGCATTGGGACCAACAAAGCTTGGATAAACTAGAGGATGTTATGATTGATATGGAAATGAGCAATGATGGTAGGATCGTGTATGATTTGTATGAATATAATAAATGTTTGTTTGATTTAATTACGCCTCTAGAACACATTGATTTTTATCATCGGCTATTGGACGTGAAACATATGGTCATTCTGAAAAGATTTCTTTGGAGGAAACCCACTGCCGGCACATGGGCTACTCTTTCCGATAAGCAGTGAGCAGTCTCTTATATGCATTTTCCTACAGACAGGAGAGCACATACCACAGCCTTTGTACCACTGGTTGTGTACCACCGGTTGGAATGGAAAATAGTCCAAACCGCAAATGTGGACACTCTACTGCCTGAGCTTCGTCCCGCTCCCTTCACCCAGCTTCGCTACCAAGGTCACATCTTTTTAATAGTCGTATCCCAAGCATCGCTGTTGCTAAGGTCGACCCTCTTTCTGTAAAGGTCGTCTCGTAAAGGTCACGTGGTCCTTGCGCATGACAAGCCTCACTAAGGAAGTTGGAGTTAAAGTTACATTATCCCATATAAATTACAATATCTGAAAACCAATATGATGGATCTGGATTTGATCTTTTCTATCTGACGTAGATACTGGGCTGCATTCAGGGTCCGTCTCGGAGGCGCCTCGGAGATGGCCGTGATGTCACGCTAGTCTGAACTGCAAAATAAGTTTGTTGTCTCAAAGATGGCCACCCCATAGGCGGCGGCCATTTGCAATGGAAAAGCTGCGCTGTGATAGGCTGAAACCACTGCATACGGCGGCCATTTTCGAGGCAGTTTTTGTCTCCTATCTGAAAAGGGAGGCGTCGCCGAGATGTCGCCGCGACGCACCCTGAACACAAATAGGCCAAAAAGCATCGCCGCGACGTCACCAAGACGTTGCCGAGACATCGCCGAGACGGACTCTGAACGCGGCCCTGGTACACTGATTACTGATGTATGTTGGGCGTTGCCCTTCAAAATACACTAGTTTTGACAGGTATGAAAGTGACCTAGATAATGTGATAAGGGTGTCTTATGCTTGGTTTCAAGTTGGATCACTGCACAAATTCCTTTGAATGTTTTCACTTACACAAAATATATCCAAAGTTAGCCAAATATCACAAAGATTACTCCGAACTAAAGTAGAGTAGCTCATAATGGTCAGCATAATATATATATGTATATGTATGTATATAATATACACGATATTATACGGATATATATATCGTTGAAGTGACCTTATGTGTTGCCAAGAGGTAAAACTCCAACAACCAACCTATATATATCGTGGATGTTTTCTTGGGGAAATGAAAATAATATTGCACATAGAGCGGTACGGGAACACACTATTCTCTCATTCTAGGACTGGCGTCCTAAATCTTAGTCAATCTAGCCTCCCTGATGTATTTCTACTACCCATACCTATCTATCTACTACCCATGCCTATGCCGCATTTTACCATAGGAATTCAGTGCACCTCACTACACTCATTGCCTTGGAATTTCAATCCTCAAACTTACAATTACAAATATCCATGTTGCATACTTAAACAGTGATGGTTCACCATTACAGAGCATATTACTTGTCCAGGATACTGGTCTGGTCATCGCATCGATGTCTCATGTGTTTTTTTTGTTTTTTTTTGGTACATTAGTTGTTTAAGCAGGGGAAATTTCAGTCGCAGATGACTGGTCTTCCTCATTCCACTGCTCGTTGCCTTATCATAATAATGCCGAGCGTCTGGCTAGGAAGCGACAAGTATCAATTTTTAAGTCATTGGTTTGACTCAACCAGGATTTGAACCCACGATCCCATGATCTACCAACAAGGGAGACCGTTGCATTAGTAAATGCAGGGAATGTCATGGATCTAGTACCTGGCTGGAAGTCACACTTCCTGCAATCCAGGGCTATTGCCTTAAGTTGGATGGTTGTTGGAGTTTTACGTCCTTGCAACATCTAATATCATATCAGGATGGGTACCAACTTGTGACAGTGCGCAGTAGTGGTGACTTTATAGTGCTGCCCCAATCGGAAATCAGGGCATGGGCATCATAGCCCGATATCACCCACAGTCACATTATCCTGACACTGAGCTAACCACTTCTTGCCCTATCCTCTTAATGTCGAGCACCTGGCTAGGAAGCGACAAGTATCCTGCCCGCAAGACCTGCGCTCCACTGATTCGGACACCGCGCCGGGTACCACAACACTACCTCTTTATGAGTATACCGTCCTGATATGACCTTAGATGTTGCTAGGACGTAAAACAACAACAAAGAAACAAACTTCATGAGTATATACGAATTTGCTATACATCCAAAGCAAACGCTTTAGGCATTGTACCAGAAGATACCCTGGTCTGTTTGCACATACACTTCTTTGTAAATATCATATCTTACATATCATCGACCAGACGGGATGGCCAAATGAATTGAGCGTCAGTCTCCCGTTTTGGTAGATCGTGAGATTCAAACCCACGGGTTCAAACCCTGGTCGAATCAAACCAATGCCTTAAAAATGTATACTTGTCGCTTCCTAGCCAGGCTCTTGGCATTATCGTGATAGGGCAAAGACTGGTTGGCTAAGTGCCAGGATAATGTGACTGAATGGGATATCAGGTCATGGTGCTGGCGGCCTAGTCTCCCTGTGGGACACTATAATGTCACCATGAGTGTGAACTGTCACAAGTCGGTACCCTCCTGAGATGAATTTAGACGTAACATTCCAACACCCAACCAATCTTACATAGCAATGGCACTCAAACACGCAATGGATGTTTATGTGGCAGTGTAATTGATATTACCTTCTCCTGGATACCTGAGCAAATGCTTGAACCACTATCCACTAAATTGTCTAGTTAGTCTTTAGGTATGTATATCATATTGACTTAAAGTATTTAGTTTTTCTCTCCAATTACAACTGTATGCATTTACCATTATTTGTAAATGTGAACCTCTATAATTTCATAGCTGGAGGACCAGTGCTCTGATGCTGAGAAAAAGTATTATAGTGATATAGCGAATGGTAGACAGGAAGCGGGAACACTTATTTGTCTCTCATTTTTGTCGTCATTTTTGGTACATTAGTTGTCCCAGAAAAATTATAAATAAGAAAAGCTTGTTTGCCACTATACAGACAAAGAAACTTATTTATTTTGGCCACATCATTTGTCAGAGTTCAATATACCGTATATTGTTGGAAGGGAAGGTGAATGGCAGCAGAGGGAGAGGGAGACCAAGAACATCATGGTTTACAAATATTTCACAGTGGACAGGCTTGAATTATGCACAGTCTATCAGAACAGCACAACATCGGGACAAGTGGAGAACTATTGCATCCAACCCTCGACTAGAGGACGGAACTATTGATTGATTGAGTTGTCCCAAGAAGGGGAAATCCCAGTCACAAACGACTGGTCTTCCCCACTCCACTGCTGGTCGATAGAAAGCCCGAGCCTACACTTTTACTGACCCAAGGGATCTTTAACCTCCCACACCACATAGACATGGTATGAGAGCAACCACCATTTGATGACGCTGTAAGTTATACACAGCGGTGGAAATCCAAATTGGCAGAGCTGGGGGCATTGGGAATCGAACCGCCGACCCTCAGATTAGGAGTCTGACCTAGAAAAATGTCAGACACTCTAACCACTCCGCCACAGAGAACGTATTGTTCAAAGAATGAAATTATGTTTACTGAATATAACAAAAATAGCAACGATGAGTTTCCTTCTGGTAGAATCAATGTTTAGCCTTGTGGCAGTGCCAAATAACTTGTTCCCATTTGGGTTGCATGTTGTGTTATGAGAACTATAAAAACACTTTTCTCAGATATCAAGCTTTTTCCTTTTTTATGCCAGATGGTTGCTGGTACAATATATGTTGCTTCGCAGATACCCCAACTAAGACCCAGCAGGCCAGTAATCAGTCTCATGGCCAGCGTAGGGTGGCGATGTGGTGCACATCATCGGTCCAGAGAATGGATGCATTGTATATGTAGCACATACGGAGGTCATGCGCAGTGGTAACACCCGCAGATCTGTCAGTGCTTATGTGCGTGTGTTTGCTGCGCCGGAGGCGGCACAGTGAGTACCCAGCACACAGGTGTGGAGGGTTAGGTTGGGGGTCGGGGTCTGGGTTGCTATGGTTACTATGGTTACTAATGAGGGCAGCCAGTGGCTAGCTGAGTCAAAGCTATTGCTGGGATGCCAGCTACGAGAATGTAATACTTTATTTTAAAATGTCTCCTAGCTCAGGTTCAGAGCAGTGTGAAGATTTCTTTCTTAACTTGACTCAGTTTAACCATGCACACATATCTGACCGAGCTTTAGTTTGTTAGTACCAGTCGAATGTTCAACTGGTTCAACAAGCCTTCTGCTTAACTCCATTCTCTCAGAACATAAACTTGCATAGTCCGATGAAAGCATAAACTTTTCAAACTAAAACACTCACCTAGATTTCATTATACTTATCTAACTTAGATACTGGTGTACTTAGTGAACATTTGTTGCTGCATATAAGTGTATAATATTCCGATTTAATGCATTAGTGGGGGAATGCAAATGTTCTATTACTGATGGGGGATACATGACCAGGTGTGTGTATGTGTATATGTAGGTGCTGGTGGTGCCTGAGTGAGAGGTAAATAGACATAGGGGTGCTGGCAGGGATGTATGTAAGGGGCACTCAGAGCCTAGCCCCCCCCCCCCTCTGCTAGTTAGGATCACCACACTCAGGCTCAAGGCAGGTGGTGGCCAGGGGAGCCACACAGCTTGGTGGTGGTGGGCAGATCACTGGTAACCATGGGGACCAGGAATGCTGGATCGCTATTGGTAGAGCTAAGAATGCTTGCTTCCCATTGAGGGAAAAGGGTGGGGTGATACTCTACACTGAATCCATGTACCATATAAATAATAAACCAAAGGGCTTGACTCGCTCTCTTCTTTCACACTTTATACTCTTCCTTTCTCTTTGTCTGTATTGATTTCACTATAGCCTGCCTACACAACCACAGATTCTGGCCATACACTTGACATACTGGTGACCACAACAGGTGGTAAATCTAGTAGTTGGAGGAAGGATTCAACTTTACTTTATGGAGACCTAGTCTTTACATAACAGTGTAATAAGTCAATTTACTAGAAGCTGTTTGCACTGAATTCTATGCTGTCGAGACTTTCGCGTGCTTGCCAAAATTAATGTGTTATGTTTGCACTTCGAATATCTCAAAAGTTCGCCAATTAAAATATAAGTTACTTCAAAATAAAGTAAGATAGATTATAATGATCAACCTAATATATTTATCTCAGAATTAAAGTGATAGAATCTCAAAGACATCAGACTATGCACTTTTAACAAAGTTTTACTTTTGTTAATTATAACAGCAGCGTGTTTTTGTGACAAGTATAAAGAAGCTACCTCTTAGTGTTATCGGTCAATTAAATGTTCTTTCTAATAATAACCCTAGCGACTACAACTATAATTGCGAAGCTATTCTGATAATCCTAGCCGGTGTAAGTTTGTGATCCCAAATAATATGATAATGGTTGTCATTAAACCCTACTTTTACATAATCAGCTCCCAAGTACCAGCAATTGCATATTCATGTTGACGTCTTAGTGACAATGACACAAGCCATTGCCAAGATGGGGAGGTGTTAACTAGACGCGATGGCCGAATGACTTGAGCATCCACCTCCCATTCTGGTAGGTCATGGCATTCAAACCCCTGCTTCCGAACCGTGGCCAAGTCAAACCAATGACTTAAAACTATATACTTGTCGCTACCTAGCCTGGCTCTCAGCATTACCGGGATAGGGTAAGGAGCAGTGGAATGAGGAAGACCTATTGTTTGCGATTGAAATTTCCCCTGCTTAATCAACTAATCTACAACAACAACAATCAATAATAGTTCATCTTCCATAGGGAATAACATTATGCTGGGAATCACGAATTCACTTTGCTCAGTCATTCCCAAAGATTGAATGTTACATCAGAAGCGGATCCAGAAAGTATCACTGGAGTTGCATCATGTTCCCGCGTGAGCAGGGTTGTAGCTAGAAATTGGTGTTTGGATTTCACAGGTTTGTTTGTGGGAGAGGGCAGTTCAATTCTCAGAATGAATGAGTGCGGAAGGCACAATGTACTAAGGGGCTCAAAGGGTATGCCAGCCCCCCCCCCCCCCCCTCCCCCTCCAGGAAATGAACTCTACAGGCTTTGAAATGCCATTTTATACATGACCGAATCTCACCAATGACTTACAAAATGCAGTCATATTGCCACCTAGGCAGGCACTTCACATTATTAGGATAGGACAAGGAAAATTTGAACAAGGTAGACAACTTGTCCGCAATTGAAATTCACCCTTACGTAAAGTTGCATAGTCTCATGGTTTTGAGTTTCTATCATTCTGAGCTAAATATATTAAACTGTTTGCTATAATTTACCTTATTTACTTTCAAGTTTCAAGTACTGTATATTTTAAATGGCTAAGTTTGAAATATTTGAAGTGCAGACATGTGAAAGTAGTTTTGGAAAGCATGACAAAACTCTGACACGATATGCTTTAGCAGTACCATGTTCTATTAAATTGACTCATTATTCCCTTATATTTAGCAATAATTGTTTAATAAGTGCATCAGTATGTAGAATCAAATTTAGATAAGTCTTTAGAATTTGAGATGTCTATTCTTTCATCAGACTATGCCGCTTTAATCAACAAATGTAATAACAATTTATATTAAACATAACATTGGAAAGGCTTGAAAAGTCATTAAAATGCAGATAAAACCTACCTTGTGTGCTAAATCCATCAATGTACGATGGACACGGTTGAGTGGCCACACTCCCGGCTTGCGTCTCACTCCAGCAGCCAATTCCATCCCAAGTTCGATTACAGTAAGGTCCTTTAATAAAAAGTAAAAAAACAAAAACAAAATAAAGTAAATATCCTTATCAGTTTACAGTGAACGGTGATCCATTTAAGCTCTCTGCTTCCCTGCGATTAATTGTGTTATCTGCAAGGCAAATTCAATCAAAAGGCCATTTGCACCGCCATTCCAGTATCTGAAAAGAACTAACACGGTAAACGTTATGGGTATAAATTATAATGTATATATGCACAGTGTGTATAGCCATTGGTCACCTCCCGGGTCAGAAGTGGTCAGGATGGGTTACGGGAGGCGCGAGTGGCCGCGAGAGACCGCGAGAGACTGGCAGAGACCACCAGAGACCACCAGAGACCGCGAGAGACCACCAGAGACCGCCAGAGACCGCCAGAGACCGCCAGAGACCGCCAGAGACCGCCAGAGACCGCCAGAGACCACCAGAGACCGCCAGAGACCGCCAGAGACCGCCAGAGACCAGAATGGCACAAGGAAGGTATGCAGGGTAAGCAAGACGAGAAATAAAGGCAGTTACTGTACCCAACTCATGGAGTCAAGTCATACTTTACAATGCATAGCAGCTCATGTCAGCTTGATCTGTAGGCAGGGTGTAATAAATAATTTCCACCACCAACGTGCTCTGTGATTGTAATACCCCAGTCACATACACGTCAGTGGAGGTAGTTGAACGTAGGTTAATGTAATGGAGGCTAATGTGGGTCAAACGTGGTGTAAGTATGTTAAACTATGTTACGGTATGGATAAATACATTATGGTACGAATAAATACATTATCGTATGGATAAATATATTAGGGTACGGAAAATACATTACGGTGCGGATGCCGTTACGTTCAACTACATTCAATTACGTTAGCCTCCACTACATTCACCTAGGTCCACTAATGGCTATGTGACCAAGTATGATAGAGTACGCTACAGCAGGCTAGAGCATGCTAGAGTATGCTAGAGTACGCTCGAGTAAACTAGAGTATGTTAGCATCACTGGTGCAAATTCAGCCTTTAACATAGCACTATTTTGAACATGTCTAAAGATTAAATCAGAACTCACGGCCCACCCACGTTATTACCAAGTTAGCATGACGAAGAAGTATGGATACCAGTACATTCAACTACGTTCAACTACGTTCAACTACGTTCAACTACGTTCAACTACGTTCAACTACCTTCAACTACCTTCAACTACCTTCAACTACCTTCAACTACCTTCACTGACGTGTATGTGACCACATACACGTCAGTGTATGTGGTCACATACACATATACTATTCATGGGAGCATTTTCTTCCTAGAAACTGCGATGAGCTACTTAAGCCCGTTCTAATGGTATATTTTGTTAGGGTTTCTCATCAATATTAAAGAACTTATGGACTGTGATAAGCCACCCTTATTTGTTTCTATATGAAAACTGTCTTGGTTTTTCGATACGACTTGATAAACCAAGACGTTTTGAATTCCTAGTCGTGGCCCCTACCTGTTTAAAGTGTAAGCGAAGGAAAATGTAACTTAACAATTTGTCTTCCTCCGTCCACGGCTTCATAAAGGGGGACATGTTTCTTTCAAGGTTGTACAGTTACTTCCCTTAACCAGTTAACATTTGCATTAATATATCTAAAACCAAAACTAATTTGTCCTCCTCCGTCCACTGCTTCATAAAGGGGGACACGTTTCTTTCAAGGTTGTACAATTACTTCTCTTAACATTTGCATTCAAATATCTAAACCCAATGCTAATTTGTCTTCCTACGCAACTCTCACAACAGAGAGCTAAATGGAGAGCGGCACTCAAGTAATGAAAGCAGTCTTTGTCACATCGCGACCAACAGCATCATGATGATGTTGACCCTATCTGTCGGCTTTGCAATGAATACAAGATACTTCTTCAATTTCATAATTGGAAATTTACGATTGGGGATTCACGAAGGTGAGTTATGTAAGACGAGAATGAAGGTGACTATGAATGAATGTTTATTGATGAAAATATGAGCCCTCCAAAATATACTGGTCAGGGTCAAGGTCACCTTATGTAATAGTATAAGGTAATCAAGGGGTATTTGATTTAATTATTATCGTCATCAATCATTTAACTGTGAGGATTGTTGGGGAACTATCCAGATAACTTTGCAACCAGTTTTCTCCACTGTTCGCTTTCTTCACTGCCCTCTGGGACTAGCAGAACTCCAGGCCTCGTCCAGTCCCTGATGTTGTCTTCCCGCCTTTTCCTTTGTCCACCTTGCCTTCATCCACTTTGTATTATGCCTTGCAAGATGGTTTTGGCAAGATCTGATGAACGGAGAAATACGACCATATCACTACAGTGTGCGCCTCTTCACGATCGTCAGGACTGTGGTCCAATTAAATCCACTGAATAAGATAGTAGTCCGGTGTGTGGGTGGGTGGTAACATATTTTGCTGTCCACTGGGCTGTCAGAGAAAACACGCTGATGTTGATGGCAGCCACATGGGCAGTTCTGGTGAGGCCCTGTAGGGGGCACTAAGGAGGTGGCCGCCATTCAATGGATACTAATACCTTTAATGGTATGTACTTAGTCTTAGTTCAATGTGATCAGATACTCTTTTATTTATTCTGTGTTCTACACAGTAGGATTTCTGTGTTAGTTGGGGTCTTATTTTGTTGGGTAAGTGAAGATTTCTTGACTATTGATTGTTCTGTTGATAAATAAATCAATTTATTCGTTGGTGTGAGGAATGAGGAATCCTGATGTTGGTGGGAATGGACTATAGGAAGGGGAGGCCAGCAGGCAGGACATACCACTGTTTGTTCAGCTCCTTTACGCAGTGAGCAGGGGGCCATACTCCCACGCTGGAGCTGCATCCATATCCCGTCAAAGGGTGTCACTGCACGCTCGCGTGAGTTGTACTAGCACACAGCAGGTGCACTATTACTAGGCAAGGACGGTGCTCACGATAATATGACTGAGTGGGATGTTCAGTTGTGGAGACCTGGTCTCCCAGTGGGGCAGCACTATAATATAAAGTCACCATGAGTGCGCACTCTCAAAAGTTGGTACATGTCCTATTATGACCTTTGATGTTGGCAGGACGTAAAACTCCAATAACCAACAACCACCCAAGAACTGCTGACTGATCCTCTCACCTCATCACCATTCTCACTTGTCTGCCCATGTTCCACAGGTGTGACTCAAATGATAAACAGACAGATTGTTCGAATTGTTTATAAAAAAACCTTACTTCGGCTATTGTCAGAATCAGACTAATGACTAATGACAAATTATTGAATTTCTGAAAACTGCTAAACTGCATAAACTTCTATAAAGCTGTATTCACACTGGCAAAATGTAAGGCGATCTACAGAAGGCGATTTATATGAAGCGATCTAGGCGCGCATTCACACGGGCTGAGTTTCAAAGTGTGTCGCATTCACACAGGCAGTACTTAGGGCGGTTTAAGGCGGAAGTGGATATCTGCGCATGAGCAAGTCCAGACTAACCAGCGCCAGTTTGGGTTCATCGACATCGGCATGAGAGAGTTTGGGTTCGACCTAGATATGTATGGACTGAATCGTATTGGTTTGGAACGGTCAAAACTTCTGCTGGGCAGTGAAAACCTTAAAATAAATCATGAACAAAATATCTGTGAACAGCTAGAAGTTTCATAGAGCAAATTTACCGGAAAGTCAACACACTCAGGTCTCGACTGTCACGTTTCCCTCGACTGCGCATGCATGTGATGTCATAAATAAAACGATTCAGCGTAGATCGGTTCCTGTTGACCACCTTGCGAAGCGTTTTACATTAAACGATTCATGTAAATCGATTCAGCCCTAAACCGCCTCAGCCACGCATTCACACGGCAAATGTGAGTCGAACTAGGCAAGTCGATTTATATGAATCGATTTAACTTCCCCGTATGAATACAGCCTTAGGTTTTTGCACTTATGCAATCGTGTATTCATGCATAAAGAAATCATTTTAAAGCATAAAAAGTACTTTTAGTCGATTGTCTTTTACTTCTCTGTTGATTGATATAGTCGAGATTAAAAAATAGCGATAGGTGCCGAAATGGCATAACATCCCCAAATCACTAACTCACTTAAATATCCGTACTTGTTGCTACCTAACATTGTGCTCGGCAAAACTAGGATAGGGAATCAAGGAGCTGGGGAAAGAGGACAACAAATTGCCCATGATTAGAATTGCCTCTGCTTAATCAATGATTGCAACAATAAAAACAGGTGTAAATTAATGCACTTAGTGACATGGAGCAGGGCCTATCGGATGAAGTTATGATTAAACGAGGAGTTTGACAGGGGTGTGTATTGTCACCATGTCTATTTAACCTGTACACAGAGATGATTTTCAGACACATTGAAGTTTGCAAGGGAGTGACAATAGGTGGCACGAACGTCAACAATCTTAGATATGCCGATGACAGTGTAATACCAGCAGACAGTGAGAAAAACCTAGAAGATATAGTGAAACAGAATCAATAAAGCTGGAATACTATTCAACATGAAGATGAATGCCAGGAAGACCAAAACAATGGTTATAAGTAAAAAGACAGATAAACCAAATATCAATATAACCATAGATGGCACAAACATAGAACAAGTATCCAAATTCATATATCTCGGACAAAAGATTACAAATGATGGGAGATGTGAGGAAGAAATTAAAAGAAGGATAACAATATCCCGAACAGCATTCTCCAAAATGTATCGAGTGTTAACATCAAGTAAGATATTAATACAAACAAGGAAGCGTATTCTTCAGTGTTATGTGTGGTCTACTCTAATGTATGGGGCTGAGACATGGACAATCTCTAAGAAAATGTACAAACGTTTAGCAGCATTCGAGATGTGGACTTATCGAAGGATGATGAAAATATCATGGACAAAGAAGATCACCAACAAAGAAGTTCTCAGAAAAATTAAAAATAAGAAAAGCTTGTTTGCCACAATACAGACAAAGAAACTTATTTATTTTGGCCACATCATTCATCAGAGTTCAATATACCGTACATTGTTGGAAGGGAAGGTGAATGGCAGCAGAGGGAGAGGGAGACCAAGAACATCATGGTTTACAAATATTTCACAGTGGACAGGCTTGAATTATTCACAGTCTATCAGAACAGCACACCATCGGGACAAGTAGAGAACCATTGCATCCAACCCTCGACTAGAGGACGGAACTATTGATTGATTGAGTGACATGTTCACATGTTGATCTAACTTTAGTTGTGACCTGTCCACACCTCAAGAACTGACCTGATTATTTCTCATTGACCTTTGACCCTTTGACCCTTCGCTCTGCCTGACATGGTTTACTCATCACATTTCCCTGCTCAACCAGCCACCGGTGTCCGAATCGGTAGAGCGCAAGCTTCCCATGCGGAAGGTCGGGAGCTTGGATCCCAGCCGAGATAAACCAATGACTTAGCAAATTTATACTTGTTGCTACCTAGCCTGATGCTTGGCATTAATAGGATAGGACAAAGCCTGGTTAGCACAGTATCAAGATAATATTACTGTGTGGTGTCAGCGGCCTGGTCTCCCAGTGGGGCAATCAATCGCCATGAGTGTGCATTGTCACAAGTCGGTACCTGTCCTGATATGACCTTAGATGTTGTTAGGATGTAAAACAGCAACACGCACACTCACCCAGCACACCATGTTGTTCTCTGCACATCACGTGGTAGCCTTTGATTTGTGACCTGTCACGCAGGATTCCGAATTAGGAATGAGGGAGACCCAGGTGAAAGTAGGTCAGTGACCAGCAGGTCACAAGGAACCATGGCATCAGTCTCAGATAATTATAGTAAGCCGATATACTAAGGAAAGGACAAGGATCAGTGGAATGAGCAAGACCAATCGTTTGACATTGAAATTCCCCCTACTTAATCAAGTAGTGTACTAAAAGGAATTTAGAATATTATAGATGGCCAATCCCCTATGCTAACTCTTCACCCCCATGGTTGGACCGGTCGCGGTGGCCTAATCGGTAGAGCGCGGGCCTCGCATGTAGGAAATCGGGAGTTCGGTTCCCGGTTGAGTTAACCAATGACTTATATTGATTAGTGTAGCTTCCTAGCCAGGCACTTGGCATGAGTACGATAGGGCAAGGACTGGTTGGCTCAGTGTCAGGATAATGTGACTGAGTGTGATATTAGGTCATGGTGCTGGCAACCTTGTCTCTCAGTGGGGCAGCACTATGAAGTCGCCATGAGTGTGCAGTGTTACAAGTCGGAGTCCATCCTGATATCACCTTCGATGTTGCCAGGACATAAAACTCAGATAAACAAACATATATTTATCTAAATAGGAATCCATCCCAGGAATTTAAATCCAGCGGCATATTTAAAAACAGACGTCATGTATTAGACGATATGTATTCTAAGTCTGCTACGCTATGAATTACTCCAATAATATTGCTGTAGACTCTATGTTATAAGACCTCCAGGATGAGGCTCAAGATGTAACACACCACCATAATAAGTGAGCTGTAGTTGACGTCAAGCCTAATCAGCTAAAAGCCTCCGCTTCCTTAAGGTGTACTCTGCATATTCAGTGCACATTGTCCATATTATCAGTAAAATAAGTCATTGTTGGCGGAACAAAGCCGACTTACCCAGAACGCCACCTACCGTCTAAGGCAGCCAATTCCGGTTACCGAGGAGCTCAGGCACCCACTCTTAGCGCAACGTGGGAACTCGGGTGGTTTGGTTGGATGGCTATTGAAATCCAAGTCCTGGCAACATCTAAGGTCATATCACCACCGGTACCGACTTGTAACAGTGTGCACTCATGGTGACTTTATAGTGCTGCACCATTGGGAAATCAGGCCACTAGCATCAGGTGTTCTCTGTGGCGGAGTGGTTAGAGTGTCTGACTTTTTTCTAGGTCAGACTCCTAATCTGAAGGTCAGGGGTTCGATTCCCACTGCCCTCCCCACCTCTGCCAATTTGGATTTCCACTGCTGTGTATAACTTACAGCGTCATCAAAGGCCAGTTGCTCTCATACCATGTCTATGTGGTGTGGCAGGTTAAAAATCCCTTGGGTCAGTAAAAGTGTAGGCTCGGGCTTTCTGTCGACAAACTGTCTAATGGTGAAAACAAGTCTATTCAGACTTATCCATGACAGGCAGAATAAACCTTCAAGAAAAAAAGGACCCATTATCCCACTCAGTCACAATATCCTGACACTGAGGTAACCAGTCATGGGTGTATGGTGCTGGTCGCCAGGTTTCCCAGTGGGGTACCACTATAAAGTTGCTATGAGTGTGCACTGTCCCAAGTTGGTACCCGTCCTGATATGAGCTTAGATGTTGCTAGGATATGAAACAACACCAAAGACATAAACTGCCCGACATTCTCATTATCTCTACCTGTGTAAGCAATGATATACCACAATTATATACCTCCAATGATATACAGCAATGATATACCTCCAATGATATACAGCAATGATATACAGCCAAAGATTTACAGAAATGATATACCTCCAATGATAATGATATACAGCGGAACTAAGTTGTTAATTAGTTCACTTTTCTTACCCTTTGAACTCAACGCACCCTGATATGACCATGGCGCAAAACTCCAACCACCAAGCAAATTGAATTCATATTTCACGATTACTAAGTCAACCGTGGAAGTTGTTGTAGTTTCTTATTGGCTTAGGTTTTAATGGAATGTAAAGGAATGCGTCTGTGGAGAAAATGGAGAGAGACGAAAAGAATGAGGGAAATAAAGGTGGGGGTTTGTCAGCTAAGGTATGTCAACCATTAACATTGCACCATTATGTCTGATACTTACTACATAGGACAATTGCGTGATTCCATGCAGCTAACAAAGTGACGCAACTCCCCCCCCCCCCAACCCCCCGCCCATCAACCCTCTTATATAAACCTCTGGCTTCCTCATTCATTGTATTGTCGTTGTGGTGTTGCTTTACGTCCTAGCAACATCTAAGATTATATCAGGACGGGTGCCGACTTGTGACAGTGAACACTCACACTCCTGCAACTTTATAGTGCTGTCCCATTTAGAACCCAGGCTGCCATCAACATGACCCAATATCCCATCCAGTCACTTTATCCCGATACTGTGCTAACCAGTCCTTGCCCTATGCCATTAATATAACACCAATTGCCAGGCTAGGTAGCGAAAGTATCAATTTCATAAGTCTTGGTTTGACTCCGCTGGTATTCTAACTCCCGCCCTTCCGCACAGGAAAGCTTGTGCTCTACCGCTTCGGCCACCACATCCGATGCTAACTCTAACGGAAATCTGGGCATCAGCCAGTTTGCACCAAAGATGGCAAACTCCAACTCACAGGTGCTGACATTTGCATATGAGAACAGGTCGGAACCTTTGCTTCGGCTTAGATTTTGACATTAGATTAATAAACGGTAGGTCCTTTAGGGAGGGTCAGCCAGAGGTTTTGTTCCCAGCCAATCAGAAGTCCTGGTTGTCTGATGTCTACGATAGAAGCTGGCATTTGAACTCCCGACCTTCCACATGGGAAGTCTGCGCTCTACCGTTTCGGCCACTACTATCCGCTGGCTTCTGCAGTATGTCGCAGATTGATGCAGACTTGTGTAGATAATAGTAGTCTGCCACCACAACCTTTAACACACACGGTGCACATGACTGATGGCGGCCGACTGTCCTCGACAGGTGCCGGGCCAGTAGGTCCCTAATGACTTCTGGGGGGTTTGTAACCTTACAACAGTTACCGGCTGCAGAACTGCAGCAATATAGAGAGACACCCATAAGTTGGTCGAATCTTTGGTTGAAGATTTATCTTCTGGTGGAACGGTTGTAGAATCTGGGGATGTCTTTCCACAATTACAACGACGAATCGTTGGGTGGCCCCGAATCACTCTGGTCCGGCGGTAGCACAGCACTCGTATCCAGTCAACAGCAGCAAGGGTTTAGGAGGAAGGAACGGGCAAAAGTGGGTCCAGTGGTTCCAGCAACAAGAACAAAGTGAGAGAAATGATAAGGTAAAGGGCCCCACCCAAGCAAACAACTCCCTTGATCAGGGGGAGAAGTAAGCCTGGGAGAAGAAAAACAAGGTAGAGTATAGGAAAGAGAAATGAGGAGAGTTCAGGCAAAGGACCATGTCTATTTGCTCTATGGTGACCAGCCGGCGAGCCAAAGACACAGACAGAGTAAGAATAGAAAGTGAAATGCTGGCGGGCCCCCCTCCTGGAACTTTATTTAGACATTATCAAGGAGGAGCATGGCCAGCAGAGAGGAGGTAGAGAGAGGTGTGGATGAAGTGCAGTCCGAATAGCAAGTGCAGGTCCCAATTGATTGCAGTGCTATAAATAACCAGCCAAATTCCACCCGCTGTGCACACACATCAAAGAGCAGTTGATAATAGAGCTGCTCACTGGTAATTGAGAGTGGGTTAACAAGCAGTGGCTTTATGCGGGAACCAGCAAAGCCGACCCGGAGCAGGTACAGGCTGTCTGTTAGAAGGGCCATTGAAAGAGCAGCTCACCTGGTAGGGTGTTTTTTTCGTGGGCTTTTTGTTATGGCTCAGGTATTCATTTGATTTATTTTGCTGTTTTATGTATTAGTAGATAGTTTTGTTTATGGCTCATGTATTTTTTTTCCCCACAAGTATTTATTAATCTGAACAAGTATAGTGTCAGCGCTGGAGCACTAGTCTTCTAGCCGTTTTACATGCACTCTGGAATTTTACACATGGTTTGGGAGAGTATCCTGTGCTGTTTCTGTGCAGCACAGGACGCATTGATTTATTTTGTTGTTTTATTATTAGATAGGAGATGCAGCTTTGTGTCTATGGCTCATGTATTCATTTGATTTATTGTATTGTTTTATGTATTAGAGAGAAGATACCATTTTGTTGTGTATGACTGATGTATTCATTTGATTTATTTTGCTGTTTTATGTATTAGATAGGAGATGCACTACTGTGCAGAGAGGAAGAGAATGTGCTCAAAAGTGCAATTGGTCAAATTGAGTGCGTTGTATGTGGAATGGCAGAGAGGAATGTGTGGAATGTGGAATGTGAAGAGAGGAATTTGTTCTAAGTGGACTGTGCTTGAAGTGGAATATGCGACAAGGAATGTGTTATATGTGAAGAGTGGTACTGATGTGTGACAGTGCGCTCTCGTGGTGACTTTATAGTGCAGCCCCACTGGGAGACCAGACCGCCAGCACCATAAACCGATATGCAACTCAGTCAGATTATCCTGATACTGTGCTAACCATTGCTTGTACTATATCCTATTAATGTTGAGTACTTGGCTAGGTAGTGAGAAGTCTCATTTGTATACGTCATTGACTCGGCAGTGTTGTATGTGGAATGTGAAAATTGGAATATGCTCTAATTGGCCTGTATTCTAAGTTAAATGCACAGAGTGGAATTCACGCAAATTTAAGGGCAATCAACCGACCTCGCGGGTTTATGTCCAGGTGGCAAGTGAGTGATGGAGCAGTTAGTTGCATGACATCATCGGCAGAATGAACCCGCTAGTTTCCGACAAGACCGATATTGGTTTGCAAGTTTGATGCGCAGTGGCGCCACCATAGATGGTCGCAGCTGGACGGCTACGTATATCGGGTGCAGCGCAGTTTCGGTGTTTTGTTGAACATGGCGCCACCATACATGGTTGCGGCCTGGAATATCTGCGCGGGTTGGTAGCAGTTTAAGTCTAGTTTGTGGGAATTCTGGCAGGTGGTGACAAATGCAGCAGGGGAGGGGATCCCTACCACATCCCGTTCCGCTGAGAATTACCCATGTTACGCTAACATGCACAATGTGTTGTATGTGGAATGTGACGACCTGAATGTGTTCTCTAAATGGACTGTGCTTTAAGTGGAATGTACAGAGAGGAATGTTTTCTAAATGGGATGTGAAGAGAGCAATGAGTTGTAATCTAACTGCTGGCTCAAGTTTCCTTTGCTACCTTCCATTATCGCTGAAATTGTACCGCATGCTTTAGGGCTACTGAAAGCACTGGCACTGCTGATGTGTAGCTTAAAGTTGCATAGTCTGATGGTTTTGAGTTTCGGTCATTATCTGAGATAAATATGCTTGGTTGCTTACACATGCTTTTCTGCTCAAGGGGGAACCTCCCCCTGAATGTATTGGGTGTCAGTCCCCGCTGACACTCAAACACATTTTACTAAGTTGCGTCGATTTTTTTGCCCTGCGCCAACAGTTCTACACTGCAGACAGTATGCATGACCTTTTTACGAAGGCAAAACAGGAAAACATTTTAGCCTTTTTGAGGGCAGCTAGACTGTACCACCTTATATAGTTCACTAAATAGAATCTATCAATTATTAATAACACTTTTCGTTTTCTATGGGAATTTGTTTCCCTTGACCACAAATATATCATTGTGCGCTTTCTAATTTAATGAGTGTCTATTGGCACATGATTGATTCTCTGCTTTTACATGTAAAAGCGATGGTTTGAACAAAAAACTAACATTTCTCGCCTTGAATATGGCCTATGCTGCCGACACGGTGTAAAACAACCACCAATCAATCAATCAATCAGTTACCTGGACTCACCTTCATGTGTGCCCCCCAGGCTTACTGTAGTTTGAAGTAACTTCGCTTTACAATCACTAACTTTGCAGATATTTGAAGTGTAAACTTTGCAACTTAATTTTGGCAGGCTTGTCAAAAACACGCTCGCCCATATACTTCAGGGGTAACATAGTCGAGTCAATTGTCTTCTATTAAAGTTGCATAGTTCGATCGGTTTGAATTTCTGAGATTTTCTGAGATAAATACAGTAGATTGATCATTGCAATCTACTTTACTTTAGGTTGAAGTAACTTTTAATTTAAATGGCTAACTTTGGAGATATTTGAAGTGACATGTACACATAATGTTGGTAAGCACACCACTACTCTAACGTCATAGGCTTAGGCCATAACATGTTGTATTTAATTGACTTAGTTTTCCCTTCTATGTGGCAACAAATGCTTAATAAATGTACTAGCTTCTACATTAGATATGTAGAATGAAATATATGTGAGTGTTTTGATTTAGGAAAATTGATGCTTCATCGGACTATGCAGCTTTAATGTATTCGATAAAACCAAGGATGACGACAACGAGTTGGAGCAAGTCTGACACTCTGTCTTATCCTTTAGACCTACCGTTGAATAGGCGAGATTACCGTTCCGACTGTGCATGCGCTGAAAATGGTGTTGGCAGCAAAGGAAATGCTTCTGGCCATTGAGTTTGCCGATACACGTAGGGCAAAACTTTGATTTGATTCAAAAATGAATAGAAATATATAACAATTTGGCATAAGCATGTATGCACACATGCAATATAATGATCTGATGAACATAGCTAAGAAAAAACTGGCCATAGTTAAACATGTTGAGCTAAGAAACACAATTCCACACAAAACAATCAGTGATATCCACATCACCGTTATTAATTCTTGTTCTAAATATTAAAATACCAAATGTGTCAACACACACTTGTTTCCGAGAAATATATAACCAATATCTGATTAACCCTACTCATTTTCTAGTTCTGCATATGTCATTAACCATAGGATATAAATAAACACATTAATAAAATAAGTAAAACTGACTCTGACTCTGGCTCTAACACTAGTATGAGTGCCTGGATTTGTCTAAATCTAAATGCACATGGCATAAGATGTGCTGATTATATTGATGTAAATGCAATGCCGGATAAAAGATTAATATCTTAATTTATTACATATATTTTCTTAGGTAGTGTTCTATGTTTCAAACAATAGCTGAGGTGAGCTGAAACTAGCACATTTCATAGCTGCACCGAGTGTATTAGCATGTGCTATGTGCTTCTCACAGGTTAGTTTTTCTTCTACGCATCCTACAATGCACCGCGCGGCTGGAATGGTGATGTCGTCAATTTCTTAAAGCAACATCTCTAGTGAAATGGAACAATAGAAGGTTCAGCCCAGCAGAACCCACCACGGGGCCTTGTACAGGCCTGCTCTGAAGCAGACCTAGCTGCTTGCCAGGTTGCTCCACCGCCCCCACTGCACTGAACATTAGAAATAGGGCTACATAGCGGAATCGAACCCAACAGAAGTAAATACAAACAATTAATTAGCAGGAGTATTATGTAACTAATAATATGAACATAACATGTTAAACAATAGATAATAATAGTTTAATCCTACCTTTTGTATCAATATATATATATATATATCTCACCTCGTCCTCGAGCCTCCTGTCTAATTATAGCTCAGGGAGAGGAAGCACTACCCAACAAACCACTTAGCGAGCCCAACTCACCGAGAGCGGACATCAACAAGGTGAGCAGAGGACTCTTTACTTTCGTCCCTTTAGACTGTATTGGTTTACAGTTCTGGTTTTTATATTTTCATAAATGTCTGTACACAGTGGTTTATTTAAATTTAGTAAGTTGTAAGTTAGTTATGGCATACAGTGCAGCAGTGGCCGGTAACAGCAGCGGGGCCGGTACCGGTGTCAGTGTCAAACCACCAGGGGCCGTATGCACCAAGTTGTGCCAACGTTAACCGGAGCTAAGCTCTAGCTTCGGTTAACTATCTCCGGGTAGAGGGGGCTCTGCGAAAAAGGTAAAGTCGTATGCGCCAATGTTTTAGCTGGGCCAGATAGCTGGCCGTGAGCTTATTTATAGATTTGGGAATTCCCTCGAGTCGACAATATGAATAACGCCGCCAATACGGCGGCGGCGTTAATATCGGTTCAAATTCAGGGTTAAATTGATAAGATTTCACTTATTGCGTATGTAATTCTGTTAAATATGACAGCATTGAATAGATTTGGACGTAATATATTGCCGCCGATTCGGCGGCGACGGCGGCGGCCATGTTTATTTGACTTTGGACAGTATGGATATCAACGTCGCTGCGGCGGCGGCAGTTTGTTTACTTTACATTCGTCGATTCGAAAATATTAATATTGCCGCTGCTGCGTCAGCAGCATTGATTTCGGTTCGATTTTAGGGTTAATTTAATAAAATATCACGTTTAGAGTATGTAATTCTGTCAAATATGATCGCATTGAATAGATTGAGACCCACACCCACACACTATCCGCCCCGGCTAGCACTTAAACCTGATTTGAAAGTGGTTTAGCTTAGCCTAGGCTACGGTCGGCGGATAGGGCTGACACTGATTGATGCATACCGATTTCTCACATTTAGCCGTGTGGAGATAGTCAAACCGCGGTTAAGGCCCTAACTCCGATTGGTGCATACGGGCCCAGAATGTTGTCCTACAGACAGACCATGCACATTGCCAAGTGCCAGTCCCTGAGGGTGGTCATTTCAGTTAATTTGTGAATTAATGTTGTATCTATTTTTGTAATTTATGCCTAGTTGGTGCATTCAGCCGAAATTGAAGTTTCTCGAACACGAGGTAGCTGCAGCTATACCGGCACTCGTTTTACAGTTGTCGGGTTGTTACCCATGCTAGTTATGTGGAGACCATGCATACACTAAAGTAGCAATAATTAGCAGTGCTAAGATTGTTGCAGTTGTCCTGAGAAAACGATTGGTGCACTTGTACTACTGATGGTTGGTTTATATTGCAGATGGCAAATAGACAAAGTCAACAACACAGGCCAGCGACAGCACCGGCGGATGATGATGAACAGCCGGAGGGCGTGGCTGACATTCAGCCGGGTGTCAAAAGACCGAGGAGTACTGAAGCAGTGGGTGATACACTGCCAGACATCAACACGGGCATGAATTTGTTGGGGTTGGACCCAGACTTGGACACACGTCTTAATGAACTGTTGGCCTGGAAAATGCAGGAACAACAGTAATCCCAGCTTGAACAGAGGACACATGCCTTGACAGACAGCTAGTCAGACGAGGAGGTCAATTAAGAAGAAGGGCACAAAGAAGGGAGCAGTCAGCTCTCAAAGTGAGTCCGGGGCATTAGAGGGCGATTGGTACAAATGACCGAAAGTGGTCTCAAAGAAAGTGAAGAAGCACAAGAAACATAAGAAACACAGGAAGTCTTCTGACTCATCCTCGTCAGAATCATCATTCCAGTCTTCAGACAGTGAGGGGAAAGTGGCAAAAGCTTAAAAAAAGAAGATTCCGGAGCGGCGCAGTTCGGTGAGAGTGCGCTCTCTGATGCGTACGGCATTGGAAGCGCATTTCCAAATGTACAAACCAGTAAAAGTGATTAACAGTGCAGCGGAGAGCTGCACAGGGATAAAGGGAGTCAAAGACTCTTTGTTTGTGAGATGGACATTGAAGTCATCATGTGTGATCAAATGAAACGGTTCGAACATTGTATGTTGGTGATCCAGAAGGCCGTGTTGTCGACACTAAAAGCTATAGTCCTGGTAGCTAACTGGATGGCGAATGAGGACAGATATACGTCATTGGCAACAGGTATCAATGAAGGGTTGGAGGTGCTAGCAGCTGCTAGAATGTTCGCCAGCTTCAGACGTTTTGAGAACATCTTTAAAGGCATCACAACGGAGGCAGGGAAAGAGGTCACAAGGTCGAAGCCTGTGAAGGATAAGGAGGGGAACGAATACATTCTATTCCTCCCACCCAAGCCATTCAAATCGATCAAAATGGGATAAGTCGCTTATGTTTGCAGGCCAATTGCGATGGCTTCTGAAGAAGGCAGAAACTGGCACCAAATGCGGTAGACAAATGGGTGCCAAACGTAAGCTGAACGATTCGGCACAGAAAGTGAAATGTGCAAGATTTGACACCAGAGGGCATAGAGGCGGCTTCAGAGGGTGGGGGGGCTTCTCAGCTAGCTTCCCCAACTCCAACAGAGCTTCATTTCAACACAACTCATTTGGTTGGAATGAGTTCAACCGGCCCATGTTCAGGCCCAGCACAGCACAAGGGAAACCAACGGGTTTCCAGATAGGGGGAACGAAGTAGAGCCTGTGTTAACTCCTCCAGTAATACAGAATCTGGTAAATACACAATTCATTGCAGACAATGTTGCCCCTTGCATTGATCATTGGGGTAATATCACCAACTCACAGTGGGTGTTAGAAAATATTCAAGGTGTTGCTATTCCCTTCATTAAAATTCCGGAACTAAAATGTTGTCCGACACCATATAAAATGTCAATAGATGAACATGGTTTAATTAATAAAGAAAGCGATGATTTCGTCAATAATAAAGTGATTGAACGAGCTCAACATGAGCAAGGGGAATTCATCTCGAGTATTTTTCTAAGACCCAAACCAGATGGTAGTTGTAGGATTATATTAGACTTAACAAAGGTTAATCAGTTGGTAGAATACAAACATTTCAAGATGTTTTCATTGAAAAGAGCATTAGATCTGATCACACCAAACGCATGGATGGGTAGTGTCGATTTAAAACAAGCGTACTTTTCAATTCCAATTGCAGAAGAACACAGGAAATATCTAAGATTCATATGGAACAAATGTTTGTTTGAATTTACCTGTTTGCCAAATGGACTCTCAGCATGTCCGAGAATTTTCACGATGTTACTAAAACCGATTTTTGCTAAACCATCAGAGGAAGGGTTTGTCATGTTCCCATACATTGATGATTCATTTATGATAGCAGAATCTGAGCAGGCCTGCAAGTCAGCACTAGTAGAGTTATGTAAAGAATTTGCATTAGCGGGCTTTACTATCCATGATAAAAAGTTGGTACTTATTCCAACAAAGAATAAACAATTTCTCGGGTTCAATTTAGACTCGGGGAAAATGGAAGTTTCACTAACAGTGGAAAAAGTTGTGAAGTTTATGCAAACCAAATCAGAGAAGCACCACACTCACTAAAGATTAGGAAAGTAGCGGTACTGTTGGGACTTATGACAGCATATTCACAGGGTCTGCAATATGGTGTAGCACACATCAAAGGCTTAGTGATTGATAAAAACTTAGTATTAATTAATGCTAAGAGTAATTTTGAAAGATCCATGACCATCTCAAAAGAAGGGTGGGATAACATTGATTGGTGGATAGTTAATATTAAGGGTCAACCTAAAGCAATTAACTCACTAAACACAGCGGTACAAATCAGACAGATGCTTCACTACAAGTCTGGGGAGCATGCAAAGGCAGTCATACAGCTGGGGGAAGATGGCTAGAAACAGAAACTGATGACACATAAATGCGTTAGAACTAAAAGCAATTTGGTTAGCACTTAACAGTCTAACAAATAAAGAGGATAAGCAAATAGAATTATTTACAGACAATATGACAGCATTAGCCTACATTAGGAGAATGGGAGGCACACGCTCAGTTAGATGCAATGAACTGGCGAGGAAGATCTCGCAATGGGCAGAACAGAGAGGGATTTGGCTAACAATTAATTATATCGTGGGGAAATTGAATACGATAGCAGATGCGATGAGTAGACAGTTTCAGGACCATTTAGAATGGAGTCTGTCATCAGAGATCTTCCAAGAAATCTGTAAACTATGGGGAGTACCAGACATAGACCGCTAGAACCAGGGGGAAATGTAAGTTTGACCCCCTTGGTGGTATGCCACTTCTGCGGAAACACTTAGAACAATATAATATTGATAAAGTTACGTTGGATAGGTTAACTTCCTCAGCTTGGAGGAAAGGCACAGTTATGTTATATGCTCATTACTTAAGGAAATGGCAATTTGTTTACTTGTTATCTAAAATTGACTGTATGAGACCGTCGTTAGCACACATATTAAGATTTCTCAGATTGCTAGAGGATGAAGGTCTGGGAGTTGGAGCCATTAACACGGCACGGTGTGCATTATCATTGGTATTATCAAGGATAGGAGGAGAGACGATAGGCAAGCATTACGTGGGATATTGGTTTTTGCGCTCAGTGTACGAACGCAACCCGCCTAAGCCCAAATACTCAAAATTCTGGGATGTCTCATGTGTGTTCGATCTGTTCAAAAGTTGGCCAGACAATAGTCATTTCAACATGCGAGACTTAGGCTTTAAGGTTGCATTATTGATTTTGTTGATTACAGGCCATTTGGGCCAGACGCTGGTGGCATTAATCATACAAAATATGGAGTCTAACAGACTTGAGGTAGTCTTTAAATTTAACTAATTGTTAAAATCAAACAGATTGGGGGATCCCTATCTCCGGTGACACTTGATGCATTTCATGAGTAGAAAAGTATATGTGTTGTTAAAACAATACGTAGGTATTTGGAGGTCACACAGAAGGTGTGAAAACACGATCAGCTGTTATTGAGTTACATTAAGCCAAATTGTCCTATTTCTAGAGGCACACTGGCAGGCTGGACCTTGCCAGTGTGCCTCTAGAATTGAGGCACACTGGCAATAAGAAGTGTTAATGTAGTTACTTAGTTCAAACATTAAAAGAAATAAAATAAACGAGTGGCTGTTATTATTTTTCTTAAAGTAAGTAAACATCTCTCTGAGCTATAATTAGACAGGAGGATCGAGGATGAGGTGAAATAGAATAATTATGTGAGACTTACCTGTGTATAGTTAACACATAATTGTTGTTTTACCGAGTCCTAGGCCTCAGATATTTATAGGTCAGGGCCCACCCCCCCATCCCCACCCCCCCATCCCCATCCCCACCCCCACCCCCACCCCCACCCCCACCCCCTCCCCCTTTTTTAAAGAGCGTTTCATTGGGTAGCGCTTCCTTTCCCTGACATATAAATATCCGAGGCATAGGACTCGTAAAACAACAGTTATGTGTTAACTATTCCCAGGTAAGTCTCACATAATTATTTTATATATATATATATATATATATATATATATATATGAACAATTCTTCAGGTCCGACTAACATTGGTCAACATCCGGTGGAGGTGAGGCGGGCCAAAATGCTGCAACCAGTATAGTTGTGTACCTTAGGAAGGGAATATTACTTATTATTGTTATACTCCATATATTTGTACTCGAATAATACGTTATGCATCACATATATATATATCTAAACACAAGCTACAGTACAAAAGGGAGAAAGACAATGAATGTGGGTTGAGATAATATATTCTCTGGCATAGGGAATATTTGCCCTAGCCTAAAAGGAAAAATTCCGGTCGCAAGTGACAGTAGTAGCGGCGGAAGTATGGTCAGGCGGTGGTGGAGCCACTGGTACCCGTATGAGTAGGAAGCAAATAGATGCAGAGAGCTCATTGGCCAATAATATAATATCGGAATAACATAATACAGTGTAATAAAGACATAGAAATTCCCTTATGTGGCTTTATACTCGCATAATGCTTATACATCACATAGACACAAGCTACAGTACAAAAGGGAGAAAGACAATGAATGTGGGTTGAGATAATATATTCTCTGGCATAGGGAATATTTGCCAAGATCGAAGATACCCCAACCCATATCATAAGTCAAGCAGTGCCGACTATTGGGGAGGCAATGGAGTGGTGGCAAGTGACGTAGCCACCCTCATATCATTCATGATCCTGATCGAGAGGGGGGTCTTCAAGTAGGTGAAGACCGTGTCGGTGCACCAATCACCCCGGGTACGGAGCTCTTCGATTGTAGCACCGCACAGAGACAGGAAGGTGCAGCCGCCCCTCCTGAGGGAGTGGGAGGAGACGGCTGTGGGGTCGAGCCCCGCCTTCTCCGCGAATATTTTCAGGGTCGACTGGTAGACTTTATAAGGAAGGGGGTGGGAGGAGTGGCCCTCGCCCGGAATCCGGAAAGCCTGTTCCAACTGAGTCGCTGGGAGCTGCTCAAAGTGGAGCTCTGTCCAATGAACTGCACAGATCTGGGTATTGAGGCAGCGAGCGACTGGGATCTCCAGGACCCTCTCCTTAAATTGTATAGTCTTTGAGCGCCTTATGGATATAATCATCCCCCAGGGGAAGAAGCGGAAGTCCCCCCTGAGGAGAGCGGAATCAGACGCGGTCACCTGGCATTTCCAAAGCAGGGCCCTGAAGCTGCATAGCAGAGCAGCTCTCCAAGCCACATGGCCCGGTTTCGAGGATAGGAAGCGGAACATGCTCAGGAGGGTTTCGGGCAGGATAGGGATGGCTTGCTTTGGAGCCGTGGAGCACTCCCTCCGGATACCTCTTAACGTGGAGGCAATCTCGAAGTTAGTGTAGGCTATTGGCTCCGAGCCCCTCTGTTTCAAGAAGTTGTTCAGCCCACTGAGGTAGTTCAGGATTGATGAGTACTTCATCTTCCGCGCCAGCCATGTGGCATAGAGAGCCACCTGCCTTGGCGGGCATGGCAACGGGCTGAGTGACTCCGAGTAGCCTCCCACAAACTCCAGGTACCTCCTCACCTGGACCCCACGTGTCATTATTGAGTTGGGCGCGTACGACCGGTTTTGGAACGTCACCTTCTCCCTCCGTAGCTCTTCCAACCCTGCAAAGGGAGGAGAAGACTTCACTCAAGAGCCCTGCACAACATAGCCTGCCTGTCGGGTCGGCCTCAGAAATGCGGCTAGCACTGGTGGGGTCGTCCAGCCTGCTCAGAGCATCGCATATGACGTTATCACTACTTCCAATAAATACGGAAGAGAACTCAAAATTCCCCTTGGATGCTAGCCAGAAGAGGCGTCTGAGGTAGAACATTATGTCGGGGCTCCTGGAGCGACCAGAGTTGAGAGCGGCCATTACGGTTGTGCTGTCAGTAACCATTACAACCGAGCAATCTTTCCAAAGGCTACCCCATCTGAGAGCGGCAGCATAGGCCGCCCACATCTCGCACACGTTAATATGCGTGGAGGAGGAGTGGTCATCGGGAGGGGTGTGGTGAGTACCAATGCTCATTTTTAACCTGTCATCATCCCTTGGGGCGAAAGCGCCTGCTACCCAATCCTGGCCATGGAGGGCCCCATAGCTGAAGTTGGAGGCATCACTGTAGGTTGAGAGGTGTGCAGCGAATGGTCCCAGTATTTGGGCCTTGCCGTTAAATCGGGCTGCAAAGCCACACCACCAATCAACATCATCACGGAAGCCCTTCGATAGCCTGATCTTAAAGTGTGGCTCTCTCACGCTGTTAATCGCGTCATAAATCCGGCGGCAGAATGTCCTACCCCCCTTAACTACCTTGCTGCAGTGTGCAAGCAAGCCGCCCAGGCTTTCGAGCTCCCTCTGAGACACCTTCAGTGCATATGCGTTTTTGTTGCATTCGTCTTCACATTCGCATATCGCATACGGCATATGCGGAATCATAGCTTTATGTTAGTTGTATTCCTGGAGTAGATGACCTTATGCAAATATTATTGATAGTGATGTTTTTCCTGTTCAATTGGTATTATGTGATGTGGTGTCCCATTATATTGCGCGAACGTATATTCAAAGCACTAACTCTAATGTTTGTTTGTTTGTTGTTGATTTATGTCCTAGCAACACCTATGGTCATATCAAGACGGGTACTGATGTATGACAGTGCACACTCGTGGTGACTTTATAATGTTCTCCCACTGGGAGACTAGGCCGCCAGCAACATGAATCGATACGCAACACAGTCACATTATTCTGATACTGGGCTGACCAGTTGTTAATTAGCGGTATTTTACACGCTAGAGTCTTTATAGGAAATAGAACCCTAACTTCTGTGTGTGGATGCCGGAAAGCACTGATGTATGGTATTACTCAAGCAATTATCCACTTACTATATATGCTTACTATATCTGTTTACTATATCAGTTCCAAGAAATAGTAAGCCAACAGAAATTAAGTGTGGTCAAGTCTAGTAGAGATGGGTGGCTGGCTCCTCCTGCTGTGCTGTCTCCAGGTCATCTGCCTGCCACACCCCATGCCCAGCTCTTTTATTCAGATGGAAGACATTCAAAATAACAAGCCGAAAGTATCAATGGGATGGCCAAATGAGTTAGAGTGTCTGTCTCCCGTGTGGTAGATCGTGGGGTCGTGGGGTCGAATCCTGGTTGAGTCAAACCAATGACTTAAAAATTGATACTTGTCACTTCCTAGCCAGGCGCTCGGCATTATTAGGATAGGGCAAGGAGCAGTGGAATGAGGAAGACCAATTGCCTGCGACTGAAATTTCCCCTGCTTAAACAACTAATGTACCAAAAAACAAAAAAATGTAAGAACGATGTTGTCGGACTGAACACTGACCTCTAGATTGTCACTAGGACCTCTGAAGTGTCAGGGAGTTGGACAAATGTTGGATTGGACTAAACCACCATATTGAATGTCAGAAATGCATTATGTTCTTCGCAAGTGGCAGAAAAAGGTGATTATAAATTTTTTTTATTTTGTATGATTCAAAGTCAGAAGATATTAAGAAATTATTAATTATTGGTTGGTGGATTCAACAAGGTAAGATGGAAACAATGTAGAGATGTAAACTTCTTTCCTCGCTGCATTTTTGGGATGCAGGTGGTAAGAAGTGAAAGGGCAGAGTATGTTGTAAAATATTTTGATACTCAGCAAGGGGGGAATGCAAATGTTCTATTACTGATCGGTGTACATGACCAGGTGTATGTGTATATATATATATGGGTTGGTGGTGCCTGAGTGGGATGTAAATAGACTTAGTGGTGCTGGCCGGTCTGGGTGTTATTGCACTCAGAGCCTAGCCCCTCTGCTGGGGTAGGGGTCACCACACTCAAAAGGTCAATGTTGGTGGTGGCCATGGGGCCATACAGGTACTGGTGGTGGGCAGACCACTTGTATCCATGGAGACCAGGAATGCTGGATCCCTATTGGTAGGGCCAAGAATGCGCAATTCCCATTGGGGGAAGGAGGTGGGGTGATACTCTACAATGTGTGAAAGTACGACGTCTGAACACTTTGACTTCTGGATACTGAATGCTTTATTCCCCGTACAGACAATGAACCCTTGTAACTATATAAGCAATAAATCGGAGGGCTGGTCTCTCTTCACTACTATTATTCTTTGCTCTCTTTCTTTCTCTTTATCTGTATTGTTTACCTCATAACATACTTACACAGCCACAGATGCGAGCATTAGATCCTACAAACTGGTGACCACGATGAGTGGGTGGTTTCTAGAAACTGGTGACCACGACGAGTGGGTGGTTTCTACACAGGTACACAGTTGCTGGGAGTCTCTCAGTCAGAGACAGTAACATGGCATTTCATTGGCTGAACTCCTCCAGTCAGTGGTGTGGGGAGGCAGGGTGGGAGTGGTTGACCCACCCCCCCACTCCCCCCAGCCCCCCCCCAGCTGGGTAAGGGGGTGGGGGGCCAACCCATCCACCCCCAGTCAGATACATATTTGTTCACCAATCACACTTACATGGGAGTATCAACCCTATTTATCTTTACATAACACCAGTGGTCACCAGTCCCCTAGATTGGGACAACTCCAACATAGTAGGAGTTTCTACATGCCTTACGTTGAGAATAATCTGCTTGCATCATCTTTAGTTCAGCGAACTGCCACCAGGTTGGGCAGGGAGGGCTCACCACACACACATATGCACACTCCACCTCCCACCTCCAGTCTGATACCTGGATTTGGCAGGTCCTGCAAACACTCACACACACAGCCCCCATACATTGTCAGCTGTGTGCTAACACTCCCTCAGATACTGGCATCTGTAAATCATACCATAACAGGCATGCAGAACTCAGTTTCGTAACTTAATTATTGTACCATTTCTGTGGCTTTCTTCACAGGTCTGGGTGAAGAAAAGACAGTCTGCAGAAACTGTATATGCTGTCCTTAGTTTCAGCATTTACCTCACTTTATACAATATATAATACCAACATACTTCAATTCAGTAACACATGTAAATATACCGATACAGTAATAATTTTCCAGAGTTCTTATCTCCAGGGGATATATTTGATGTAGAACCTTAGAACAATCTGACATTAATTATCACTTCTCTTAATATACATAATCTACCATGGTTTCACACTTGGTTTGAATATTGTGCATATGTAGTTACCAACATGATAGAATTAATTAGGTATTATTAGAGCGGTTTTATAGGGCTACTTATATAGAGGTACATAGAAGTAGGACATGTTAGGTACATAACCAATGAGATAAATGCACAATGGTAATAAGGGTGCATAGAGGTACAGGTAAATGCAGTGGTAGCAACAGGGTCCATTTAACCGAGTAATGAGTGGGCTCCCAGGAGAGAGCAGAGAGGCTCATAGGGAGCAATAAGTCCGGTGAGGAGTGATGAGGGGCTCCCAGGAAGGAGCAGAGAGGCCCATAAGGAGCAGGAGAGAGTCAATAAGTCCAGGTTGGGTTAATTGTCAGTGGAGTGAGGGGGTGCCGAGGAGCCCTCCACCAAATAATAGGAGAGGGCTCGAGGCGCGCCCGAGGCGGGGGCAGGGGGCGCCCGAGGCGAGGGCCGGAGCTCTGGGTGAGAGGAGGGTCGTGAGGGCAGGCCGTGAGGTCGGCGGCTGGACTGTCTGGAGAGGGGCCCTCGTGAGGCTGGGCTGTGTGGTCTTGGGTGTGAGGTGCGGGGTAGGTCGACAAGGGGCGGGCGGCCAAAAATAGGGGAGGCCCGCTCCTTGGGGTGATCGGGCGAGGAGGTCGGTCGGCGACTCCTCAGGGCTGGGTGGGACGGGGGTCGGGGTCGGGTCGGGGGGGTTGATGACGGTGGTGTCGTGGTCGGCGGCTGTGCCAGAGGATGAGGGTTCTCCGAGAGGCTGGGCTGGGCTGTGGTCTGAGGGTTCCTCTTGAGGCTGGGCTGGGCAGCGGTCTGAGGGTTCCTCGTGAAACTGGGCAGGGCTGTGGTCCGTGGTGGGCGACTGGCGCTGGGTGGCGGTGAGAGCCTTGCTGAGGGGGCGCTGGGGCCCGACAGGGAGGTGGTTGCCGATGAGGTCGGCGGTGCCGAGGCGGCGGTCAGGCCGCGCCTCGGGCAAGCTGGGCTGGGCTGGGTTGTGTTTGGCGGCGATGAGAGCCTTGCTGAGGGGCCGCTGGGGCCCGAGTGGGCGGTGGTTGCCGGGGTGGTCGGTGGTGCCAGGGTGATGGCCAGGGCGGGGGTCGGGGGAGGAGGTGCGGCGGGGGCGGGCAAGGGGGGCGGCAAAGTCGCGGGCGGTGGGTGGGGGGTCGTGGGGCGGGTCGGTGGTGGGGTCGGTGGGGTCGGGTTGGCAGAGGAAGGCGGTATCGCCTGGGGCGAGGTGGAGCCGGGCGGCGATGGGAGCCTTACTGAGGGGGCGCTGGGGCCCGAGGCGGGGGTGGTTGCCGGAGGGAGCGGCGGCACCGAGGCGGCGGGCAGGCCGCGCCTCGGGCGGGTGGCCGGTGGTGTCCGGATGGCTGGTAGCAGTGTGGTGGGCGGCTTTGGTGGGTTTTGTGGGCCGGTCTGGGGCCTCCGTGCCGGGCTGGAGGTGCCGGCTCCCTAAAAATCCGGCGAGGCGGGAGCCCCTGCCCGGGCGCGCTTTGCTAGGCAGGCGTCCTCGCTATGCCTAGTGAGGACCTTTCGCACATTGGCGCAGTATGCGCATGCGTGGAGCAGCTTGGAGGCCCCCTGGCCGTGGACCTCCCCCGGGCCTGCGTGGGTGCAGGAGTTGGGGGTCCCGGTTCCATGCGTAGCACAGTGTGCCGTGGGTCTCCTTATTGTAGGCCACGCGTGTGTCGGTGTGGGCGCGGGACTGGGCGAGGGGCATTGCAGGGTCGGCGGAGCGGGGTTGGGCTGAGGTGGACTGGGGGGGCATGGTGAGGGACTCCAGTCTCAGTAGGTTTATTGCCACAGGGTCGTGCCAACCGTGGGGGAGGGTACCGTCCGCGATCGCGGTAAAGACCGCCTCCGAGTAGTGGCGGACGGTCGTCCAGGGATACACTAGGTTGTCACGACAGATAGCAAGGATGTGGTGGTGGAGGCCTTGGGCGGAGTGGGCGGGGAAGTCCGGGTGGTCGATGAGGGTTAGGAGGGCGAGGGAGTACTCATCCTTGGTCGCCTCCCCCCTCTTGACCGGTTTCTTCTCGGCACCCCGCCTCACCAGATCGGATGGAAAAATGTAATTTGTAGGAATACCTTGGCGTTTGGTTGACTGTCGCGCCTCGGCGGATGCCAGGATTTCCCTGACGGCGTCGGCCGTGGACGCGGGGTTGTGCCGGGTCTCCTCCTCGGGGTAGGCCGGCGACGTGACGGGCTGTACTTGGGGCAGGAGGTGGCGGTACCTCCCGTACTCCGGGTGTGTTGCTCCGGGGAGGGCCGCCTGCGGCGGCGGCGGCGGACGGGCCGCGGCGGTGGCGGGTGCCCGAGGCGCTGGGACGGCCGACGGGGGCGCCTCGGGCCGGGCCCCGTTGGCGCTGATGTTGTCGATCCGGGCGTGCAGGTCGGCCGTGGCCTGCCGGTGCTCGGCGTTGGCCTGCCGATGCTCCTCGTTGGCCTGACGGTGCTCCAGCTGCATCCGCTGGATAGCCTCCAAGACTGAGGATATCTCGGTGCCCGAGCAACGGTCCGAGGGCGCCGGCGGGGAGACCGAGACGGAGGCGGGCGACTCGTCCCTCCCGGGCGTGGTAGATGGCCCCGGGGTCCGTGGGGCGGCCCGGGATCCTTTTCGTCCTCGTCCCTTCCCTTGAGGCATTGTCGATGCTGGGTAGGTCAGCGGTCGAGGTGTAAGTCCAAATAGGAAATGAAGAACAGCGGAAGACGGCAGGAAGGTGAGTGCCTGAGGAGAGCGGCGGGCGGCCTTATAAGGGAAAAGGGAGGGGCGACAGGCGGTGAGGTGGTAATGCTGACGGCCCGGGGGAGGGTGAGATGTGGCGAGCAGCGGGCGTCGGGTGAGGCGTGAGCGCCAGAACAAAGAAGGTGGCAGGAAGGAGGGGGGGGGGCGGCGAGCCGGGGCTCGGCCGAGGTGAGCAGACAGCGCCACAGCGGCGGGGGAGGGTCTCTTCCTTCCCTCGCATCAAACGCAATGCTTCGCATTACGACCAATTGGAATATTATTATAATGACTTTATAGAAATAACTGGATGATTTAAATATGATTAAAACAGTTTTCTTAATGCTTCACATATAAGTTTCATGAAAAGGAGATATTTTAGAATTTATTTAAACTATTCTTTATTTATGAACCAGACCTAAAAAGTCAGCATATTTTACACAGTGATTGTCCTATCCTATTAGTGTCTGGCTAGGTAGTGACAATTACCATTTTATGAGTCATTGGCTTGATTTGGCTAGGATTCAAGCTCCCAACCCTCCGCACTGAAAGCATGTGCTCTACCGATTCGGACACCCACATCCGGTGCTAGCTGTAAAGGAAATCTTGGCATCAGCCAGTTTGCACCAAAGATGGCAACCCACAGGTGCTGACATTGCCATATGAGAACAGCGACATTCGCTTGGGCTTAAATTTTGAGGTTAGATTAATAAACAGTAGGTCCTTTAAGGAGGGTCGGCCAAAGCTTCTGTTTCCAGGTAATCAGAAGTCTTTGCTGTCTGATGTCTATGATGAAAACTAAATAATATATTTAAATGCAGCCATAAAGAAATCAGCTTTTTACTCTGTCAAGCTAGGAACATTAACTCCTTCAAAATAAATATGATCAACGTAGGATATTTGATAGTTCCCATAGCGTGTATTAAAGTGTCTGGGGTTGTTTATTGTAAAATTGAAGAGCCAGGTCAAACCAATGACTTATAAAATTAATAGTCCTCATACCAATTCGGCCATTCATTACATAATTATGCCTTCAGCTATCTTATTGTTATCCTATTACAACACCAGTTATGAACACTGAATGGACACCATTTACTTATGGTGCTGTCACATTACGACGCATCGCGCAAACGTACGCCGTGATATGTGATTTTTGGCTGCTTTGTCGGGATATGTTGTAATGCGTTACGCATTCATTAGACATATGTCGATGCATGTTGATGTACGTCGATGTACATCAATGTAAGTCAATGCACGTCAATATACGGCGTCGCTCGTTAGGGGGTCGCGAAAGTTTTGTGCATGCACAAAACTTTCGACTTTGACAACATTCGACAATGTGTCGATTTTACGTCATCTGTACGTTATGTATACATTAGGCATATGTCAATGCACATTAGATGTATGTTAGACAAACGTTGTTCACAATGTTGCACTACATTGACCTACATTAAAGGCAGTGGAAACATACAGTCCGCATACTGACAGCGTATGGATAACATACTCTTATGTACGTCTAACATACATTTTGCGTTTCTCCACCATTTCTTGACATATGCAACATATGAGGCATAGTTCTGGCGATCGAATAACATATATAACATTCACCTGTGTTCTGCAAAAATACTGTGAGCGTAATTCAAGCGTTTTTCACCAGGAGGCACATTAGCCATACGTTGGTGATACATTGGCCATACGCTATGTATATGGTATATATACGCCCAACTTTGCCCCCCTGTGCCGAAAAGTTTGATGCATCTGAATGTAGAAAAGTGTTTTTACGTGGCATAATGTGAGAGGGCCATTAAGGAGCTATATTATGATGCATGTAATATCTTGATCTACTTCCTTATAATGTAACTAACTCTTATTGTATATACTGCATATTGATGCAGTATACAAGTACGTTCAGTGACATCCCTCGCACTGATAAGCTACTGCTGATAGGAGACTTCAATGCAAGGATAGGAAGAGACAATGACAAGTGGCCCTTGGTCATGGGCAAACATGGAATCGGGAAATGCAACTCCAATGGCGAGCTCCTACTGGCCTTGTGCTCTGAGTTTGAACTGATAGTGACAAACACCATGTTCAAGCAGAAGGATGAACGCGAGACCACTTGGATGCATCCTCGTTCCAGACACTGGCATATGATTGACTTCATCATCACAAGGTGCCGGGAGAAGATGGACATCCACAGTACTCGAGCCATGCATGGAGCTAATTACTGGACCGATCACCAGATGCTAAGGTCAAAGGTGGCATTCAGAATACGACAAAAGCGCAACAGGCAAGGGCAAATAAACCGACAAAGCTCAACACAGCAAAACTAAGTACCATCAGTCAAAGGGAGAGCTTCGAGCGGGAGATGGACAGTGCTCTCGCACAATGGGAGCCCAACACCAGACGAGGAATGGGCAGCTTTGCAGCAGGTGGTAGACAACACAGCTAAAACATATCTCGGCAAGCCAGACAGAAAACACCAGGAGTGGTTCGACCCCAACAATCCGGTTCGACCCCAACAATCAGGAGCTACAGAATCGTATGAGCAGAAGAGACCAAGCCCACCAGAGAGTGTTGCAGACGAGGAACACTAGATCCACCACTGCAGCATACAAAGATGCCTCCAGATTGCTACAAAAATGCACCCGTGCATTGAAGTCAGACTGGTGGGAAATGAAGGCAGAGGAGCTGCAGAGAGCTGCAGACAGAAACAATATGAAGGGCTTCTACAGTGGACTGAAGGAAGTGTGGGGACCCGTGAAGAAGGGACCTGTTCAGCTGAAATCAACAGATGGAATGGAGACTTTTTCTGACAGCAAGAGAGTTGTGGCAAGATGGAGTGAACACTTCCAGAAGCTACTCAACGTCCCTGGTGACATAGTGTAAAGACAGCCCCAGTAATGTCTTTAGTTTTAATTCGATTTATAGTAATATGTGCACAGAATCCGTACCATATATGTTCAAATGTATAAAGTCTATAGAGACGCCATCATGTTATGTGAACCCGCTAACCCGGATCTGAGTAATCTATCAACTGGGTTCTAAAGCCTCCAGAGGAATGTGGGTGCGGTGGGAGTCGGATGTGTGTGTGGGTTGTGGTGGACAGGTTTATGGGTATTGAATGACGGGGAACCCCCCAACAGGCACACACACCCTATACTGGGAAACACTGTGTAGCCTGCCAGATAAAGGTTGTATCTATACATTGAGGAAAGTTGGTTGGTGTCATCAGAGATACCCAGAATGTGTGACTGACCTCCCACACAATGACCTGTGTGGGCATGTTGTGTCAGCCACATCCCGGAGCTTTGTGGGTAGACGTGTGGGTGGGAGTTTGAATATATACTGTGTACATGACCATTAAAAGACAGTTCCTTTCTGAGCACTGAAGACTATGGTGTTCTTCGTTCTTTGAGGAGGAGACTCACTACGGCGACCATGAGTGGCATAGACTATGCATGGGCACAGTCTACAGCAACATAATAGGAATGTGCGAAGTTGACCCAGGACGCAGCCATGAAGATAGGGGTCAAACTTTAAAATAAATCACGAAGCTCTGGACAACATCCAGCAGCGCATTACCAAAACATGCCTCGATGAGATTCCAACCATGGATGAGATGGCTAGAGCAATCGCCAGCCTGAAAGATGGCAAAGAACCTGGGGGTGATGGAATTCCTGCTGAAGTATGGAAGCATGGAGGAGACAATCTGTTCAACAGACTGCACCAACTAATCACCAATGCCTGGGAGGAGGGTTCTGTACCCCAATCATGGAAGGATGCCAGCATTGTAACCATCTACAAGAAAGGTGATCAAGCAGACTGTGGGAACTATAGAGGTATCTCTCTTCTTTCCATAGCAGGCAAGATCTTTGCTACGATCCTCCTCAACAGACTATCTATTCACATAACACCTGATGTAGTTCCGGAGTCACAGTGTGGCTTCAGAGGTAACCGGAGCACCCTGGATATGATATTTTGTCTCCGACAGCTACAAGAAAAGTGCATTGAGCAGGACCGACCACTGTACATGGTATTTGTCGATTTCACTAAGGCATTTGATACAGTCGGGAGGACAGGGCTATGGCAGCTACTGAGGAAGTATGGATGCCCAGAGAAGTTCACAACTATGATCGAGGCTCTACATCCAGGAATGATGGTGAACGTTAGTGTTGGAGGGGAACTCTCGGAATCGTTCGGGGTTACCAATGGGGTCAAGCAAGGTTGTGTACTGGCCCCCACGCTCTTCTCCATCTTCCTATCAGCAATGCTCAATGAGGCTTTCCGAGACATGGGGGATGGCATCTATATACAGTCCAGACAGAGGGCTGACCTATTCAATGTTGCACACTTCAGAGCGAAGACCAAGACTACTCGGATACTGGTGAGAGAGCTACTATTCGCAGATGACAGTGCACTGGTTGCCCACTCTGCTGAAGAGATCCAGAAAATAGTGGACACTTTCTCCGATGCATCAAAGAAGTTTTGCCTGAAGATTAACATCAAGAAGACGGAGGGGCTGTACCAACCCAACTCTACAAGAACTCAAGACGGAAACAAGCTGAACTCTGTTCCGGAATTCGCCTACCTCGGAAGCACTATATCAAGTGATGGATGCATTGATGCTGAAATACAGAGGAGGATGGCCAAGGCTAGCGCATCTTTCGGCCGACTACGCCATAGACTCTGGAACAACCACCATGTGTCCATTCGGGTCAAAGGCAAGATCTACCGTGCAATCATGATATCCACCCTATTATACGGAGCCACGGCCTGGACAGTGTACAGACGACAGGTGAAAAAGCTGCATGCCTTCATGATCTGACATCTGCATTCAATCATGAGGCTAACCTGGAAGGACAAAGTGACAAATAAGGAAATACTCGAACGGACGGGGCTGCCATCTATGGAAGATCTTCTGATCAAAAAGAATCTCCGGTGGACCGGACACCTCATAAGGATGTCATCAGACAGGCTACTGAAGCAGATCCTCTATTCTCAACTGTCTTCTGATTACAGAAAGAGAGGCCGCCATCATCTCCAGTTCAAGGATACCATCAAGAGAAACCTGAAGCTGAGAGACATTAAGACCGACTCATTGACGCAACTCTCACAGCAGAGAGCTAAATGGAGAGCGGCAGTCAAGTAATGAAAGCAGTCTTTGTCATATCGCTACCGACAGCATGATGATGATGATGATACAATGACATACACATTTCTGCTAGTGGAATTGGTTGATGTGGGAATTCAACTTATTATTTAAAAAGGATGAAAATGCCAACTTACCCGTCAGCCCTGTGTGAAGAACATAACTCTTTGGTGTAGGTTCAGACTCCAGATCTAGAAGGAAATAGTGGAGGATTATATAGTTGTATGGGAACTTCATTTTAGAACTATTTGCAATGAACAACAGAGAATACAGTTTGTTGGGCTTTTTGTTTCTTGAAGATTTATCCTGCCTATCATGGATAATACTGAACAGTCTTGTTTTCACCCTTAGATAAGCACAATCTTTTACATTGAACAGCCGGTCAACGCTACTACTTTTTTCCAGTTTAAATAATAAATATATATTCATTTATATAAGTACATGTATTTATATATAGATTGGTTGGTTGTTAGAGTTTTACATCCTGGCAACATCCATGTCATGTCAGGACGGGTACCTACTTGTGTCCTTGCGCACTCATGGCGACTTTAAAGTGCTACCCCACTGGGAGACAAGGTCACCAGCACCATGACCTGATATCCCACCCAGTAATATTATCCTGACACCAAGCCAACCAGTCATTGTCAGGTTAGGAAGCGACAAGTGTCAATGTTGTAAGTCATTGGTTTGACTCGACCTGGAAGCCTGCGCTCCAAAGATTCGGCCACCGAATATATGTATATACACACACCGTGTCTGGTGTGTGTATATACATATATAATATGTATATAGATCAAATTAAAGATACTTCCAAAGTATCGTCAGTGATGGTGGAAAGGAGATCATGTAATAATGATAAACAATTAATGAAGAAACAATTAGGCATCCCGCAGTAGAGAAAGGCCTGCATTGGTGCAGAAGTTCATCTGTATGACACACATTTAGGCTATTCCACCAGCCGCCCACCCTCCCACCGGACTCATGCTTCCTCCTCCAGCACAGCTCCACCAATGGTTGGTTGCCTCGCGGGCGCCCCCTACAGCCACTCACCGGAACTATACAACTGCCACTGACACCAGCAGTACTCCCCTGGCAGCTGAGCACGCAATGTGTTTTAGATAGCATAAGTTTGTTTGTTTGTTGTCGTTTTACGTCCTAGCAACAACTAAGGTCATAGCAGGACGCGTACCAACTTGTGACAGTGCGCACTCCACCAGTCCAAATCCCCATCTACTGACTGGATGAGCCTGGAAATGCTTCTAGTTGGATCCTAGTGAGGTTTTTTTGGTTTTTTTTTTTTATTGAGGCTGTATTTATACTGTCCATAGCATGTAAGCCTGGGTAACCAGGCTTGTTTTCAATGCTGGCCAGCTGTAGTGTTGGTGTTGTCTGACCAAGCAGTAGCTGCTGATAAGTTATTTGATTGTCTGCATTTCAGTAGCAGATAGATCTGTTGGTACGTTTAGTAGCCTATGTTAGTTTTTGTTGGGCCCTCTTGGCATTGAGTTTTTGTTCTATTCTTATTACTATGTTAGTTGTTTTCTTAGGGTTAGTGTTTTGGGGTTTTCTCGGGAAGAGTTTTCCACTTTTTTCTACTTAATTCTATACTAGCCTATTTTATTTACATGTCCATAGGCCTGTACGTAATAGGTGGTTGAGTTATGTTTGTTTGAATTTGATTTGATTTATATTGTTGTTGGATATGTTATCTGGCTTTTATATTTCTGGTTATCCCGCCCTGGTCTGTCCAGTTGGTGGGCCGTGACATATCACCTGCCCCCTTGTGGTGCAGTTCAGTTGGGGTTCCCAGTTTTTATTTTGCACAGATATTTTTTGTATGTTTTTAGGTCAGGGATTTGTCTTTCTTTCACCGTTTGTGCATTCCATGCCTTGGCAGCCATTTCCAGTGTGCTCCTTTCATGGGCTTTGATCTGGCTTCTGGTCTGCCTTAGTAGTGGTGCCTTGCTTGCTCTGGTGTCCCTTAGTGGTTGGGTTAGATGCTTAATGTCTTGGCTATATCCATATGCTAATGTTTTTAGGTGGATTATCCTTCTGTTTTCTAGTAGCTTTACTTTAGTTCTTTTGTGTAGGTCATAAGTGGGGTGTAGTTTGTCTACTTTCAGGCAGACTTTCAGGGCCCTATTTTGTAGTATCTGCAATTTTGTAAGTATCTCTTTTTTAGCACCCTATAGATTACATCCCCATAGTCAAAGTAGGGGAGTACCATGCCTTTGAAGATTTTTATTGACATATCTTGTGTCATATAGTTTCTTAGTTTAGCAAATAGCCATAGTTTGTGATTTACTTTTTGTATGATTTTTGTTACACACAGATTGTAGTTTAGCTGGGTATCTAGTTCTAGGCCTAGGTATTTGTAGTGATTTACACTTTCCAGTGTTTGGTTTCCTAGTGTGCATTGTATGTTTCTTCCTGTGATTGCTATATGTGAGAAGAGTACAGGTTTAGATTTATTTGCATTGATGGTTATTTTATTGGACTCACACCAGCCATCCAGTTTTAGCAGAAGGGTGTTCAGTTTGGTTAGGTACATAATTAATCAATATTAACCTACTTACACAAGCCATAGGCCCCAGCTAAGATCACCCTGAAGATTAGTTCAACCCAAACGTTCCACCCTACACCCAACTATCACCACCCTTTAAAAGTGTATGTCACCTGTAGAAGAATATTTGGTTATGCCGCCCCCATACTAACCCTCGCCATACTAGGTTAACATAGCTATCTCCCGCTATGTGTCATTATTCTCTTATCTCATTCACTACCCATCATTTGCGCCAATGCTGTGCTTATCTTCTTGTAATTGTCCATCTATATTGTTATAACGTAGCTTTGTGTGTAGTGCCAATTGTCATGACGGCTAGAAGACCAGTGCATCATGACTGATTACATGTTATTCAGAGGAATAAGACCACTTGAACAAAAAAACCAATAACACAATGTAAGAAACTCTGTCTTGCTCGTAGAGCCAGATTAATGAATCCATGACTGTGTTTCTGTTTATGGTAAAACAATGATTTAGATGCAGATCGAAAGTAATAGCTGCTTTGATGGTAGATTTTGTTCTTCCTTTGTTGATATTGTCTTTTATATTGTTTTCTAATAAGAATTGTGAATGGGTAGGATGCAGCAATCATCGTAAACAACCGGCCTTTGAATCAGGTTCACGTTATTGAAATTGATATTTTCTTTCATATAGATCCAGATCATTTTACATCCGGATCTAAAGACATTTAAGCTCAGAACCAGATATATCTGGAATTGTTAGTTCACAGAACTGGTTTTGTGTGTTTATATTTCTGTGATTATATTTCTGATCACGAAGCTTTTGAAACATCGCACATTGTTAGAATATTTTACTTTGAAAGGACGCTTGTCTTATTCATGTAAAATGATTATGTGTATGGGTTGGATTCAAAAGTTACTCATTCGTTGATTTAGATTAAAGTTGCATAATCCGGTTGTTTTGAGTTTCTGCCATTTTTGTTAGATAGATAAATTATATATAGTTATCCTTAAGTAGCTGTCACACCTCACCGGATTAGGTTAAACGGACAGAAACCGAACAAAATCTGTTGATGTCAGGTTTGTGTCTGAACAAGTTTTGAACATGCACAAAACTTGGAATGGATGCCACCAGATTGACGTGTATGTTTCTTGTCTGGTTTGAGTCCGTTTAGTCGGCTTACCATTCATTGGCTATCCGTTCATGTCTGTTTCATGTCCGTTTCATGTCCAATTCATGTCCGTTCATCCAGTGGCCATTGACTCGATAGCGAAACATTTTGACACACTTTAATATATTTTGATTCTTATCACCACCGGACTAGACAATTCTGTCCGTTGCTCAATCCGGCGAGTTGTGACAGCCGGTTTACCTTACTTGGAATTACCTTTTATTTTAAATGTCTGATTTGGGAGGTTTTGCATTGGAGGTAAACACTTATGAAACCATTGACTTCAGTAACATGTTCGCTTAGATTTGCTTAGCATTCCCTTATATACAGAACCAAATGTTTAACCACGCCACCATTACCTAAGTCATTTATGTAGAATCAAATCTAGATTTAGTGTCCACCACACCGGATGGCCGAATGAGTTGCAGCGTCCGTCTCCCCTTCTGGTAGATCGCGGGGCCGTGGGTTCGAACCCTGGTCGAGTCAAACCAATGACTTTTAAAAATTGATATTTGTTGCCTCCTAGCCTGGCCCTCAGCATTATTAGGATAGGGCAAGGAACAGTGGAATGATTGTTTGTTGTTTGTTTGTTGTTGTTTTACGTCCTAGCAACATCTAAGGTCATATCAGGACGGGTACCGACTTGTGACAGTGCGCACTCATGGCGACTTTATAGTGCTGTCCCACTGGGAAACCAGGCCACCGGCACAATGACCTGATATCCCACTCAGTCACATTATCCTGACACTGAGCACACCAGTCCTTGCCCTATCCTAATAATGCCGAGCGCCTGGCTAGGAAGCGACAAGTATCAATTTTAAAGTCATTGGTTTGACCCGACCGGGACTCGAACCCACGACCCCACGATCTACCAGCACGGGAGACGGACGCTCCAACCCACTCGGCCACCCTGTCTGGTCATGAGGAAGACCAATCACCCACGATTGAAATGTCCCCTACTAAATAAACTAATCTACTCCAACAGAATATTTTTTTTAATGTAATGAATGTGTCTGACTATGCAGCTTTAATTCGGTGTTCACTTCTTAGGAATCCGCGACTCTTTGTTTCGGCCGAGTGTGCATGAGCTGTGCAAAGGGTCTATTAATAAGTTTGACACTCCGATGCTGCCTCATGGAGTTGTACAACGAGTAAATCAGACGGGTAAATGTTGGGTATCGTGCAGTAGAGTTGTAAACCACTGCCTTGTGGTACAGGTTCTCGACAGAACCGAAGGCTAAGGGAGCAAACCGTAAACAGAAAACTATGTCACTGTGGCAGCATTAAGGGCGGTTAATGTATGGAACTCCCAACATCTCCCGACCAGCCACTGCAGGGACAAATAGTTTTGCGCCTGTCTTGACATGTTCTTGCCGGTGTGAAACCTCTATTTGCTCCCCGAGAGAGTGCCGCTGGTAACTTGCAAAAGCCAGCAGCACTTCAACACTTTTGCAGGCAGCTTTCATGAAATGTAGAGACATTAAAACCAACTCATGGATGCAACTCTCACAGCAGAGAGCTAAATGGAGAGCGGCAGTCAAGTAATGAAAGCAGTCTTTGTCGCATCGCGACCGACAGCATGATGATGATGATCGTGGAGGATATTGACCATTCAGGTTAGTTGGAGTTTTACACCCTGACAACATATGATGGCGTATCAGGACAGGCACCGACATTCATAGCGAATCCATAGTGCTGCCCCACTGGGAGACCAGGCCACCTGGCACCGTGACCCAATTTCCCACTCGATAACATTATCCTGATATTGAGCTAACCGGTCCTTGCCGTATCCTAATAATGCAGAACGCCAGGCTAGCCAGTGGCAAGTATACATGTTGTAAGTCATTGCCTTGACTCGACCATGTTTTCAAACTCTCGCCCTTCCGCACGGGAATCCGACACTCTACCGATTCGTCCACCACACCCCGTATCCTATCAGCTGAGCTCACTTAGGAATAACTGACGGGTTTGAATGCTTAATTTATCGCGGTTGTTTTCTATATATTGCCATTCATTTCCTCAGCGCTGTTTGCCGGGTAGAGATTAGTTCCCGAGACAACCGCCAGTCCCAGTTTGCGGCTCTTCTCCTGCTGATACTTCCGACACCCGACACCCCCCCCAGGGGGGGGGGGCGCTTCCTGCTGAACACTAGCACCGCCCTCTGTTTTGTGTTAAGTGCATTAAGAAATACTCAATATCCCTTATTGCCGATCCAGTGGATTCGGTGTTCATCTTCAAATTGCACTCAACCAAATTAATATCTCTCCATCCTGGAAACCAGAAATCGGGTATATATATATATATATATATGATGCCTAACACATTATATGAGTATGAATGCAAGGGTAACATGTACTCCCTATATTTCCTCTGTGCGCATTGGTGGAGTGCCCCCCCCCCTCCCACCTGTCAGGCGCCTGGAGGACATGTATAAGCATCATGTGAGTATAAAGGCGTGGAAGGGAAATATGAGTATTGTATATTAACTCTCCATATTACCCTGCAGGTGCCTCCAGCTCCCCACCATAATGTAACAAGTGGCGCCTCCACCGCCCGAATCCTCTCCACGGACAATCTGGCGCTGACAACATACATTGTTCAACTACTTTGATGATATACTGGGAGTCAACATACACATTCAGATGCGCAGCCAGGGACGAGTTCAGAATGTGCCTCTGAGTCAACTCCGAGACAGCTCCGAGATATCTTTTTGGCTTATTTCCATTCAGGTTACGCCTTTGAGTAATCTCCGAGACTTCTCCCTTTTCACACTGCAGACAAAAAGTGCCTCGAAAATGGGTGCTAAATTCTGTGGTTTCAGCCAATCAGAACTCTTCTTTTCCATTGCAAATGGCTTCCCCCTGTTAGGGCCACCATTTTCAAGATGACCAACATCTAAAATCGTTCAGACTGGCGTGACATCAGGAATTTCTCCGAGGGGCCTCGGAGGCATACCTTGAATGCGGCCCAGGTTCACAATTTTGAAGATTTGTATGTTTGTTTTTCTTTTTAAACCCTATGTTGTACTGAGATTACAGGCTGCTAGTATTTACTTGGAGGAATACAAAGCACTAATGTATCGAAGTGAGCTGTGCGCGATGGATGAGGGAACTTACTGAATGGTCGCGGTCTGGTCTGGTCGTGGCTGCCCTGCTCGGCCATGTAGATTAGACATCTGTGTTGGGCCTCCAGGAGGGCGCGCTCCTGCTTCGCCTTTGTTAGCCGCACTACATCAGCCTACAATGCACCAGACATAGGAGGCTGAGGTGGGCAGCAAGTATACGTAAACACAGCAATGTGTTAAGTCACAGTGTACATTATGTGAGTATAAGTAACTAATTCAATAGAACCTCTTACTGCAGAAAGCTATGGTGTCAGAATTTTGGGAAGACTGTCAAAAAGTAATTTGGCATTTTTGCACTTTGAATAACTCAAAAGTTAGCAATTTAAAATAAAAGTTGCTTCAAACAAAAGTAATGTAGATTATAACCTTAACAATCAACCTAATATTGGTATCTCAGGAAATGATAGAAACTGTAAACTCTAAGAGTATGCAACTTTAATATTATCACTCCTATGTTGTGTGCTACTGCAGCATTAATGTCAAATGTAGGCATAGTGTGTGTGGCAAATTACCATATGTATTATATATGTATTCTATAATGCATTCTGTGAGTATTAACAACCAGCTAAACTGGGCTGCAATAATGACACATGTAAGGATAGTAATGTGACCACCCAGTGTGCATTATGTGAATATTAGTAACCAACTAAAGCGGGCAACAATAATTACACAATTAAGCATAGTAATTGTGGCAAATTACCATATGTATTATATATGGATTCTATAATGCATTATATGAGTATTAACAACCAGCTAAACAGGGCTGCAATAATGACACATGTAAGGATAGTAATGTGGCAAACCAGTGTGCATTATGAAAGTATTAGTAACCAACTAAACTGGGAAGCATTAATGACACATGTAGATATAGAAATTGTGGAAACTATCATATGTATTATATATGTATTATGTAATGCATTGTGTGAGTTGGTTTTTTTTTGGGTAAACTATTTATTCATCTGAATATGACATTTGTCAGCACCAGTGCACTGGTCTTCCGGCTATCTTGCTATTGGAATTGACAGTCTATATAATCTAAGTTTGATCAATACTGTATTAGTTACAGCACCGATCCTGTAGAATTAATAACCAACTAAACTGGGCAGCAATAACAATACAAGTAAACAGAGTAATGTTGGAAACCAGTGTCCACTCTGTGTGTATAAGTAACCAAGTAAAATGTGCAGGCATTAATGCCACAAGTAAGCATAGTAATTGGGCAAATGAGCACCTGTATTATATATGTATTAGATATGTATTTCTAATGCATTTGGTGAGTATAAATAAGCAACTAAGCACGGAAGAAGTAATGGCACATTTAAACATAGTAATGTGCTCGGTTGGTTATTGGAGTTTTACTTCCAGGCAACATCTAATACCCCTGTCACACTACAACGTAATGAGCGAATGTGAGCCTAACGTGGTGATTTTTCCTCATTACGTTGATGTACGTAGGATTACGTTATGATGATGTCATAATGACGTTAGACTGACGTCGAGCTACGTCACATTACGTTGTGTTACGTTGAGTTACGTCGAGGTTTTGGACATGTTCAAAAATGTTGACGTAGCTCGAACGTAAGGGTTTACGTTCGCCGTACGTTCTGTTCACGTTCAGCAAACGTCAATGACCTTAAACAGACATTAGGCAAACGTTCCTCACTATGTTCCACTCGTTGACCCACATTAAAGCCGGTGGAAACGTCCATGCGGCGTAATGGGAAAGTCAGGAGAACGTCAGGAGAACGTCAAGAGAACGTCAGGAGAATGTACATTCAGCATTTCGCCAACGTTTAATGATGTAAGTAACGTAAGGTAATGTAAAGCAACGTAGTTCTGGCAATGGAATAACGTTCATAATATTCCATGAGCGTCATTACGTTGTCCTCTCTCGTTGAATGACGGTATCACTACACTTTACCGACGTTACGCTTTCGTCCACTACGCTGCATCCACGTTCAACTTGTGCCCAAATTTGCATACTACGCCGAGAAGTTCAACGTTCTTCACGTTCTCCCTACGTTGACGTCGTTACATCGTAGTGTGACAGGGCCATAAAGTAATATCAGGATGGCAGTAATGTGGAAAGTCATTGTATGTATTAGATGTGTCTTCCATAATTCACAACACTGAAAGAAAAGTGCAATGAAGGTGGTTTATTAAGGAAGATGGACTAGACAGTCAGGCAGATCCGGCCGAGAATGTTCGAATCAGTAGAAGTTGACTGATCTCTGGCACTCAATCCTCTGTGTTAGTGTCTTGGAGAGTAGGGAACCAGTAGTCCACAACTGGTCCATCAATGGATGTGGTATCTGCTGTCCTGTCCGTGCATATAGAAGACCCCTTGCTGCTTATTGGAAAGAATAGCCTATGTGGCGGTGGCAGGTTTCCTCCAAAGAAATATGTCAGAATGACCATAAGTTTGACATTCAATAGCTCATGATAAAGGTCAATGTGCTCTAGAGGCGTCCTTAAATAAAACAGACTTTATTTGGAGTGTACAGTGTGTGGGTGGAAAGAAAAACCCTGCTGGTTCAGATCTGGGCAAGAAGTGGCTGAGCTACTCAGGGGCGGAAGTGACGTCAGGCCCGGTAGGGGGCGAAGCGTGGGAAGCATACTTCCATAGTAAAATGGTTGGTGGTGTCTGTGGAATGAATTTGCCGCATTGCTAATTACCCATGGTACATATAGCATGGATACTGTTTTATGTGAGTATAAATATGTAACTAATGCTTTGTAGCAATAATAGCACAGCTAAACATAGCGCAATATTGTTTGACTAAGTACCATGTGATCTTATTATTTTATCTACCATTAATCACATTCAAGTTCCGAGCATATATATAGTATATAAAATAAGCATCAACCATTAAATAGAAGTTAGTAATTATGGTGAGATTAAGGTGTTGTGCAGTCAAATCATGATTCAACATATTTAGAACTTGGCTTCAATAGTTGAAGGATGGAGAAATTGCATTTACTATAATATAAAACACATTAACGATGCGAGTATTGATGAATTGATAACTGCCACTTCCTAACCAGGCCCTCGGCATTATTAGGATAGGATGAGGACTGATTGGTTCAGTGTCAGAATAATATGACAGTGGCAGTGTCGGTGAATTTGGGTTTAGTTTGGCCGAATCTCACTTACTGGGAACTATACTCTTACTTACTGGGTAAGTTATACTCCTAAATAACATTAATTCAACTCCCGACTGAAAATCCATGATTCTAAATATCAGAACTAGATCATAGGAGGGTATAGATTTGGGCCGTTTGTTTTATTTAAATTCGCACGTGGTGAATAACGCTTCGGATTCGGCGGTGGCCTTAATATCGCTCGGACAGTGTCAGTAGGGACCACACACGATAATTTTAAACCAGATCTAGAACTCCATAGATAGTACAGAATTGAAGCCCTTCCAATTCTGAGTTGAATACACCTTTTTTTTAGCTCTATAGCTTTGTTAATAAAATAGTTATGATGATTTTTCATTTCACTCTTTTGTCTTAATTCCTGGAAACTTTACTACGGGGGAACTTGGTGAAACCACATGCAAATATAATCCCACATAAAATTTCAAATTCAACAGATTCCAACATAACACATATCATTGCAAAGGTATTGGAAAGAGCTTTCTCATGATACCTAAATCAATATCATGTGACAATTATAAAGGAAGTTGTGACACTTTATAAAACGGCAAAAACCGGCGATCGGCGGTATTACATAGCGTGTAACGGGCAGAATTTTATACCAATTTCACTTTTGAATAAGTTAAACTTCTAAATAACATTATTCCTACTCCCAACGGAATATTCACGATCTAAATAACAGGACTAGATCGTAGGAGGGAATAGACTTGTGCTTATGTTTTATTTAACATTTGCAATAACACCGCCGATTCGGTGCGGGCCATAATATCGCCCGGACAGTGTCACTGACACTAATGCCATTGGAAATGCCATAACTTTCTCCCCTATTAAGATATTTTCAAAATTACAACAGATTTGAGTTTGTCTCAGCAACATATGTTGAAGGAGTTTAAATTTATACTGTTTGTTGTGTCTTGAAATATTAGCTGATCGACCTACATTTATGATTGACGCATTAATCAGTCTGGGGTGTGCGCCGACGTCACGCTGGGCGGAGGTGCGGCCATTGCGGCGATAGTAACCACAATAATAACACACTGCAAACTCAATGGCTATGAGCAATCTTCATACGGAAAAAGTTAAAAATCTCTAAAAGCACACCCCCTAAAAACAAGTCGCTTGGTGTACATATAGAAAACATATGCAATGAATAGATTATATTAAATTTATGGGGTTGGGGTTCTGGATTTCTATTAATTTTGAATGAAATAGACATTTTTGTACTGCGCATACCGGCAAACTCAGGGCATTGTCAATGGTCGTGAGCAATCTTCATACAGAAAAAGTGAAATATCTCTAAAACCACACCCCCCTAAAAACAAATCGCTTGGTACACAGATAGAAAACATATTCAATGAATAGATTATATTAAATTTATAAGGTTAGGGTCCTGGATTTCTATTAATTTTGAATGAAATAGACGTTTTGTGCTGCGCGTACCGGCAAACTCAAGGCATTGTCAATGGTCGTGAGCAGTCTTCATACAGAAAAAGTGAAATAGCTCTGAAACCACACCCCCCCTAAAAACAAATCGCTTGGTACACATATAGAAAACATATTCAACGATTAGATTATATTAAATTTATACGGTTAGGGTTCTGGATTTCTATTAATTTTGAATGAAATAGACGTTTTGTACTGCGCGTGCCGGCTAACTCAAGGCATTGTCAGTGGTCGTGAGCAATCTTCATGCGGAAAAAGTGAAATATCTCTAAAACCACACCCCCTAAAAACAAATCGCTTGGTGCACATATGGAAAACATATTCAATGAATAGATTATATTAAATTTATAAGGTTGGGGTTCTGGAATTCTATTAATTTTGAATGAAATAGACGTTTTCCACTGCGCGTACAGGCAAACTCTATGGGATGTCCGATTCTAAATAACAGAACTAGATCAAAGGAGTGAGTGGATTTGTTCTTTGGTCTTCTATTAGGCCAGCAAAGTCCATTTATATGTCAAATTAAAGGGTTCAAAGTGTTGTCTCAGAATACAGTTATTTTGAACGGATAACTAGCTAGTTCAAAGTTGGACTGCAAGTCTGTGTGGCACAAGGAAAACTAACACTGCATATTAATAAGGGATAGAGCTAGCCTGACCCAAATTTATAATAGTACTGCAATGTCACAAAAAAACACGACTGATAAAACAAGGACACGTGCCAAGACCACGGCCGGGACATCCATGGCTGCCGCACCCGTATCTCCTATGTCAGGCCCCCCCCATAGGTCACCATCCAAATACCATGAGGCAATTGATGAATCAGCACTCTCTCAGATTCTGGCACGGTTTGATCAAATGGAAAAAAGCATGAATGCTAGTATTGGTGAGGTTAGGACTACCACAAAAGAAACGGCAGGAGAGGTGGCTAGGCTGTCAGGCATGCTCAATGATAGTCGCATGGAGAGAGAGGCAGACAGAAAGTCCCTACGTATCTGCAAGCACGACTTGATGCGAACACAGCAGGCAAACCGTCAACTAGCCGAGAGGATAAATGACCTTGAAAATAGGTCAAAGATATACAATCTCAGACTGGATGGGAAAACCGAGGACGAATCAGAGAACCTGATGGTATATATGACTGGACTGACCGAATATCTAGGTGTGGAGGGAGTCACAGGATCGGATATAGAAGCTATAAGCAGAATTGGTAGAAAGGCACTTGGACGACCTGATCCCCAGCATGGAGCCAGACAGAAACACCCACAGGCAATGACAAAACCCAGAACCATCATGGTGACCTTTCGATCAGTCCATGCCAGGAATGCGGTCTTCTACGCACGGACGAAGTTGAGCAAATCCGACAGATTCCCAGGAATCTATCTCAATGACGATGTAACGCTTGGTACCCGCAAAAAGAGAGACGAGTTCAGGTCGGTGGCAACCCTGGCCAGAACTATGGGCTCAGACGTTAGAATACATGGTGATGGGATAGTCATAGATGGACAGAAATTCAGGCACAACGACACTCTACCCGAAAAGTACTCCCTGGCCAAGGCTAAGACAGTGGAGGTACTGGGAGAGCTCTATTTCCACTCAGAGCATTCATTCCTGTCTAATTTCTACCCCTCTCCAATCAGCGATGAAAATGAAATATACCAGACTGCTGAGCACTTCCTTCAGGCAACAAAATGTCGCCTGGCAAAGGACACCACCAAACTAAATCAGGTAATGACCGCACAGACCCCACTGGAAGCGAAACGTATCGCGGACCAGATCCCAGAGACTGCTGAATGGCGACATGGAAGAGAGGCACTGCTGACATCAATCATAAACAAGAAATTTGACCAGAACCCTGACCTGGCAGATATGCTTGTGGCCACAGGGAACCTGAAGCTAAATGAAGCCACCAACAATGCCTACTATGGGATAGGTGCAACACTCCATAGCAAAGCACTAAGAGATAGGGCCTATAGTGGCTTGAACAAACTAGGCCAGGTGCTGGTGTCCAAGAGAAACAGCCTCAGGGAAGCAAAAAATCAGGACTGAACAGCAAATATACAGATGCACTAGTGGATACCCTCTATGTGCCTGGTGCCAGGCCTTTTCAGCCCCCCCCCCCCCCCCTTTAAATTTATGGGAGAAAGTCTCCTGTTGCCACAGTGGATTCGGATCTAAGGGAGGTGATGACGACATGGATGCGGAGATGGGACACTAAAAGTTAGTTAATCATGCTCGAACACTGATATGGGTTGGACCCAGGAATTTGAACTAAATGGTTGGCACTGGGATATCGGATATGGGTCGTTCTCAGAAACTGTGTGCCACTTGAGGTAGTCTACGAGAAATGCATATTCCAAAGAAACCCTTTATTAGAGTGTCAATATTTAGATTTCATCAGTTAGCCAACTAATGTGGGAGATAGTTTAGAACAAAAGTAAATGTTAATATTGTGTATTATGTAGCTTATTGGGATGGATGTAGCTAAATACATAGAAAATTACATCACTAATTTGTGACATTGTCAACAGCATTGAGGATAGAGTGTCACAAACTTAATGAAAACCTCTGAACAACAGCTCATTTCACTTCAAATGATCATATACAATGTCTTCATTGAGTTGGAGACATTTATTTCTAAAAAAAAAAAAATTTAAATGATGAAATAGTTGACATTTTCTGGAGTCTTTAACATTGTAACATTTCGTTTCCACTTGCAAATACTATGAAACTCTGTATCAAACACTGAGTACAGATACAGTACAGGAATTATTTTCACCATTTGACACTATGCATGGACCCAGTTATGGTATAGTAAAAGATAAATCCTGAAATTGCCCCTAAACATTGAAATTTGAGCCGAACATTTGTGTAAGATTGTTTGTTTCCACTTTGTTACTCTGCTAATCCGTTACTCTGCTAATATTTTCTTGCTTTTCTCTTTAATATTCACAAATAAGACAAAACCATAGCAATGAGGTTTCAAATTATTATTACTACTGTTTATAAAGCAAGTGGCGTGTGAAATGTCCTAAGAAATGTCAAGTTTTGTGTGGAAAATATTTGATTTTGGAGTCAGATTGGTTTCCATGCTATACTGCTATTTATTGGGTGTGAGCATCATTTGACCTACTTAAAAATGCCAGAATATGTTTATTTTCAATTATTCAGATGCAAAAGGACATACACATTGAGGAAACTTGCTTATAGGACTTTGGCAGCATTTTTGATTTTCTGGTACTGATGTCACAATATTGGTGCATGGCTTCTGAGAGCGACCCATATGTTACCATATGTTACTGCATAAACTAATTTAGACTTTCTTTCCGTGACCCTAACGGCACAATACTATTTTTATTTTATTGTAATTATCTTTTTGGTCAGACTGTACAGCTTTAAAGGGTACAAGCTAAGGGAGATAATTTTTAGCAAACTCAACAAATCCATTGACCCACCTGCACTACAATGGCTCCACTAGGGTAGGGCTACTGCTCAGCGGAACCACATCCTAACATCCTGGTTACATGGTGCAATCCAAAGACTAACAACTCACCTGGTGCTTTGTCATCTGGTCTTGACAGAATGGTAGGGGGAGGGGCACACATGGGTGCATTCCACCTACACACCAACCTACATACACAAGCCCGCACACAATAAGCTGGCCAGCGGCCTCACTACCATCAGCATACCCATACCCTACTTTTCACAATTGCAGCCCGGAGCACCACCCTCTCCCCTCCTTCAGTCAGCGGTACAAGCACTCACCAGGTACAGGACAGGCAGAGACTAGTGCGGTAAACAACCAGATTGCAGTGCAGTTTTCACAGAATGTTAAGAGTGGGTGGACATACACAGGACAGGTCTGCAGGGGGTATAAAATTAAACTAGGTAAAATTACATCTAAACAAGATTGGTCCAGGATTGATGCACAATATATATAACCAACTGCCCACATGTCCTTCCCACTTTGGGAAAGTATCTGGGTAACATACTGCACGAAACACACATACAGACACAAACAAATCCTAAATTCTCCAAATCAACGGCAACAGCCCAGTCCTTAAGCAATAGTGGCGATCCACAGGACACAGGGGTACACACAATCCATCAGGCACACATCAGACCTAGTAGTCCTTCCCTATTTCGGATCGACCTTGGATAGCCAACCACAACACTAAACAGGCTCAAACATCTACAAGCCAAGAATACAATTAACTGCCACACTTGGAACTAAAACCATTAACTATCTAAAGGTCCTTCCCTATTTCGGATCGACCTTGGATGGCCAAACCCAACACAAGACAAGCTCAAATGACTACAAGCCAAGAATACAATTAACTGCCACGCTTAAAACTAAAACCATTAGCTATCTAAAGGTCCTTCCCTATTTCGGATCGACCTTGGATAGCCAAACCCAACACAAAACAAGCCAAGAACACACTTAACTGTCACACCTAGAACCGAAACCAGCAACAATGTTAACTCTGATCATTGCGGACTCCCGTGGGTCTGGCCTACAAGGCATCCTGGCAGATACCTGCAACATAGGTGAAACCATGGTGCGCACACACAGGGGCACAGGTATACTGGGTGCAGTTCACAAATCAGTAAACATCATACAAACCAGGAAACCTGATTTCATAGTAGTGTTAGCCGGTATCTGTGATGTCACTGAAAGGGACCCAATAACCAAAATAACAAAATTAAGATCCAATAATGAACAAGACATAGTCAATAGAGTCCTGAGTGCAGCCAGAGAAGCGATAGAAGTCATCAATGGCGCAATAACGACTAAAATATCCTTTGCCACCCTCACAGGGCTTGATCTGGCAGACTACAACAACAGAAGCCGTAGTAAAATGTCTACTGACCAATACCTAACATATTGTGCAACATCCAAGAAGACAGACACTAGTCAAGACCTTCTCAACAAATCAATATTAACCATCAATCGCCAATTAGTGGCACTAAACAAGGAAAATGAGATACCAACAACCTGGGCAGCAAGTAGAGTGCATGCATACTTCAATAGGTCATATCACCATTACTATGGACGACTGAGTGATGGGTGCCATGCCCACCCCGAAACAAGACGGTACTGGGCCACCCAAATAATCAAGACCATCAAGACCATACAACCACAGAACCTTGCCAACTAACAAACTCACCAAGTAACATCACAGTGGTCAAATATAATTTAACTGCATCTTACATTTAACAGCCTAGTATACTGCCTAAGAATACATTTTGAAGAAGTTACCCTGTGTTCAAACTAATTTTCATGCTAGAACCTACTCGATATCCCCCCTATTGATTCAACTCACATTATAGCATACAATATTGATACTCAGTCATGGTAGCAGCAAGATTTCCCACCATGCATTACCTTGAAATCAAATACAATATACCGGACAAAGCATGAACACGGATCATTGCCCCTCCCCTTCCACACTCATAAGCGAGGTACTGCCAGGTTTTCCCCCCCATCTCAATTCCAGCCAGCAAATCAAACACAAACCTAGCACGATTCAACGCGGCTGTTGCCAGGATGGTGGTGAACACCGGCCAAAATAGCAACTGACGAAATGAAGGAAGAGGAGTTAAGTATGACTAAACACATCTGATGCTGGGTACTACAAACTGAATTTATCCTTTCACTAAGTTAATTTGCAAATGGTACAGTTGAGGGCTCTTATAATACTTATAATACTGATTGCAGGTGTGGGGGGGTGATAACACTTCATTTTTTGTCCATTGTAATGATTGACACAAAACAGCACAGAAACGGTTACACTGAAAACACAGGGACATCTGCTTCAAATGAATGTGTTCTGTTGGGATTAAGGGACACCGTGTAAGAAACAAAGCAGTTTATCCTCAGCAAATGCATAAGCGGATTAGAGTGAGTGCTAAATGGTGGTTGACAATCTACACAGATTTGTAGAGAGAAACAAATATTTCTATGTCATATTAATTTTTGTACGAAAAGTATTTGGCAAAATCATGTCTTTATGATCGTTCCAAGTTTTTCAAACTTCAAATTATCAAATTTGTCCTACCCGAAGTGAGCTGTAATGGATACAAGCTAGGAGTGGGGATCTCTACTACACTGTGATTGGTTTGTTTATTGCTCTGATGCACCCACTCACAGCGCACAATGTTCGAAGGGAGGTAGTGTCCTGAGAGGATTCCTTTTTTTTGGTGAACTTATGGACACACAGTGTATCCTTCGATTGATTTCACAGCTAATTCCACTCCTATAAATAGCAGCTGTCTTAGACCTAAGATAGTACTGATAGAAAACACAAAAGTAATACTAATAATGATTTGACAGGCCTGGTACTAGTGGTAGATTGGCCTGAAACCTTACTTAACTGAAAATGTGGGCAATGATTTACTGAACCATACTTCAGAACTATGTCAAATGTGAAGACCCCCCCCCCCCCCCCTGTATCATAAAAAACTGCCGGTGTCTCTCCTTGTGATTGTCTTTGAGCAGTGTTCACCCGGACCCCCCTGCCTCACTTACCAGCGTGATACCACAACTGGCGCCGAGGATGACAAGTGCCACGTGCCACCATGACCAGTACCAGAGGATGCCTCACTCGCCAGCGTGGTGCCACAGCTGGTGACGAGGATACCAAGTGCCACCATGAACAGTACCAGAGGATGCTGTAGGCCCCCGGCAAGCAGCACACCAACAATTGCACTGAGTCAACACCATCTCCTCATCTCACAAAGGGAAACAATAGAGCTTGGTTGAACCGAGCCCTCTCAGGACAAACTATGTTCACAACAAAAGACCAAAGATGTATAAGGCCCACAGTGTACTATCTGCAGAGAAACTGGCCTACTTCTAACTTATGGGTGTCATCATATTGTCAATGTTTCTCAGTGTTATGGATCATCCCAATTGTCAGTGGTTGGTGCTGGTTGCATGTCCTGGGTAAAAGCAGCATTGCCATCGACGCGTTGTTTCATGTCGGGATGGTTGTGCGCTTGTGGGGGTAGGGGTTCGGTTATATGGAAGTATACTAAACTAGTGATCAGAAGTGGGATTTAATTTTCCTTTTACTACCAGCTACAGTATTACCATGTATAGACAACAGCTTTGAGTGCCTAGGACTATGGACATTACTGCATGAGAGCACCATGCACACACACAAAACACACCAAGTATGCACACAATAGGAGGTACAAGAGCATAAATATAATCTAAAAAGTAAAGATACAAATTCTCAGCCCAGATCAACACTCAACACTCACTAAGATAAACAAATAAATATGTCAATACAACAGTCACCAATATTTACACACATGGGGGTTGGCGGGTCCTTGGGTGTGGGGGGGGGTTGCGTGCACGGGAGAGCGATTGCGAGGACCCAGGTCTGGTGGTTGATGGGCCACCTACTTTTACTGCACTTCCTCTGACAGAACTGAAGGGCCAACCAGGCTTCAAGATTGGCCATCTAAACATACGAAGTCTCCCCAACAAGATTGACCAACTAAGGATAGACCTGCCTGAGTCAGGATTTGATGTCTTCACAATATCGGAAACATGGCTCAACAGTCACATGGAAGACAGACTAGCCAGCGTACCAGGCTACCAATTCATGAGAGCCGACAGAAAAACAAAACGGCCAGATGGTCAAACCAAACAAGGAGGTGGACTGGGAATTTATTCAAAAAATGAGCTACATACTGATACATCGAAATATGAGGACCTTAACCTCTCCAACTGCAACATCGAACTACAATGGGCAATTGTAATAAGACCTCACACCAAGAGTATACTCATCGGCAACATATATAGGCCGCCAGATGGCAATCTAAACGAAGGAATTGACCTTCTAAACGAATCCATGAGACAAATAACCGACATGGACAAATATGAGATACTCATACTAGGAGACTTTAATGTGGATTACAATGAAAAGAAACAGACTCTGTGGGGAACAATGAAACAATTTGCAGCAGATCATGAGCTCCAGCAAATGATACACAAACCAACCAGAATAACCAGAACCTCTGACAAAACAATAGACCTAGCATTCACCAACATTAAGCACTGCACAAATGCAGGAGTTATCAACTATAATATAAGTGACCATAAACCAATATACATACTAAAAAAGAAAATAAGGAATGACAAGAGATCTGCCACTTACTGGGGACGCTCATACCGAAACTGTGACCAGAGAGAATTGGAAAACTCACTGCAGGAATTCAACCAAAGAGAGCTCCTAGTGGAACAAGACCCAAACAAATGCTGGGAAATGCTTAACACAACAATAACAAAAGCGGCTGACAGGCATTGTCCCCTAGTAGAGCTCACTATTAGAACTAACACAGCTGGGTACCTTAATGAAGAACTAACAGAACTACAACAAGACAGAGACTACTTCAGACACAAATTTGAAATATCAAAAGACCCTGGTGATGAGTTCATAGCCAAATGCATGACCAGGAAAACAAGAAATGAAGTCAGAAAGGCCAAAGCAAGATTCCTCCAAGACCAACTATACAAACATCGAAACAATGCCAAAAAATGCTGGCATGTACTCAAACAGATTGAACCAGAAAGCCAGACCAAAATTAGTAGCCTTTCCAATGAAGAATCTGGCAACGTAATACCGGATAACCTACTTCCTGAAGAAATCAATAATTATTTCATCGAGATAGGAGAAAAGCTAGCCAGTAAATTTAACCAAGGAACAGCCCAACAAAAATGTTACCAAGCCAAACTAAATAACCACAACTATGATATCCAAGAAACATCATGTGATGAAATCCTAGACAGAACAAATCAAATATCATCCTATAAATCGTCTGGTATAAAAGACATCAGTACTGCCTTGATAAAGATGGCAATAACAACACTAATTAGGGAATTCACACATATGTACAACTTAATAATTAAAACAGGCATCTTCCCCGATGCATGGAAAGTAGCTACAGTCACCCCAATCCCCAAGACCAATAACCCAAGATACTGCAGTGAACTGCGACCAATTTCAATCCTCCCACTTCCAGGAAAAATTATTGAACAGATTATACATGACCAAGTTAAAGCATTCCTTGAATCATCCAACTATCTGACCTACCAGCAAAACGGATTTAGGAAAAACAAATCCACAACAGGGGCTCTGGCATCTCTACTGGATGAACTTTTGGGCAACATGGATAAAGGCGAACTAACAATCACTGTCTTCCTTGACTTCAAGAAGGCATTTGATACAATTGACCACGAGATCCTGATGCAGAAAGTAGTAAGAGCTGGATTAGGCAACAAAGCACATCAGTTCTTCACAAATTACCTCAAGAACAGGATGCAGTGCACAAAACTAAACAAGAATGAGTCCACCACCTGTAGGGTCAAGACCGGTGTGCCACAGGGCTCCACCCTAGGACCCCTGCTATTCCTAATCTTTATTAATGACCTACCACTAGTATCTGATAGAGCAACATTTACATTATTTGCTGATGATGCAGCACTCACAGTACACAATAGAGATATTATGGCAGCGGCAGCCCAGACAGACATGGTGTTAGATAAGGTGAATACATGGTGCTATGAAAATAAACTAACAGTAAATAGTGCCAAGACAGAGTATGTGATCTATGGGACGAAAATGAGAAAATCAAGAGCCCCTCAAATCCAACTACATATGGATGGAACCTTACTTCGTGAAGTGGACTCCTACAAATACCTGGGCACAACTCTTGACTCCACTCTAAATGGGAATCGACAAATGGCGAGACTGAATCAAACGCTGGCACTAAAACTGACAACTTTTAGGAAATTAAGGAAATTCATAAGTGAAAACACTGCACTACTCCTGTACAAGACTACAATATTGCCTGTTATAGATTACAATGACATCATATATGAGCTCTTAACAAAACAACAAAAGATCAAACTGCAAAGAATTCAGAACCGAGCACTGAGAACAGTTTACCAAGGCAAGACCCTCAGTGTGGCTGAACTGCACAAGAAAGCAAAATTGGACACTCTCTCAGAACGAAGGGACCTACACCTGATGGCACTAATGCACAAACGCGCAAAAGATGAAAAATTCATTGACCGCACAAATAGAATAACAAGAAGAGGAGCCTCCACTCTGCTCAATGTACCACACCCTTCAACAAATAAATATACCGGAGCACCAATCTACAAAGGTAGTGTCATGTGGAATGACCTCCCTATCAGAGTCAGAGAAACGCAAACAATACTTGCCTTCAAAAATGCATATAGAGCCCACCTGGTTATTCAGGCCCTTAAATGACTACTGCAGTAATTACTAGCAAAGCCCTGAGCTACTGCCACCCCGGATCCTCGCTTGCTCTCCGGTGGGTTTTTCCCCCGTACCACCCACCCCAATGGGCCCCCCTCCCCTGCCACCACCCTTAACCATGATCATGAACAAACCATCAACACACCGAACATCCTACACAACTATCAATCTGTTTAAACACATCAAACATTATATAAGACAGGCAAAATGTCTTGTCAACTCTGAACTTAACTTGTTTTATAAGAAAAAAAAAAAATGTAACCCACAACGATTATTTGAGTTGCCCCGAGTATACACCTTCTACTCGGTGCTGCTCCTCATTTTTGCATGAACTACAGTGACTGTTGCTGTACATTATACAGCAGGAGCCACTCCCGTAATTCTACAGGATCGGTGCTGTAACTAATACAGCACTGATCAAACTTATTCTAATACTAGTAATAGTAAGATGGCCGGAAGACCAGTGCCCCGGCGCTGACAAATGTCATGTTCAGATGAATAAATACTTTACCAAAAAAAAAATAAAATATCAGGTCATGGTGCTGGCGGTCTGGTTTCCCAGTGGGACAGCACAATAAAGTCTCAATGAGTGGGCACTGTCACAAGTAGGTACCCATCCTGAAAGTTTGTTTTATTTAAGGATGCCTCTAGAGCACATGGATTTTTATCATCAGCTATTAGATGTCAAACATATGGTCATTCTGACATATTTCTTTGGAGGAAACCCACTGCTGCCATGTAGCCCTACTCTTTCTGATAAGCACCAAGGGGGTATTTTACACACACTGTCCCAAAGACAGGACAGCACATACCAAAAGCCTTTGATGAACCAGTTGTGAACCACTGCTTGGAACGGAAAATAGCCCAAACTGCAAATGGGTCTACTGAGCAGGATCGATTGGATGACCCACACCTAGACAGCTGGACACTTTACCGCCTCAGCTACGTCACTCGTCCTGATGCCGACCCTACGGTCGCAGGTGACCCGAGCAAACTGAACTTCGGCGCCCTTACAAGTATAACAGTTGTTTAATGGGTTTTTTTAAATGAAAGACTATAGTGGTGCCCTCCAGCGTGTGGCACCCTAGGTGACTGCCCAAGTTGCCGGTTCCTTCAGCTGGCCCTGGTAGCTTATCACCTCCCATACTGAAGCTGGTGGGAAATGCACCATTAGCAGACGATGCTATGGGAGAGTGCTGCTACTTCCCCCTGTCTTAACTTCCGGTTTATTACGGCGTTGCTGTTCGGTGGATAGTGGGTTTCCACCCATTACCACCACCCATTACCACCACCCACACCCCCACCCACACCCACACCCTCACCCTCCATCCCCAACCCCACCTCCATCCCAGCATCCACCCTGTTCGGGGAAACCTCACACTGGAATAAGGAAGCTCACGTCAGCTGTCATTGCCTGATGAAGGGTGCAGCTCTATTCAGGTCACGTGTATGGTGCCACTTACGCTGCAGATGCTGCTGTAACCTTATGAATAATCCATATGTGTGTATATATATATATTTATATATGTGTGTGTATATATATATATATATATATATATATATATATATACACACATACATACGCACACATATATATGCAATAGACATGTTGCATATTGCACACACAATGTTACTTACCTGCGGCGAAAATCACCGGATATGACAGTGCGCCCTTATGGCGACTATATAGTGCTGCCCCACTGGGAGACCAGGCCGCCAGCACCATGTCCCGATATCAAACTCAGTCACATTTTGTAGGGGGAGGGGGTAAATGATCATTTTGTTCAGTGAATAAAGGTCTTTTTTCAGCGCGTTCCGGCCATGTTATGTTACATTCATTCACTAATATAATACTCTAAAATCAACAAAAGTTTGATACAAATACACAAAGAAGAAAAATAGGAATAGTGCTGTTACCCAACAGCATTGAGAGATAACAGGGTGTACTTTTTGTATTGTCCATGTCCTGGTTATGGTAACTCTGTACTAATGTACATGGTGAATATGTTCTGTTAGTAGAATTTGATGCAGTTAATTCCTATACTTCATTGCAGATTTGATAACAAATATAATATGATGTTTGGTGTGGTTTCCTTGTGTTATTGTTAAAACTAGTTCAGTGAACCCATTTGGAAACAAGGGTACACATGTATGATCAAGTGTTAGTAGATTATATGGTAGTGGTGCTACTTATTTAGTTTGTAAGTGTACTGCATATGTCACTAACTATACTTCACAATGTCATGCTTCAGTATGGATATGTGGTTCAATAGGGATGTTGTAGAATGATTTTGCTGTTGTGGGGTATTAACCATTTCCTTGTACTAGTTAGTAGTAGAACTAATGCAGTCATGTTGGGTGGTTGATTGAGGTGTGTTGTTGTGTGGTGTGGGAAGAGGTGAAGGAGAAAGTAGGAGTGGTATGGTGTTGGTAATTGCGTGTGGTCACTGTGAGTCTGACAACATTTCCATTGTCAGTATTTAATAGAATACATGTTTATTTGTTTAAATAGGCCTCCTGGTGTTGGTTGGAAGCATACTTTGGTATGAGAGTGGAGAAATCAGAAGTTGTTGACACATAGGGGATGTGGGCACTATCCAGATGTTGGTAGGGTCCCAGCTAGCATTGCCAGCTGGGCCCTGAGAGGGCCCCACATGGGCAGCCCATCTGGGGCCCATCTAAATTTGCCCACAGGCTCCAAGTGGGCCCCCACCTCGGCTAGCCCAGGTGGGCTTATCTCAGCTATTGAATATGTTCACTATATCTTAGACAAAATATGATTTTTTTTTGTTAAGCTGGAAATCTAGCCCATGTGGCGCCCATCTCACGCCCACTTCAGAGCCCACCTGGAGCCCCTGCCCAGCTGTGCCCAGCTCACCCATTGACAACCCATGTAGGGCCCGCCAGGGCATGTTGGCTGGGGTGATCGGAGGGATGGGACTAGAGAGCACATGGGCTTCCTGACACTGAGCCAACCAGTCCTTTCCCTATCCTAATATACAATGACACGCATCAATTTGTTATGGGGCTGTCACACTACGACGTAACGACGTCAACGTAGGGAGAACGTGAAGAACGTTGAACTTCTCGGCGTAGTATGCAAATTTGAGCACAAGTTGAACGTGGATGCAGCGTAGTGGACGAGAACGTAACTTTGGTAAAGCGTAGTGATACCGTCAATCACCGAGAGAGGACAACGTCACTACGCTCACGGAACGTTATGAACGTTATTCCATCGCCAGAAGAACGTTACGTGACGTTAGCTATGTCATGAGACGTTGAACGTACGTTGAATGCACGTTCTCGTGATGTTCTCGTGACGTTCTCGAGACGTTCTCGTGACTTTCCCATTAAGCCTCGTAGGCATTTGCACTTGGTTTAATGTGGGTCAACGTAGTGGAACGTAGTGGAACGTAGTGGAACGTAGTGGAACGTAGTTGAATGTAGTGAGTAGCATTGAAATAACGTCCGTTTAACGTCATTGACGTTCACTGAACGTGAACAGAACGTACGGCGAACGTAAACCCTTACGTTCTACCTACGTCGAAAGTTTTGAACATGTCCAAAACCTTGACGTAACTCGACGTAACACGACGTAATGTGACGTACCTCGACGTCATTCTGACGTCATCATGACGTAACCCAACGTAATGACGAAAAATGACCATGTTAGGCTCACATTGGCTCGTTACGTCGTAGTGTGACAGGGGTATAAGTCATTGGTTTGAATAGACCATGGTTCGAACCTGTGGGTTCGAATCCCACAAGCTTCCAAAATGTGAGGCGGCCGCTCAACTCATTCAGCCATCCTGTCTCGTTATTTGATGATAGATGTTGCTAGGACATCATCATCATCATCATCATGCTGTCAGTCGCAATGTGACAAAGACTGCTTTCCTTACTTAACCACTGCTTTGTGCGGTTGTACATTTCATAAAAGCAGCTTGCAAAGTGTTGAAGTGCTGCTGGCTTTTGCAAGTTACTAGTGGCACTCTCTCAGGGAGCAAATAGAGGTATCACCCTGGCAAGAACATGTCAAGACAGCCGCAAACTATTTGTCCCTGCAGTGGCTGGTCGGGAGATGTCGGGAGTTCCATTCATCCACGCCCTTAATGCTGCCACGATAACATGGTTTTCTGTTAGGGTTTGCTCCCTTAGCCTTTGATTCTATCAAGAACCAGAACTTGTACCACAAGGCAGTGGTTTACAACTTTGCAAGGCAGAGACGTCAAATTCCCTGAGGTATTTTAGCACCTAAGGTTTCCGAGGTACTGCATTACCCGCATACCACAACCACATAAAACAACACATAACAGCAATCTTGGCCTGTGTGTGGAGAAACCAATTCATTGATGACACACAGACACAAGCTGTGATCACGCCGCCATGACTGACAACGTCACCAGTTTGTGCGTTGAGAACCCGAGTCAGGTGCCGGTGGAGAAGTGGATTTCTCTCCGTTGGATTTGTTTGTTTGTTTGTTTTGCTTGTTTTGTTTGTTGTTTTACTTTCTTTTGGGACGGTGCCTTTGAATTTGAATATGCACCTGTGACCTGCATGCGTTGTCAATCTCCGCTCATCGACACCAGTGCGCATGCGCTCGTGCTTGCATGGAGAGCACTGCCCTATTTAGCACTGACCCACATTTGTGAGCTGCTCAGACTAAAGCTCTTCTCATCTGACTGGCAGTGACCAAATCGGTAGAGCGCGTGCTTCCCGTGTTGAAGGTCGGGAGTTCGAATCCCATTCAAGTCAGAGCAATGACTTATAACATTGATACTTGTCGCTACCTAGCCTGGTGCTCAGCATAAATAGGATATGACAAGGACTGATTAGCACAGTATCAGGATATTGGGGCATGGTGGCCTGGTCTCCCAGTGGGGCACCATTATAAAGTCACCATGAGTGCACACTCTCACAAGTCGGTACTCATCCTCATAGATTTTCCCTGTACTAGGATATAAAACAACAACAAAACTAATAATTTGACTGGCAGAATGGAAATTGAAATAGTATATTCCATTTGTGCTGTTTTCCTTTAATTCATGTTGGTACAAGCTGCATATTGCATTGAAAGCATTAATTTTCAAAAACCAAAAAGACTTAGGTATATTTCATCTGAAATATCTTAATTTGATACGTGTGCGTTTATTACTCATATACTGCTGTCCACAGGGGCGACTAGGTCAGTGTTGGTTGGTTATTGGAGATTTACGTCCTCGCAACATCCAAGGTCATATCAGGACGGGTACCTACTTGTGATACTGTGCATTCATGGCAACCTTATGGTGCTGCCCCACTGGGCCAGACTAGGAAGCGATAAGTATCGATTTTATAAGTCATCGGTTTGACTCGACCGATAACCGAACTCCAGACCTTCCGAACGCGAGGCCCGCGCTGTACCGATTCAGCCACCACGCCCGTTTAAGTCAATGTAATTCAACCTGTTACTGTTGAAGCCTATGATGTCCAACATTTCGATTTACAAGAAAAGGGGAGATTGCATCATATGGAGCGGTAGCAGTCAAATTAAGTAGATATTTGTTAAACTATAATAAAAAACCTCTCTATACCGACCCATCCACAGATCGACCACTCCCCTATATCGATTGGTTTATTTGGGTGCCAACAATACCATTATAAGGATAGTCTAACTCTCTAAACCGACCACCTCCCTAACTGGACCACTTAAAGTCGGTCCCATGGTCGGTCAATTTAGACAGGTTTTACTGTAGTTAAAGGGTACCGAAAGTTCATTTACCATTAAAAACTAAACAGCTGACCTTGAGGATAGATTAATAAATGTTCAGGATAGTGTCCTTTTCTTACCTTCTCCGGCGACCTACTCCATTAAACGGGACCTGCCACACACAAGGCACAAATCAGGCGTGGTGGCCTAATCGGTAGAGCGTGGGCCTCGCCTGCGGGAGAACGGAAGTTTGGTTCCCGGTCGAATCAAGCCGATGACTTATCAAATGTATGCTTGTCACTTCCTAGCCTGCCGCTTGGCTAGCTCAGTCTCAGGATAATGTGACTGAGTGGAATATTGGGTCATGGTGCTAGTGGTCTGATTTCCCAATGGGAAAGCACTATTGGTCGTAATGCTCGCATTGCGGTTGATGAGAGGCAGGGAAGAACCCCCCCCCCCCCTCTCTGCCCTACCTAGCCGTTGGCCCTTACGCAATCTCCCCCCCCCCCCTTTCTTCCCTTATAGCCAGCCCCTCGGCCCCATCAAACCACTCGCCCGCCCGCCTCCAGCCACGCTACTCCTCCGGCACCCGTTTTTCCTCCGCCGAGGTCGCCGACGTTGCTCGCCTCCGCCTCGCCTCCCTCGCCCCCGCGACTTGGAGGAATCGCCGACGGCAGGCCCAAGACTACGTAACCTACTGCGTCTTACTATTAACATTGTACCTATTGTTGATATCCTCATTACTATTAACATTGTACCTTATTGTTGATATGCTCTCATATATATTACTCGGCATTTCTGAATAAAATGCCTCTTTTTTCTCCACCCCTGCCTCTCCGTTCTTCCTTGTCGCGCATCAAGTCACCTGGATAAAAGATTCACCCGGTACTTGTAGTACACGGGTGAAGATCAGCCTTATATAAATACGGGCGAAAATAGCGTTAGTATGGAAGTGAGGCTCCAGTATGTGGCTCCAGTATCAAATGGATACTTATATAGGCGCAGAGTTGGTGAAATGGGAGAGAATGCAAAAAGACAAGATGGCGGCCGTAGAACGCCGTCGATTTCACTTTTAAATCTTATTAAACTAGATATTATATTATATTTTTCAACTCAAAGGTAGCGGGTAAATATGAAGACACCTACATAGAATAAATGTTGCTTCTTAGATTGTGAAATTAGGCTCTCAATTCTTTTACCCGCATTTTCGCCACCTTTTACATAGGGTTGGTTTGCACCCCTACTGCAGCAGTATGGGGTGAATCTTGTACCTACAAGTCACCATGAATGTGCACTGACACATGTCGGTACCCATCTTGATATGAGCTTAGAAATTTGCCAAGATGTAAAACTCAAATAAAAAAAGAAACAATAAATCTGATTATCCATACAGAAAGTATAGCCTTTTAAGCATACCTCTTTCGAATGAGATAAGTTGTCCGTCCTGGTTACTGCTCCTTTCAAATCAATGCACGGCATATTTGAATAAAAAGTCAATACGTTGCCTGTTTTACCGATGTATATTGACCTCATAGGCTTGGGTGTTGTTTGTGTGTGTGGGGGGGGGGGGTTGATGGGAGGGGATGGTTCATTTCTGTTATCCGTATGGGCAGCGTAGGATAATTGTCAATGTGTATTTATTTCAGAACAAGCACCGATTTGTGACAACACCCACTTGGCATGTAATACATGAGAATTGTGGCTGATTCATGGGGGAGGAAATGTCAACACAGTCTCTGCCCCTGTCCCGACCAGGTGTCAGAAGCTGTATTCACACGGGCAAGTTAAAACGCCTCACGCAAAACCACTTGCCTAGTTCGACTCAGATTTGTCGTGTGAACGCACGGCTGAGGCGTTTTAGGGCTGAATCGATTCATATAAATCGTTTATTGTAAAACGCCTCGCGAGGTGGTCTACAGGAACCGATCTATGTTGAAACGTTTTATCTTGCCCGTGTGAACGCATATGAAGCGATTTATGACGTCACACGCATGCGCAGTCGAGACGTTGGTTTGTTGACTTTCCGGTCGATCTAAAGCGCATATTATATAATTTAATTAATGAAACCGCTATCTATGCACTGATATTTTTTTCAGCATTTATTTTTAGGGTTTCACTGCCCAGCAGAAGTTTTGACCGTTCCAAACCAATACGATTCAATCCATACATATCTAGGTCGAACCCACACTCTCTGGTGCCAGCATCGTCGAACCCAAAATGGCACTGGTTAGTCTGGACTTGCTCATGCGCAGATATCGATTTCCGGCCCAAGTACTGCCCGTGTGAACGCGCATCTAAATCGCTTCATATGATTCGCCTTGCCTAGATCGCTTTACATTTTGCCCGTGTGAATACAGCTAGAGTCTCATTTCCCACAAGTCTCATTTCCCAAATATCGCTACTGCGCATGCGTCAGAATCCAACAGCGTCGTCTGCGCATGCGTAAAAAATGAGCCAGTCTCAAATAGTGGCTTAACGTATTTGGTCGGGTTTCCGACTCGATATTCGCTATTGTCTCGTAGCGTTTTTATGACTTTAAACCCAAGAATACTGGAGGTAACGTGTACAACAATATTCTCTACGAATATTAGAATATTGGTGAATATATTAAAGAATTTATTGGCGAAAAACCGATTCGGGTGTCAGTACGGTAGAGTTGACATCGCCGTGTTGTTTACTTCGGGTCGGACTACTCGACTCGATTATCGCCACTGTTTCGTAGAGTTTTTATGACTTTAAACCCAAGAATACTGGAGGTAACGTGTACAACAATATTCTCTACGAATATTAGAATATTGGTGAATATATTAAAGAATTTATTGGCGAAAAACCGATACACAAATACAAAAAGACTGATTAAAACAACCCCTCCCCCCCCCCCCCCAGCCAGCCAAGAAAAGATAAACGTACCCCTGAGATATTTTAATTAATAATTAAAATAATGTAAAAACACCCCCCTCCCAAGAAACCAAGCTAACCAAAGTAATCTCCCCCCCCCCCCCTCGCAAGCCAACCAAAGTCCCGCCCCCCCCCTCCCCCTCAGCGATATTTGGGAAATGAGACTTGTGGGAAATGAGACTCTGACACCTGTCTCTCTTCTAAGCATATGCGAGCCTATCAGAGGCCTCCGCCAAGGCGCCCCCTAGCGCCACCTTCCAGAACTCGCCACGCGGCTGCTGCTGACAGACTTTTTTCCCGGTTGCTGAGTGGGCCACAAGACTTTTCCCGACTTGAGATCTTCTGCACCCCTTTACGCATGTACTCCATTACTGTAACTGTTTATTCACCTATTGTGTCGGCTTCACCGTCGACTTCTATGGTTTGATGGCTCTTCCAGCCATTGAATGAATCGGTCACATACACGTTAGTGGACGTAGTTAAATGTAGTGGAGGCTGACATAGTTGAACGTAGTTGAACGTAGTTGAACGTAGTTTAACATAGTTGAATGTAGTTGAACGTAGTTGAATGTAGTTGAACGTAGTTGAACGTAGTTGAACATAGCTGAACATAGCTAAACATAGCTGAACATAGCTGAACGTAGCTGAATTCAGCTGAATGTAGCTGAACATAGCTGAATGTAGCTGAACATAGCTGAATGTTCTGGCATCCATACTTCTTGTCCGTGATGTTAACTTGGTAATAACGTGGGTGAGCCATGATGTCTGATTTAATTTTTGTGCTACGTTAGAGGCTGAATTTGCATCCGTGATGCTAACATACTATAGCATACTCTAGTGTACTTTAGCATACTTGAGTGTACTCTACCATACTCTAGTATATTTTAGCATACTCTAGCATACTCTAGCATAGTCTAGCATAGTTTAGCGTACTTGTACAAAGCCCTGGTCACATAGCCAATAGTGGATATAGTTGGATGTAGTTGAACGTAGTTGAACGTAGTTGAACGTAGTTGAAGTAGTTGAATGTAGTTGAACATAGTTGAACATAGTTTAACGTACCGGCATCCGTACCCTAACATAGTTATCCATACCATAGCACATTTATCTGTACCGTAATGTATTTATCCGGACCAAAACCTGCCATACCTTAAAGTATTTCAATGTAGTTTAACATACTTACACCACATTTGACCCAAATTAGCCTCCACTATGTTCACCTACGTCCAACTACATCAACTAACGTGTATGTGAGTTCTGACCAGGGCAAAAGACTCTTCAGCTTCAAACCGCTCTGCCTCTGTCTTTTCCCTCTGCAAATCATGATGGCTATAAAGCGCCACTGAAATGAGATTCTACACTGTACTCAGGTATACTGTCAACACATCCAGCAAGTAAATAGTTCCCCTCTCCTTTATTAATGATCTCCAATGTCAAGCTAGCTAGGAAGAAAATGTTGGTTGGTTGCTGGAGTTTTGCATCCTGGCAGCATTTAAGGTAATATCAGGACAGGTACTGACTTGTGACAGTGTCCACTCATGGTGACGTTATAGTGCTGCCCCACTTGGAAACCAGTCTGCCAGCACCATTACCCGATACGCTACTCAGTCACATTATACTGACACTGAGCCAACCAGTCCTTGCCCTATCCTAATAATGCCAAGCTCCTGGCTAGGAAACGACAAGTATAATTTGGTATGTCATTGGTTTGACTCAAGCAGGGTTCGAACCCGTGGGTTCGAATCCCACGATCTACAAACGCCCGTATATTACTATTATGGGCCCAATGTCAGAATACTCTGAAGATCACTTCAACTCCAAAAGGCCCATCATGCAACTCACTTCTAGACAAAGTCGAACTCCCTGCCACTTATCACTGTTTTAGTCAAATATAGCTCCCTTCATAACCGGCGCTTTTATTTTCAATATATTCCCCTGCCTTACTCTGCAGTTTGTTATTACTTGTGCTTGGGGTCTGAATATGTAACAGTATTCTTCATGATGGTTTGGTAATCATTGTACCGGCGTTGACATTCAGTTATTGAAAGCAATACAACACAAAAACAAAGAAAGCAAGAAGTAACCTTAAAATAGTTATCTTTGTGTGCACACCATCTCCGTCCTGATTGAAAACGGTTAACTGGAGCTGTTGTTACTAAGTGATTGACAATCCACATCCTGGATGTTGTCCTTCATAAAACTTTGTCTGGATAGGATTAAAACTTTGGGTTCAAGATCAGTATGTATGTTTATGTACGGATTGTTTATGCATATCTTTATACATTTACAAGCGATTGGTGTAAGCAAATTTCCAGTTTTTAAATTTGGTAATATAGTTAGTTATATTAGGGTTCAGCCATGCTGTGAAGGGGTTAAGGTTAGGTTCCACATCAATCCCTGGACCACTATTCTGTTCTTTCTTCATTGTGTCCTTCCACCAGTTATCTCAAGGGATTATCGAGCAGAGGTATGATCTTTATTCGTGGGACGTGCTCTCGGTGGTGTTTGGTTGTAGCAGAACTTGAAATCAGATAGCTGATTCACAGGGCCGCGATGTGGACGCTCTGTGGCCAGTTTGGTGATAGTTCTGTTGAACTGTCATTATATACACATTCATGGTCTCTGACTATTCAGAAACTGTGTGTCTGTATATTGTGTGTCTGTATATTGCTTTATTCCAAGCTTGTGCATGGTCCTGTTTCAATATAGTGCCACCATCTGCTGGAATCCATCTGTACCATTATGCGTTAAACTATATCGGTGGGGCTATTTAATGGGGGAGTTAAAAACGCTTGTGGTTACATGATTCACGATGGATGCCACTCTGGTCGCAGAGACCAAAGTTAGTAAAAACCATCAAAATTAATGTGAAATCTGTATGGCAGGCATAAGAAAGCAGGCGATTAACTACAAATACATGGTGAAGCATCAGGGGAATATGATGATGCACATAGGCAGCACATATTAACAGAGGAGTATTGAGAATGAACCTAATACTTTTACCACAAATAGGCAATATATATCTATGTAGATTCCAGCCGTGGACAATTAGAACCTTTTATGGAAGAATAATAAGAGAAGCATTGTATGACATCCTCGAATAAAAATATATTTGTAATTTTAAAACTCAATAATTCTGAATAATATAACGTTATACCCCTGTCACACTACGACGTAATGAGCAAACGTAAGCCTGATGTGATCACATTTCGTCATTATGTTGATGTACATTGGGTTACGTCATGATGATGTCTGAATGATGTTAGACTGACGTCAAGCTAGGTCACGTTATGTTGTGTTACGTTGGCACGCGTCAAAGTTTTGAACCTGTTCAAAACTTTCGATGTAACTCGAACGTAAGGGTTTACGTTCACCGTACGTTCTGTACACGTTCAGCGAACATCAAAGACATTAAACGGATGTTACTCAAATGCTGCTCACTATGTTCAACTACGTTCCACTACGTTCCACTACGTTGACCCACATTAAACCCGGTGGAAACGTCCACGTGGCGTAATGGGAACGTCAGGAGAACGTCAGGAGAACGTATGTTCAACATACATTCAACATTTCGCCACCATGTCATGACGTATGTAACGTCACGTAATGTAGTTCTGGCGATGGAATAACATTCATAACGTTCCCGTGAGAGTAATGACGTTGTCCTCTCTCGTTGAATGACGGTATCACTAGGCTTTACCGAAGTTACGCTCTCGTCAACTATGCTGCATCCACGTTCAACTTGTGCCAAAATTTGCATACTATGCCGAGAAGTTCAACGTTCTTCACGTCCTCCCTACGCTGACGTCGTTACGTCGTAGTGTGACAGGGCCTTTAGTGAACGTAGTTGAACATAGGATAGAATGACTTGGGTGAAACGTGCTATCACTACGTTAAACTACGTTAAGGTACGGCAGGTTTTGGTTGATCACGTTGACCTACGTTGACCTACGTTGACCTACGTTGACCTACGTTGAACTACGATGAACTACGTTGAACTACGTTGAACTACGTTGAACTACGTTGAACTACGTTGAGCCACGTTGAACTACGTTACCTTCCACTACGTTCACCTCTGTTCCACTTTGTCCACTAACGACTATGTGACCATGGCACAATGACCAAGGTGTTGTGCGGGTCAAAATATGCTAGAGTATGCTAGAGTATGCTAGAGTATGCTAGCATATGCTAGAGTACATTAAGAAGTATGCTAGAGTGTGCTAGATTACGCTAGAGTATACTAGAGTATGCTAGAGTATGCTAGAGTATGCTACAGTATGTTATCTTCACATCAACTACGTTCAACTACTTTCAACTACGTTCAACTAGGTTAGCCTCGACTACGTTCAACTATGTTCACTAACGTGTATGTGACCGGGCCTTGAAGAAGATGATCCACAATTACAAGGACGCCCTTCAATTAGACGCCGAGCTGCTGCAAGCGGAGCTGCGGACGCAGCTGTAGCACTTATGGTGCTGTCACATTACGACGCTTCTCGCCGGCGCGCCGCCAATGCGCAAAATCACTTTCTGAAGGCCCTGTCACACTACGACGTTTCTCACCAACGTGCTTCGACGCGTGCCGACGGGTTGGGTTTTTGTTCAACACGTCGGTACACGTCCGGTACGTTACCGGCGCCTTGCCGGCGCGTTACCGGCGCGTCGGTACATAGCAACGTGTGAATGGACACGTCGGGCGGGCGCGTCGGGGCGCGTCGAGGTTTTGTGCATGCACAAAACTTTGGACGCGCGGCGACGCGCGCCAACGGGTTGGAGGGCGCGTTACCGACGCGTTAGCAACACGTCGACACGCGTTGGCGGCGCGCCGGCCGTACGCTGGCAGGACGTTGATCAACGTTGGTTAACGTTGGCTTTTTTCCCCCCAAAATGGGAGCGTTCCGTCGGCGCGTCGGGAAAGTCCCATCGACATGTTGTGGGCATGCCATTGGCGTTGCTCCAGCGTTTCTCGGCGCGTTGGACGTGTTGCCGGCGCGCCTGGATGCGTTGGCCGCGCGCTGTGGACGCGCTGCGGGCGCGTCCTAACGTGTTGCTGGCGGGTATGTACGGGTTCACGCAATACTAACACGATACCAATGCGCTGCCTCCATGCCGTAAACGCGCCGACAACGCGCCGACAGGGCGCCGACAACACGCCAATAACACGCTACCGACACGCTACAGACATCCTAATAACACGCTACTAACGCGCCAATAACGCGCCAATAATGCGCCTCCAACCCGCCACTAACACGCTGCGCCGCGTCAAACTTTCTCCCAAAGCGCTGAAAAGTTTGACGTTTCTCGACGGGTTGCAAATATTTTGTGCGTTGCCGGCGCGCCGGCGGAAGCGTCGTAGTGTGACAGGGCCTTAACATCGAGATAAGTCCAACTTTTCGGTAACCAGAAGACAGTTGAGAATAGAGGATCTGCTTTGGTAGCCTGTCTAATGACATCCTCATGAGGTGTCCAGTCGACCGGAGATTCTTTTTGATCAGAAGATCTTCCATAGAGGGCAGCCCCGTCCGTTCGAGTATTTCCTTATTTGTCACTTTGTCGTTCCAGGTTAGCACATGTACCAACAGTGCGTTGGCGCAACGTGTGGGAATGACCCTCACGCATGCGTGGCGTGTGCATAACATTCGCATAACGTTATTCCAGCGCGTCCAACATCGCCATAATGTTGGCACCCATGCGTCGTCGCACGTCGAAAGTTTTGTGCAAGCACAAAACTTTGCCGATACCCTGAAGCGCGGCGTCGACCGTCCCCGATTGTCACCCACCAGCTATGGAGTGCTAATGTTATCTACAGCACACATGTATATATAGAATATCCATTCAATATAGGACCCAGCCAATATAGTATTCAGGCTATATAGTATCCATGCTCTCTAATATCCATGCTATATAATATTCAGGCCATGTAGACTGATATACTCCAGGCTATGTTATCTCCAGGTTATATAATATCCAGGCCATATATAATCCAGCATATATAGTATCCATGTTGTATTATCCCCAGGCCATGCTAATTGAACATACTTTTCTCAGAAAGTATGTTCAACACAGCCATAGCTTTCGTCACCAGGTTATTGTAGATATTTGCTGGGTTTACCTCTTGCCATTATTATGGGATAGCCGTGAGTTATGAAAAGACTGTAAGCGACATGTGATGGCAGTGGAAGTTGTCAGTTTATGGGCACTTCTGACCAAATTGCATTAAATGAGGCTTTGGAGGGCTAGAGTAAATAGAACTCTACCCGCTTTATGGTTTCCCCAAAGGAAGGGACCGGATGTGATGGTCGAATTGGTAGAGCGCATGCTTCCCGTGAGGAAGGTCGGGAGTTCGATTCCCAGTCCACTCAAGCCAGTGACTTACAAAATTGGTACTTGTCGTTTCATAGCCAGGCACACGGCACTATTAGGATAGGGCAAGGACTGGTTAGCTCAGTGTTAGGATAATGTGATTGAGTGGGATATCAGGTCATGATGCTGGTGGTGTGGTCTCCCAGCAGGGCAGCACTATAAAGTCGGCATGAATATGCACTGTCACAAGTTGGTACCCGTCCTAATATTACCGTAGATGTCGCCAGGATGTAAAACTCCAACAACCATCCAAAGGAAGGACACATATGTATTTGAGAAATTTTGAATTATTAACAAGTTTGTTTTATTTAATGATGCCTCTAAAGCACATTGATTTTTCTCATTGGCTATTGGACGTCAAACATATGATCATTCTGACATATTTCTTTGGAGGAAGCACACTACCACCACATGATTTATTCATTGCGATAAGCAGCAAGGGGTCTTTTATATGCACTTTCCCACAGACACAATAGCACATACCACAGCCTTTGATGAACCAGTTGTGGAACACTGGTTGGAATGGAAAATAGCCCAAACTGCAAATGTGTCCACGGAGCAGGATCGACCGGATGGCCCACACCTTCACAGGTGGACACTCTACTGCCGGATCTATGTCCCTTTGAATTATGACGCATTAAGTTCCAGCATGAAGCACCCACCAGCTATGGAGCGCTAATGTTAGCTACAGCCTAATGAGAAGTGAACATCTATGGCCTCAACCGTTGATGATTTACTGGAATTTAAACTTGCGCTATATGCCTCATATGGATGGATATCTGGTAGCTAACGAAGATTCTTGTCGTATAATTCACAATGCAGAGAAAGGGCTACTATCGAATGGGCTATATTCCCATGCAGAATGTAATATGAGTTAACCTACAGGGTAGATAATTCAAATCTGATTGAGAACCAAGCGCTCAACCCGACCTGAGACCCTTTCTTTTGTGGGTGGGTGGAAAATTAAGCGATGGCAAACGCCCCAACTACTCGGAACAGAGTCTTGGTGCAAAGTGGGCGTTGGCGAGAAATCGCACTGGAAGTTTGTTTGTTTGTTGTTGTTTTACGTCCGAGCAACATCTAAGGTCATATCAGGACGGATCCCGACTTGTGACAGTGCGCACTCATGGGACTTTATAGTGCTGCCCCACTGGGAAACCAGGCGGCCAGCACCATAACCTGATATCCCACTCAGTCACAGTATCCTAACACTAAGCTAACCAGTCCTTGCCCTATCCTAGTAATGCTGACAGCCGAGTCAATGGTTTGACTCGACCAGGATTCGAAACCACAAATTCATGGGCTCGGATCTCCCGATCTCCCAAAACAGGAGACGGACGCTCTATTCATTCGGCCACCTTGTCTGGTCCGCACTGAAATTGGTGCAGGCGACGGCTAGTTTGTGTGGTTCCTGTTAGGGCCTTAGTTATCTATAATGTTTCCAGGTGTCGCCAGCAGTACTCATTTGACTGGAACAACAAGAACAACTAGGTTATTATTTACATTATTACTAGTGATTAGATAGAAAAACAAATATGTCCAAGTAGTTGGTTGGCCAAACTGTGGCGGACCCCGAAAGACCTGTGCCTTATTTTAATAAGTTCTAGGTGAGAAAGAATGTGTGATGTGTGGCGCTGTTGCATCTGACCTCCCGCCAAAGTGTATTAGCAGCATGTGATCTGTTGACCAAGTTGCTCATTAAGCATTTATTGTTGCATAGAAGGGAAGTAAATTTAACGGAATGTGTTACAGTCGTCGGTTGGTCAGTCAAGTTGTGTTCATCATATTGTGAATATTTATAACTGTTTGTCACCAGCATTCGCGATCCCCGACCTGTTGAGTTAGTGTGGCCATCCTTATGCCAGTGAGCTTCCTTACACTGTCAAACCATTGAGTTGGAGGTCATAGCCGTGTTCACATGGGTGGTGTAAATCGATTTGTAGAAATCGACTCGTATAGTTCGGGTTACATTTCGCGTGTGAACGCATGGCTGAGGCAGTTTAAGGCTGATTCAATTCCTCTGATCTGGATACTGTAAACCACTTGTCGAGGTAGTTTACGTGAGTAGATTTCTGTGAATCAATTTATTTTGCCCGTGTGCACGCAACCGACTTACTTGAGGCGGATTAAGGATGTCACACTATATAATATAATTTGGTCTATGAAACCGCTAGCTGTGCACAGATATTTTTTTCATCATTTATTTTTAGGGTTTCACTGCCCAGCAGAGGTTTTGACAGTTCCAAACCAATACGATTCAGTCCATACATATCTAGGTCGAACCCAGACTCTCTCCTGCCGACGTCGATGAACCCAAACTGGTGCTGGTTAGTCTGGACTTGCTCATGCGCAGATATCCACTTCCGCCTTAAACCGACTCAAAGCACTGCCCATGTGAACGCGAAACACTTTCAAAGTAAATCGATTCATATGATTCGCCTTGTCTAAATCGCTTTACATTTTGCCCGTGTGAACACTGCTTTTCTACATCATTTGTCATCTGTCATCCCAGTCAATATGGTTTTTTTCCATACTGGGATCCTCCTTTCTATCAATATGAAGAATTCAGGCGCAAAACCCCCCAAAACACCAATCCAAAACAATAGTTTAAATCAAAGATTTGTACATGAAAACAATTTAATTCTAACTAATTACACTTTTGATATGATCATATGATTACAGAGCAATAAACAAAAAATTGGACTATAAAGAAATTAACTTTTTGTAGTTTTGATTCCAATGTTTATCTCCATTTTTGGATTGGCGTTTATGTGGTTTTGCGCCTGAACTCTTCATATGACCTGTTACAGTAATGGATCCTATTAAATTGAAATACTATCCCCTTCTGTGCAACAACAAATACTTAATTAGTGCAATAATATCTATATTAGAAATATAGCATCAAAGCTAGATAAATATTTTGATTTGAGAAAAGGTGATGCTTTTATCCAAATATGTATGAAACTGCAAATCACAAATTCCCCAATATGAGGCCCAAGCATTTGAACTATGCATCACACAACTGGATTATTCTCTATGTTTGAATGGACTATCAGTTGGATACTTAGTCAGAATTTTAGTTGGAACAGTGCTGTCCTGCCCCATGCTCTTCCTACTGTTACTTCGTTTTTAATCCATTGGTCAATGTTAAGCAAAGCCTGGTAACAGCAGGCCCCTGTTTAATTTCATATAAAAGCTGACTTGATTTGCCAATGTTTCTCGATAATCCCCATCAGGTTGTTTTGGTTTTTTTTTGTTAATATTCTATTCATCTGAATACATATATTGTCAGCGCCGAGGCACTGGGCTTCTAGCCATTGAAGCGATCAGATTTGGTTCGTACATGGTGATGGGGAAGTGGAATGTGCTGCATTGTGTGCATTGTGTGCATTTGAGAGCATTGTTGTGTACTTTACTAGATTTGTTGGTTGTTGAAGTTTTACGTCCTGGCAACATCAAAGTTCATATCAGGACGGGTACCGTCTTGTGACTCTGCATACTCATGGCGACTGTATATTGCTCCCCTACTGGGAGACTCGCCAGCCAGCATCATGACCTGATGTTCCACTTAGTCACATTATCATGACACCGAGCCAACCAGTCCTTGCTCTATCCTAATAATGCTGAGCGCCTGGCTGGTAAGTGACAAGTATCAATTTTGTAAGTCATTTGTTTGACTCGACGAGGAATTGAACCAACCTGCGCTCTTTCGATTCGAACACTGCGTCCGGTTTACTTTACTGGATGATAACAGCTTGTTGTTCAGTATCAGATTTGAGAGGCATGCAAAGTGCAGTATCAGTGTAATGGAGATACAGCACAAAGCAATCAGAGAAGATCTTCACCCAAGTATTTCAACTCCTCCCCACACCGCTAGCTACGGCCATGTGCAAGTGTATCATGTTACTAAGACAGTGCGCTCCACCCCCCCCTCCACCATATTTTATCCAAGGCCCGTATGCAGGAGTCGGTGATAGCGAGGCAAAACGGTGTTTGGCGGGAATTCCCGTTTAGCAGCGACGAGTCAGTGATAGGCCTAACACCAGAAGCTTAAACTAGGTTACGGTAAACCAGAAACATACCGTGTTTACAGGAGGTGTTAGGTACCGATTAGGGCCAAATCTATTCAATGCTGCCATATTTAACAGAGTTACATAGTCCAATAGTGAAATTTTATTAAATTAACCCTAAAATCGAAGCGAGATTAACGCTGCTGCCGCAACGGCGGCGATATTAATATTTTCAAATCGATGAATATAAAGTAAACAAATCGCCGCCGCCGCATCGACGTTGATGTCCATACTGTGGAACGTCAACTTAACATGGCCGCCGCCGCCACCCGCGTATCGCCGACAATATATTAAAGCCAAATCTATTCAATGCGATCATATTTAACAAAATTACATACTGTACAAGTGATATTCTAGCAAATTAACCACAAAAACGAACCGAAAGTAACACCACCGCTACAACGGCGGTGATATTAATATTGTCGAATCGAGGGATTTCCCAAATCTATGAATAACTTCACGTTTAGCTATAATCAAAGTGTTATGCACTCCTGCATACCACTTGACATAGTTCCCGACCTCAGTGATAGCTAAACGGTATCAGGCTGTAACACCAAAAGCCACTAACACAGACCCATGCATATGGGCCCAGTATTACTCCATCAACCACATCCTCTACTTTCCACTTCCACATTAGTTCTTGCTCTGCTCCATGGTTTGCGGGTAAGCACTACCTTGTGTGTAGTAGTAGCAGCCCATAGACACTCAGTTCCCCTTGCAATCTCCACAATCAGCTGGGCTGTTACCTGGTTGGCAGCTGTAGAGACATATGTAGTTGGCATCTAATGATACTCATTACCTGGCTCGAGCTAGACCCTGCTGCTGTATGTGTGGTGGCACAATGCTCTCAGTCTCACTCTCAGAGGGCACATTATGGAACATACTACGAAAGGGCGACCGCAAAGAAACACCCACACACACCTCACAGCCAGTCGGCAACCGGAAGTGCTATGGAAACGGGAAGTGCTATTCTTTCTCGCTCACAGATTTATTGCTCTGAATGGAGCAAAATGTCAATGTTTTTCCGATATTTTTGTTATTTACATTGTATTCTTTAAAATAGCTCATGTTGTATATGGGAGGGACCGGATGTTGTGTTCCGAATCGGTAGTGCGCAGGCTTCCTGTGTAGAAGGTCGGGATTTTTAATCCTGGTCGAGTCAAAACAATGACTTATAAAATGTATACTTGTCGCTGCCTACCCTGGCATTTGGCATTATTAGGAGAGGGCAAGGAGTGGTTAGCTCAGTGACTGAGTGGGATATCACGTTGTAAACGTGCCGGCATGTTTTTACATGTATTAAACTTTTAGCCGCACCTGAGTCTACCAGACCAGTTAATTTTACCTGATTAAAATCAATAGCAATACTCGGACGAGTATGAAGTGCGCTATTCAGTTTCCCGAAGCAGTAGAGTTTATATTACTACGCAGTAATTTCAACTGTGGACAGTTTCTCATTAAATGTGATTCATTACATATGTAACAAGTCAAAGTATTACGACTAACACGCTGTGTCTGATACACGTGTTCTAATTTAGCCGTCGACGCCTGCGCGTGAGCAGTCGGCGTCGCTTTGCCATTGCTTCCTCGCTTTCCCACTGGACTGAGTTTATTTTTAGCTGTAGTAGCTAATTGTGCCTTCGGTGCTACGTTTACGCGCGGCGACTCAAGACGTCTGCCCTGTGCATAAGAATTGCCACCATACGCTGGCGCAACGTTTACCGCGTGAATTTCTCCACGTGTACATTTCTCAGAAACAGTTAAGCGTTCCACACACTTCCTCAGTGATTTTAATTCGTTCTGGAGCGACTTTAGAGCCTGACTATCTTCTGATATACCTGAACTAGCCTGAACTCTTTCAGCAGGAATTCTTTTCGACAATTTCGAAGAATTAAAATTTAAACTATCTACCTGACTAGTTATATTTAAATCTGTTAGTCTTGATTGAGCACGTCGTTGCTGTCTCAATACAGACCTATCACTTAGAATAGCAAGAGTGAAAGCTTCCTCTAATGATTTAGGCCTATTGGTTTCCACGTACCACATAGTGTTGTCATCTAATAATGAATCAAGAAACCTTGATAGTAGAATTTCAAAGGTGTCAGTCCCCAAGGTAGCAGAAGGTAGTTTCCATCCCTTACTTGCAGCAGTTTTAAACCGTTGGCAATATGCTGCCATTGTTTCACCCTCATTCTGTACCATAGTCATTACTATACTTTTTAAGTGAGTTTTCTCATCAGCAGTTAACAAAGTTCTAGCAATTTCCTCTTTTATTTCATTCCATGACCTAGCACCTTTAACTGTGAAAGCAGTGAATAACACTTCATGCAGTGTGCCCGTTGCATTTGAAAGTGCAAACCGAATTATATCTAGGTCAGAAACATCAGCAAGAACCCCAATCCTCTCAATAAGATCTACCCACTCTCTCACTGCACCTCTGTCAGTACCGTCCAGCATAGGCACAGATTTTCCATATGCTTTTAGAGCTCTTATCTTGGCTTCACTGCTCTTATGTTCTAAACTAGCTAACTCACGTTTTTCTCTACGTTCTTCTCTTTCATAGTCAATTTCAGCACATTCAGTAACCTCCAGTACCCTTTCTTCATTTTTTTCAGTTATGCTCTCTATGCTATCTGCCATAAACTTAGTCCATGCTTCTAATCTATCACAATCATCACTCAAAATTCCCAAATCTACTTGGTTCTGTAACCACAATCCAAATTGTTCACGTATAGCATCCTCCTTTAATCGTGTTCTAGGCATTGTGAATGTGTAGTGTGTATTGTGTAGTACAAGTGTATTTAAATACAATATATTTAATAATATATTAACCCACCACAAGTCAAATATATTTAAACACGATATATCAACCTACCACAAGTCAAATGTATTCAAATACGATATATCAACCTACCACAAGTCAAATGTATTCAAATACGATATATCAACCTACCACAAGTTAAATGTTTTTACATACAATACACAATATATCAACTTACCACAAGTCAAATATATTTTAATACAACATGTTAACCTACCAGAAGTCAAGTATTTTTTCACGCTATTGAAATCCTCCTTGTAGCGGTTCAATGGAAAATTTAGTGTGTTGCTTAAAGCGCGGTAGAAACAAAGTCAAGAATTGTATCCAACCGATAGAATTTACCTGTAACGTAGCAGAAAAGTGAAAAGTCTCTCCGTATGTATTAATACGCTCCTATTTACTCCAAGGTTAAAGAAAATTACCGAAAGTAGTCCGAAAATGAAACAATTCTTGCGGCGACACGAGGCTTCAGACAGACGATAAAACTATAATATTACAGTAATATCAACGTCCAAGACTAATGTAACCCTTAAGAAAAGACACTTTCGTCGGAAATTTGTCGACAAAGTAATTTACTTCAATTTAATCCTTGCAAAAAGTAAAAAGAATAGAGAATCAAATAGAAGAAAACAACTTATCCACTCCAACCAACCACCAGTCCCAGTCTATGTCTCAGTCCTCAAATCTCTCAACCTCAAGAAATTTAGAATTTAAAATAGCATATCAAATTAAATGAAATAAAAATACTACAAATATAATATAGTTTCTATTAAATAATTCTAGTACTACTCCTAACGTCAAAAATGAAACTACACGTGTATTGAAGTCACACCACGTGCGTTCAAATGATCCACGTGCATTCAAAAATAACAGTAGTCAGCTAAGAATTAAGTAAAGAAATATAAATGTATAGTATCATAAAACAAATAAAAAGAAAATGCTACTGAAACATACCGAAACTATTCAATAAACTCTGTATAGTCAGTACTAACCAATCTCGGTAGTTTCTCACGTCGTGGTCGCCATTTTGTAAACATGCCGGCTGGTGGTGTGGGTGGTGTGAACAGGTCAAGTGAAAACACTACAGGTAATAAAGGAAAACAGGGTAAGAAGGAAAAGTAAGAGAGTGAGACTCTCTGGTTTATTGCTTATATAGGTTCTCAAGATTAAAGATGGCCGTTGTCACATGATCCTATTAATCAATCACAGTACAATGCAGTGGTCACATGACTCACTCCTCCAATCAGAGTACAATGCAGTGGTCAATGATCATAACAATACCATGTGGGGGGGGAGGGGCATGTGAGGTGACTCTTCCAAAGAGTGTTCTTAGTCAAACTCGGAAGTGACACTCCCTCTCAAAGACTATTCAATATACAAGTTCTATACCTAATGAATAATAGTTTACCAAGTTCACACATCCTCTATATGTCTTTGGGTTTTTATAATTTAACATTTATCATTATATAGACAGTTTGTAATTTACTATAGTAACTTCACCTCGGTTCACATGTATTATATCGGACAATTTTACAACGTCATGGTGCTGGTGGCCTGGTCTCCCAGTTAGGCAGCACTATAAAGTTGGCATGAGTGCGCACTCTCACGAGTCGGTACCCGTCCTGATATGAACTTAGATGTTGCTAGGACGCAAAACAGCAACCAACAACAACAACTAGGATAGGGCAAGGAATGGTTAGCTCAGTATCAGGATAATGTGACTGAGTGGAATATCGGAGCATGGAACTGTCGGTCTAATCACCCAATGGGCCAGCAGTATAGTCTCCATAACTGCAAACTGTAATGATTCAGAAAAGGAGAGAAACTAAAAAACTTTAAGGGACATGTTCAGTAGTTCAGTCTTTTGGCAATAGCCCGGTCGCACGGTTGCCGGATTAAAGAGGCATAACCTTTATAATGTGTACCTTGGTTCTCAAAGATGCTGTGTATAACACATGCACCTTTAAGGGGATGTCTGTAGGATTGGTCGCTGGATCAGATGGATGGCAGTCAAAAGCTGTGTTCGCACGGGCAAAGTTTATGTCGACTTAGACAAGTCGATTTTTATGCCAATAATTTTACACTGTCGACAGCATGGATAACCTTTCTACAAATGTACAAAAGTAGGTACTTTAGCCTTTGTGAGGACAGCAGGTCTATACCACCTAATTTAATTTATTAAACCAATTTCATCTATTTAACGTCCAACTTTTAATTGGGATTTTATTTCCATGACTGTAATTTACTAAATTGTTAGCTTTTTAACTCATAAGAATGTATTTTGACACAAACTTGATTGTATGCTTTTACAGTTTGTGTAAAGGCAATGGTTGAATAAACAAACACTTCTCGCCATGAATATGGCCTATGCTGCCGACACAGCATAAATAAACCACCAATCAATCAATCAATCCTGTGCAGCATCCACCAGTTATACCCCAGTCACACTACAGCTTGTGACCACTTTGTGACCACCTTAGACCAAAGAACCTACACTCACCAGGGATATCCTTGCTACCAAAACAATGGTTGCCGATGTCTGGGAGTCACCGGTGAGAGTGGGTTCTTTGGTCTAAGGTGGTCGCAAAGTGGTCGCAAGCTGTAGTGTGACTGGGGTATTAGAAGTAGCTTTCTCTGCAGGTTTTCCCCTGAAGCACCTCTTGATCTATATATGCGCCAGGTAATACCTTATTACATTTGTCGGCATCCAGGCTCTGTATTCAGTGTGTGTATGTTGGCACATTTGACTATTCAGTAAAACCTGTCTAAAGCGACCGACCATGGGACCAACTTTAAATGCTCCATTTAGGAAGGTGGTCGGTTTAAGGAATTTTTCATTTCTTTACACTTTTATTGTATGGGTTATCATTTGGGACCCAAATAAAGCAATCGATAGATGGGAGTGGTCGATCTGTGTAGGTGGTCGGTTAGAGAGGTTTTACTGTATCTCTCACAAGCAGGGGCCTATCTTCCATGTACGCAGGTACAAAGCTGCGTACCACCTGTCCTGATATGACCTTAGATGTTGCTAGGACGTAAAACAACAACAAACAAACCACCTGAGATATTTTGTTTAATTCAAATATATGATCGTTTATGGTGTTTTAATTATTCCATCGCGTTTTATCCGAATACGATTTTATTCCATCGCTCATAAGTTTTGCGTACCATGTTAAAATCCTATGCTGGGCCACTGACGATGCATACATGCTTCCCACTCATACTATATACAGTATAACCCTGTTAAACCAAGCTCAGTTAAACCAAATGATCGGTTAATCCAAACTGGGGTGGGCCCGCCAAAATAATTCCATTTATCATATAAACAAAAGTTGGTTAATCAAAATTATTGGTTAATCCAAACAAAATTGTCGGACCCCAGGCCACTCCGGTATGGTTAAACCAAACATTCATGTGGTCATAAGGGCATCTGAAACCCCACCAACTTTCGAAGTCAAAGCTCGGTTAAACCAATGATCGGTTAATCCAAACAAATTTCTAGGGTCCCTTCAAATTTGGTTTAACGGGGTTATATTGTATATGCATATATATATATATATATATATATGTGTATATATGTGTATATATATGCATTAATGTATATGCATGTATATGTATATCGGTATGCGTATGTATTTGTATATACACGCTACATGATTCCTTTGACCCTTGTGTCTGGTCTGGTTTAATTAGGTTATTTACTGGGGACCTCGATGTGCTTGAGGTTCTAGAAGCATAATGTGTAAGGAGAGCAAAGGGTCACAGTAAGGACACACACTCTGCTCATGTTGGCAATCATTCCTCCTCAGAGAGTAGGAGGCAGGTCAGCATATATCAACTGCCTCTGCACAATTCTGACATGCCCAAAAGGTCATTGTGGTGATGATACATCCATCATTACATGGCAGGACCTGCACTGGCAATTTTCCAAATTTTTTTGTTTTGGGATTTCTTGTTTCGATGACATTCGGATAATGTTTTTTGGGTTGTTTACTTTTGTGGGGATAACAAAAAAACTTATAAATCCGAGAGAACGACTCAGAGATTGTAGTGTTAAAGGTTCATAGGTTTACTGTCAAGTAATGTTCACATATAATGCGCATGCGCACATTAAAAAGTGTTTTTAATCATTTACATTCTCATCCCTACGACTTCATCCGTAATACTTCAGTTGGTGTCCTTTGCATGATTTTGTGTTAATAATTGTACCGGGTTCAAAGCTTTTTTGCCATTCTTCTTTTTGCTGAGCGATTAGTGAGGTGGGCACACATTAGGTGGCGCCACTAGTAGAGTATGATAGTCAGTGAGCGAAGAACTGAGGTGGGTTATTTCAGAAGTTCCTGTAGTTATACTCGTATAATTCTTACATACATACAACATATATGCATGTATATATACATATATAAAACGGAACTGCATATATATATATATATATATATATATATATATATATATATACAGTAAAACCTCTCTAATTCGACCGACCTTGGGACCGCCTTTAAGTGGTCCATTTAGGGAGGTGGTCGATCTGTGGAGGTGGTCGGTTAGAGAGATTTGACTGTATATTCCAGGGCTTGAATGACAATGGGAGAGCCCGTAGTACAGATGGAGGCCGCAGATGGCGCCACCAGTCGCAGTATGTAGATATATGGATGGTGAATACATCGAGGGCAATGGTTGGTAGATAATGAATTAGAAGAATAAGAATAATAATTCCCTTCCGCGCCTTTATACTTGCATAATGCTTATACATCACATATACACAACGGGATGGCCGAATGAGTTGAGCGTCCGTTTCTCGTTTTGGTAGATCGTGGGATTTCAACCCACAGGTTCGAACACTAGTCGAGTCAACCCAATGACTTAAAAATGTATACTTGTCGCTTCCTGACCAGGTGTTTGGCATTATTACAATAAGACTAGGACCAGTGGAATGAGGAAGACCAACCGTCCACGATTGAAATTTCCCCTGCTTAATCAACTAATGTACCAAACAAACGTTAAAACTCAGAACACTTATTCATTCACTGTATAAATGTTATACAGTCCTCTATGCAGGCAACTGATTGCATCAAAGCGGCATGTATGGAGGACTGTATAAATGTTATACACTCCACCATACGGGCCACTGATTGCATCACACTGGTATCTGTCGCTGAGGCACCCCTCTGTGTTTGTTTGTTGTTGTTTTACGTCCTAGCTGTCCCACTGGGAAACCAGGCCACCGCCACCATGACCTGGTATCCCACTCAGTCACATTATCCTGACACTGAGCACACCAGTCCTTGCTCTGTCCTAATAATGCTGAGCGCCTGGATAGGCAGCGACAAGTATCAATTTTTAAGTCATCGGTTTGACTCGACCACAGTTCGAACCCACGATCCCACGATCTACCAGCAAGGGAGACGGACGCTCTAACTCATTCGGTCATCCCATCTGGTCCCCCACTGCATGCTAGATTCATTTAACATTTGGCGTCATTCAATGCTTCTGCACCAAACTACATTTGCGCAAGGGCAACTCTCCCAACTCCAGATGATGTCCATTAGCAACTAACTGCCTGTGATTTGGTGTTCCCGGGTGGGATGGCCAAATCTCTTATCGGTGTTGAATCAAAGCGATGGCTGGCTTTCCATGTGGGAAGTCGTCAGTTAAAAATCCTGACCGAATGAAACCAATGATTAGTAAAATTGATACTAGTTACAACTTAGCCTGGTGTTCAACATTAAAGTCGCATAGTCCGATGGTTTAGAATTTCTGTATTTTTTCTGAGATAAATATATTATATCGATCACTAGTATCTACTTTACATTAGTTCCAAGTTACTTTTATTTTAAAATGTAAAATTTTGAGATATTTTGAGTGCAAACATGGAAAATTAGTTTTGTCAAGCTTGCCAAAACTCTGACCCCATAGACTTCTGCAGTAACAAGTTCTGTTAAGTTGACTCCATATTGCCTTCTACGCAGAAACAAATGCTTAATAAGTGCATTAGTATCTAAGTTGGATATGGCAAATCAAATCTAGATAATTGGTTGGGTTTTGAAAATTTGATATTTCATCGGACTATGCAGCATTAATAGGATAATGCGAGGACTGGCTTGCTCAGTATCATGATATGACAAGGCTATTCGCAGAGCTGCATTGCTCTGCGAATTATTGGAAGACTGATTATTATTTGCAGAGCTGCTTTGCTCTGTGGATTAGTAGAAGAATAATTAGTATTCACAGAGTTACTCTTACCATCCCTTACTAATAATATAATACATAAATGAATACTTGTTTCGATAAATGGCATAAAAACAAAACAAAATTAATCTTGTATAATAGATACAGTATTAATTTGCAGAGCAAAGCAGCTCTGCGAATAATAGCCTAATCATTCTTCCCCTAATTCGCAGAGCAATGCAGCTCTGCAAATTAGCAGACTAATAATATAATACATAAATGAATAGGCCTACTAGTTTTGGCAAATGGGATAAAAGCACTAAAAATTAATCTGTTACAATCCATATGCAGTACGTTCTCAAATTGTGACCAAACCAAACGGCAAAATAATTCTGCACATGCACATAAACATGTGCAGTAAAATGATGCATGATGGTTGGTTGGTTTCAGCTCTACGAATTACAGTATTGGTGGCTATTATTTGCAGAGCAGCTCTGCGAATAATAGCCAGTGCGATCAGGATAATGGGAAGGCGGGTCATGGTGCTGGTGACCTGGTCGTCCAGTCGGGCAGCGCTATGATGCCACCATGAGTGTGCACTGTCAAATGTTGGCATCCATCCTGATATGAGCTTAGTTGTTGCTAGGACAGAAAGCACCAACCAACCAACAACAGCCTTATGAGAAGAATGCAAACTGACATCGGCAGCTGGAGTGTCGGGAGTGGGTGCTTAAAGCCCCAGTCACACATACCCGGACGAGCCCTGGATTTTTAGCCGGACCCCCCCCCCCCCCCCCCACTGCCCCCCCCCCCGCCGGACTGTCCTGGACAGCCCCGGATAAAATCGCTATTTTGGTCGTTTTGGGGATCGCAGTCACACCTACACAGTCTAGCCCCTGGTCTAGCCTCTGGTCTAGCCCCTGGTCTAGCCCCCAGTCTAGCCCCCAGTCTAGCCCCTGGTCTAGCCCCCGGTCTATCCCCCGGTCTAGCCGGTCCACCCCTGCACTACCCGGTGTATCCACGCAGTAGTCATGGATCAGTCCTGGACTTGAAGTGGACTTGCACTGCTTTATATATACACAAAAAAGGGGCTCATCCTGGACTGATCCGTGGTAAACCAGGCTATCTGTGGTGATCAGTGCCTGATCCATGATCATCCGGCTTGTCTGGGTCTTATCCGGGCAGTCTGGGAGTGGTCTGTGGCTACGTCGGGGCTAGTTGGGACTAGTCCAGGGCTGCTCTGGGTTAAACCGTGGCTAAAACGTGGCTCATCCGGGTTAAAAAACACGTGGACAGCGCCGGACTGGCCCGGACTCTACACAGACTACCCCCAGGACCACCCCCGGATTACACCCGGATGATCCTGGATCGCAATATTCCCAGATCCCCCCAGATGTTTTTAATATTTTACAACATCCGGGGCAGACCCCTGATGAGGCCGGACCAGCCAAGGATCAGCAAGGATCACCAAGGACCAGCCACGGATGAGCCACGGATCAAGTTGGATCGCCATGGACGACGCCGGATCACGGTGTGGGGCTCGTCCGGTGCCTGATCCGGGTAGGTGTGACCTAGGCTGATTGTGAGATTATATATTGGCGGAGACTGGCTATATGATTACAGACAGGTTGTCAGTTTATATTTATGAGATATATTATTTGCTATTACATAGATCCAGGGTACAGTAGATCGAATGAGGAAGTACTCTGGCTGGCCCCGAATAGAGATACCCTTTATTTGACTGAGATTAGATATTGCTGGAGACTCGCTATATGATTACAAATAGGTAGTCAGTTTATACGTTGTCAGTTCATAGGTTTTTTCAAATTTTCATTTCAACTTTTTTATTGTAAGATATACAATTGTTTAACTGTAACCAATCAAATCTTGTTTGAATTTGTTGTGTATGTTAAAATGATGTTATTGATGTGTGGTTGATGCCATGTTACACAAGGGATATTAATGTATTGCTCAATTTTGTATGAAATCAAAATCAAAAGGTGAAATAGCTTGGTTTCAACTCTGACATATTGTAATCTATGGGCTAATAAATGGACGTGAGCGATAATGAAATGCAAGTTAAATATATATATAATACCATAAAGTACCAGAGGGTGTAGTATAGGAAATGTGTGGTGTAGCTGAGTCCTATAGTTGCATGTCTATAATAGTGAAGTGGCTACAGTGGGTATAGCACAGAATAGAGGATGGCCACAAAAGTAACTCTTGTCACATGAAACGCCCAGTGGTGACTGCCAGCTCTCCTGGGTTTTTAATCTCTCCAACACTCCTACAGGCATGTCATTGAAGGTACGTGATATTAAAGGTACATGATATTATTGAAGGTAAATGATGTCATTGATCCATGGCATATTGTTATTTTACTCTTTATGGTGGGCATATTGAGATTCCAGGACAGTAGAGAGGGGTGCAGCTCAGGTGCACCCCTCATTCCCACGTCCCAGCTACCACCAGGTCATGACAACTTGACCAGGCACCTTTATCATATCCGATGCACTCAATACAAATTCAATCCGGATCGAATACACATTAAACATTAAATACCAAACATGACTGTCTCCCACCCTATCAGTCTGGGTTAAGCAATGGGTTACACATTCTTCTATCTACTAAGTAAAACAAATGGCTACTTTAAATGGAATCTATTTTATAATGTAACTATATTACTATAAGGTATTTGCAAGGCTTTCACTTTCCCTGTCCATGTCATATTTTAATGCCTAGTTTCAGAAAATGACCCATATACAAAATTGAGCAGGCTGAATTGCTATGATTTTAGTTGTGTTGCTGGGGCTTCATTAGGCATACAAACCGGTTCCACTTGAGATTAAATATCACTGCCTCTAGGCACTGCTCTGTAACACCAACGAATGTTGTGAGTGGATGTGGAGGAAGTAATTTGACGATGACAGTTCCACCCCCTTCAACCCCACACCCACTAATCAGGTAGGCGCATGAGAGAACTGTTTACTCAAATTGTGCCTAGTGTGTATTTACGGTCTTAATCCAAGTGAAAAGTTTGTGTATCTCAGAACAATTGATGGTATTAAAGTCTATGTTGTTAGATTAAATTGAAATAGTTGTCAGAGAACTTCTACACATATTCTTTAGATATATCAACTATCTACTTCCAAAATCCTTTGTTGGGCTCAGTAACTGAAATATCACACAAGAAGACACAATATTGTACTCACATGGTTTAATCCAAAACTAAAGTTGCTACAGGTACATGTAAATAGTCTATGCTGGCTGGTAGTGGTGGTGAGAGAGAGCGAGCATGCGCCATGGACCCTTATTTATAGGTTTAAATCCGAGTAGCAGTCAGGTGACCCTAGCCTGTACCCAGCAGGCCCTTGGCTGAAGAGTACCAAGGCAACCAGGTACCAGTCAGGTGACCTAACCTGTACCAGGCCCTTGGCTGCAGAGCACTAAATAAAAACCACCCCAAAATTCCAAAATATTTTACACAAGGTTGACCGAGAGCTTTGGCCTAATGAGCAGAGCGCAGGCCTCGCATGCGGAGGAAGTTCGGGAGTTTGCTTCCCGGTTGAATCAAACTAATGACTTTAAAATTGATACTTGTCGCTTCCTAGTGATGAACAAGGTGCCTACTCTAACTTGTGCAAATTCTTAAGCATTACCTTTAGGTATTATAGTTTACATGATATAATTCACAATTGCTTTGGCTCAGTGTCAGGATAATGTGACTGAGTGGGATATCAGGTCATGGTGCTGGCGGCCTGGTTTCCCAGTGGGGCAGCACTATAAACTCGCCAGGAGTGCACACTGTCACAAGTCGGTACCCATCCTGATATGACCTTAGATGTTGCTAGGACGAAAACAACGTGAGGGTGAGTGGGAACAGGAGAGGTGTGTCGTGTTCACTGACTGAGGACAGGGAGTTGGGCGCTCCAGGAAGAGTGGGAATGTATGATGGCATGTGATTGGCTGAGGAGAGTAGGGGTCACCCAATGGGACTGGGTTTGAGTGAGTGTTGTGATTGGCTACGACCCCTCAATGGATAGCGCGAAAACTTTGCTGTACCCTGCACAATGACAGCGAATGAGTGTCCTTGCAATCATTCAACCCAATGACAAGGCACAAGCTCGAACTCCTGGATTACAGTTCCTTGGAGTATAATCACATTTATTTATTTCGGTGGGAAAGGAAATAGGAACTGATTTCAAAGGCTCTCAGAGAATTATCTGGGTCGGCCTGGCTCACTAAGGATTTACAGCCCCAATTTCTGAAGCCAACTGTAGTGGTCGCAGCCCTCCCGTGCGGAAGGTTGAGAGTTCGAATCCTAGCCGAGTCAAAGTATTGACTCATAATTGTTATCCTTGCAACTACCTAGCCTAGCGCTCAGCATTAATAGGATAGGACAAGGACTGGTTAGCACAGTGTCAGGATAATGTGACTGTGTGAGATATTGGGTCATTGTGCAGGTGGGTGGATGTGGAGGAGTACTATAAAGTCACCATGAGTGTGCACTGTCACAAGTCGGTACCGGCGCTGGTATGACCTTGGATGTTGCTAGAACGTAAAACAACAGACAACAATCTGAAACCATGTATATTTACATGAAAGGTACTATATATTAAGTCAGGCTCATACTTAGAGGAAAACCTCTATGAACAATGTAGTTAAACACAAACACAGGTATGTATGGAAGATTGTGTTGACAATGACATACTTAGAGATATTTTAAAGAGGAACGTGGTTATAAATGAAGAGTTCAGGCGCAAAACCACATAAACGCCAATCCAAAAAAAGTAGTTTAAATAAATGATTTACCTGAAAATAATTTAAATTCTCACTAATTCCACTTTTCATGTGATCATATGGGTATAGAGCAATGAACAAAAAAAGTAGGAATATACAAAAAAAAAATCTTTTTGTAGGTTTGATTCCAATGTTGATCTCCATTTTTGGTTTGGCGTTTACATGGTTTCGCGCCTGAACTCTTCAAATATATAGGGGTCAGAAATGTATAAGTGAGAGTCGATACAGTTTAATACCGGACATGTCAATCAGTCGGTGCAGTCAGTGAGGGGGCGGTGTCTGACATAAACCCTGTTCACACACACAACTTTAGGCCGAACTAGATAAGGCGAACTAGATGAGGCGAACTAGGCGTGAAAGTGGGTCATGTCCACACATGCAGTACTTGGGGTGGTTTAAGGTGGAAATCGATATCTGTGTATGAGCAAGTCCATACTATTACTAACCAGCACCACTTTCGGTTAGTCGAAGTCACCACGAGAGAGTGTGGGTTCGACCTAGATATGTATCGACTGAATCGTATTGTTTTGGAATGGTCAAAACTTCTGCTGGGCAGTGAAAACCTGAAAATAAATGATGAAAAAAATATCTGTGCACAGCTAGCAGTTTCATAGACCAAATTATATAATATGCACTTTTGATCGACCGGAAAATCAACAAACTCAGGTCTCGACTGCGCATGCGTGTGACGAGCTTAAGCTGCCTCAACTAATCCGCTGGTGTCCACACGCACAAGATAGGCCGACTCAAGCTAGTTTATCTCATCTAAACTACCTCGTGAGGTGGTCTAGTTGAAGCGAACTAGATGAGTCGACTCAGGCTTAAGTCGCCTCAGCGTAGCGTCCACACGACCAATGTGAGTCGAACTAGACAAGGCGAACTAGTTGAGGCGACTTAAGGCCCGTGTGAGAACAGGGTTATAGTGACTTGTGTAGTGTATAGATTGGCACCTAACACTTGCATCGTATGAATAGATAGGTCCAGAGGTGATGTTGAATGATGGTGTTTTTCATCAGGAACAGAACTCATAGCGACCATAGCGTTATGGTACATGTATGATTCTTTATTGTAAGAGCATAGAAATATATGATCTTGTGGAATTGAGCTGCTTAATAGGGTTCAATTTTATATAATGGTTAGAGAATGATTCGAACTCATACCTCTGTCCTTCTGGGGTGAGCCATCTAACCACTAGGCACTTACCAGGATGGGACACTTATTAAAGTTGCTTAATGCGACGATTTAGATTTTCTGTCATTTCTTTAGATACATAGAGTAGGTCGGTAAGTATTAGCTACCTTCCTCTAGTTTCAAGGAACTATTACATATATGGCGAACTTTGGAGATATTTGAAGCGATAACATGTCAAATCAAGGTTGGCTTGCATTCCAAAATTCTGACAATATCGGCTTTAGCAATATCAAGTGCTAATACATTGACTAGGTATTCCATTCTATGCAACAAATCACGCTTGGCCGTAATTCTTGCATTGCGGTTGATTCGCGACGGAGGAGGCCCCACCCCCCATAACGTCACTCCCCCCCCCCCCCATGTCATCCCCTTATAACGCGGCCTGCCGCTGCCTCCAGCCACTCTGCCTCCTCCCTCCTCCAGCTGTTCCCACCCCTGTTTCCTCAGATGCCGCAGCACCTCTCAGTTGCGTCACCCCAGCTGTCACCCCAGAAGTCACCGCACCGCTAGAACTTAGAAGTCGCCGCAGCCGGTCATCTGACCCGCCCCGCCCCGCCCCGGCTCCCGCCGCGTCCCGCCTGTCAGATTTCACCGCAGTCGCCCCGCCTGCCACTCCCGGCTCGCCGCCTGCGTCGCCCCTACCCCACTGGAGGGGAGGGGGGGAGTAGTCTCGCATGGAAGGCTCTGGCTGCTGCCCGACCCTCCCGGCCCCTCCACCGCTGCACCCGCGGCGGCTCGTCGGCCGGCGACACCACCTACATCAGCCAGCTCCCCGACTTACACACCTGTGCCGACTCCGAGCCCGACTTTGAGCTCGCCTCCCCCCGTTGCCCCGCTGAGTTTGGCGCCCCCCTCTCTGGCCCCCACCAGACCTCCTCCCCCGCTCCCGGCCGCACCACCCACTGGCGACCTCGGAGAGCCGGTCACAGACGTGGTCGACCCTGTCGTACAGGATACCCTCCCTGCCGCCCCATCATGTGGCCCACACCCCATGAGTACCACCCCACCCTCCTCTCCACCTGTCCCCACACCTCCGGCGGGGCCTGGGCCCGATGCCCCGACTTCACCTGGGCCTATGCAGCCCTCTGCGATGCCAGCCTCCCTAATTTGTTGGCCACCCGCATTCCCCTCCACTCTGGCTCCTCACTGCAGCTAGGTACTTCACCATCTCCATCGCCCATAAGGCTGCTGCCTCCCTATGAAATCCCGTATTTTGTGGGTCCCCACATATCCTATATGCGGGCGTTTGAGTTCTATTTATGGCCGATCCAGTTAGGTGGTATGCGCGGGTTATGGTTATCTTTTCTTATGGTTACTCATGTTATTAATGATACTGTTCTACATGCCCAGAATGCCCTACTATCCTGCATAAGGCATACTATCCTGCATAAGGTGTACTATCCTGCATAAGGCATACTATCCTGCAGAAGGCATACAATCCTGCAGAAGGCATACTATCCTGCAGAAGGCATACTATCCTGCAGCAGGCATACTATCCTGCAGAAGGCATACTATCCTGCAGCAGGCATACTATCCTGCAGAAGGCATACATACACTCCTGATTCCCCCCTTTTGATATCTTCTATTCATATGAATTTTATATCAGAGCTTACACACATCGCACAATAGACGATTCGAGTCCAGCACCAGCAGAAGTGTAGATGGATAATGATCCTGATGCTTAGTTTTATTCAGTTTATATACATGCAACAGTGGATGTGATAGACATTCTAATTGGCTGCTTTAAGGGCTCACCCTCCTCCCACCCAGCTTTGGCCACCACCTGGCTATCATGGGCCTAGATAACATGTGGTGACTGTGTGAGATAAGGGAGAAGGATTGGCTGCTTTACGGACTCACCCTCCTCCCACCCAGCTTTGGCCACCACCTGGCTATCATGAGCTTAGATAACATGTGGTGACTGTGTGTCTGGGTGAGATAAGGGGGAAGGATTGTGCTTAAACGGGCATTGTTTCCCTCCCCTGGTGTGAGCCTTATAAAGGGAGTACTGTTTCATGTTTCGCCATCTATATTCAATATACACTTAATCAGATAATTTTACATCCCTCCTCCTGGCCGATGCCCTCGGCCGGGCCCACTTCCTCGGGCCATGGGCAAGGGAGGCCCAGGCTGAGGTCGCCTGCCTCCGGTTGTTATAAATGACCCTTGCCACAATGACTTGCCATACAATCCCGGCATCTGATTCCAGGTTTCACCGCCCTCGAGGTCACCGCGGTTGATGGCCTCCAGATAACCTGCCTTGCACCCTCTACCTGGAGGAACAGGCGTCGGCAGGCCAAGGCCTACATTGCCTATATGAACGCCCATGGCCTCGATGCCCTCACCCCCTCCGACTTTGAGGTGGCGGCCTAGGCCGCCTCCCTCTATGCCACCGCCATAGCACCCGCCTCCGTCAGTAACGCCCTCTCTGGAGCACGTTCCTGGGTTGAGGCCGCGGAGGTCTGCCAAGGGCGAGAGCTGGCCTCGGCGCACGTGCCACACCCTGCCCCCCCTCACCCCATAGCATCTCATCGCCGTTGCCTGCTACCTCTGCCTCTGCCGGACCCTCGGGTGTCGTGCCCCGAACTTCCCTCCTGCTCAGGTACTGTGCGATGCTCACGCATTCCAGCCCGCTGTCGCCCTCCCCCGTGGAGTGGGGCAGCCCCCACACCATCGCATGCGCTGACTTCACCCCGGCCCCGGGCGGCCTCCGCCTGACCCTCCAGAGCACCAAGACGCTTGCAGGGCCTCGGCCACCGTCACTCTCTTCCTGCCGGCCTCCCAGGGCTCCGCGCTCTGCCCTGTCGCAGCCTGGTACACAGCCGTCGCCCTCATCCCAGCTTCCCCCCATGACCCGGCTTTCATCATGCCCCTGGGCCGGCCGCTCGACCCTCAGACTCTCACATCGATCCTCTGCATGGCCCTCTGCACGATCTTGGTGCCGGCCACGGACTCCTTCACCCTCCACAGCCTCCGCCGGGGTGCTGCCTAAGCATGCCAGTGGGCCGGAGTCCCCCTCAAGGATATCATGGCCCAGGTGACCTGGACCTCCAAGGTGGCATATGCCTACCTCCCCCGCCTAACTCCCCCTGCCGCCCCTCAAGCTCTCTCATCCCTTTTGGTGGAGGGCACTTCGGGGCACTTCTCATCCCAGTGATTCTCCCCATGATGACCTCGCCAATACCTGGCTGGTCCTGACATTCCTGACATTGTTCCAGCATTGAATAACATTATCCTCATTGGCACATTTACATGTACCTGATTTTACCTTCTCATTGTTCTGACTATGTTACTCCTCATTTTATCCTGAACAAAATATTTGTCTCCACCCCCGCCTGTGTCCCTCCTTTGTCGCGTATCAATGAGTACACCATTATCTAAGTTGAATATTTAGAATACAATCTAGTAAAGTATTTTAGTGATGAACACTTGCTACCTCCATCGGATTATGCAGCTTCAGCCAATGTATTTTTATATATAGGAAAGACTAATTCAATTTAATACCCTGTCACAGCTAATGGCTATTTTATGGTATCTAATTTGTTTTATTTTTAGTACACGATATTTTATTCAGTAAACAATGTATTTTATCACTGTCTAGGCCCTGATCTCCACACCTACACACACAAACACACATACACACCCATACACCCCTACACACCCACACACACCTACACACACAAGCACACATACACACACCCACACACATACACACATCGACACATCCACACATGCCCACACACATTCCCACACACACGCCCACACATACACCCACACACACCTAAACGCCCACACACACCGACACGCCCAGACACACCTACATACCCACAAACACACCTACACACATCCACGTCCACATACCTACGCCCTTACCACACACACACGCGCATACATATGCGCACACTCATACATGCACACCTTCACACACACACACCAACACGTCCACACACACGGCAGCACACACATACACACCCATTCACACCTACATACCAACACACACCACGCACAACCGCACATACATAAGTACACCTACAAACCCCCACACCACCCACATCCACACATACCTGCACACCGACAGCCACTTACATACCCACCCACATCTACACACCCACAAACATCTACACACCCGCACATCCGCACACCAGCACACCCGCACACCCGCACACCCGCACACCCGCACACCCGCACACCCGCACACCCGCACACCCGCACCCAGGCATCCATTCACCCACCACACACACACGCACACCCGCACACCCACACCCCCATACACACATTCATACAGGCATTCAGACGCACTTTCACACACACATTCACACACTCACACCTACTGTAACCTAGCGGACAATGCGGCGCTCCGAATTAGTCACTTTAAACTCAACACCGGAAGTAGCACCAAGCTGATTGATTTTCTAGTCACATGACTTCCATTGATCAGAATTGACCAATTTCATATGATGTCAGCACGTCAGTGCGCATGCTGCTTGGCTGCAGGACAACATCCGGTCACACTACAAACTCAATGACTATGAGCAATCTTCATAGAGAAAAGGTGAAATATCTCTTAAACCAAACCACCTAGCCACAAACTGAACTGGAAGACATATAGAAAACATATTCAAAGAAGCGATTATATAAAAATTTGTAGGTTAGGGCTCTGCATTTCTATTAATTTGGAATAAAATTGACGTATTGCACTGCGCGTACCGACACACTCAATGCATTGTCAATGGCCTTGAGCAATCTTCATACAGAAAAAGTGAAATATCTCTAAAACGACACCACCTAGAGACAAACCACATGGTACACATATAGAAAACATATTCAATGAATAGATTATATTAAATTTATAAGGTTAGAGTTCTGGATTTCTATTAATTTGGAATAAAATAAACGTTTTGTACTGCACGTACCGGCAAATTCAGTGCATTGTCAATGGCGGTGAGCAATCTTCTTACAGAAAAAGTGAAAGATCTCTAAAACCACACCACCTAGAGACAAACCGCTTGAAACCTCAAGGTGGAAGTGCCTGGACTAGTACAAGCACTTGCTTGGAACTGGCACATTGGAGTTCTACATCCCTGAAGCGCCTGTCACACCGTACCGGATTGAGTACCGGAGTGCAACGGACAAAGAATTTTCTAGTCCGGTGATCTCCGGTACACAAAATGTATCGAAATGTATCGAAATGGAGCGGAATTGGGTCAATTGCCGCCGGGCGACCGGACAAGTACCGTACATGTACCGTACATGTACCGGACTAGAACCGGACGAGAACCGGACGAGAACGGACACGTACCGGATGGGTACCGGACAAAACCGACAAACTGGACACCAACGGATGGGTACCGGACATGTACGGATGGCTACCGGATAGGTACCGTATGTGTATCGGATGGCTACCGGATGGGTACCATATGGGTACCGGATGGGTACCGAATGGGTACCAGATGGGTACCGGACATGTACCGGACAAATCGGACACCAACCGGACACGTCAGTCCGGTGGTGTCCGGTAGAAGTTTTGTGCAAGTTCAAAACTTGTACCGGACACCACCGGACACCGCCGGATGGGTACCGGACATGTACCGGACATCGACGTACAATACCGGACAGTGTCCGGTTCTCGTCCGGTTCCCCAGTCCGGTAAGGTGTGACTGGGCCTTTAAGGCCTAACTTCCATACCCAGTAAAACCTCTCTAACCGATCACCGCTACAGATCGACCACTTCCCTATATCGATCGCTTTATTTTGGGTCCCAAACTATCGCCCATGCAATACCATTGTAATGATTTTTGTTAATTCCCTAAACTGACCACCTCACCAGATGGAAATTGCGGCGAAATTGGCAGATGGTAGGGGGCTGAGGCACCACCGGGAGGGCAGGAGGGGAATTAGGTAGCTGCTTGAAAGCAGACCTCCTGCCCTCCAGGCTGCACCCAAGCCTCCAGTAACCCAAGCTACCAAAGAACATATCAAAGGAGATGAGGGGAGTATGTGCAGCGAGTAGAACAAGTAAATAACAAAGCAGGAGAATCACGTACATGAATAAGATTTGCATAAGTACTTCATACCTCACTTAAAGTCGGTCCCAAGGTCAGTTGATTTAGAGAGATTTTACTGTATATATATATATATATATATATGTATATATATATATATAACTATATATATATATATATATATGAGCCTGTCTCAAAAGGTGACAACTCTTCTTTTTTTTGTCCATTGTAATGATTGACACAAAACAGCACAGAAACGGTTACACTGAAAACACAAGGACATTTGCTTCAAATCAATATGTATTCTATTGGGATTATGAAACACCATGTGATAGGGCATGTGATATGTCACGGCCCACCAGTGGGACGCCCAATGGAAGGTAACCATGCCAAAAGTAGCCAGATAACACACCACACAGCTACGTACAAGCCTATGATATGTAAATAGGAGTAGGCTAGTCTAGTAATAAGAGTAGACAAAATAAATACATATATACCAAGAAAATCCAAAAAAACTAACATAGGCTATTAACCATACCAACCAATTATCTATCTGCTACTGAAATGCAGGCAATCAAATACCTTATCAGCAGCCACTGTGTGGTAAGATAACACCAACACCGCAACTGGCCAGCATTGAAATCAAGCCTGGGTACCAAGGCTTATATGCTAAGGACAGTATAAATACAGCCTCAATAAAAAAAGAAAATGTCAAACCATGTAAAACACAAATCAGTTTATCCTGAGCAAATGCATTAGCAGATAGGATGTTGATTGTTACAATGGACAAAGTCTTGTCCCATATTACTTATCACCTTTTGAGACAGTCTCATATGCACACGGGAAGCCTGCACTTTAGCCATTCGGCGAATGCGTATGGTATCCTAATTGTTGTAACCAAATCAGATATTAGCGGACGCATTGAAAATCGGTGATGGAAGGTTTTTTGAGCCAACATAACATAGTTCAATAAAAGCAATGCATGTAACTGAGAATGGCCATCACGGTTTCTTCTCGTTCCTCCTGTAAATGTCAAATGTCAAATGAGAAATGTCAGTGTGATAAGACATTGCTTTTTATAAAGTTGGTTGTTGGAGTTTTACGTCCTGGCAACATCTAAGGTCATATCAGGACGGGGATTCTTAGAAAAGGTTGTTAATAGTGCAATTTATGTGTATATGTCAGATGACTTTCACCCGCCCTATGACACTTAACTTTCAGGACAAGTAATTTAATTAATTATCTGAATAAGAATGATGGATGCTATTACTCGGGGAGGGGGGGGAGGGGTGAGGCGCGGGGACATGGAGGCCGATACAATACTGTACCGGCTAGGATGGCTGGATAGATGAGTTGGTTGGTTTTTGGAATTTTACGTCCTGACAACGCCTCAAGTCATATCAGGATGGGTACTAATTTGTGACAGTGCACACTCATGGTGACTTTATAGTGCTGCCCCACTGGGAAATCATGCCACCAACACCATGACCCGATATCCGAGTCAGTCACATTATCCTGAGGCTGAGCTAACCAGTCCTTTCCCTATCCTATTAATGATGAGTGCCAAGCTAGGGAGCGATAAGTATCAATGTTGTAAGTCATTGGTTTGACTCAACCGTGAATTGAACTCTCGATCTCCCGCACAGGAGGCCTGCGCTCTACTGATTCGGGCACCGCGTCCGGTGGATATCTAAGAGCGTTGGATGGCTTTCCATGCAGGACATTGTGTGTTCAAACTGAGCTATTATCACACCAATGACTTACACAGTGTATACTTGTCGCTACCTAGCATTGGCACTCAATTTTAATAGGATAGGGCAAGGAACTGCTTTGCACAGGATCAGGATAATGTGATGGAGTGCTATATCGGGTCATTTTACCAGTATTTACAGTGTGGCAGCACTATAAAGGCACCATGCGTGCACTTTGTCACAAACGATTACCCTTACTCATATGATCTTATAATTTGCTAGGACATAACACCCCAACAAACAACATGATAAAACCCTGTCATCGATTTAATTTGTCTAAACAACGAGGACGAGTCACAATCTCACAATTACAAGAAGATGTTTGTTTGTTTGTTGTTGTTTTACGTCCTAGCAACATCTAAGGTTATATCAGGATGGGTACCGACTTGTGACAGTGCACACTCAGGGCGACTTTATAGTGCTGTCCCAGTGGGAAACCAGGCCACCGGCACCATGACCTGATATCCCACTCAGTCACATTATCCTGACACCGAGCTAACCAGCCCTTGCCCAGTCCTAATAATGCTGAGCGCCTGGCTAGGAAGGGACAAAGGTCAATTTTTAAGTCATTGGTTTGACTCGACCAGGGTTCGAACCCACGATCTACTAGCACGGGAGACGGACGCTCTACCTCATTCGGCCATCCCGTCTGGTCTGTTACAAGAAGAAGAAAAAACCTCATTCATTTCCGTGCCACTCTGAATGCAATTGTGTCTCTGTCAACAGATTCTCGGAAGAGTGTAATTGGGGTTTTCCAGAACACTGGTGACTACCTGGTACTTAAATACTCAGGTGGATTCGAAGGTAGGTTCAATTCTAGTTTCTAATGTCTGTCTGAGGACACATTGGTCGCCGCATTAGTAGCAGGTTATCCAATGACTCGCAAATCAGTTAGGTTTAAGAAGATTGCAGGTAAAATAATATTTGTTTGTTTGTTGATTTACGTCCTAGCAATGTCTAAGGTCATATCAGGACGGCTTAAAATAATATCTAACATGTACATTTAATAAGGGATCTATTAGATCATATAATATTTGTGCTTAGGTGAAATTAGGTTAGCTTTATTTTCGTTATTTATACTCATATAATGCATTCTTATTCTACGTGTATTGCTACGTTTGTATTAGTCAATGGGTAATGATAGATTAATATATCAGTGAAATTTCAATTACCTTTTCGCACAGTAGTCAACCAAAAATGAGCATAGAAGTAAGGGTGCATTATTGTTAGTAGCCCATTACCGCAACTGGCTATATAAAGCATGTTTTATTTAATGACGCCTCTAGAGCGCATTGATGTTTACCATCGGCTATTGGACGTCAAACATATGGACATATGGTCATGTGTGTGTGTGTGACACTCCATCTTACTTGTTTACTTTATGTTCCTACATTTGTATGAGCGCATTATTACAACAATATAACGCCACTGTGATAGTAAACCGGAAGTGCTTCACAAAGGTCTTGCTACACTAAATAATACATGGTAGCAGTGGTGTGCAGAGGTTTTGTGAAAGTTTGTTTTATTTAACGACACCTGTAGAGCACATTGATTTTCATATCATTGGCTATTTGATGTCAAGCATATGGTCATTCTGACATATTTCTTTGGAGGAAACCTGCTGCCACCACATAGGCTACTCTTTCTGATAAGCAGCAAGGGGTCTTTTATATGTACTTTCCCACAGATAGGAGATCACATACCACAACCTTTGATTAACCAGTTGTGACTGCCTATATAAGGCACTATTTGTATATAGCTAATTAACAGATAGCTAACCTAGTTATTCTATCTGAATTGCTACATTTGGGTAGTGATAGAGTAATATGTGGCGTTCTCTGCGGCGGAGTGATTAGAGTGTCTGACTTTTTTCTAGGTCAGACTCCTAATCTGAGGGTTGGCGGTTCGATTCCCTGTGCCCCCAGCTCTGCCAATTTGGATTTCCACCGCTGTGTATAACTTACAGCGTCATCAAAGGCCGGTTTCTCTCATACCATGTCTATGTGTTGTGGGAGGTTTTAAAAATCCCTTGGGTCGGTAAAAGTGTAGGCTCGGGCTTTCTATCGACCAGCAGTGGAGTGGGGAAGACCAGTCGTCTGTGACTGGGATTTCCCCTGCTTGGGACAACTAATGTACCAAAAAAAAAAAGAAAGAGAGACAAATAAGTGTTCACACTTCCTGTCTACCATTCGCTATATCGCTATATATGACTGATATTTCATTTAGCTATTCGCACAGTAATTGATGGCCAATCAGAAATGAGCATATAAGTAATTGCGCACTATTGTAAGCGGTACAGTACCGCTCCTACCCAAATGCCAAGTGGCCAATTCAATTCCGTCTAAACGTAATTGCATTGTAGATGTGGTTACTGTAGTAAACGACAATAGGCCTACTTAGTCTGATAGCAAAGGTAAGTTATGTTATGTAAATTATCTTGAGTTTTTTGTCCTTTAACGCATATATAATATAGATATATCGAATGACGTATTTCCCCGTCCTGATATATTTTCTTTTGGTTCATTAGTGGATAAAGCAGGGGACGATTGGTCTTCCTCATCCAACTGCTCCTTGCAATATCCTAATAATGCGGAGAGCCAGGCTAGAAGGCGACAAGTATAAATTGTATAAGTCACCCGGTTGATTCGGCTGGGATTCGACAGGAAAGCCTCCGCTCTACCGATTCGGCCATCGCGTCCGGTGGTCAATTAATTTGGTTAATTTCTTGAGGAAAGGGCGGGTGTTGGGCCGAATTTATAATGATTTAGCAGATTAGCAGTGTGTTGGGATGTTAATGGCTGGTTGGGCAGATCAGTGTTATAAAGGAACAGGGATCCTATTTGACTCTGAAGCCCCAGTCAGACCTCACCGGATTGAGGAAACGGACAGAAACCGGACACTGTCCCGTGAAATATGGCAATGTACGGTTTATATATGGTACCCATCCGCCGTGTCCATTCTATCTCTGGTGGTGTCCGGCGGTGACCAGTACAAGTTTTGAACATGCACAAAACTTGTACCGGACACCGCCGGACTGACGTGTATTGTTGATGTCCGGTTTAAGTCCGCTTTGTCTGTTTCATGTCCGGTACCCATCCGTTACATCTCTGGTTTGCTTCCTGCAGTGTCCGTTTGACGGTGCTGCGGGAATTTGGTCTGTTGGTTTTCGGCGCGTCCTTGATCAGTCTGGTAGGTGTCCGGTTGGTGTCCAGTTGGTGTCCGCTCCGGCCGTTAGGCATTCGGTTGTCGTCCGGTTATCGTCCTTTTATCGTCCGGTGGCTATTTGTTAATGTACGTTCCGTGTCCATTTAGCATTTGTTTCGTCCGGTACATTTCGGTACATTTCGGTACATTTCGGTACATTTCGGTACATTTTGATGCCAAACACCACTGGACTAGACAATTCTTTGTCCGGTGGTGTTCGATACTCAGTCCGGTAAGGTCTGACTGGGCCTTTATAAAGGCATATGGATGTTTGGTATACTTCTGTATCTAAATAGCCGAAATAGTGGTTACTAATAATTTGTGTTTTAAAACATGTAGTGGTACGAGTTGGAAGCGGCCATAAACATAACCCTCGTTTAGTCATGATATGATATACAATAAAAGCTCTCTAACCGACCACCTCCACAGATCGACCATTCCCCTATATCGATCGCTTTATTTGGGTCCCAACAACACCATTGTAACGATATTCTAATTCCTAAACCGACCACCTCCCTAAATAGACCACCCAAAGTCGGTCCCAAGGTCGGTCGATTTAGAGAGGTTTTACTCTATATTGATATGCATATTTGTAAGACATATTCTTGAACATTGCCATTTTGAGTTGCTATTTGATTTGTCTGTGACTAAATGTAGTTTATTCAGTGAGTAATACCTTTTGTCAGCGCCAGAGCACTGGTCTTCCGGCCGTTCATTACAATATGAAAATATAAATGAAAAGAGATGTGCATACTATGTTGAGGGGTCGACAGAGTAAGAGTAAATCATTGCCATTGTCAATCAGGGAAGGCTTTAATGTGTCCTGACTGTCTGGATATGTGGCGGGTTCAGCTGAAAAAAAACCCTGACAAATGTGGGTATCCAGGTCGAATACAAACCATGACTACCTGGTTTGAGCTGAAGCTGCCATCATTCCGATAATCAAATCAAGGTTGTGTTTTTTTTGCAGAAGCTGGTATAATCTATGTAATGCCCTATTCAAATCGAAATTGGTTGATTTTAACTGGAAAGCACAAAAATATATTCAATTTTACAGAAAACAACTAAATTGGATTTGTCGGATTTTTGCGTCTGAATCATTTACGCTTTATAAGCCATATTTAAAAGGATGCACTTCAAACACCATACGTCATGTGATTGGCCACGTTGAACATGTACCGGTTCCCTACTTAAGTCTCAATGCCTTAAGCGATTTATATTAAACGTAACCATTAATTGTTTTAAAAGACAACAAATTCAAAGCCAGCGCAACCAACCTCAAAACTGCCACAAATGGTCATCATTTGAATTGCTTTAATTTGATAGGCTGGTTCCAATTATTGACAGATATCTGATTCGATTAAGGGAAGCCGGAGACCGAGTGGGAGAAAAAGTTAAATTTATTGCATGTTATGACCGTACAACGGAGGAAGTCAATCGATGGCATCGATGTCGATGGGGGCTCCCCGATCACAGGGTGCTCTGAGGCCGCCGGAGCCGACCCCTATGAAGTAGTCCTGAAAATAGAGGATGGGTGGGTGTGGTAAGTTGTGAGTTCAACGGCCAAGCGAAACCGAATGGCTAGATGTGGGAGGAGGTTTCGGTGACCTGATGTTCGTCCAGCCTGCTTGGGGCGTGGTGGGTACCCGGCTCCCCTCATCGAATCAACCACAATTCGGAAATTATGCGCCAATGTCTACACGACAATCGCATTGAAATTGGACGTTGCCAACTGTCAACTGCACGGATGACTAGACGATAGTCCATGCATACAGTTGCCGACTTCCACGATTGTAATGGTTAGTAAAGCCAGGCTTGGATCACTAAACATTAGTAATCGACTTACACGAATTTAATGATTAATTAAGCCAAGTATGTGTCGGTTAACATTGGCACTAGTATTCAGGCTGGGTGAAATATACAGAGGTACGCATGAATTATACAGCCTGGTGTACAGATAAATTATAGACAGGCGCCCATAAATCATACGCAGCAATGCCTACAAATGATATATTCCCTCAAGTTAGACACAGAGGGTGACACATATTATACAGAAGCTGTGTATATTTATTGATGGTCTATTCTTATCCCGTTATTTTGTTTATCAGCATATTCCTCTATAAATAAACTGTAATAATATTTGTAGTCTTCATTTATACTGCGTATATACTTGTATATATTGGTGTAGGTTGCAGCTGGGCTGGGAGCCGTTGTGGGCTCCCGGTAGAGTTAGGCGATCTGCCAGGCTGACGCTGTCTCGGTTTGGGCGGGAGAGTTGAGATGCCCTAGTCGGCGCCACCGTCGGGATCTGCAGAAGGTTCTGGTCCAATCAGCCTGGGGGGGGGGATCCCTTCCTCGCTGGCCCTGGCTTGGCTCGTCACTGCCCGTCTGACCAGCACCATAGCCACTTATCGGTGCACGCTCGCCTTGTTTTGGGGGTGTGTTTTTTACGGCGGGACACAGATGTGTTAACGCCCGGACACAGACACAGCGGCGATGAACCTGAGGCGAAACTGGGCAAGGATTGCTATTACTATGTTCATTGTGCATTAATTTTGCTGTGCCGGTGTAGAGGACAGTTTGACCTTCCAGAAGTCTGAGTCGACTGTTTGTGGACATGGTGCATGCACAAAGCGATGCCGACCCCCTGACGCGCGACACTGTATCTCAACGAACGTCGACGTACATTGACATATACCAACGAGCGCCTAACGCATGCATACTTTGGCGCTATGCGTCGTAATGTGACAGCCCCTTTAACACTACCCAGCGTGTGCGGTCTTCCGCGGACCCCTGTAATGGCGGACTTCAGTCTGGTCCCTGTTATTTGCCTGGTCCCCTGTTCTTATTGTGCTAAGCGGCCTTCTCGCCATCTGTAATGTACACCGGTGTTGCGGATTCGGAGGGACACCAGTTTGCCAGGGACACTTCCATTCAAATGCATTGTCAACGGCCGTGAGCAAATCTTCACACAGAAAAAATCAAATATCTCTAAAAGTACACCACCTAGAAACAAATCGCTTCGTACACATATAGAAAACATCTTTACCATTAAGATTTGATTAAATTGATAAGGTTTCTTGATTTCTATTAATTTTGAATAAAACTAATGTTTTTCACTGCGCGTACCATCCAAATCAAGGCATTGTCAATGGCCGTGAGCAATCTTCATAAAGAAAATACAGGAAAAGTTAAATATCTCAAAAACTACACCACCTATACACAAATCATATGGTACACAGATAGAAAACATTTTTACCAAAAACATTATATTAAATTTATAAGGTTAGTGACGATGGTGTTCGATTTTGACGCAGCCACAGAAGCAATGTGTCCCTGCCAAACTGGTGTCCCTGGGAAACGGCAACACCGGCTTTAATCTTCGACCGACTCTACGTTCGCCGTGTGAGCAGAAGAAATCATTTCAGATGCTCAGGACCTACTGGCCTACCTTCCATTCTCCCTCCCTCTCTCCTTCTTCTTTCTTCCATTCCGTGTCCTTCTCCCGCACATCTCCCTGCTTATTGCCTTTCATCCCTTCTATCTGCCCCATCACCATGTGCATCCTCTTCTCTTCCCCTCTCTGTTCCATCTTCCTTCTCTTCCCAACCAACCTTCCCTCTCTCCTTCTCTCCCTCTCTCCTTCTCTCCCTCTCTCCCCCTCTTCCTCTCCCTCTCTCCCTCTCTCCCTCTCTCACTCTCTCCCTCTCTCACTCTCTCCCTCTCTCCCTCTCTCCCTTTCTCCCTCTCTCCCTCTCCCCCTCTCTCCCTCTCTCCCTCTCCCCTCTATCCTTTCTCTCTGCCCCCTCTCCCCGTCAACCTCTCCCCCTCACATCGTCCCTCTCTCCTTCTCTCTCTCTCCCTCTCTCCCTTTCCTCTATTCCCTCTCTCCCTCTCTACCTTGTCGCTCCCATTTTCCCTCTTCCCTTCCACTTCATTTTCAATTTTAATCTCTTCCTCTCCCCTTATCCTTTCCCTCTCCTCCTCACCTTCTCCACATCTTCCTATCCCACTCTCATCTTCCCTCACCTCCCTCTCACCTATCGCTTCCCTTGCTCCATTCTTTTCTGCTCTCCCTCTGTCCAGTCCATCTTTCCGGTCTCTATTCTCCCCTTTCCCCTTTCCCATTCCCATATCCCCTCTCGCTCCTCTCTCCCCCTTCCTCCCTGTTCCCCTCTCAACCGTCACTCTCCCCCCCTCTCACTCTACCCTCTCAATCCACTCCCCATGCCCCTTCCCTATTCCCCTCTACCCCCTCTCACTCTACCCTCCCAATCCTCTCCCCATGCCCCTTCCCTATTCCCCTCTACCCCCCCCCCTCTCACTCTACCCTCCCAATCCTCTCCCCATGCCCCTTCCCTATTCCCCTCTACCCCTCTCACTCTACCCTCCCAATCCTCTCCCCATGCCCCTTCCCTATTCCCCTCTACCCCCCCTCTCACTCTACCCTCCCAATCCTCTCCCCATACTCCTTCCCTATTCCCCTCTACCCCCCCTCTCAGCTCCCCTCTCAATCCTCTCCCCATGCCCCTTCCCTATTCCCCTCTACCCCCCCTCTCACTCTACCCTCCCAATCCACTCCCCATGCCCCTTCCCTATTCCCCTCTACCCCCCCCCTCTCACTCTACCCTCCCAATCCACTCCCCATGCCCCTTCCCTATTCCCCTCTACCCCCCCCTCTCACTCTACCCTCCCTATCCACTCCCCATGCCCCTTCCCTATTCCCCTCTACCCCCCCTCACTCTACCCTCCCAATCCTCTCCCCATGCCCCTTCCCTATTCCCCCCCCCCCTCTCACTCTACCCTCCCAATCCACCCCCATGCCCCTTCCCTATTCCCCTCTACCCCCCCTCACTCAACCCTCCCAAGCCTCTCCCCATGCCCCTTCCCTATTCTTCTCTACCCCCCCTCACTCTACCCTCTCAATCCTCTCCCCATGCCCCTTCCCTATTCCCCTCTACCCCCCCTCTCACTCTACCCTCCCAATCCTCTCCCCATGCCCCTTCCCTATTCCCCTCTACCCCCCCTCTCAGCTCCCCTCTCAATCCTCTCCCCATGCCCCTTCCCTATTCCCCTCTACCCCCCCTCTCACTCTACCCTCCCAATCCACTCCCCATGCCCCTTCCCTATTCCCCTCTACCCCCCTCTCACTCTACCCTCCCAATCCACTCCCCATGCCCCTTCCCTATTCCCCTCTACCCCCCCCCTCTCACTCTACCATCCCTATCCACTCCCCATGCCCCTTCCCTATTCCCCTCTACCCCCCCTCACTCTACCCTCCCAATCCTCTCCCCATGCCCCTTCCCTATTCCCCTCCCCCCCCTCTCACTCTACCCTCCCAATCCACCCCCATGCCCCTTCCCTATTCCCCTCTACCCCTCCTCACTCTACCCTCCCAATCCACCCCCATGCCCCCTTCCCTATTCCCCTCTACCCCCCTCACTCTACCCTCCCAATCCTCTCGCCATGCCCCTTCCCTATTCCTCTGTACCCCCCCTCACTCTACCCTCTCAATCCACTCCCCATGCCCCTTCCATATTCCTCTCTACCCCCCCTCTCACGCTACCCTCCCAATCCTCTCCCATGCCCCTTCCCTATTCCCCTCCCCCCCCTCTCACTCTACCCTCTCAATCCACTCCCCATGCCCCTTCCCTATTCCTCTCTACCCCCCCTCTCACTCTACCCTCCCAATCCTCTCCCCATGCCCCTTCCCTATTCCCCTCCCCCCCTCTCACTCAACCCTCTCAATCCACTCCCCATGCCCCTTCCCTATTCCTCTCTACCCCCCTCTCACTCTACCCTCCCAATCCTCTCCCCATGCCCTTTCCCTATTCCCCTCTACCCCCCCTCCCTCTACCCTCTCAATCCTCTCCCCATGCCCCTTCCCTATTCCTCTCTACCCCCCTCACTCTACCCTCTCAATCCACTCCCCATGCCCCTTCCCTATTCCTCTCTACCCCCCCCTCTCACTCTACCCTCTCAATCCTCTCCCCATGCCCCTTCCCTATTCCCTCTACCCCCCCCCTCTCACTCTACCCTCCCTGTCCACTCCCATGCCCCTTCCCTATTCCCTCTACCCCCCCTCACTCTACCCTCTCAATCCTCTCCCCATGCCCCTTCCCTATTCCTCTCTACCCCCCCCCTCACTCTACCCTCTCAATCCACTCCCCATGCCCCTTCCCTATTCCTCTCTACCCCCCCTCTCACTCTACCCTCTCAATCCTCTCCCCATGCCCCTTCCCTATTCCCCTCTACCCCCCCTCACTCTACCCGCTCAATCCTCTCCCCATGTTCCTCCCTGTTCCTATATCCCCTTTCTCTCTCCCCCCCTCCCATCTCCGCTCTCAATCCTCTTCCCCTGCCCGAGTGTATATCCACTATCCCAGTGCATATCTCATATATCAGTGCATATCCCATATACCAGTGCATATCCCGTATCCCAGTACATATCCCGTATCCCCATGCATATCCCATATCCAAGTACATATCCTTTGCTGCAGTGCATATCCATTATCACAGTGTATATCCAGAATCCCAATGTGTACCCCATATCCCAGTACATATCTCATATCCCAGTATATATCCCTATCCCAGTGCATGTCCCATACCCCAGTACATGTCCCATATCCCAACACATTCCCCATATCCCAGTACATATCCAGCATCCCAGTACATGCACCATATCCCAGTACATATCCAATATCCCAGTACATACCCCCATATCCCAGTGCAAACCCCCTACCCCAGTACACATCCATTATCCCAATCCAAACCCCGTATCCCAGTGAATATCCCCTATCCCCGTGCATAGCCTGATACGCCCTTGGTCTCATCTCACTGATATTCCTCTCTTTTCCCCTTACTATCCTCCTCCTGCCGGCTCCCACCCACACCATTACTACCTCCTTTTGGTCGCCTATGAGATTACCGCCAATTACAAGTTTAAAAATGAACATGAATTACAGTAAATCATACAAATATATCAAATGGCAATAACCTCTATTAGATGTGCTTGAAAGTAGTTACATATTCACCCAGAATAGGAAGATATTGAATGTTGGTGAATAGTAACGTAAATTCTTTTTTTTTTCTTGAAGATTTATACTGCCTATCATGGATTTTTCGATAGAAAGCCCGAGCCTACACTTTTACCGACCCAAGGGATTTTTAACCTCCCACACCACATAGACATGGTATGAGAGCAACTGGCCTTTGATAACGCTGTAAGTTATACACAACGGTGGAAATCCAAATTGGCAGAGGTGGGGGGCACAGGGAATCGAACCACCGACCTTCAGATTAGGAGTCTGACCTAGAAAAAAGTCAGACACTCTAACCACTCTGCCACAGAGAACACCACAATGACCTTAGATGTTGTCAGGATGCAAAACTCCAATAGTAGTAATTGTAAAAACACAACAACAAAAACCACATCGCGCAATCAGCTAAGATGACAAGGCAACTACCGACATGAGAGAGACTATTGGTGTTCAGTGATGAAAACAAGGCGTTGTGTAACTTATTTGGCATGGACAGGGTAAATAAGCTATCACAAAAGAAAAAGAAAATATGGTTCATTTCAGGATTGGTACAAAGGCCTATCGCCTGATCGCACACGGTGAATATCTCCTTTCACATTGCCTCGATTGCATGTCACATACATTGGGGCATATCGCATATTGTGTTCATGGCATGTTGTAATTGGATATGCGATACTTTCATTACATACTGAATATGAAGGGTTCAGGCGCAAATCCACGTTAATGCCAATCCAAAAATTGGCATAAACATTGGATTCAAACTGTCAAAAAGTTAATCTTTTTACATTCCATAATCTTTGTTCCATAATCATGTCATCAGAAGACAAGTTAAATTAGTGAGAATTAATATTATTTTCATGTAAAAATCTTTAATTTTAATTGCATTTTTGGATCGGTGTTTACGTGCTCTTGCGCCTGAAATCTTCATATTGTATTTTTGTTAAATGTTAGCATAGTAATTGAAAAGTACACAAAAGGATATTCCTCAATAATGTCGGCGGACAATCTACTTTTTTCTTCTCACCGTCATTGAAAGTGTTGCACATTGGGACTAGTCTTTTTCATAGCTTGACTTTCCGTCATTTCCGGCTTGGTAACAAGCGGTAAGGATTCAGAAGCAAAGTTGCCTCCTATGGCTGTTGTGGGTTCCTATTTTAGAATCACAACTGACGTCACACATATCAAGTAGGAAAAACGCTCACCAATCGAAATGTAGCACTCATACAGCAAACAGAATTGGTCACTGTCGCTATCCTGCCTAACACAGAGCCGTAACTACCTGGGGTTAGTTGGCTGACAACATCTAAGGTCATATCAGGATGGGAACTGACTTGTGACAGTGAGCACTCACGGCGACTTCATAGTGCTGCCCCATTTGGAAATCAGGCTGCCACCACCATGACCCAATATCCCATTCAGTCACATTATCCTGACACTGAGCTAACCAGTCCTTGTCTTATCCTATTAATGCAGAGTGCCAAGCTAGGAAGCAACACGTATCAATTTCATAAGTCATTGGCTTGACTCGACGATCTCCCGCATTGAACTCCCGATCTCCCGCATTGGAGGCTTGCGCTCTACCAATTCGGCCACCGTGCTCCTCACTTCGACATGGTATTTCCATTCCAACCAGTGGTCCACAACTGGTTTATCCAAAGGTTGTAGTATGTGCTGTCTTGTCTGTTGGAAAGTGCATATTAAAGACCCCTTGCTGCTTATCGGAAAGTAACCTATGTGGCGGCAGCAGGTTTCCTCCAAAGAGATATGTCAGGATGACCATATGCTTGACAATAACCGATGATATAAAAAATCAATGCGCTCTAGAGGTGGTTTGGATGAAAGAACCCTCCTCCGTACGACCTCCTTGCGACCTCATTACGACCTACTACCGACCTCCTACCGATCTCCTTCTGACCTCCTTCCGACCTCCTTCCGACCTCCTTCCGACCAAAGCATTGGTCGCCAACCTCTGAGCGTCCATTTTGGTCGAAAAGGAGGTGGGCGACAAGTGAGGATCACTTCGCTACCAGTTGCAACCATTTTGCAACCTCTTTGCGACCAAGATGTTTGTTGTGGTCGCAAAGAGGTCGTAAGCAGTAGTATGACTGGGGTATAAATAACCCATTAGAAAACGTGTAGGAAGGCTGGATGATGAAAATAACCACATGCTTTTGCAATCTAATATGCAAGGCTACACATATTGTTGCAGATATTTTATCTTGACAACCAATCAACCAAGTCATTTCCCTATCCTAGAAATTCCGAGCAGCAGGCAGGCTAGCGACAGTGACCAATTCTGTATGCTGTTGGTTTGGACTCGTCTGTGGATTGACCTGATGACCTCTGACCTGGGACGCCACTTAGTCCAGTCCCTTAGAGGGATTATTGTACAGATGTGTCTACAAGCATGGAATTTGTCACAGGTGTAGTAGACCAGAACATACTACATTAATTGGTGAAGGGCACCGAAACCAAGCCTCATTAATGCCGCCATATTGACAAAATCAAAGATGGCCACCAAACCCTATTTGATTTTGTCATAACTTCATAACTAAAAGTCATAGGATCATGAGTGAATGCTCTTTTTCATAGTTTTCGGACCTTACACATTATAAATAAGAGCTCTTTTCTTACATAGAAAATATCATTTGGTTTATTGAGTGGTTAAAAGCATGTTTTATTCAAATTAAAGTTTTGACATCCAATAGCCGATGATACAAATTGATGTGCTCTAGAGGCATCGTTAAATACAACACTTTCCTTTTCAAATCAAAGTAATTGTTATGGTTATTTTACATCATGAAAAAAAACTAAAAACTAAGTAGACGCTCTATCCACTAGGCCAACCCGTCCCCATCGCATGCTCTAAAGAGAAAAACCACAAGGCTGGCATGTCGTGTTAAGCGTCATGAAATGAATGGAGGTTTTGCCAGGGGGCCATGCTGATGCTACATGAAAGCGAAGTTGTGAGGTTTGGATTCACTAACAATAACACTGAATACTCGGCTTTAATGGACAAAACAAGTAATAATCTAAAGCTGGTTCTGAATTGGATTACAGCAAAATAAAATGAGCTTTTACTCATACTCATTCATACTCATCCGCTACTGATTATGGTTAGGCTATAAGCCTGTATCAGGTCGAGGCCTGTCCAACTGTGACTTAACGGGGTCATAAACGTCAAATACTGGGTGTTTGCAATACTTATACTGCCTCCAATGCTTATCCAGCCTTGCTTTGAAAGCATCATGGGATGGCGCATCCACAACCTCTGGAGGCAGACCATTCCAGGCATTGACAATACGATAACTGTAAAACTGCTGTCTGACACTCTTGTTCGTTCTCCCTTTCTTCAATTTGAATCTATGACCTCTGGTGTTGGTGTCATCCATTTTTAGGTAAAAGGGAACATTGTAGATCGTGGCTAAATGTTGGCCGCATGATCCTCAGTCGAGTCAAACCAATGACTACAAAGTTTATATTTGTTGGTACTTAATCTTTGCATTGCATTACTGTATATTAAAGTTGTATAGTCTGATTGCTTTGAGTTGCTGTCATTTTCTGGATTACATATATTAGGTTGATCTTTATACTGTAATACTCTACCTTACAACAGTGGGATTGGTTGGTTGGTTGTTGGAGTTGTGTGTCCTGGAAACATCTACGGTCATATCAGGACCGACTTGTGACAGTGCGCACTCGCATCAACTTTATAGTTTTGCCATACCGGGAGACCAGGCCACCAACACCATGACCTGATATCCCACTCAGTCACATAATCCTGACACTGAGTCAACCAGTGTTTGACGTATCGTAGTAATGCCGAGTATCAGACTAGGTAGTGACAAGTATCAATTTTAATGTCATTGGTTTGACTCAACCAGGGTTCAAACCTATTTGCACCACAAGCCACGCTCTGAGGTCAGTGGGAGAAAATGTTGAGGTTATAGGGCATGTTATTGTATGCTCTAAGTTATAGAGAATGTCCACTACCAACCGACCATCTGATAGAAATGAACAGAACTAGTGTTACTGATAACAACGAAGCATTGTGCACCGCATTCTGTTGAAAAGGTCTTATAAAGGAATAACACCAGCTACCAACCCAGTTGTAAAATTTCCCGATATTTAGACATTGGAGGATAGTGTGAACTAGTCTATAGTAATTACAATTGTTATATAAAAAGGTAAATGGTATATAAAGCCAGAGGCATTTAGGTATTATGTGGTGCTGGTGATCCTTTACTGATTTAAAATAAACATTATGTAGTTATAGATAGTGTGAGAGGGGCACTACTTTTAGTGTGACAGAGCCTTGGGAGCTCTGCTCACATACCCCCTCCCCCCCCAATTGTGATTCATGGATCACTGCACACCCAGACACAGCAGGGCACTGTAGCCATAAACAACCAAGGTGTATATACAGGCAGGGTGGATGTTCATTGGTTGGTTAAATGTTCATTGGTTTGTTGAAGAATGGCCAGTGCAGATTGGAGGAGCTGATCAGGTGTGACAGCCATCTTGGATTCATGAGACTATATCGTAATAAACCTGAGGTTGTAATCTCTTCTTCTGTGCGCGTTCTACTCTACCTTTCTCTTGCCTGTAGTGATTTCATATTTAGCCTACCTACACAAGCACAGCTGCCAGCCATCGACTATACACAGTGAAGGCATTCGAAAGAACTAATATGGTGTACTCAGCAGCTCATCGTGCAAAATGCTGGCCTGGTGTTATTTTCATCATCCAGCCTTCCTACACATTTTCTAATGGGTTATTTATACCCCAGTCACACTACTGCTTGCGACCACAACAAACATGTTGGTCGCAAAGAGGTCACACAATGGTCGAAAATGATAGCGAAGTGATCCTCAAGGTGTTATAGAGGATTACCACCACCGACCCACCCTCAGACGGCATTCGGAAGAACTAATATTGCAGGCAGCAGCAGCTCACCTGATCACCGTGCAACCTGATCTGTGGAAAAGGTATTATAGTGAATATCCACCACCACCCTGCCCTTTGACGACATTGGGAAGAACTAATATTGCATGAAGTAACTGAGATTGCAAGATACTCTGTAGATAAGGTCTCATAGACGATATCTGTGAAAGTACAATGTCTGAACACTTTGACTTCTGGATTTATTCCCATCCAGTGCTCGCTGAACCGCCAGCTAAACTTTCCATGACGTCATCTCATTTACATACTCCTTTGTCTCACTCACTGTCTAGAACATAATGCATCTCATTAACATATATTCCCCACGTGTCTGGATGTCTATTACACATATATCACAATATCCACCGCCGAAGCAATAACTCTGTGAAAAAGGTCTTACAAGTAATATACGATTTCCAATGCCGACTGCAGTGGCAATAACTAATATCGTATGTATCAGCTCACTGTGAACGGCAAATGCTCCGTGAAAAAGGTCTAGATTACCAACCAGAGAACTATTGCCAGTATTGAGCTGGCTTGAGATTAGACGTATAGCCCAGGCTTATTTCCCTGATAAGTAAAGGTAAATAGCTGCCACTGATAACACTTCACGAACACTGGTATGGCTAGAAGACAGGTGAAAACAACTTTTCCAAAACAAATTGACTGCATCTGTTTCTTAGAATTATTACTAGTATTACTAGTATTAGGACCGTTATTAGTGCTATTTTTAGTACTACAGTATTACTAATATTATGCATATTCTCTTATTATCACTGCTATTACAATTATTATGCTATTTCATTATTATTAATATAATTATTATCATTATAAATGCGCTTGCATCATTATCATTACTATGACTGATATTATTACTATTATAGGTATGGATTTCTTGTTATTATTATTAATATTACCATTATTATTACTTTGCTGCTGCATTAATAGTATCAATATTATTATTATTGTTATGCATATGTTTCGTAGTACCCCAGAATAACTGATGTTTACTTGTTGTGCTGGGTTGTCGGTAAAGAAACAAAACCAGTCTTAGTATTACAATTATTATAAATATTGCTATTATTATTATGCATATGTCTCGTATTATTACTATTATTAGTATGATCAAATTTCCTGCTGGTTACTTTGCAGTTCAATAATCAGCACATTCAGCAACACAATTCGAAGTATTTCTGCAAAATCTGGAAGGATTCCTGTGTTCAACATATGTAGGATAAGCCTCGAACGCCACCTGATCCTGAGCTAAATCTAATTGCAACTTGCATGTGAACAGTGTGCAGCGTGGTCGGGGGGGGGGGGGGGCCTGTGAGCAAAGAAAGTCCAGGTCTCATCGGCTGTGCAGCAGATTTTCTACTAGTTTTAGCAATAGACAGTTTCCGCAGAGCTTGCGCACTGGGGTAATGGAAACGGTGTGTAAGTGTGTGTGTGTGTGATACTCCATCTCACTTGTTTAATTTATAGTCCTACATTTGTACGAGCGCATTATGACAACAACATTACGCTACCGAGATAGTAAACTGGAAGTGCTTCACAAAGGTCTTGCTACACTAAATAATACACGGTAGCAGTGGTGTACAGAGGTTTTCTGAAAGTTTGTTTTATTTAACGACGCCTGTAGAGCGTATTGATTTTCATATCGTCGGCGATTGGATGTCAAGGATATGGTCATTCTGACATATTTCTTTGGAGGAAACCCATTGACGCCACATAGGCTACTCTTTATGATAAGCAGCAAGCACTGGCAAGGGGTCTTTTATATGCACTTTCCCACAGACATGATCAGATGCTTTGTGATGCCGGGGTCGAACTCGTTGATTGTATGCCCCTAAAACTTGAGAATAGGGTCTAGTACTGAGAAGTATGAGCAAGTAAGACATTTATACCTACTCTTCCATAGTGCTTGATGGTCAGGGTTTAGACGCAAAGACCGCACACACCCTACACGGTTGCTAGGACATAAAACCCCAAGAAACAAACTAGAAACAAGCATGTTGGCATACTATGAAACCTTATCATTTAAACCCTGTATTCTATATAGTGCCTGCTGGCCATGTGTTAAACTGTGTTAAACCGTATTCTGTTACTAGGATATAAAACCCCCAACAAACAAGAAAGAAGCGTGTACTACCTACTATGAAGCCTGTTCTTCCATAGTGCCTGCTCCTTAAGGGTTAGACACTGAGACCGTACACACATTTGGCCACATGGCGTGGCCAAATGAGTTGAGCGTCCATCTCCTGTTTTTGGAGATCAGGGGATCCGAACCCATGGGTATGTGGGTTCGAACCCTGGTCAAGTCAAACCGATGACTTATCAATGCATACTTGTTGCTTCCTAGCCAGGCACTCATTATTTCTAGGATAGGGCAAGGACTGGTTGGCTCAGTGTCAGGAGGGAGGATAAAAATCCCTTGGGTCGGTAAAAGTGTAGGCTCGGGCTTTCTATTGACAAACTGTCTAATGGTGAAAACAAGTCTATTCAGACTTATCCATGATAGGCAGTACAAATCTTCAAGAAAAGAAATGTGACTGAGGGGGATATCAGGTCATGGTGCTGGTGGCCTGGTCTCCAAGTGGGGCAGCACTATAAAGTCACCATGAGTGCGCACTGTCAAAAGTCTGTACCATCCTTATATGACCCTAGATGTTGCTAGGACATAAAACAACAAGAAAGAAACAATCAAAATACCGTACACACCATATATACTCTACACCGACAGTGGCGCCACCTGGGAAATCCGCGCCATACCATGGTCAGCACTTCCGGTTCCGGCCAGATGCCTGTTATCCTTCCGCGCTCTTTCCTCACAGGCCACCTGGAAACACATCCTGCTGAGCGAAATATTCTCTGTTGCGCATGCGCAGCTTCTAATGCTCGACTGATACTAGTCGACGATGCAAGATACAATGCATTAATTATGCACTAACATGAACGGGCAGTATATTGATATATTCCCGATGGAATTTAATTATTTGCAATTTATGTGGAGTGTAAGATTTATATTATGCAAGTCTGCAGGACTGGTGTAGATAACACCGATATCGCCGGTGCTGCCTACAATATACTTGTATACATTCCTAGTCACTCGCGGACCGTGCACGGTGGCTGAATCGGTAGAGCGCGGGATAGCGGCTCATGGTGCCAGTGGCCTTATTTCCCAGCTGGACAGCACTATAAACTCGACATGAGTGCGCACTGTCACAAGTCGCTGCCAGTGCTGATATAACCTTATGTAAAGGCTAGGTCTCGAATCTGTGGTTGTGTAGGCAGGCTATAGTGAAATCAATACAGACAAAGAGAAAGGAAGAGTATAAAGTGTAAAGGCCCAGTCAGACCTTACGTACTGAGTACCAGACACCACCGGACAAAGAATTGTCTAGTCCGGTGGTGTCCGGTGTCAAACTGTTGCAACGGCCACCAGACAAAACGGACGCTAAATGGACAAGAAACGTACATTAACGAATAGCCAACGGACGAGAACCAGACGAGAATCGGACGGCAAACGAGTGTCAAATGGACGGACCGGACACCAAACGGACACCAACCGGACACCAACCGGACACCTACCGGACACCTACTGGACTGTTCACGGACACGCCAAAAACCGATGGACCGAATTCCCGCAGTACTGTCAATGGACAGGTTTTTTATTGGGTGCCGAGTCATGTTGGCATTCGAGAAAATGAGGCTGCAGACGTGGCTGCCAAAGAAGCTCTCGACAAATGCATTACACCTCTTCCCATTCCTCACACGGACCTCAAAAGGCACATCAGTGCACTCATAAGGAAAAAGTGGCAATTAGAATGGGATGAAGCTGTCATGAACAAGCTTTATGCAATTCAGCCCACCCTTGGCAAATTGTCAGGTGCTTGTCATAGAAATAGACGCGAAGAGACCGCTGTTGCACATATGCAAATTGGACATAGCTATTTGACTCATAGTTACCTTTTTAAAGCAGAAGACCAGCCAGAATGCATATCATGTGGAGTGCCTCTGACTGTGAAACATATTTTTATTGAATGCATTGACTTTGCAAATGTTTGAGCACAGTATTTTAATGTAGCAAGTATGAAATGTTTATTTGACACTGTTAGTACTGCCTTAGTTTTATCGTTTTTAAAGCATATTGGACTGTTTAATCGGTTTTAAGACATTTTGATGGCATTGTATAGCCCTTAGTGTGCTGATATGCCGTTAAGCATTTATTCATTCATTCTTCAGGATACAAAGCAGACACCTAACGGATGAGTAACGGACATGAAACGGACAAAACGGACTAAACAGACTTAAAACGGACACCAACCGTACCCTTCAGTCCGGTGGTGTCCGGTACAAGTTTTGTGCATGTTCAAAACTTGTATCGGACACCGCCGGACAACACCGGACAGATAACGGACATGCCGGATGCCAGCCATATATAAACTGTACATTGCCATATTTCACTGGACAGTGTCCGTTTTCTATCTGGTTCCTCAATCCGGTGAGGTCTGACTGGGGCTTTAAGGAAGAGAGAGCGTCAAGCCCTATGGTATATTATTTATATGGTTACATTGGTTCATTGTAGACTATCACCCCACCCCTTTCCCCCACTGGGAAACAAGCATTCTTGGCCCTACCAATAGGGATCCAGCATTCCTGGTCCCATGGCTACCAGTGGTCTGCCCACCACCAAGCTGTGTGCCCACCCACACCTGGCCACCACCAACCTTGACCCTGAGTGTGGTGATCCTACCCAGCAGAGGGGGGGGGGGGCGGAGGTAGGCCCTGAGTGCGGTTACACCCAGCCCTGCCAGCACCACTATGTCTATTTACATTTCACTCAGGCACCACTAGCACTTACATATATATGAGTCAGCCTCACGAAAACGGGCCAATCGGTGGTCAAGTGAAGATGTCGGCATCGCAATTCTTAAAAGTGTAGTGCATTTCTTTGTTTCATATTAAATTATCCTAGAAACAAATCAAGTTGTTTTATTTTCTCAACCTTTACATTCAGGATAAATTTAAAGACTTTCCAACACCTCTGTCAATGCTAAATCATAATTATCCTGATCGACGCCGACATCCAATCATCGATGCCGACAACTTTAACAGATATCGGCGTCGCAATTCTTAAAGACTCGTACATTTCTTTGTTTTATATTATATTATCCTAAAAACAATTCAGGTTGTTGTACTTTCTCGACCTTTACATTTAGGATAAATTTAAAGACTTTCCAACACCTATGTCAATTCTAAATTATAATTATACCGATCGACGCCGATATCCAAGCTTGACGCCGACATTGACCACCAATTGGCCTCTTTTCGTGATCCTGACCCATATACATACATGCGCTTGGTCATGTACACCTGTTTAGTAATAGAACATTTGCATTCCCCCGATGCCGTAAATCGGAATAGTTTACACTTAGATGTTGCCAGGACGTAAAACTCCTATAACAAACCAACCTAGTCCGCTCCTCGTTTTCGGCGGGAGCGGCTTGGAGGCCCCAGGGTGTGTCCAGGTAGGTAAACTCCCGCTCGAGCTGCTCGCGTGTACACAATTGTGGCTTTGAGTTCTACTCTCACATAATAATTGTATTAATATCCCTTTTGATGTCATCACTCTCACGACATATACAGTGATGTATAGGGCATTATACGAGTATAAAGTCATGGAAGGGAAATATTTGTTATATATATTACCGATTATATGTTTGATGCGTGTGACTGGTGGAGCTGCCACTGGCTCTCCTCGCACCTAACTGATATGAGAAATCCCACCTTTTTTTTGTTGTTCAAGTGTTTTTATTCCTCTGAATAACATGTTGTCAGTGCTAATGCACCGGTCTTCCAGCCCGTAATCACAATTGCCTCTACACAGTAAACACATCTACAACAATATACAGATAGACAATTACAGGAAAATAAGCAAAACATCGGTACATGAATGATAGGTAAAGAACAATATAAGAGAAAAAGAAACAAATGCGGAGAGGTAACTATGTTAGACTAGTAGTATAGAGAGGACCGATATGGGTCCATATTACGTAATCGTCCCGCGTCAGAGGACCGACGCGGTACAATGACCTTAGATGACCCATTGCATGTTTGCACCGCGGGACAATGGGAATCAGTGACCTGAGATGACCCATTGCATGTTTGCATCCTTTTTGACTGGAATGATGACGTCACTGTTCAGGTTGAACTCATTTGACCTTTTTGACTGGAATGATGACGTCACTGTTCAGGTTCTACCCATTGCATGTTTGCAGGACGGCCATCTGTTTTTGATTGAACTCATTTGACCTTCGCTTGCAGGATGGACAGATGTTTTTGGTTGAACTCATTTGACCTTTTTTGACTGGATTGATGACGTCATGTTTCTGGTTGTAGGATGGTTATCTGGTTTTTGTTGTTGTTGTTTTTTTGAATGATTTAACCTTTGTTTAACTGGAATGATGACCTCACCATTACAGTCATAATGCCTTCTTCATTAGGAGATGTTATACAATCTATTTTGCACGACACCGATCACACATTGATGGAGGATTTAACAAGATATAGGAATATACCAAGTATTCGCATTCCTTTGAATGAATATCATATTCACGACTTCATTGCTGTCTGGAAGGAAAACAGTTTTCATTCTCTACCTAAACATTTCCTTCCCCTGCTTACCGCATTGCAGGATTTTGAACAATTGATAAAGAATCACGATATTGATTATATCATTTTATATCATTCTTCTTCTCCTTCTTCTTCACATATTCAATCTCGCCCCCCAGGAGATCAATTAGATGTGAATAGAGCATGCATTCATATTATAGTTCATTGTAGCGGGATTGGAGTTTTTGATAGAATTAGTGGTGAATATTTTCCACAACTCACAGACACTTTTCAATATAATAATCTAATTTCTTGCGCTCTTAACTACGCACATAGATACTTTTCCTGTATTTTACTACCAAATAGAGTTTCATATTTTAAGGAGATTTCATTTGCCTTTAACCAGGCTCGACTACTTTCATATGGAATGCATTGGAAGTGGCCGTTTTTTGGATGGAAGAGTATGATGATTGATGAAAATGAGTTGACATTCCCCCACTCCCTTTCTCCCCCCTTCCACCCCCCCCTCCCACCTACCCACTCATCTCCACCCCCTCCCACCCAAAAGATCTCCTACCCCATTTGATTTGAATACTCCTCATTTCCATATCACCGGATTTGACGCTGCATATAAAACCTGCTGAGCTCCAGCCTACTCTCATCAGTTCACCTTTCACCATGTTCATGCAGAAGGGCATTCTGAAGTGCCCGAGATCGAATCCGATAAAAATTCCATCATCATCAGTCGCATCGCCAGCAGTGGATATGTCACTTGAACTAACGAGAGCTATCAATCTCAAGAGAACGAGTATGTATTCCTCCTCAGATAGTGAAGGGATGGAAGAAGAGGAGGGGGAGTTAACAATTATCGTTCCCTCCCCCTCTCCCTCTCCCTCTATACTTGAGGATGGAGTCGACACCTTCAAGAATCGGAAAATTGAGTTGAAGAAGAAGAAGAAGAAGAAGAATGAGGAAGAGGAGGAGGGGGAAGATTGGCTGAGGTGTAAGAAGCGTCGCAAGATCGCTTCATTCTTAGTTATTCCCCCGGGAATTGATATTTCGCATTTTGATGCCGCCAGCCTACCACTGGGGAATCAAGTTTTTGTGGAGCGCATTAGAGGAGCAGGAGCAAAACTTGGTATAAAGATCGCCCTATGGACTCGGTCTGGAGGAGATGACTTTGCTGGGGATGTCAGTAGCAAGCGGTATGACATCCAGGGAAGTGCAACGCCATCAGCAGAAACAGTTAATCCTGATGGAAGGACTCTGCTGACGAGCAGCAATCGTTATTTTATGGACTTTGATGAAAACGCCATCGCCATCCTGCTCGAGAGCATAGATGACATGCTTCTGGCCCTCAAAACAGCTAAAACAGACCGACGTTTTGGGGGTTTCCATGTTAACTTTGGATGTGGGGTATTTGGTGTGGTTGAACGCGATAGTTCCCGCATCGATTTTCGTAAATGGTTTGTTTTAAGTTCAGAAAAGCTGAAGCCGGTGGAGAAAAGGGCGCTAACAGCCTGCAAGCAGGGCTTGTATTTGAATGTTGCACAACTGGAAAAGTTAAACAAGTTCCTGAAGGAACAGCTCCACTCATTCCTCTTTCCTCATGGAGACTTTGAGGTAAAGTGTGATGTCCCAGCCCACAAACCCCATCAGTGCGATATCTGTACTCGAGTTGCACTATTGCCTATGGAGCTTCAGTTATCACAGTTGATGACTAAGGCTAAACTTGTCTGAGGAAGAGGAAGATGAAGGAAGAGGAATTAAATTACTAATACTACTACTACTACTTCTTTTACTGTTAGCATATTATATATATATATATATATATATCAAAGATGTTCATGCCATCAATCCATATCTTTGTTTAATAAAATCAAAACAAAACAAATAAACAACTTCTCTTTGTTATGTTCATTTATTTTCATATCGACTGAATATAAATATATTCATACTCTCTCTCAATAGCTCTCCATTTAACAATAATAATAATAATATTAATAAAATGATGCTGTTGAATATAATAATAGTAATAATAATAATAATATAAATGATAATGACATTTATTCCACATTTTTATACATGAAGATGTTGTTGAATAGAATAATAATATTCAAGGCTTCTATTCAACATTTTAGACAACATTTCACTTTGAATCATTTCTTTCATCGGGAAGAGTACAGTGAAAAATAAGGATATAATGAATATGCACATCATAAGAAGCACTCCCCAACATTTTCTTTTTCTCATTAACATAGTTAAAATACTATTTTCATTAGTTGAATTTTCATTAGTTGAATTTTCATCGCTATTATCAACTCTCACTTCAATATTCGCATTACACATGTTGGAAACAGTGAAATCTCCCTCTCTTGATGAAAGTTCAATTTTTTTGGAGGGAGGAGTGCATTCAGTTAAAACTTTCCACATGTCATCATCATCTTTTCCACCGATACCTTCTCATACAAGTTCATTCATTCAAATCAAATCAATGGTTATAGCTCTCATTCCGTCTAACAACTAACGCGTTTTCAAAAACATTTTTCATTTTATCTATTCTCACTCACTCAGTTACATGGATATTACTTTTCTTCCATCGATTTCATCACTATCAACATCATATTCTTCAACATCATAAGCAGTTCCTAATTCAAATGAGTCTACTCAAATGTAATAGTTGTTGTTTCATCATTCAAAAGAAAGTTTTACTTTCACCCCCTTCTTCCGCATCAAAGAAGAAGAAGAAGGTGGAGATAATGATCTTTTTTTTTTAAGGGGAAAGAATAATTTCACTTTTCTCCTTTGCTTAAGGGAGAAATACTCCCCTTCCAGTTCTACATTCTCTGAAAACTCCCCCTCTTTATTGCTCATAATGACAGCATCATCCTGTGTTTTGGGGGGATGATAAACCCTTTTCTTAGGAGGAAGAATATAAGAAACGAGATCTCTCATTGCAGATGCTTTTTTTTTACAACGTTCTTCTCGTTTTTTTCCCGAAAAGCTCGAATAAGATGAGGGGTTTTCCATATTGAATCCTCCTCATCTTCTCCCTCAATCACTAGCTTTTTTTCCCCTCCACATATATCAGCAGCAGCAATAACATCATCAATATCAGCAACAACAATATCATCATCAATATCAGCAACAACAATATCAGCAAGAACAATATCATCATCATCAATATCAGCATCAACAATATCAGCATCATCAATATCATCATCAAAATCAGCAACAACAATATCATCTTCATCAATATCATCAACAGTAGCAGTAATATCAACAATCTCATCATCAGCTACTTTATCATCTTCACCAGTAGCAGCATCAGCATCATCACCAGTAGCAGCACCATGCTGCATATCCATTCTCTCCACCAGCTTTCTAGCACACTCTAGAGCCGACTCGCTACTAGAGAGAGCACTATTTTGTTTATGTAATATAGCTATTGAAATGGGAGAAGTAAAATGAAGAGGAGGAGTGTGTAACTCCCTAAATTTTGAGTTCTCCTCATCCTCTGACTCTAGAATATCTCTCAAAGAAAGAGGGGATGAGGAAAAGTGTGAAGGAGTCAGAATCAGAGGAGAAGAAATATCTCCTGGCTTCACCATCATAATTTCTTCATCTGATAATGAATTTTCATTATTATAATTTTGATTATCTGTTTCAGGTAGATTTAAATTTGTGGCTAATGTCTCAAAGCTGAGTGAATTTGAACTGTCTACAAACTCATTAATCATATCAATCAGACTTTCATTAGCTAGTGGAGAAGGTGGAGCAGGTGGGGAGAACTCCATGAGAAAATTACTATTATTATTAGTGTCAGTGACAGAGATAATTCCACTGTTATCCGTTATATCTACACTAGGATTTGGGGTGGAGTTCTCAAGAGGAAGGAAGGAGCTGTTGTTCTCTTCATCATAACTAGAAAAGAGAATTGAGATAGGATTGGAGATGGAAAAGGGAGTATTGATGGGGTTAGGAATGGAAATAGGAATAGTTTTGGAGAGGGTTTTGGGATGGAGGATGGGGGAGAGATTGGAGATGGAGAGGGGAAGGGGATTGAAGGTAGTTTGAGGAATGGGAGTAGGAGAAGGAGGAGGAGGAGGAGGCATGGAAAAAAACAGAGGGAGTAGAAGTTACAGTGGGAATGGGAGTAGGAAGGTGTAACGGATTAGGAATAAGACTAGGGGAAGGAGAGGGAGAAAGGATTGGAATAGGAGAGGGAGAAGGAGAGGGAGACCAAAATCTATTCTTTTTGATTAAGTTTATCCTCCCATCCTCCTTTGTCTCCAGAATCATATCGCTTGGAATTAACACTCGTCGCATCACTGCATTGTTGCACTGTACAACAGCGCGCATTTTCCACATTGCGACACTCTGCGGGAAATGGAGGTCAGCACGACTAGCCAAACTTACTGCTGATAACTGAAGTTGGGCGCCTGCTGCCTCCATTTCCTCCAATGCACTCTCCAAACTGCCCAGAGCCAGAGACAGTCGTCGCACTCGATCTTTCATTGCAGCAATCGATACCGATTTCCGTCTTTGACTTGAGTGGAAGTACTTGAGCGCATCAGATCTAGAGAAAAAAGGAGAATATTAGAGTGAGAATAAATATATAATAATCAAATTCTCATCTGACAGTAGTATCTCCATTTTCTCAATCTATTTGATGAAAGTAAGATATTTTCATTTAGTAATACACACTATTCGAAAACGTGAAAAGTATTTGAAATCGTGAAAAGTATTTGAAAACGTGAAAATTATTTGAAAATGTGAAAAGTATTTGAAAACGTGAAACGTATATGAAAACGTGAAACGTATATGAAAATGTGAAACGAGACTAGACATTCAAACGTTCATACAAAATACAAACGAGTGAAAGATTGAATGAACGAATGATTATACGAATGAAAGAAACGTGAAAACTATTTGATAGATGAATGAATGAATGAAAAGATGAATGAATAGATGAATGAATGAATAAATGAATGAATAAATGAATGAATAAATGAATGAATGAATGAAGGAATATATTAATGAAAGAATATATGGATGAATGAATGAATGAATGAGTAGATGTCTGAGTGAATGAATAGATGAATTAAATTAATGTAATAAACGAATGAAAGAATTAGTGAATGAATGAATAGATGAATGAATAGATGAATGAATAGAGGAATGAATAGAGGAATGAATAGAGGTATGAATGATTGAATGAATGAATGAATGAATGAAAGGTGGAATGAAAGAATGAAAGGTGGAATGAAAGGTGGAATGATCGAATGAATAATGAATGACTGAATGAAAGAATGAATGAATGATTGAATGAATGAATGAATAATAGTATACTAATAATAGCGACTTACCCTTCTCCTCCTCCTCCTCCTCCTCCTCCTCCTCCTACTTCTCCTTTTCCTCGACGATGGATATACTTGTAGCTCGCTCCTTTAGACATGGTGGGACTGCTTCACTCACTCACTCACTGAACATAAAACTGTCAGAAATTCCGTTACTTGTCGTCTCCAGGGGTTTCCCCTAATTCGGCTTCCACTCCCAATTCCACTCCCGCTCCAAGAAGGGAGGAGGGATCGTCTTCACGGGGTGATGTATATCTCACGTGGTGTGATGTCAGTCTATCTCACTCGGTATGATGTATATCTCACTCGGTATGATGTATATCTCACGCGGTGTGATGTCTATCTCACGCGGTGTAATATCTCACCTCACACTATTGACGTGAAATAAAATATTTTCACTGAAGTGAAAAGATATCTGAGCTTCTGCTGCAACTACAGTTTTTATAGTCACAAGAATGCATAAACCCCGCCTAGTTAATTATGCATCATTCTCCCTCCCCATGATATTAATATTCTTCTTCATTTTGATTGGACGTTGTTTTTTTTTGGTTTTTTAACATTTTTTTGTATTGAGTGTCGGAACCTCCTTCTCTTATTTTTCATTGGATGGGAGGGTCATTTGAGTTGACACAAGTTAACTCTCCAAGCATATACCTCATTCCACTATCATCCCATACCTATTCCCTCCCACTCACCTCCCCTCCCATTCAGCTAACAGCTGAGGCGGAACGGAGTATATTCTTCAAGCATATACTCTGTGACTCCTCCCTCCCGCCCCTCGCAGGAGAGGACGCTGTGTGTGTATGTGTGTGTGTGTGGGTGGGGGGGGGTGAACAGGTTTACGGGACAGCTCGAGTGGTTTATGAGACTTTCACAGCCACCCCAAGCATCAACTACACCCAATTCTAACAGTCGAGTTTCCACAAGTGAATTCCCTCCATCTTCCCTCAACCACTCCACACAAGGAAGAGTTTTGATATTTATATATATATATATATATATATATATATATATATATATGTGTGTGTGTGTGTAGAGAATGAATATGGGTGACAATATGAATGTAATATGTGAGATATGTGAGTGTGTGTGTGTGTTCACTTCCCCTCCTACCCACACACACACACACACACGCACACACCACCCTACCACCTGTTTACTGCACATCACACCCACCCACCAAGATTCACAAAAATAAATAAAATTAACTATACGCCTTCATTTCTATATTTCATTATATTATGCATTATATTCATTTCGCATTTATTATTATTATTATTATTATTATTATTTTCGATAATTTTATTGATGAGAAAAAGAAGAACAGATAAGATAAGATTTTCTAAATGAAGTTTAGTGTGGTATTCCGTAGATAAAGGTTTGATTAAACGCGTCTAGACATTCTCCTCCAGTTTGAAAGTCGCTTTTCATTCAAGCAGCAGTTTTCCTCTAAAAAACTAGGTAAGTTGATTAAAATGTAATAAGCTCCCATGCTACTGGAGATGAAGTTAATCAAGAAAACACTTGGAGCAAATAAATGAGGTGGCATGACACATGCTCGGATTTAACTGGGCTGCTGCTTTTTATTATTTGCATGTATTAGTTGATTAAGCAGGGGACATTTCAATGGGGGACATTTGGTCATCCTCATTCCACTGCTCCTTGCACTATCCTTGTAATGCCAAACACCAAACCAGGTAGCGACAAGTATCAATTGTTATGTCATTGGTTTCACTTGGCCAGGGTTTGAGGCTATTTGGGTGTTAGGCTATTTGGGGTTGAGGCCATTTGGGTTTTGGGTTATTTGGGGTTAAGGTTATTTGGGTTTTAGGCTTTTTAGACTTTAGTCGATTTGGGTTTCAGGTTCGTTGGGTTCCAGGGTATTATTTGGTGTTCAGGCTATTTGGGTTTCAGGGTTTCTATTTGTGGTTCAAGCTATTCGGGGTTTCAGGTTATTGGGATTTTAATCTAGTTGGGTTTCAAGCTATTTCAGTTTTAGGGTATTTGGGTTTCAGGTTTTTGGGGTTTCAAGTTATTTGCGTTTCAGGCTATTTGGATTCCAGTCTCTTTAGGTTTCAGTCTATTTTGGGTTTCGGACTAATTAGATTTCAGGCGATTTCGTTCTTAGGCTATTTCAGTTTAAGGTTTGTTGAGTGTCAGGCTATTTGGGTTTCAGGCTATTTATAGCTAAGACATGAATGGACGACAGCTGTCCTCTTAGGATCTACTTTAATTATCCTCACAGGGAAGCAGTAAGATAGCACAATCCACCGCCAGAGGGCGCTTGCCTAAGTTGATGGCATTCCGGTGATGAGAGCTGAAGTGTAGTTCTTTTACTTCCTGTTTAACATGCTGTCCATAGTGGCTTTTCCATTCTCATCGTTCTAAATTTAACAGTAAAATAAAAGTACTGGATTAAATTTGCAGAGTGTGGTAAGAGCAGTAAATGTTCAGAAGCAAATCAGTCGTTTACATTTGATTCTACATGTTTCACTGAGATATTGGTGCACTTATTTTGTATTTTGTTGTGTGGTTGATTGTTGGAGTTTTATGGCAACATCTAAGGTCATATCAGGATGGGTATCGACTTGTGACAGTGCGCACTCATGGTGACTTTATAGTGCTGCCCCTGAGAGACCAGGCCGCCAACCCCGTGACCTGATATCCCACTCAGTCACATTATCCTAACACTGAGCCAACAGGTCATTGCCCTATTCTAATAATACCTCATGTGGTTCAGAAGGAACAAGTATCAAGTTCGAACATGTGGGTTTGAATCCACGTCCTAGCAACATCTAAGGTCATATCAGGAAAGGTACTGACTTGTGACAGTGCACACTCATGGCGATTTTATAGTGCTGCCCCACTGGGAGACCAGACCACCAGCACCATGACCTGATATCCCACTCAGTCACATTATCCTGACTCTGAGCCAACCAGTCCTTGCCCTATCCTAATAATGCCGAGCACATGGCTAGGAAGCAACAAGTATCAATTTTTAAGTCATTGCATTGACTCGACCAGGATACGAACCCACGATCCCACTGTCTACCAACAGAGGAGACGGACGCTCTAACTCATTCGGCCATCCCGTCTGGTCGCATTTAGGTAGCTCATAACAATAAAGCTAGCCTATTTATCGCAGAAAATGACAGAAACTGAAACCCATCGGTCTATGCAACTCTCGAAAAGCGAACTCTGCTTTCACAAGCATGTAGAGAATTCTTTACAATCTAATTCAGACTGGGTAATTATTCAATTAAATGCATATATCTGACTTTGTTGTGAGCATGCCCTGTGATTAAGTTGGCACCTAAGCATTCTATTTGAGTTATACATCTACGTCCATTGGCGTCAGCGTTCTGGGACCATCAACCAGACACGGGAAGTAATTAATGTGATGGGGTTTCACTCTCCACAATGACGTCGGTTTATGACGAGGTGAGTGACGGTGATGGAATATCGAGCAGAGAACAAAGGCCACATTCATGGCTTCCTACAATGTGCGCCTCTCAACAGGGCTCACAGTCTAGCACCTGTCTTGAACACAGTTTAAGACCTAGAATGGTGGCGTTCAATAGCACTCGAATATTTGTATAAGCTTCTGTCCTTCAAATAGTCATCATGAACTCTCCGATCATCCAGTCTGGCACCTATCTTGAACAGAGCTTACGTCCTAGAATGGTGGTGTTCATTAGTACTTGACTATCTGTACAAGCTTGTGTCCTTCAAATAGTCATCATGAACTCTCAGATCATCCAGTCTGGCACCTGTCTTGAACAGAGATTATGCCCTAGAATGGTGGTGTTCATTAGTACTTGACTATCTGTACAAGCTTGTGTCCTTCAAATAGTCATCATGAACTCTACGATCATCCAGTCTGGCACCTGTCTTGAACAAAGATTATGCCCTAGAATGGTGGTGTTCATTAGTACTTGACTATCTGTACAAGCTTTTGTCCCTCAAATAGTCATCATGAACGCTCCGATCATCCAGTCTGGCACCTGTCTTGAACAAAGATTATGCCCTAGAATGGTGGTGTTCAGTAATACTTGACTATCTGTACAAGCTTCTGTCCTTCAAATAGTCATCATGAACTCTCCGATCATCCAGTCTGGCACCTGTCTTGAACAAAGATTATGCCCTAGAATGGTGGTGTTCATTAGTACTTGACTATCTGTACAAGCTATTGTCCTTCAAAAAGTCATCATGAACTCTCTGATCATCCAGTCTGGCACCTGTCTTGAACAAAGATTATGCCTTAGAATGGTGGTGTTCATTAGTACTTGACCATCTGTACAAGCTTCTGTCCTTCAAATAGTCATCATGACCTCTCCGATCATCCAGTCTGGCAGCTGTCTTGAACAAAGATTATGCCCTAGAAGGGTGGTGTTCATTAGTACTTGACTATCTGTACAAGCTTGTGTCCTTCAAATAGTCATCATGAACTCTCCGATCATCCAGTCTGGCACCTTTCTTGAACAAAGATTATGCCCTAGAATGGTGGTGTTCATTAGTACTTGACTATCTGTACAAGTTTGTGTCCTTCAAATAGTCATCATGAACTCTCCGATCATCCAGTCTGGCACCTGTCTTGAACAAAGATTATGCCCTAGAATTGTGGTGTTCATTAGTACTTGACTCTCTGTACAAGCTTGTGTCCTTGAAATAGTTATCATGAACTCTCCGATCATCCAGTCTGGCACCTTTCTTGAACAAAGATTATGCCCTAGAATGGTGGTGTTCATTAGTACTTGACTATCTGTACAAGCTTGTGTCCTTCAAATAGTCATCATGAACTCTCCGATCATCCAGTCTGGCAACTGTCTTGAACAGAGATTATGCCCTAGAATGGGGGTGTTCATTAGTACTTGACTATCTGTACAAGCTTGTGTCCTTCAAATAGTCATCATGAACTCTACGATCATCCAGTCTGGCACCTGTCTTGAACAAAGATTATGCCCTAGAATGGTGGTGTTCATTAGTACTTGACTATCTGTACAAGCTTCTGTCCCTCAAATAGTTATCATGAACGCTCCGATCATCCAGTCTGGCACATGTCTTGAACAAAGATTATGCCCTAGAATGGTGGTGTTCATTAATACTTGACTATCTGTACAAGCTTCTGTCCTTCAAATAGTCATCATGAACTCTCCGAACATCCAGTCTGGCACCTGTCTTGAACAAAGATTATGCCCTAGAATGGTGTTGTTCATTAGTACTTGACTATCTGTACAAGCTTGTGTCCTTCAAAAAGTCATCAGGAACTCTCTGATCATCCAGTCTGGCACCTGTTTTGAACAAAGATTATGCCCTAGAATGGTGGTGTTCATTAGTACTTGACTATCTGTACAAGCTTCTGTCCTTCAAATAGTCATCATGAACTCTCTGATCATCCAGTCTGGCACCTGTCTTGAACAAAGATTATGCCCTAGAATGGTGATGTTCATTAGTACTTGACTATCTGTACAAGCTTGTGTCCTTCAAATAGTCATCATGAGCTCTCCGATCATCCAGTCTGGCACCTTTCTTGAACAAAGATTATGCCCTAGAATGGTGGTGTTCATTAGTACTTGACTATCTGTACAAGCTTCTGTCCTTCAAATAGTCATCATGAACTCTACGATCATCCAGTCTGGTACCTGAGCTTATGCCTTAACATGGCGGTGTTCATTAGCACCGGAATATCTGTACAAGCTACTGTCCCTCAGATAGTCATCATGTCCATGTATCCCTCTGACTCAAATCATTATGAAATTTGGTCTACCAAATGGGTTACCCGACTAGTATGGATAAGAGCGCTGGCTAGCTTCCCGCCTGGCACATCATTGGTTCGATCTCCGGCCGAGTCAAGTCATCATTTCTTGTGAACTCGTCGATGACATGTAAGTCCAATTTGTGCTCGGAATGTGTGGTAGCATGTGTAGCTGCAGTCAGAGTCTCGTAGGTGAAGGAAACAATCTTTTCCCTGCCGTTGCTTTTGTTTAGATTGAGATATATGATCAGTTTCAAACTGTGGTATGCCTTTGCGAATAGAGGCATGCCATGAACTCTTGTCCTTGGCCACTATTTCCCAGGTTGTAGTGTTGACATTAGATGTCTTCAAGTTAAGCAGTACTTCTATTAGCAATCTGATGACAAGTTTATTTTTTGTTATTTTATGTCCTAGACAAATCTAAGTCATATAGGGTGGGTACTGACGTGTGACATTGCGCACTCATGGTGATTTTATAGTGTTGCCCCACTGGGACACCAGGCCGCCATCACTATGACCTATTATCCACTGAATCATATTATCCTGACACTGAGTCAACCATTCCTTGCCTATCCTAATAATGCCAAGCAAGTATTCATTTTTAACAGGCCATACGTACAGGCCTATGGACATGTAAATACACTAGGCTAGTATAGAATTAAGTAGAAAAAGCGGAAAACTCTTCCCAAGAAAACCCCAAAACACTAACATAGAACCTTAAGAAAACAACACACATAGTAATAAGAATAGAACAAAAATACAATGCCAAGAGGGCCCAAAAAAACTAACATAGGCTACTAAATGTAACAACAGACTATCTATCTGCTACTGAAATGCAGACAATCAAATAACTTATCACCAGCTACTGTTTGATAAGACAACATCAACACTACAGCTGGCCAGCATTGAAAATAAGCCTGGGTACCCGGGCTTACATGCTATGGACAGTATAAATACAGCCTCAATAAAAAAATAAATAACAAAAATAAAAGTCTGGTTTGACTCGATAAGGGTTCGAACCCACAAACCCATGGGTTTGGATCCCCCGATCTCCCAAAAGAGGAGACGGACGCTCAACTCATTCGGCCATCCAGTCTGGTCTGCTCACAAGTAGCAGATTCCATATCTTCTTTGCCATTCTTCTAGAGCGATGTTTGCAAGCTGTTAGATATTATATTCATGATTGACTTCAATAATCTTCACCAATCAGGGTACTAGGATGAACTCTTACATCCTCTGGCAACCTATTCCCACATTATGTAATTAGCTTGCCAGAAGATGTAAGAAAAGCAGCATCTCTTGACAAATGTAATCCGTTTGCAGCACTCACCGCATTTAAGCTAGAGTTTGACGCTAAATGAAATGTCACTATCCTTCAACGATTTGTATCCTAATTATAATTATGTGATATCATCTAAACTTGACACCAACATGCCGTCTCCATCAGATTCCTGAAATGCCTAGTTAGATTCAGTAACGAATTACAATGGCGGGTCTATTGCAATATGGCTGTCCAAAAGACACTTCAAAGTCATCACCAGTCTACCAAGGATGTAATAATCCAAATTCCTCATAGTATATTTGTTTAAATTACTTTAATTTGGCTCGTCAAGCAAAACAAATAAAACTAGCATGTGGGGTTTACAAACCATTTAGTACGTCATCGATGTGAAAGTTGCAGAATCAGAATACTTCAAGTTTCTGCTATTTATCTTAGATAAATATATTAGATCGATTATTGTGAATTAGTTTTCTTTAATTTCCAATAATCTTTTTTTTTTAAATGTTGACTGTGGAGATATTTGAGGTGAACACATGCTAAATCAAGAGTAGCCAGATAACACGCCACACAGCTACATACAAGCATATGATATGTAAATAGGAGTAGGCTAGTCTAGTAATAAGAGTAGAACTAAATAAAATACATATATGCCAAGACAATTTAAAAAAAACTAACATAGGCTGCTAACCATACCAGCCAATTATCTATCTGCTACTTAAATGCAGGCAATCAAATAACTTAACAGCAGCTACTGTGTGGTAAGATAAAACCAACACTACAACTGGCCTGGGTACCTGGGCTTATATGCTATGGACAGTATAAATACAGCCTCAATAAAAAATATAAAAAATTAATGTTGGTGCACATATAGGCTTCAGCAGTGACAGGTTCTATGAATTTGTCGGTGTATTCATTCTATGTAGCAATAAATGTTTAATAAGTGCACTGCCGCTAGGAATACTAATAGTACCTCAGGATGAATCATAGATTTGCTCTTAAATATCCATCTATGCCCTCAATAAATGCGTAATAAGTGGTGTCGTGGGGGTGATGAAAATTGGAAATATTGCGCCTAGATCGGGACTCGAACCCACATCTCTTTGCATTCCGGGCCAGTGTGTTAACCATTACACCACCTAGGCTCCCTGATATCACCATACTACCCATAGCTGTCTATGTGGTTACTTGCCTGGGAGGTCAGTGCAGACTACTACACTCGTCCCCCTGGAATTGTAAGTCTTTTAATACTTACAATTACATACATACAGGCAATGCACTTACATATATACATACACAGGGTAGGTTCAACAACTATACAGCGCATAGCTTGTACAAGATCATGCTCATGGCAAGCAGTGTCATGGGGGTGATGAAAATGGGAAATATTGCACCTAGAGCGGGACTCGAACCCACATCTCTTTGCATTCCGGGCCAGTGTGCTAACCATTACACCACCTAGGTTCCCTGATATCACCATACTACCCACACCTACCTGTCTATGCGGATCCTTGTCTGAGAGGTCAGTGCAGACCACTACATTAGTATAATATCTAAATCAAAAAGTGAAATTCTTTTTTTTTCAACTCTAACATATATGCACATCATGTAAACCTAAGGATATTGAACCCTCATCACGTGTATGTGACCGGGTCGTTTACCTATAGGCTGGGCAGGGGCCACAAAATCTAAGGGGGCTCTGGCCAAGGTGTACAATACTGTCTACACTGTCAGAGGCCTTTGGGACAGGCTTCACAAGTGGAATAGCATAGGGCCTCTCTTCATCTGAATCCGGCACTGGTCCAGAATTTTGGCATTCCAGTCAAAATTAATATTGTGTGCTTCTAACTTTTACTTTAAATTTCTTCAAAGTTAAGCATTTATAATATAAGTTAATTCAAACTAAACTAAGGTTATATATTAATGATTATGCTAATATACATTGCGCAGCTTCAACTAGGGAACCATTATATTTTACTAGTGGCTTAAAATGGTTACTCTGGTCCCCCGGCCTTTTTTAACACAGACGGGTGTTTCAAAGACTAGGCACAGAGGTGGGTGGATGTTTCTTGTGTTTTTGTTCTGGTATTATCATCCACTTATCGAAGGATGATTACAATATCATGGACAAAGAAGATCACCAACAAAGCAGACAAAGAAACTTATTTATTTTGGCCACATCATTCGTCAGAGTTCAATATACCGTACATTGTTGGAAGGGAAGGTGAATGGCAGCAGAGGGAGAGGGAGACCAAGAACATCATGGTTTACAAATATTTCACAGTGGACAGGCTTGAATTATTCACAGTCTATCAGAACAGCACACCATCGGGACAAGTGGAAAACCATTGCATCCAACGCTCGACTAGAGGACGGAACTATTGATTGATTGATTATCATCCAGTTTTGTCATCGGCAACTGTATACTCCTGCAGCACTGTCTGTGATGGGGTTGCTAAGCAAACCATTAGAAAAAGTGTCAGAAGGCTGTGTTATGGAAATAACTACATGATTATGCTAAATATATTGTTCAAATACTTATATATCATAGGCCGCTGTTATTAGGGTGAATAATTTATGAAATCATGCAGATTAATGGATTGTAAATGCTTAGTGATGGGTAGGTAGCATCAGAATCGAGCTAGGATTGGTAGGTTCAGTATCAGAATACAGGCACATCGCTTGTGACTGTGTAGGTGGTGTGCATACTTTTTGGGCGATGGAATAAAACGTTATAGTGCATAAAACATACATACATTTACATCATATATTTTAATTTTAAAATGTAATCACAGGTGGTACGCATCTGTATACCTGTGTATATGGAAGCTAGGCCCCTGGAATAATATGACCTGAGTGGGATATCGCATCATGGTGCCCCTGATGATCCACAGTGTCCCAGTCGGGCAGCACTATAAAACTAGCAAAAGTACGCAACTGTCACAAGTTGGTACACGTAGTACTGAAATATGTTGCTAGGACACAACACCTTCCAAATTATGGTGTTCCTGCACTGTTTTTTTGTTTGCCCTTTTATTAATAGTAACCACATTTTATGATTTCTTTTTCCTTTGAAGTCAATATAATTTTATCTTCCCTATGATATGTTTTGTTACTGCCAGAGTACTTATCTGAGCATCGCTGCTACCCAGGTTGCGTCAACCGTGTGTACCCAGAAGCGACAAACCCACCATAGTAGCAAAAGTATAAAGGCACATATCGTTCGAACCCGGGTCGAGTCAAACTGATGACTTAAAAATTGATACTTGTCGCTTCCTAGCCTGGCGCTCGGCATTATTGGGATAGGACAAGGACTGGTTGGCTCAGTGTCAGGATAATGTGAATGAGTGGGATATCAGGTCATGGTGCTGGTGGCCTGGTCTTCCAGTGGGGCAGCACTATAAAGTCACCATGAGTGTGCACTGTCACAAGTCGGTACCCGTCCTGATATGACCTTAGATGTTGCTAGGACATAAAACAACAACAAACAAACAAACAATTAATATAATGCTCCATTTAATAATATATGCATAGAACCTTATACAGACACATATGAGATGTATAAACATCAAGTGAGTATAAAGGCAAGGAAGGGAATTGTTATTATTATTATACATTATTGTCACTGTGCATACTCTCTGTGGGTGCTTCCCGCCCCCGACATCACGTGAGTAGTGGAGCCGCCAGCAGCCCCATCGTCTCCACGGTTGCGACAGTCACTCGCACCTCAGGATTTAGTTTTAGAACTAGGGCTTAATATTCCTTGGGACAGAATGTGTTGGTTTGTTGTTGGAGTTTTACGTCCTGGCAACATCTGAGGTCATATTAGGATGGGTACCGACTTGCGACAGTATGCAATCATAGTGACTTTATACTGCTGCCCCACTGGGAAATTAAGGCAACGGCACCATGATCCGATATCCCACTCAGTCACATTGGTCGTAATGCGAGCATTGCGCTTGATGCGTGGAGAGGAAGAGACCCTCCCCCCGCCTCCCCGGTCGTCGCGCAGCATTCGCACCTCGCGCGACACCCGCCTCTCAGCCTTCCTCCTCCCCCCCTCCCCCGGGCCCGCTGCTTTCGCACCTCACCTGTCACCGCCCTCCTGCCTCCCTTATAAGGCCGCCCGCCGGCCTCCCTCACTCATTCGCCTTCGTGCCCTCCTCCGCGCTCTGCCCTTTTCCTCCACCCACCTACCCAACTTTCTCTACCTACCCTCTTTTTTCTTACAGCTGGTGGAGGGCTCCTCGGCGCCCCCCCCCCTCACATGAACTCATTCACCTCTCTGACATTTGCTCCTTATGAGCCCTTGATATACTTATTCCTTGTTCACTGCTCCTCATGAGCCTTACTTGCTTGTTTCCTTACTGTGCTCCTCTGTTCATCCTCACTGTGCCCTACCCTCTGTTGCCAGAGGCGTCCCAATAAACGCCTCCTTTTTCCCACCTCCGCCTTGCCTTCTTCCTTTTCGCGCATCATCCTGACACTGAGCTAACCAGTTATTGCCCTATCCTATTAATGCTGAGCACCAGGCTAGGAAGCATCACTTTTATAAGTCATTTGTTTGACTCGACCGGGAACCAAACTCCCAATCTTCTGCACTGGAGGCCTGTGCTCTAGCGATCCGGCCACCGCGTCCGGTTGTCATGTCCATTTATCATACTGTAGCCGGCCTTTATATTTATATAAATATTTATATCTATATATATGGGTCGTTCTCAGAAACTGTACCACTTGAGGTAGTCTACTTGAAATGCATATTTCAAAGAAATCCATTATTGGAGTGTCAATATTTAGATTTCATCATTTAGCCCAAAAATGTGGAAGATATTTTTGATCAAAAGTAAATGTTAATATTGTGTATTATGTAACTTATTGGGATGGATGTAGCTAAATAAATAGAAAATTACATCACTAATATGTGACATTGTCAACGGCATTCAAAAGAAAGTGTCAGAAACTTAATGAAAACCTCTGAACAACAGCACATTTCACTTCAAATGGTCAGATACAATGTCTTCATTAAGTTGAAGACATTTATTTCTAAATAAATTATAAAAATTATTAAATAGGTGACCTTTTCTGGAGTTATTAACATTGTAACATTTCGTTTCCACTTGCAAATACTATGAAACTCTGTATCAAACACTGAGTCAAATACAGTACTGGAATTATTTTCACCATTTGACAGTCTATGCATGGACCCAGTTATGGTATAGTAAAAGATCGATCCTGAAATTGCCCCTAAACATTGAAACTTGAGCTGAAAATTTGTGTAAAATTGTTGATTCCACTTGCTAATATTTTTCTGCTTTTCTCTTTAATCATCACAAATAAGACAACATCATAGCAATGAGGTTTCAACTTATTATTACTACTGTTTATAGAGCAAGTGGCCTGTGAAATGTCCTAAACATGTCAAGCTTTGTCTGGAAAATATTTGATTTTGGAGTCAGATTGGTTTTCAATCTATACTACTATTTATTGGGTGTGAGCATCATTTGACCTACTTAAAAATGTCAGAATATGTTTATTTTCAATTATTCAGATGCAAAAGGACATACACATTGAGGAAGCTTGTATATAGGACTTTGACAGCATTTTGATGTTGTGGTACTGATGTCACAGTATTGGTACACAACTTCTGAGAACAACCCATATACATATGTATATATGTATATTTCTCTATTTATAAGTTAGCACCAAAGCTTGGCAGTGCCCAGGCTGATGGTTGGGTTCTAATTCTAATTCCAATGGCGAGTTTTCCATGTGAACCGCCAGACTGCGTCAGTCCAAATGTTGTCTGCTGCTCTTACGTCATTAAGCCGATGTCACCAGTAAGCCGAGCTGGATTTTAGTCCGCCATGTCAGTGTCACAACACGACACCATGCCCTTATCGCCTACCACCACCCACCATCCACTCACACTGCCCCACACTGCCCCACACTGCCCCACACTGCCCCACACTGCCCCACACTGCCCCACACTGCCCCACACTGCCACACACTACCACACAGTGCCCCACACTGCCCCACACTTCCCCACACTGCTCTACACTGCCACACACTGTTCCACACTGCCACAAACTGCCATACACTGGCCCACACTGCCCCACACTGCCCCACACTGCCCCACACTGCCCCACACTGCCCCACACTGCCCCACACTGCCCCATACTGGCCCACACTGCCCCACAATACCCCACCCTGCCCCACATTTCCCCACACTCTCCCACACTGTACCACACTGCCCCACACTTCCCCACACTGCCCCACACTGCCCCACACTGCCCCCACACTTCCCCACACTGCCCCACACTGCACCACACTGCACCACACTGCCCCACACTGCCCCATACTGCCCCACACTGCCCCACACTGCCCCACACTGCCCCACACTGCCCCACACTGCCCCACACTGCCCCACACTGCCCCACACTGCCACACACTGCCACACACTGCCCCACACTGCCGCAGACTGTCCCACACTGCCACACACTGCCCCACACTTCCCCACACTGCCCCACACTGCCCCACACTGCCCCACACTGCCCCAAACTGCCCCGACACTGCCCCACACTGCCTCACACTGCCACACTCTGACCCACACTGCCCCACACTTCCCCACACTGCCTCACACTGCCCCACAATGCCCCACACTGCCCCACACTGCACCACACTGCCACACACTGCCCCACACTGCCCCACACTGCCCCACACTGCCCCACACTGCCCAACACTGCCCCACACTGCCCCACACTGCCGCACACTGCCCCACACTGCCCCACACTGCCCCACACTGCCGCACACTGCCCCACACTGCCCCACACTGCCCCACACTGCCATACACTGCCCCACACTGCCCCATGCTGCCCCACACTGCCACACACTTTCCCTCCTCCACTCCCACCCCTTACCCCGTACCACTGCTCTTCCAACCTTCCAAGGTGCGTCCCCATATTCCGCTCCCCTCTCCCTCTCCCTCTCCCTCTTCCTCTCCCTCTTCCTCTCCCTCTCCCTCTCCCTCTCCCTCTCTCTCTCCCTGTCCCTCTCCCTCTGCTCCTCCCTGTCCTCCTTGGCAGTCATTTTCCCCTCTGTGTTCTGCCCTCCTGCTGTCCCCACCTCCTAACATCCTTCTGTTGGCCTCCCATCCTCCCTCAGTGTTCCCTCCCATCCTCCTATTCTCCTCTTGTTCTTCCTCCCCCCTTCCTCTCCCCTCCTCCTACACCCCACGCTGCCCTCTCCCTCCTTTCCCACGACAGACCCCTCTTCCCCACTACCTACCCTCCTTCGCTACTCCCTTGTCCCCCTACCGGACGCGGTGGCCTAATCGGTAGAGCACAGGCTTCCCGCGTTGAAGATCGGGAGGTCAAATCCCAGTCGAGTCAAACCAATAACTTATCAAATTGATACTTGTCACTACCTAGCTTGGCCCTCAGCATTAATAGGATAGGACAATGACTAGTTAGCTCCGTGTCAGGATAATCTGACTGAGTGGGATATCGGGTCATGGTTCCTCCAACCTGATTTACCAGTGGGGCAGCATTATAAAGTCACCATGAGTGTGCACTGTCACAAGTTGATACCTATCCTGATATGACCTTACATGCTGCCAGGAGATCAAACTCCAAGAACCAACCAACCTACCCTCAATCCTTCCCCCTACCCACCCAACATGGTCGTCTCCCAGAGTCCTCCCATCCTCACCAAACTTCACCCCACACCGCCCTCTCTGTACACACACCTGTCATTCTGAACGATGAGGCGTTTGTTTCGCATTAGCGCAAATAACCCAACATCACTGCCAAATCATTTGCATCGCCGCCAAATAATTAACATCTCCGCGAAGTAATGAATATGTGTTGTGGTGTTATCATGTAAGCTAATGGGATAAGCTGTTCATTCTAACATCACTGACTAAATTAAGTCAGAATCTTGAAGATGTATATTGCCTATCATGGATAAGTCTGAACTGTCCTGTTTTCACCATTAGACAGTTTGTTGATAGAAAGCCCAAGCTGACACGTTTACCAACCCAACGTATTTTGAACCTCTCACACCACATGGACATGGTGTGAGAGCAATTGGTCTCTGATGACACTGTAAGCAACCATCAATCAATCAATCAATGACATTGTAAGCTATACCAAGTCTGACAGGGTTGGTTGATTGTTTGAGCTTTAGATACTGGCAACATCTAAGGTCATATCAGGATGGGTATCGACTAGTGACAGTAAACACTCATGGTGACTTTATAATGTTGCCCCACTGGGGCACCAGGCCACCAGCAGGGGACCGGTTTGTGTTTGTTGTTGTTTACGTCCTAGCAACATTTAAGGTCAAACCAGGACGGCGGAATAAGGAAATGAATACCATAAAGATATCAAAGAAGTAGATATCCTCATAATGTCTAAGTCATATTAATATCATCTGCACATTTTAAGTGTCATAATCGGATGAAAGAATCCTGTTTTTCTTCTACCTGAAGCGCTCCACCTGATTGGACATGACATATCCACCTTAGATATTTCTGCATTTATTGAACTTTCACGAGTTCGGCTCACGCAGTTCCTGTCCCATTTAAAGTTACATAATCCGATAACATCATCACATGTCCAACTTAAATACTGGCAAACTTATGGTCAAATATTCCGATATATGGCATAGGGGGAATGCAAATGTTCTATTGCTGATCAGTGTATGTGACCAGGTGCATATATATATATATATATATATATATATATAAATATGTGGTTATAATGTATTATATATATGGGTTGGTGGTGCCTGAGTGGGATGGAAATAGACATAGTGGTGCTGGCAGGTCTGGGTGTGAGTGCACTCAGGGCCTACTCCCTCTGCTGGGATAGGGACCACCACACTCAAAGGTCAAGGTTGGTGGTGGCCATTGGGCCATACAGCTTGTGGTGGTGGGCAGACCACTGGTATCCATGGGGACCAGGAATGCTGGATCCCTACTTGTAGGGCCAAGAATGCTTGTTTTCCATTGGGGGAAAGGGGTGGGGTGATACTCTACAATGAACTCATGTAACCATATAAATAATAAACCAGCGGGCTTGACTCTCTCTTCTTCTTACACGTTATATATACACTTCCTTTCTCTTTATCTGTATTGATTTCACCATAGCCTGCGTACACAGCCACATATTTAAGCCTTAGCTTTTTACATTATGAAGCATTTGGTGCTACATAAAAGGGCATAATAAGTAAATTTAATAGAAACTGTTACTGCTTAAGCCTTTGGGGTTACAGCTTTTACATGCATGCCACAATTAATTGTGCATGGTTATACGTTAAATATATCCTAACTTAGTCATCTATAGGACAGGTACATTATGATAGCGTAATAGTTTGTCTTTAGCTGTCTCAGTTATTAGGAAGTGTTCTTTGCGTGGATACATTCTTCAGATGGGAGGTGACATTAAGCTCCAAGGTAATATGGGGAGAGTTAATGGTTCATTCATCTTAGTAGCTAAATGTTATCATTTTACGGTATTGCCATCATTAGTGGACTATAATGTCATCATCATTTGAATATTGTGAGTACAGTCACTACAAATACAACCGGAAATACAATCATAAATGTAGTCAAAAGCACAACCATAAATACAATAATAAATGCAGCTATTAATACAACTGTAAATACAACAATGAATACAACAATGAATACAACAATGAATACAACAATGAATACAACAATGAATACAACAATGAATACAACAATGAATACAACAATGAATACAACAATGAATACAACAATGAATACAACAATGAATACAACAATGAATACAACAATGAATACAACAATGAATACAACAATGAATGCAACAATGAATGCAACAATGAATACAACACTGACTACAACAATGAATACAACACTGAATACAACAATGAATACAACAATGAATACAACAATGAATACAACAATGAATACAACAATGAATACAACAATGAATACAACAATGAATACAACAAGGAATACAACAAGGAATACAACAATGACTACAACAATGAATACACCAATGAATACAACAATGAATGCAACAATGCATACAAAAATGAATACAACAATGAATACAACAATGAATACAACAATGAATACAACAATGAATACAACAATGAATGCAACAATGAATGCAACAATGAATACAACAATGAATACAACATTGGATATACCTCAAATAGAGGGATGCATATAACCATGAATACAACCATAAATACAACCATAAATACAACCATAAATACGTTGTTTATAAAAAGCAACTATCGCTTTTTGTTGATGCGCTCGAATTGACTGGTAAAACAACCAACTTTCGACTCTAGTCGATCACCAAAAATATTCAGTGACCCATAAGTGTGTTCACCTTTCAGTTCTATTTAAATAGAGAAATCTTCTCCGAATGTTTAGATCTGGCCTTAAATAACTCGCAGAGATAGCTCAACTACCGGCGGACCGAAGAGATTCGGGGCTGCCTCAACGCTTCGCAGTTACAACGTTGTAAAGATGTCCCCAGCTTCTACAACACTCCCTACTGAAGTTAAGTTTTCAACCAAAGATCGGGCCGATTTATCGAAGCCTCTTTATTAATGTTGCAGTTCTGCAACCAGTAACCATCGTAAGGTTACAAACCACCCCCAAAGTCAAAGATTGTTTCACTATCCATGACTTACCACAGTCAGAAATAACCCTTATATTAATGAGAGCATAATAATATCGTGGATAGTATGTGCATAATACTTTCCCTAAAGTTGCATAGTCTGATGGTTTTGAGCTTCTGTCCTTTTCTGACATAAATATATTAGGTTGATTGCTATAATCTACCTTCCTTTAGTTTGAAGTCAATTATTTTTAAATGGCTAACTTTTTAGATATTTGAACTTGAACTTACCAAATTAATGTTGGCAAACATGCCAAAACGCCGGCACCATATTGTGCATGTATCTAAGTTAGATATGTAGAATCAAATCTAGGTAATTATTTTGGTTCTGAATATTTAATGTTTTCATCGGACTATGCAGCTTTAAGAATCATATTAGCAAGGTAATATCCTCACTAATGACATCCATAATACTTTAACAGTATGCACTGACCTCTCAGGCAAAGAGTCATATAGACAGGTAGGCGTGGATGATGTGATTGTGTCAGGGAACCTAGGTAATGTAATGGTTAGCATGCCAGCCCTGGGATGGCAAGAGGTGCGGGTTCAAATCCTGCTCTAGGCACAATATTTCCCATTTTCATCATGCCCATGACACTGGTTCCGTGACCAGGATCCGGTGCAAGTTAAATGGTGTATGTTTGTTGAACCCATCATGTATATGTATTTGCATTGTCTATATATAATTGTAAGCATTAAACAACTTATGGATGTTGGTTGTTGGAGTTTTATGTCCTGGCAACATCTACGGTTATATGAGGATGGGTACCAACTTGTGACAGTGCACTCTCATGGTGACTTCATAGTGTTGTCCCACTGGGACAGCAGGCCACCAGAACCATGACCTGATATCCCACTCAGTCACATTATCCTGACACTGAGCCAACCAGTCATTGCCCTATCCTAATAATGTCAAGCAAGCGCATTTCTAGGAAGCAACAAGTATCAATGTTTAAGTCATTGTGCCGAAACGGGAGACGGACGCTCAACTAATTCGGCCATCCCATCTGGTCACCTTTAAGGTGTTTAGTGGGTTTTTTGGGTAATTTTTTTTTAATGCGGGTGTGAATGTTTGGTAAGTGGTGTACCTTTCCCTGGGGGAGGGGTGAATCTGTGATGACACGGCCCCTGACAGAAGACCTTTGGCCATACCTCGGCAGACATCGGATGCAGTCTCGTGGGAATGGGGACCACTGACCGGAAGACGCTCAGTCCTGGCGGGGAACGCGTCCCACAGTGGTGCTCTTTTAGCTGTCCTTCCTTCCTGCGTTTTTTTTTTCTTTGTCCCATTTCGTAGCAGGGAAATAGCACACCTGAGACATTGTACTGCTCTAGGTTGTTTTGGCGTGATAGGATAGCGTATGTGAGTGTGACAATCTGGTATGTGAAGAAGGTATTTGCCTACCGGTATTGTTTACCGGTTGGCAGAGATACAAGAGCAGGGGTGCTAAAGTTCTCACTAAAATATAGCAAAGTAACCCTAATCTCTGGATTACCCGCTTTGAATTTGTAATCTTCCGCCAATGAATCCTTTTAGCCCTTTTTATTTGGTGGTAGGTGGTAGGAGGTGGGTGGTGGGTGGTGGGTGGTGGGTGGTGGGTGGTGGGTGGTGGGTGGTGGGTGGTGGAAGGTGCGTCGTGCATCGTGCGTCGTGTGTTGTGCGTCGTTCGTCTCTTTGTTGTTCGTCGTGTATCGTGTGTCGTGCGTCGTGAGTCGTGCGTCGTGCGTCATGTGCCGTGCGTCCTGCGGCCTGCGTCATGCTTCATGCGTCATGCCTCATGCATCGTGCGTCGTGTGTTGTGCGTCGTTCGTCTCTTTGTTGTTCGTCGTGTATCGTGTGTCGTGTGTCGTGCGTCGTGATTAGTGCGTCGTGCGTCATGTGCCGTGTGTCCTGCGGCCTGCGGCATGCTTCATGCGTCGTGCCTCATGCATCGTGCGTCGTGCCTATTGGTCGGTGTGACTGGGGATGGGATTTCAAGGAAGGGCAACTAATTGACTCAACTCCCCCCGTCTGCCATGTACAGAACACTGAAGCTTTCAACACACGCGCACACCGACACACACAGACCCATGCCACACCAACACACACCGACACGCACCGACACACACACCCACGTACCCACACACCCGCACACACCATACACCCACATACACCACACACACCACACACAACACACACCACACACCACACACACCACACACTACACACCACACACATCACGCACTCCACCCCCACCCCCACACACCATCCCCATACCCCAGCCACACATCCACATACCCACACACACCCACGCACACCCACACACACATCCACATACCCACACACACACATCCACACACACATCCACACACCAATACACCACCCACACATATCCACACACCACCACACACACACATCCACGCACCCACACACACACGTACATCCACACACCCACATGCACATCCACACACCCACACACCCACACCCACATATCCACACACCCATACCCCCCCCCCCCCACACACACACTGACACAGGCAGACAATTTCATCAGCAGGACTGGTCTGACTCACGAGAGTCTAGTTCTTCATGAATTTGACCTTATATTATATCTAATTTAGATACCGGGGCACGTATCAAACATGTATTACTGCGTATAATTACTAAGACAATTTTTAGAGTATGTCATTGCTGCAAGTCATAGAAATTTATATAAATTATAATGTCCATGCGTGCATACAAATAGTATCTTGTATCTTTTCACATCAACGGTTACTAAACTTGAATCACAGTTACTGGAAGTTAAGTTAATATACATTATCACAATCAAACCGAATGAGCTAAAAGGCCCACCTCCCGTTTTGGTAACTTATGGGATTCGAACCGCTGGATTAAAAAACTAGCTGAGTCAAACCAATGACTTCAAATTTGATACTTGTCACTACCTAGTATCGCATTCGGCATTACTAGGATGGGGCAAGGAGCAGAGGAATGAGGAAGACCAATTGTGTGCGATTGAAAAATTCCCCTGTTTAACCAAATAATGACCAATAAACAATGACAAAAACTCTTATATTTATCACAGAATGTTCTAGCAATCAATCGGCCTATTGGACTACAGCTTTTAGGTATGAATTATCGGAGGCAGGTCAATTTATTAAATATTCTTTAAAACAATTAGAGTTATTTTACGATTGATATCGAAGTAGCACAGGGACAAAAGAAATTTGAATAAATAAATATCGGGAAAAATTAATGTTAATTTCGCTTAGAAGAGTTTGTACAATACAAGTTTGTTTACATTGTATCTTACTTCTGCTTGAATGTTCTCATGCATACTTTCAATTCTTATATCTAAATGAGCAATATCTTGAATATATACAATGACTCCATGAGAACCTAGATGGTCAATGGTTACCACACTATTCCCAGAATGGCAAGTAGTCTGGATTTAAGCCTAATCTAGGCACAATATTTCCCATATTCATCACCCGCACAACACTGGTGCCATTATCAGGATCCTGTAGAAGCTAAGTACCGTACTGTATGGTTGTTGATCCCACCCTGTATATGTATATGTAACTGCATTGCCTGTATGTATCTAATCGTAAGCATTAACGGCTAATGGACGTGAACCATTTAAAAGACTTACAATTCCAAGGGGACGAGTGTAGTAGTCTGCACTGACCTCTCGGGCTACAAGCCACATAGAAAGGTATGTGTGGATATGCTGATTGCATCAAGGCACCCCAACTCTCTGTATCAAAGCTGCATAGTCCGATAAAATCCTTAAATTCTCTAAACTAAAACACTTATCAAGAGTTGATTCTACATCCACACTTAGTTAGATGCTGGTCCATTAATAAGCAATGTATTTTTTTTGCTGGATACATAGGGGATACTGACTCAATTTAATAGAACCATTTACTACCGAATCCAATGGTTTCAGAAATGTGTCCGTCTCCTGTTTTGGGAGATCAAGAGATCCAAACACATGAGTTTATGGATTCGAATCCTGGTCGAGTCAAACCAAAGACTTAAAAATTTATACTTGTTGCTTTCTAGCCTGGCACTCGGCATTATTAGGATAGGGCAAGGACTGGTTTGCACAGTGTCAGGATAATGTGACTGAGTGGAATATCAAATCATGGTGCTGGCAGCCTGATTTCCCAGTGGGGCAGCACTATAAAGTCACCATGAGTGCGCACTGTCACAAGTTGGTACCCGTCCAGATATGACCTTAAGCCCTGTTTACACGGGCGATTTAAAATGCTTCATATAAAATGACTTGCCTAGATCGACTCACATTTGCCGTGTAGACGCGACGCTGTGGCGTTTTAGGGCTGAATCGATTCATATGAAACGGTTCATCTATACCACGTCGCGAGGTAGTTTATATGAATCGATTTAGCTGGTTCCCGGGCGGCGATAGTATAAAATAGTAGTGCTTGCCGGCTACAGGGGGAGCAGTAACTAGTCGCTGGTGCCCAGCAGTGTTAGGGCCCGATTACGCCGAAATCTAGTGAATGCAATCATATTTAACAGAATTACAGACTCAAATAATGAAATTTAATTAAATTAACCTTAAATTCCAAGCGATATTAACGTAGCAGCTACATCGGCGTCGAATCGACTTGTGTAAACTAAACAAATATCAGTGCTTGCCGGCTACAGGCTCAACACTAAGGCTGCTGGTTCCCGGTCGCCGACACACTTTCAAACTCGCTTGTGTAAACGCACCACTACATCGCTTCATATAAATCGATTTGTCTAGATCGTTTCACAATTCCCCGTGTAAACACGGCTTAAGATGTTGCTAGGATGTAAAACAACAACAAACAAACAAACATCTGATAGTGTGACATTCTGCTAGATGCGTTGTGATCAAAAACTGTTAAATGTCATATATTTGTCATTAATGTATTTGCAGTACCTGTCTTTTCAATGTTTTAGAGGACTACATGGTTAAGGATAGCACTTTGTCGCTTTATTTATACTTGAGTAGAGTAAACATATGAATGGGTCCTTTGTACAGGTAACTAACAAGTCGGGAGTAAATTAATACATTCTAAAGATGGTTTTGAGTTTCTTGCAATTTCGGAGACACATATATTAGAGTGATCATTATGAAAATGGGATAACCGAATGAGTTAGAGCATACATCCCCTGTGTTGGTAGATCGTGGGTTTGAACACTGGTCGAGTCAGACCAATGACTTAAAAATTGATACTTGTCGCTTCCTATCCAGGCGCTCGGCATTATTAGGAAATTGCAAGGAGCACTGGAATTAGGAAGAACCAATAGTCAGCGATTGAAATTTCCCCTGCTTAAGCAACTAATAATAGTAATATACCAATAACCTACATTAATTTAGTTTGAAAACTTGTATTTCAAATGGCTAGCATTGAATATATTAGCAGTGAAAACACATTAAGTTAATTTTGGCAATTCTGGTACTATAGGTTTCAGCAGTAACAAATTAAATTAAATTTGGGAAGCATTTCAAAATGTTGATACTATAGCCTTCAGCAGTAACAACTTAAATTAAATTTGGCAAGCATGTCAAAATTCTTATACCATAGATTTCAGCAGTAACAAATTAAATTAAATTTGCCAAGCATTTCAAAATTGTGATACTATAGCCTTCAGCAGTAACACATTAAATTAAATTTGCCAAGCATGTTAAAGTTCTGATACCATAGCCTTCAGCAGTAACAAATTCTATTAAAATGGCTCAGTATTTCCTTCCATGCAGCAACAAATGATCAATAAATGCGCCAGTATCTAAGTTCTAAATGTAGAATCAAACCTAGGTAAGTTCTTTGGATATGAAAATGTGATGCCTTCATCAGACTATGAAACTTTAATAAAATGAAGAAAGCCAGGAACGCATCATTGTAGTCACGCTATCGGTCAGAGCTTTTGCAGTCTAGAAAATCAATTCCTTACTTTAAAATTGAAACTGAGGTAGCAATTGCTTCGGAATGTGGGCAGAATTGCATTGCAGGCCTTTCTTTAATAAAAGCAACCTGAGACAATCCTCCCTGGGATTGAAGAGACCTACGGTTGAGTACATTACTGCTCTTACCAGACATGGTGAACCCATCTGTAAGAGCGCTTGAGTCCCATGTGAATGTCAGTTGTAAAATATTCCGATTTACGGCATCGGGGGGAATGCAAATGTTCTATTACTAAACAGATGTACATGACCAAGCGCATGTATGTATATATAATGTAAGTGCTGGTGGTGCCTGAGTGGGATATAAATAGACATAGTGGTTCTGGCAGGGCTCCCCCTCTGGCAGGTCTCCCCCTCTGGGCCCGTATGCAGGAGTCGGTGGTATCGAGCCAAAACGGTGGTAGGAGGGAATTTCCCGGGTAGGGGCGAAAAATGGTATGCACGAAGCGGTGATAGGCCTAACACCAAAAGCTTACCCGGTGTTACCCTACCCCTGGTAAATAGGAGGTATAACGAGTTCATTAGGCCCAAATCTATTCAATGCGACCATATTTAACAGAATTACATACGCAATAAGTGAAATTTTATCAATTTAACCCTAAATTCAAAGCATTATTAAGGCTACCGCCGCATTGGCGGCGATATTAATAGTTATATTTTCGAATCGACGAACGTACAGTTAACAAACCGCCGCCGCCGCCGCCGCCAGTATGGAAAGCGACGTCGATGCGGCGGTGGCGGCGAATTGTTTACTTTACAATCGTCGATTCGAACATATTAATATCGCCGCCGTTGTGGCGGCAGCATTAATATTGCTTCGAATTTAGGGTTAATTTCATTAAATTTCACTTATTGCGTATGTAATTCTGTTAAATAGGATAGCATTGAATAGATTTGGGGCTACATGACGCAGAGGGATTTCCCAAATCTATAAATAACTTCATGGGTAGCTATAATCAAAGTGTTATGCGCTCCTGCATACGACTTGACACAGTTCTCGACGTCGGTGATAGCTACCCGGTAATAGGCTGTAACACCAAAACCCGCTACCACCGGTAGACCACTGGTAGCCATGGGGACCAGGAATGCTGGATCCCTATGGGTAGGGCCAAGAATGGTTGTTTCCCATTGGGGGAAATGGGTGGGGGTGATATTCTACAATGAACCCATGTAACCATATAAAAAATAAACCAGAGGGCTTGACTCTCTCTCTTCCTTTCTCTTAGTCTGTACTGATTTCACTATAGCCTGCCTACACAACCACAGATTCGAGTCCTAATCTTTACATAATTGGTGACCATGATAAGACTCAACACTATATGGTTAGTAATACTATACAGTTAGAATACGACGAGTTTAAATATTGGTTCGGTTTTTTTAATAGTGGGTTCAATTTGACATAATTAAACACGATGGGTTGTGACTACGGTAGTTACTGACACGGTGTTGATTTAAAAGCTTAGAAATTTGCTTGGTGTGTTGTGTAGGTAGTGTTTTTTTCTGCTATTTTATTCAACTCTGTGGGGGTTTGGAATTTATTCGAAATTGGGTTTGTCGACGATTATTTCCGACAATTCTACTATTTTAGAAGGTACGCTAGACTTTATTGATGGTATGTCTGTAATGAGCCGTCATTGAAGCCTCGCGTCGCCACTAAAATAAACAGATTTAAGGGACTACTTTCGGCTTTACTTTAACCTTGTCACGGAGGGGTGAGCGTAGGAATAAACTAAGACATGGTTTCGAGTCTCAACCCACTCAAACCAACGACTTACCAAATTTATACTAGCCTGGCGCTTGGCATTCATAGGAATGAACAAGGACTGGTTAGCTAAATATCAACAAAACAGAACCCTCGTCCTGATAGGACCTTAGATGTTGCCAGGGGGTCAAACGCCAACAACCAACTAATAAAACTTAGTGGGATATCGGTTATGGTAATGGGGGTCTGTCCTAGTGGGGCAGCACTGTAAAGTCGTCATTAGTGCACACTGTCACAAGTCGGTATTCATCGTGACCTTAGATGTTGTTAGGATGTCAAGTCCCAACAAACAAACTTTGGGATCGGGGCGTTGAGCAGTTTTGATGGGTTTTTGTTGTGTCGATGTTGTAAGCTTGTGCCTTACTTTTGAAAATCCTGAACTGTGTGAGGAGAGTGATGGAGAGGATTGGCAAGAGGAGAGGGAAGAGAAGAGGTGGGATGGGGGGAAGGAAGAGGAGACGGAAGAGAAGGGGGAGGAGGAGGAGAGGGAGGCGGAGGAGGAAGAGTGAGAAGAGGGGGACAGGGAGAAGGAGGAGGAGAGGGCGGAGGAGAAGGAGCGGAAGAGTGAGGCGGAGAGGGAGAACGAGAGGACGGAGGAAGAAGAAGAGAAGGAGGAGGAGAGGGAGTAGGAGGAAGAGGCGGAGGATACGGGGGAGGAAGAGGACGTGATGGAGGGCGGAAGGAGGAAACGAAGAAGGAGGATCGGGAGGAGGAGAGGGAGAAGGAAAGGGAGGAGGATAGAGGGAGGCGAGAGATGGAGGAGGAGGAGTGGGAGGAGGAGGAGGGGGAGGAGGGGAGCAGGAGGAGAAGGAGGAGGAGAGGTAGGAGGAAAGGGAGGAGGATAGAGGGAGGCGAGAGGTGGAGGAGGAGGAGTGGGAGGAGGAGGAGGGGGAGCAGGGGAGCAGGGGAGCAGGAGGAGGAGGGGGAGCAGGGGAGCAGGAGGAGAAGGAGGGGAAGGGGCAGGACGAGAGGAATGAGGAGAAGAAAAGGGAGGAGGAGTAGGAGAGGGAGGAGGAAAGGGGGGAGGAGGATAGGGACAAACACTGTACCCTGTTCAACAATGTTTAAACTCTTTAATTTCCTTCTGCGATACAAGTTGTATCTCACTTGTGTTTTGATATTAAAAATGAAAGAAGCACTTTCCTTAAAGCTGCATATTCCCTGTATTTTGATTTTAATACGAAAGGAATTATATACAATATATATCAGACTATTTGATATCATGTGTGCAGTGCTGGATTTAGATGAAGAGGGGCCCTAGGCTATTCCACTTGCGAGGCCACTCCCAAAGGTCTATGACAATGTAAAGAAATATTATACACCTTGGTCGTAGCCCCTAAGCTTTGAGGCTCTAAGCTTCAACCTGTTAAGCCTATTGGGCAATCCTGCACTGGGTGTGTCCTTTCCTTAAAGATTTAAGGATGGCAATCTTTAAATCTATTAAAGGTTGCCATCTTTCCGATTGCAGTCTTGGCAATTCAAGACTGAGTCTTGAATTGCCAAGACTCAGTCTTGGCAATTCAAGCCTGGTCTTGGCAGGGTTGCCACGACCAGGCAACGTAGTCGTGGCAGGCAATGTGTCATGACCAGGCAATGTGTCACACACCGGTGTGTGCCACATTTTGCGTGTGTTTTTTGTTCCTAACCTGACTTTAGAAACTGGCTATAGTAGCTAGTTGACAGTACAATGACAGTGAAGTGACAGTGAAGTATCAGACAAAAACTCACAAGACAAATGCTCAGAAGACAAAAGAGACAAAAAGAGACAAAACCTCACAATTTTGTTATATTATTATATACATTATACATTTAAATGTCACAGGTATAATAAGCTGGACTATTTTTAAATCTATTTTTTAAGGGACTGGTCATAGGTTTTTCTTTGTTTTCCATTAACACTTTGATTTCTAACTTTCAAAATGACATAGGTTTCTTCATATGCATCCTAGAATCAAAATTTAAAGAGCAATTTAATAGTAACTCACGCTTTCTTCCAATGGAAGCAGATGCGGTGACCGAATCGGTACAGCGCAGGCTTCACATGCAGAAGGTAGGAAGTTCGAACTCCAGGCGATTGAAATCAAATGCCTTACTAAATGTATAGTTGTTGCTCTACCTAATTTGGCGCTTTACGTTACTAGGATAGCTTGACTGAGTGGGATATTAGGTCATGGTGCCTGTGGTCTGATATCCCAGTGGGGCAATGCTATTAAAGTTGCCATGAGTGCATACTCTCACAAGTCGATAGGCCTACCCATCCGGATATGACCATAGATGTTGCTCGGACATAAAGCTCCATCAAACAAAGCAAACAATTGTACCAGTCATAATACAATTACATGAATTATTTTAGTCACATACCCAATATGTGTGTCTCAGGTGTGAAATGTGGGTTGACAGGTGTGAGAACAACTGACTCTGATAATACCTCTGATTAAAGCTTGAGCTTGAGTCTTGTGTGCTTTTGTTGTGGAACCGGCTGGCATAGTTTCCTGACTGAATGCTACGGCGAATTATTGGAGGGAGCTTTGAGAAATCTAGCCTAGAAGCCTACAACATACCTCCCAAGCTTACAACACACCTATCATGCCTAAAACACACCTCCAACGCCAACAATTCACCTCTCAAACCTAAAAAGCACCGCCCAAGCCAGCAACGCACCTCCCAAGCCTACAACCGATGTCCCAAGTCTACATTATACGTCCCGCACCTACAATGCACCTCTAAAGCCTACATCACACTTCCATAACCTACAACCCACCTCCGAAGCCTACAACACACCTCCCAAGCCTACATCACACATCCCAAGTGTACAACACACCTCCCAAGCCTAGACCGTACCTACTAAACCTAGAACCCATCTCCCAAGCCTACCATGCACCTCGCAAGAATATAAGCCACATCCCAAGCCTACAACGCACCTCTCAAGCCTACAACTCATCTCCCAAGCCTACAACTTATCTCCCAAGCCTACAACTCATCTTCCAACACTACAACCCACCTCCCAAGTCTACCACGCACCTCCCAAACCTGCAACTCATCTCCCAAGCCTACAATTCATCTTCCAAGCCTACAACACACCTCCCAAACCTATACCACACCTACCAAACCTACAACACACCTACCAAACCTACATAAATTTTAAAGTCATTGGTTTGTCTCCACCGGGAACCGAACTCCCGACCTTCCGCATGCGAGGCCCGCGCTCAGCCGATTAGGCCACTGCACCCGGTGGGTGCCGATATAATGATAGCTTTATGTTTGCGTTGTATTCTGCTTACTAAAATAGGAGTAAATGATATTTGGTGCTTGCAGATATACAATCCATACACTGTCAAGCCTACAGCCCACCTCTCAAGTCTACAACACACATCCCAAACCTACAACCCACCTCCCAAACCTATAACACACATCCCAAGTCTACAACACATCGCAAGCCTACAATCCAACCTCCCAAGCCTAGAACTCATCTACCAAGCCTACGACGCACCTCCTAAGCCTATGAACCACCTCTCAAGCATACAGTGCTCCTTCCCAGTCTATTGCTCGTTTACACAACCTCCTGCGGTTTGCGTCAGAACCCCCCTCCCTCCCTACCCCAGCCCTTCCCTCCCTACCCCATCCCCACTACGCATCCCAGCCAAGCTTACCGGCTTATACCCAAACTGCCTAATACCGCCATCAACCCAATTGGATGCACATTAATATAGATGTGGTGTTAACCCAGTTCATAGCGCCACCTATCATGTCTTCACCACACACTTATTTCCGCGCACTCACCTAGAGAGCGCCACTAATTGCCGGATGTGGAATAATTTGCAGCATGTGTTACCATAGTTACTCATTTGATGTTAAGAAATATTTAAAATTAAAGTCCGATATGTTGCTGTTTTTTTTCCATGGGCTTAGAGTTCTGTAGTTTGATGAAAGTATCCAATTTTCGAAAGCAAGTCACATATCTAGATTTATTCTACATATCTAGATTTATTCTATATATCTAGATTTGATTCTACATCATACAAGAGTATGTGGATCTTTGATTATTATTTAATAATAACAGGTGATATTTAATAGAAGCATAGCCAAAAGATACCTTGGGGTTGCATAGTCCGATGGTTTTGAGTTTCTGTCATTTCTGAGATAAATACAATAGATTGATCATTATAATCTACCTTACTTTAGTTTGAGAACTTTGATTTACAATGACTAATGTTGGAGATATTTGAAATGTTAACCTGCGCAATTACCTTTGGTGTGCTTGCCAAAACTTTGAACCCCTAACCGAGTCTAGATTTGATTCCACATATCAAGATTTGATTCCATATCTCTAGATTTTATTCCACACATCTAAATTTGATTTCACATATTTAGATTTTGATGACACATATCTAGATTTGAGTCCATAAATGTAGATTTGATTCCATCTATCTAGATTTGATTCCACACATCTAGATTTGATTCCACACATCTAGATTTGATTCCACATATCTAGATTTGATTCCACATATCTAGATTTGATTCCATATTTCTAGATTTGATTCCACACACCTAAATTTGATTTCATATATCTAGATTTTGATTCTGCATATCTAGATTTGATTCCACATATCTAAATTTGATTCCACATATCTAAATTTGATATCACATTTCTAGATTTGTTCCCAGATATCTGGAGTTGATTCCACATATCTAACCCATGTATTGGTGAACTTATTAAGCATGTGTTCCTGCATAGAAGGGCACACTATATCAATTTAATAGAACCTCTTACGGTTAGGGGTTCAAAGTTTTGGCAAGCACACCAAAGGTAATTGCGCAGGTTAACATTTCAAATATCTCCAACGTTAGTCATTGTAAATCAAAGTTCTCAAACTAAAGTAAGGTAGATTATAATGATCAATCTATTGTATTTATCTCAGAAATGACAGAAACTCAAAACCATCGGACTATGCAACCCCAAGGTATCTTTTGGCTATGCTTCTATTAAATATCACCTGTTATTATTAAATAATAATCAAAGATCCACATACTCTTGTATGATGGGCAGAGTCTATGCCAGTATGCTTTGGCAGCACTGTCTGGAAAAGGTGTCAGATGGATTGTTATAGACATATCCATATGATGTCACAACTTAAGAAGCTGCATATGTACCCTGATTCATGTAGGCCCCGATTATCTACCATAGCCCACTATTTCCCAGCACAGAATTTATTGTTGTGCCTTCTCTCCCAGTTCATCAAGTCTAGACCAATATAGATAATGGTTGGTTGGTTGCTGGAGTTTTACGTCCTGGAAACATCTATGCTCATATCAGGACGGGTACCGACTTGTGACCGTGTGCACTCATGGCACTCATGGTACTACCCCACTAGAAGACCAGGTCGCCAGCACCATGACCTGAATCACATTATCCTGACACTGACTCAACCAGTCCTTGCCCTATCCTAATAATGCTGAGTGTCTGGCTAGTAAGCAACATGTATCAACTTTGTAAGTCATTGGTTTGACTCGACCGGTAATGCGCTCTCCCGATTCGGCCACTGAATCCAGTGCAAGGTTGTTGAAGAACCCTACAGAAAAAGCTGGGTTATAACTTATAGAGATATATCCATATGATTTCACAACTTAAGAAGATCCATATATATATATATATATATATATATACTTCAGGTACTTATTTATCATAGCCCGCTATTATTAAAGCTACTGCAGGGACAAATAGTTTGCGCCTGTCTTGATGTGTTCTTGCCGGTGTGAGACCTCTATTTGCTCCCTGAGAGAGTGCTGCTAGGAACTTGCAAAAGCCAGCAGCACTTCAACACTTTGCAAGCAGCTTTTATGAAATGCACAACCGCGCAAAATAGCGGCGGTTAAGAAATGAAAGCAGTCTTTGTTGCATTTCGATGGACAGCATGATGATGATGCTAGAGTTGCTGAAAAAGGGCCGAAAGCAAAACGAAATAGTAATATTAACATGATAGCCATTGGATGCTCTCGATTAAACTTTTAAAGTCTATAAATCTACATGATCTCAAGAAGTCTTCAGATTCAGCCGGTAGCTGGGAAGAAACCCATGATCACTTTTTTTATCAGCAGGCTTGGTGGCCTGGTCAGTAGAGCGCGGGCCTCGCATGCGGAAGGTCGGTTTCCGATCGAGTCAAACCAATGACTTTAAAATTGCCACTTGTTGCTTCCTAGACTGGTGATTGGCGTTAATAGGATAAGGCATGGACTGGTAAGCTCAGTGTCAGGATAATGTGACTGAGTGGTCATGGCGCTGGTGGCATGATTTCCGATCTACTATAAAGTCGCCATGAGTGTGCGCTCTCACAAGTCGGTACCCATCCCAATATTACTTTAGATGTTGCCAGGACGTAAAACTCCAACAACCAACCAACTGTTGTAGTTAGTAGTGTGGCGTGCGTCTCATATCCTTCTAATGACCTTCTCATGAACAGAATTAAAGTACCCTGAACAGATCCTTAATCAGGCATGACACATCCGTAATAGCATTATAGACTAATTACTTGCAAACAGTAAGCGCGTCTGAAAGGGTCATAATGCGGGTAATTGCGCGATACCATTAAAGTTGCACAGAGTCTGATGGTTTTGAGTTTCTCTCATTTTTCTAAGATCAGGATGAAAGTAGTCTCCGGGGGAAAAAAAGCGGAAATGCTGATATTCTCCCATAGGTTTAACATTGTCAGGGAATCACGAAAAATTCCTGAAAGTCATGTTTCATATATAGGTATACACTGATAGTGCTGCGCCGTTTGAAGCAGGTATTAATACACTGATGGTGCTGCAGCGCAAAACAATGTATTAGTAGTGCCTATAAGGTTTATCTTCCTGCAGGAGTGCAGTAGGTCCAGACAAAATCCCGAAAATCCGCGAAATCGCGGAGATCTTTCATCCCTGTAAGATAAATATATTAAAGTGATTGTTATAATTTACCTTGCTTTAGATTGAAGTAATTTTAATGTTAAATGGCTAGGTTTTGAGATATTTGAAATGCGAACATGTCAAATTAGTTTGAGCAAGTAGAGCAAAACTCTGACATGACAGGCTTCAGCAGTAACAGGTTCTAATAAACTGTCCCAGTGTTCCCTTCTCTGTGGCAACAGATGCTTAATAAGTGCATCAGTATATAAGTTAGATATACAGAATATATTCTAAATAATTGTTTTGATTTTGAATATGTAATGTTTTCATCGGACTATGCAGCTTTAATTATATACTCCACCCTATAAGCCTTACCAAGAAGTGTTATCGCTCCTTAAAGTGTCACTGAACTGCAGAGGGAACGGGACGTAGCTCAGGTGGTAGAGTGTCCACCTGTGAAGGTGTCAGTCATTCTATCGATCCTGCTGAGTGGACCGATTTGCAGTTTGTGTTATTTTCCATTCCAACCAGTGGCCCACAACTGGTTCATCAAAGGATGTGGTATGTGCTGTCCTGTATGTGTGAAAGTGCATATAAAAGATCGCTTCCTGCTTATCGGAAAGAGTAGCCTATGTGGCGGTGGCAGGTTTCATCCAAAGAAATATGTCAGAATGACCATATTTTTTATGTCCAATAGCTGATGAAAAAAATCAATGTGCTCTCGATGCGTCATTAAATAAAACAAGCTTTTCTGAACTGCAGGCCGGTGTCTATACTGCCAGCACTCTGGAGCTGTCATGGTGGCCGCTTTATTGTTCTATTTTATATAGGTCATGCTATGTTGTTTTTATTGCCTACTTACTTCCATAGCACTGTCTCTGTGACAGGGCTGCTAAACAACCCAGTAGAACAAGTGTTGAAAGGCTGGGTTATGGAAATAACCAGATGATTTTGCAATCTAAGATGCTAACTATATTGCTCAAATGCTTATCTATCACAGCCCAGTACCTTGGGAGTGAAGAATTTATGAATCATGTAGCATAATATCATTTAAAAGTCAAGGCGATTACATTCAGTAGCCACCATTTTGTTTTTGTTGCTGTAGGTTTGTTGTCAATTTCTTCCATTTCATCAACTTTACTTCAATATAGATAAACACTGGATACTGGAACCAGGAGCGCCACATGTTATTTACAGTTGATTCATACTGAAGCAGTTTTTGCTTGATTTAGTCATCGTTGTAATTTAAAGTAAATTAATTTATATTAGGTACGCAATAGGTTAATGATGCCAGGCAGACGAAATCGGAGCCTTTGTTTTCAAGCTCAAATAACAAGTTCTAAGACGGGCATTAAGTGGCCTCAACTAGTTCACCTCATCTAAGTCGCCTCACATTCGCCGTGTGGATGCTACGCTGAGGCGACTTAAGGCTAAGTTGCCTCATCGAGTTCGCCTCAAGTAAACCGCCTCGCGAGGTAGTCCAGATGAAGTGAACTAACTTAAATTGGCCTATCTTGCGTTTGTGGACGATAGCGGATTAGTTGAGGCGGCCTAAGCTCATGACACGCATGTGCAGTCAAGACCTGAGTTTGTTGATTTTCCAGTCGATCAAAAGCACATATTATATAATTTGGTCTATGAAACCGCTAGTGGTGCGCAGATATTTTTTTCATCATTTATTTTTAGGTTTTCACTGCCAAGCAGAAGTTTTGACCGTTCCAAAACAATACGATTCAGTCGATACATATCTAGGTCGAACCCACACTCTCTCGTGGTGATGTCGACTAACCGAAAGTGGCGCTGGTTAGTATGGACTTGCTCATGCGCAGATATCGATTTCCGCCTTAAACCGCCCCAACTACTGCATGTGTGGACATGACAAACTTTCACGCCTAGTTCGCCTCATCTAGTTTGCCTTATCTAGTTCGGCCTAAAGTTGTGTGTGTGAACAGGGCTTAAGTGTGACCACCTCACACGGCACCGACAAGGGACCCGTTGAGCCTTGATGGTGTAATAATTGATCAAAACAGGACGCCTCTGTCAGCATTGACCCAGTTGTCCTCGCTGCTCGTGTCTGATGTGTCTCCTTACAGCCTGACCTTGAGACCCCAGGAGCCAACAGAGTGACATCAGTAGCATCCACGGTCGATGCCTTTCACACAAGATGCATGGTGCTGTCGTGAAGGGAGCCTTCATGGCTCGTCCTCTCCCACTGAACCGGTCCGGCACCAATTATCGCCCCGTCCCTCACCAACCGTTATTTGGCGGCTCTGACCTACTTTAGGGGGTCACGTGGTGCTGGCTCCAGTGGTGATGTTTACAGCCCTCTGATGTGCCCACCTATTCAGAACTTTTTAATTAAGTTCACTTTTATGGAATGGCTGAGTGACACCTATTGAATTGCAGACATGCCTACCCTAAATTTCCTATTTGGGGTCCGTTCTGCTATGATCTTCGATGTTGCTAGGACATAAAACAACAAACAAACTTTCCGAAAGGACTGTGTACTTTACAAACACAAATGTGTAGCCAACTTTCCAATTGTTGGTATTATTCCCTCTCTATTTTGTATTGCCGTGAAGAATTTTAATGTTGCATCTAGGCATATTCTAAGGTAAAATTGTGTACAAGCTGTAATATATGTGTAATAGACGTCTAGACACGTCTGTAATATATGCTATTGAGATGCATAATGTTCCAGACAGTGAGTGAGACAAAGGAGTATGTAAATGAGATGACGTCATGGAAAGTTTAGCCGGTGGTTCAGTGAGCCCTGGACGGGAATAAACCATTCAGTATCCAGAAGTCAAAGTGTTCAGACATTGTACTTTTACACAAGCTAAGCAAAAATAGTATGAACAGACGGGTCTGGAATTGGCTTGCTATCTGGTTTCTGACCTAACGGTGAATTTGTATAAACAATCAGTGAAGCAGTTGCTATGATGACTCGCCTGTCAATCACTGAGTCAAGCAGATTGTTGGTGTTTGAATTGAATAAAAAGGGGAAGGGGAGGAGTTTTATTTCAAAACTAAATCTCCGGAGGCGATTTTATTTCGAAATAGAATCGCTGGGCGAATTCTATTTCGGGGGATTCTATTTCATGACACCGGAACACCGAGTCCGAATATTATCCTCAACATCACTATTGTGCATACTTCAAGTGAATACTTGTGGATGTGTGGGTGGAGAGTGTAATATATGCATAAAAGATATCCAGGCATGTGTGGAGAACAAAGGATATGTAAATGAGATGATGTCATAGACAAAGGGTGCCGGCGGTTCAGGACCCTGGATGGTGAATATAGCATTCAGTATGCACAAGTCAAAGTGTTCAGATGTCGTACTTTCAGAGAGAGGGGCGTTTGATTTCAAAAGAACTTCAGTATTCACTTCCACTGCTTCAAGTTCAACTCAGCTAAAAGGTCATCTATCTCGTATCTGATTGGTTGATTTTATGTGGTTAACCTTTAATTTGCCACCATTATGTTGCGATGGCAGCACAAAATACTTCTAACAATTAGTCGCAATAATTGTGTTGAAATGTATTCCAATGTTTGAAAGCTAAACCTAGTGAATGGTTATATAACGGTTCTTTAATAAAGTTTTCATAGATTTTACTGAAAATGTGTTTGAGGTATTATCTTACTCTGTGAAAAAGGTCAGAGGATCAGATTTGTGCGTTATGAATTTCTTTAAGATACCGATATCTGATAAGTGGGTTAACCCTTGTTTTCACTGCTTGGCAGCACTAGTCCAATTTGATTCAAATCTTTTGAATTTAGTTTTTAGTAATAAGTTGTTATTTCTTGTTTACAGGTTGTAGCTGTTAATAGATTGCAAACAGTCTGGAATTTACCTTATTTTGTCTTAATCTATTTACCTATAATTCCTTTTTTTGTGCACTTCTATCATAATTCTTTTATTTCATGAGTTGCCAGTGAGGGCTTGTAAGGTCTAATCATGTAATTAAGCTATCAGTTTTTGACAGGTTTATACAGTTACTTATTGGTGTTGTATTAAGGAAATATATGTCATCTGCTAACAGTTTGCCTGTGAACATTGGAGTCACCCCATCCACCTACTCCTATGGGATCACACTGGTCAAAACTTTAAAGCTAACCTGTTGTACTTCCACGAGTTGTTTTTCTAGGTTACGTTATTTTGTAGTAGTTTCTTAAACACTGCTATGATTTCTGCAATTCTTGTTGCAGCTGAAAGTTTATTCCAGATATTAACTACACTGCGATCATTTGCATTGAATTTCGATTTCACCATCGCTAGCAATGGACCATTGTTGCTTCTTGTGCACCTGCTTTGTATCTTTCTGTGTTTTGTTGGTTCTCGAATTGTTATATGCATATGATCTTAAGTGATCCTGCCACCTGTCTGTGAGGAATTTATCTTCTGCTATCTTTGCAGTTCTAGCATTGGGAAGAGTTTACAGTTTCTCATTGCAGTTATTACTACAGAGGGTGCCCCTATAATAAGAGCTTGTTTGTTTGTTATGGTTTTACGTCCTAGCAGCATCTAAGGTCATATCATGATGGGTACCGACTTGTGACAATGCGCACACATGGTGACTTTATAGTGCTGCTCCACTGGGAAATCAGGCTGCTGGCACCATGACCCCATATTCCACTAAGGTACACTAAGCTAACCAGTCCTTGCCCTATCCTATTAATGCCGAGCACCAGGGTAGGAAGCGACAAGTATAAATTTTAAAGTCATTGGTTTATCTCGACCGGGAACCAAACTCCTGACCTTCCGCACGTGAGGCCCGCGCTCAGCCGATTAGGCCACCACTCCCGGAGGGTGCCGATATAATGATAGCTTTATGCTTGCGTTGTATTCTGCTTACTAAAATAGGAGTTAATGATATTTGGTGCTTGCAGATATACAATGCATACACTGTCAATTATTCACATTAGCTTTGAAAATGTAATAAAACGTACCCAAATCTCCTTCTAATACAACCTTCAGCTAGCCAATCAGATGCGTCAATGATGTGTTTTTACATGTAAATGACGCCACACTAGAACCTACTACAGTACAACCCCGTTAAACCAAGCTCGGTTAAACCAAACGATCGGTTAATACAAACTTTTTTCGGCGGCCCGGCAAAATACTACCATTTATCATATAAAAAAAGTTGGTGAAACCAAAGTCGGTTAATCCAAAGTATCGGTTAATCCAAACAAAACTGTCGGCCCCAGGCCACTTCCAGTAGTTAAACCAAACTTTCATGTGGTTTTAAGGTCATCTGAGACTTTTTTATATGATAAATGGTAGTATTTTGCGAGGTCGCCGAAAAAAGTCTGAATTAACCGATCGTTTGATGTAACCGAGGTTGGTTTAATGGGATTAAACTGTATATACATTAAAAAAACAATAATCATAGTGTCCACATACATTGTACATTCATAATGCACCCCGTTTTTGCCAAAGCCAAGTCAAAGTCAAAGCTCGGTTAAACCAATGATCAGTTAATCCAAACAAATTTCTAGGGTCCCTTCAAGTTTGGTTTAACGGGGTTATACTGTACCAGGAATCAGGAACATCGAGTGGAACCTTCATGTTTGCGATAGCCTCTTGCATTGCCACAGGCAGTAGTAGCCTATGCCTAGTTACTTCAGCAGCCCTGATCCTGTGACAGGGCTGCTGAAGACACAATCAGAATGATGGGGTATGGAAATAACCACATGATTTTGTAATCTAACTATAGAGTTCAAATCCTTATTTATCATACCTTTTTATTTTTGAGTGAAGAATTTATTAAATAATATAGATCAATACACTATGAAAGTCTAATAGAGCTTTTTTTGGCCGCCATTTTGGTTTGGGTGGTTTTGCATTCTGTCTTAATTTCTACAACTTTAAGCCAATATAGATAGCTTATAAACTATGCACTGGAACCGCCCACCCTCACAGTTAATTCTTACTTAACCTTAAAGCTGCATAGTCCGATGAAAATATCCATTTTCAAAACCAAAACACTAATCTAGATTTGATTCTACATATTTAACTTAGATACGTGGTGCATTTATTGAACATTTTGTTGCCACATAGAATGGAATACTGAGAAAATTTAATAGAATATGTTATTGATGAACCCTATGGTGTCAGAGTTTTGGGATGCTTGCCGAAATTAATTGTATATGTTTGCACTTCAAATATCTCAAAAGTTTGCCTTTTAAAATAAAAGTTACTTCAATCTAAGGTAAAAAGGATTATAACGGTCAATTTAATATATTTATCTCCGAAAATGAGAGAAACTCAAGATCAGCGGACTATGCAACTTTAAGTAGTTCTTGCTAGGATATAAAGGCCCCGTCACACTTCACCGGATCGAGGAAACAGATTGAAACGAACAAAAATATTCTAATCCGGTGTGATTCGGACTTGAAATGTATCAATTATGTAACAGATGGTAACGGATGGGCAACAGATGGTAATGGATGGGTAACGGATGGGTAACGGTTGGTAATGGTTGATAATGTATCGAACGATCAACGGACAATTCAGTATACAAAAAGAACTATAACGAATGGCAACTGATGTGAAATGGATATGTAATGGACAGGAACAGACAGTAATGGATGGTAACGGACAGGAACAGATGGGAACGGACGGGGAATGGAGGGGGAATGGACGGTAACAGATAATAACCGCATCTGTAAGTCCGGCGCAATCCATTACAAGTTTTGTGCATGCTCAAAACTTGTAACGGATCGGGCTGGATATCAACAGATATCAACGGATATCAATGGATAACAACGGATATGCAACGGACATAAATCGGACTTTGCCGGATATCAACAGAATTTGTTCCGTTTCAATCCGTTTACTCGATCCGGTGAAGTGTGACAGGGGCTTTAGCAGGGTGGTCATTCACCCCCTCCTCTGGATAAGGGTGAATCTTTTATCTAGATCCCCCCCCCCCTGTAGGTGAAGCGATAACTGCCTTCAGCCCACCCACTCCCATCAGGTCGCAGTCTTACTCCTATGGTGCTGTCACACTACGACGTTTCCCCCGGCGCGCCGGCAACGCGCAAGATATTTTGCTAGCACGCTACAGACCTCAAACTGTTTGGCGTTGTGGGAGAAAGTTTGACGGGGTGCAACATGTTAGTGGCTGGTTCGTGGCACGCTAATTGCAGGTTATTGGCGCGTTAGTAGCGTGTTATTAGCGTGTCTGTAGCTTGTCGGTAGCGTGTTATTGGCGTGTTTGTAGTGTGTTGATGGCATGCTGGTAGCGTGTTGGTAGCATGCTAGTACCGTGTCAACGCATACACACCCGCCATCAACACGTCAACAAGCACCGGGAACACCTCCACATCCGCCACCAGGACGTCCACACGTGCCGGCAACACGTCCAACGCGTCGAGCAACGCTGGAGCAAAGCCAGTAACGTGCCCACTACACGTCGATGGGAGGTCACCGACGCGCCGAAGGAACGATCGCAGAAATGCCAAGGTTAATCGACGTTGATCAACGTCATGCCAGCGTTCCGGCGGCGTGCCACCAATGGTTGTTGACGTGTTGCTAACGCGTCCGTAATGCGCCCGCCAACACGCTCACGCGCGTTGCGTCCTGTCGAAAGTTTTGTGCAAGCACAAAACGATCGGCGTGAGCCGACGGGAGCCGACATGTTGGATCACACGTTGCTATCAGTCTATGTGTACCGACGCGCCGGTAATGCGCCGGTAACGTTCCGGTAATGTACCTGATGTGTACCGACGTTTCGACCAAACACCCAACACGTCGGCACGCATCGACCCGCGTTGGGCCGAAACGTCATAGTGTGACTGCGGCATTGGCGGCGGGCAGTTGCGGTGGGCCGCAGCTCAATCAGCGCTCACTTGTTTGTGCCAGCGCCATTCTGGAAGAAGCCGATGTGTCACGGACCTTGCCGACTGAATATAGCGAGCGTACCTAGTTAGTGTCCTCCTCGCTTGGTTACGTCTGGTGGGGCTTTTGAAAAAAAAGAGGAGGACGATAAAACTGTCTTTTATATATATATATATATATATATATATAGTTCAGGCGCAAAACCACGTAAACGCCAATCCAAAAATGTTTTGTTTGTTTGTTTATTGTTGTTTTACGTCCTAGCAACATCCTAGGTCATATCAGGACTTGTAACTTGTGACAGTGCGCACTAATGTCGACTTTATAGTGCTGCCCCACTGGGAGACCAGGCCACCTTATATCCCACTCAATCACATTATCCTGATACTGAGCCAACCAGTCCTTGCCCTATCCTAATAATGCCGAGCGCCAGGCTAGAAAGCGACAAGTATAAATTTTTAAGTCATTGGTTTGACTCGACCAGGGTTCAAACTCAAAAAAATGTAGTTTAAATAAAAGATTGTTACCCGGAGATAATTCCACTTGTCATATGATTACATGGTTATGGAGCAATGAACAAAAGAGAAGGAAGATAACAAAATTAAATTTTTGAGGGTTTGATGCAAATGTTTATGTCCATTTTTGGATTGGCGTTTATGTGGTTTTGCGTCTGAACGCTTCTTATATCATATATAATATATATATATATATATATATACTGATAATGATAACCCCTTTATCGCGTGTTATAAGCTATTCAGTGGTCCACCCCCCACCCCCCACCCACACACACACACCCTTCGTGGGGAAGTACTCCCACTCGACCAGGAAACTAACAGTTCCACACGGAATGCACGGTCGACACTGATATCTCGATAATAAATGAACAGCTAAAGTAATAAATAAATAAATACTATTCAGATTCTCCGCACATTTATGCTAATATAAATATGGGAGAGAGGATTATGTATTTATTTATTCAGCTGGGAGGTCTGGCCAACCCGGAACCTGTCATTATTCGCTGCGCGGGTGGTGCTCCGACGCGCCACCAGCGGGCGAATCCGCAACTAATCGCTACTCAACGGTCATTCCAACTCGGTCTCCTTCTCACTCATTCTGACCTTAGATGTCGCCAGGACGTAAAACTCCAACAAACAAACAACAAAAACATCTCGCTCAATCCAAATTACACAGCTTTTTATATAGGTATAATAGATTATGCTGTATATATAACCATATATATATATATATATATATATTGATAAAAGAGTTACCCTATCCACAGTAGAGGTGAATGACTGATAATCTAGCCTAAATATGAGCATAAACTGCTTTGGTAATAGACAAGATGTCCAGCTACTGGTTCCAGTATCCAGTGTTTATCTATATTGTCGTGGTGTTGGTGAAATGGGCGAGAATTTAAAAAAAAAATTAAAACGATGGAGACCACAGAAAGCTCTCTCCATTCAAGTTTTTAAATGTCATTTATCTACATGATTTAATCAATTCTTCATTAAAAAATAATGGACTATGATAAATAAGCATTTGAACTATGTATTTAGCACATTAGATTGTAAATATATGTTGTGATGTCCTTAACCCAGCCTTCTGACACTATTTGTCTAATGGAGTGTTCAGCAGCGCTGTATAACGAACAGGGAAGCATGAGTAACTATCTGGATATATGTATTTATAGAGAGAGAGAGGAAGTGAGAGAGAAAGAGAGAGAAAAAGAGAGAGAGAGAGAGGTGCACTCGCCTCCACAGGTAAAATGCTATATAAAGTAGTAGACACAGATAGGTTGGTCCCAACCAGCCTGGTTAGAGTAATGATTAAGACGCTCGTAACAGAAAGTAGAAAAGGGATTGGAACCCCGAGGCAACACTCTCCATGACACTGGTACCATGACCAGGATGCTGTACATGTTTGATGTGTGTGTGTGATGTACGGTGTTTGATCTGCCATGTGTGTATTATGGAAGCACGCTGCCTGGATATTTGTAATTATGGAATTTGTCAATTTATTATACTCATATTATTAATTATGTAACTGTCTTGTAAAATTGTAATTGTTATGTAGTCTATTTGTAACGGGTCTTAAATACATATCTCAATTAACTCCTATAACATCTAACTGCTATTTGAGGTTCTTAAGTAGGGAGCAGTGAGCGACCTGGGTGGCAAACTGGTCTGCTACTAGGCAGGCTCCCTTCTGTTTCACACTTCTCCCTCCAGGTGCTGCTGCAATCGCACTGCATCTTCCCAGTTCATCACCGAAGTTTGCTTTAATAAACTTTAACGGGGACTCTTTTGGGCCAGCCAGAGTGATTCCAGGAAGATGAGTGTAGTGAGTAACACTCACCGCCACAGGTGAAATTCCGCATACACAGGTAGCTGTGAATAGGCTGATTGCATCAGGGAACCTACAGTGTCTAATGGGTAAGATGCTCACAATTAAAATGCAGTGTCGAATTTGACTCTATGTATGGTGTTTCTGTGTGTTGCAACATCACCCATGACATTGGTACCGTGACCAGGATTCTATGCATGCTGAATGATGTATAGTGTGTGTGCCCTGTGCATGTTGTGGAAGTATGCCACCTGGATGTTTGTAATGTTATGGGTTTACTTATGAGAGCCAGGAGATGAGTGAAGATACACACCCAGGTGAAATGCCACATACACAGATAGGTGTGGGTTCGTTGGTTGATTGGAGTTTTACGTCCTGGTAACATCTAAGGTCATATAAGGTCGGGTACCGACTTGTTGCAGTGCACACTCATGGTGAATTTATAGTGCTGCCCTACTGGGAAATCAGGCCGCCGACACTATGACCTGATATCGCAGTCAGTCAGGTTATGCTGACACTAAGCAAACCAGTTCTTGCCCTATCCTAGTAATGCCGAGCACCAGGCTAGGAAGTGACAAGTATCAGTTGTATAAGTCATTGGTTTGACTCGACGGGGAACCAAACTCGTGATCTCCCACACACAAGGCACGCGCTCCTCCGATTCGCTGACAGGTGTCAGGAGGATGATTGAAACGTGGAGGTTAGCTAGGCTTATAGTCAGGATACTCGCTTTGTTGTTTCGAGAAATGTGGCTTCTAGTCCAGTCTTGGCATAATGTTCCAGTCAGTCGCATTACTGGCAAAGATGCGTCCATATAACTTTCATGCGGGGCAGGCTTTTACGCCAAGTGGATAAATTGTTCCGAATTGGGCCCAGCGTGCAAAGGGTAATGTACTCTAGTCTTGTAGCTGATTTCACTAATACCCCTGTCACACTATGACGTAACAAGCCAACGTAAGTCTGATGTGCTCACGTTTCGTCATTACGTTGATGTACATTGGGTTACGTTATGATGACATCAGAATGACGTTAGACTGACGTCGAGCTACGCCATGTTACGTCGGTGTGCATCAAGGTTTTGAACCTGTTCAAAACTTTTGACGTAACTCAAACATAAGGGTTTACATTCGCCGTACGTTCTGTACACGTTTGGCGAATGTCAATGACGTTAGACGGACATTGGTCAAACGATGCTCACTATGTTCCACTACGTTGACCCACATTAAAACCGGTGGAAACGTCTACATGGCGTAATGGGAACTTCAGGAGAACATATGCAGAACGTACATCCAATGTACATTCAACGTTTCGCCACCGTGTCATGATGTATGTAACGTCACGTAACGTAGTTCTGGCGATGGAATAACGTACATAACGTTCCGTGACCATAATGACATAGCAGGTCCTGGATATATAGCATGTGGAGTGGGTAATGAGGCTAGACATACTGTCGGTGTCAATGTCCCCCACCAGGTGGCTTCACATCTACCTCCTTCCCTAATCGCCCTGCAATTCCCCTTACAGCCGGTAGGGGAGCGAGGTGTATACTGATAGTGATACACTGGTAGTGTATAGGCCGATTTTAGGTTAATGGTACGTAAGCTGATTTAACTCCTCCACCTTCCTCCATCAGTCCCCCCTCCCACCCCACCCCACCCCGTCCTACCCCGCCCGTCCCCGGCTCGCCCCGCCCTCATTCCCCGGCCCCGCCTCGCTCTCATCCCGCCTCCACCGCGCCGACCCACCGCGCCCTCCTTCTCCGGCGGGGAAGGGCAGGGGTAAGGACCAGGCAGGCCGGGGCTGCCCGACGAGGTGTAGGGGGAAGCGGGGGGAGGGGGGGGGAGTGAGGTGGACTGGGTCAATCGGGTGATCGGTTTCGGAAATGTTGATGAATTGACGCTATTTCAAGAAGTCTTCGCTTTAGGTTAATACTAACCCCCACCACCACCGCAACTACTGTACGCCTTACATTAAAGTTGCATAGTCCGATGGTTTTGAGTTTCTGACATTTTTCGAGATAAATACATTAGGTTGATCGTTATATAGCGATATAGCGAATGGTAGACAGGAAGTGTGAACACTTATTTTGTCTCTCATTTTTTTGGGGGGTACAATAGTTGTCCCAAGCAGGGGAAATCCCAGTCACAGACGACTGGTCTTCCCCACTACTGCTGGTCGATAGAAAGTCCGAGCCTACACTTTTACCGACCCAAGGAATTTTTAACCTCCCACACCACATCGACATCATATGAGAGCAACCGGCCTTTGATGACGCTGTAAGTTATACACAGCGGTGGAAATCCAAATTGGCAGAGCTGGGGCCATGGGGAATCGAACCACCGACCCTCAGATTAGGAGCCCTAGAAAAAAACTCAAACACTCTAACCACTCCGCCACAGAGAACGCCACTTTAGCTTGAAGTTACTTATATTTTAAGCTTTAGCTTGAAGTAACTTATATTTTAAGTGGCTAACTTTTGAGATATTTGAAGTGGAACCATGCAAAATTAATTTTGGCAAGCTTGTCAAAACTCTGAACCCATAGGCGTCTGCAGTAACAGGTTATATTCAATTGCCTCAGTATTCCCTTCTGTGTGGTGACAAATGTTTAATAAGTGCACCAGTATCTAAGTTAGATATCTAGAATCAAATGTAGATAATTGTTTTGGTTTTGAAAATTTGATGTTTTCATCGGACTATGCAGCTTTAATATAGCCGTAGCTAGTAATTTTTGTTTGGGGATAGATGATAAAGTCTTGGAATGGATGAGTTCCGAAGACTCAAAGCATTAGCTAGAAATTGTTGTTTGCGGTGGAAGATAAATTCTTGGAATGGATGAGTGCCGAAGGTGCAAATCATTTAGGGGGGACTTGGGGATTGGTTTTCATCTAGAGGTTCTGAAATGCCATTTCCAGCTGTTTCAGGATGTTTACGTAGTGGGTTGTTTATGGTGGTTTTTTTGGGGGCGATGCAAGGGCTGGGGTGGGGGGGGGGAATGTTATCCCCCTTGCCAACCCGCTAGCTACGGCCCTATTTACCGACCATCGAGCCGAGTTCAAGAACTTCCGCAAAGCTGTGAATTGAAGATGGTTCCAACATTCTAAATGTAGGTCAATGCCGCCACCTTCACCACATGCAAATTAGTGGTGAAAGGTGAGGAGGGCATTGACTTTAGTGAGGCAATGCATCAAACCTGGTCCAAATAGTCCTGATTTACATCTGGTCACGGTGGCCGAATCTGTAGAACGCAAGCCTCCCATGTCGTGGAGCGGGAGTTCAGTTCCTGGTCGAGGCAAACCAATGACTTACAAAATTGATGCACATCACCTCCTAGCAATGTGCTCGGCATTATTAGAATAGGGTAAGGACTGGTTAGCTCAGTGTCAGGACGATGTGACTGAGTGGGCTATCGGGTCATGGTGCTGGTGGCCTGGTCTTCCACTGGGGCAGCACTATAAAGTCATCATGAGTGTACACTGTCACAAGTCGGTACCCATCCTGATATGACCTTAGATGTTACTAGGACATCGAACCTTAATAAACAATAAACAAAGCATGTTTCACAATGCCCCTGTACCTAACCATCCTTCTGTTGCCGGTTTAGGTAAAACCCTGCATTGAATATATTTGAAAGTGTCCTGGTTTATGGCTATGCCCTTCTACCAGTACTACTCAGGCTACTACTAACAATGCATGGCAGTTGCCGTATTAAACCCTTCAGGTATATACCAGGTATATATTAGGTATATATTAGATTATATAGGTATCCCCCCTGCCGAGCCATCCCTGTGTTAGGCGAGTGTTGGCTAGGATTACACGTGATCGAGGCGATCGCAGCTGACGACAATTACCCTTATGGCCCGGATCCTAAATAATATGTGGATAACAAGTAATATGCCACAATTAAAATTTGAAAATTTGCACTTAAAATTTTTTTTCCCAGTGTATACCTATGCCATGATTATGTTGATGTGTGGCCTGTCATGCCCGCATTTCCGGTTGTCATACCGGAAGTCGGTACTAGCGTCAGCCTCCTCTGGTCCCCATCTGCCCTCTCACCCCGTCACTGCACCTGTAACTTGTAAGGGCGATGTGACGAAGTGGGTGTCGTGGATCGGTTCTTGACAGAACCGTAAGTGTCGCAAATGGGTTTGTCTCATAGAGCTTTCGGATATTACGTGACGGGGCGCTGCATTCACTAATACCACGTGACAGCTGAGTGGTAAAGGTCGCATATATATATATATATATATATGTATTATATATATATATAATACATATATATATATATATATGTATATATATATGTGTGTGTATAGTTTATGGAGCAAGCATGGTGGCCTAATCGGGAGAGCGCGAAGCCTCGCGTGTGGAAGGTTGGGAGTTTGCTTCCCGGTCGAGTCAAACCAATGACTTTAAAATTGATACTTGTCGATTCCTAGCCTGGCGGTCGACATTAATAGGATAAGGCAAGGACTGGTTAGCTCAGTGCCAGGATAATGTTAGTGGGTGGGATATTGGATCATGGTGCCAGTGGCCTGATTTCCCAGTGGGGCAGCACTATAAAGTCACAATGAGTGTGCACTGTTACAAAGCGGTACACATCCTGAAATGGATGAGTGTCGAAAGTGCAAAGCATTTAGGGGAGACTGGGAGGGTGTACGTCTCTGAGCATATATATTATATTCAGGGATGAAAGATCTCCGCCATTTTTTTTATATTCACCGATTAATATTAAACAAAATGTCATGGAATGTATGGGCGTAATCGATTAACACGACCCGAGCGACTCGGGCCACCCGAGTCGTCATAATTTCAAATCGAACACCGCGAGTGAAGTTGAGAAATACACGTGCGTGTGCAAAACGACCCGACCCCAGTAACCCACCTCTTGGCTGGGGGTGGCTAGGAGCGATGAGGTCATGTGTGTGCTGGTACCGTCCTGTAGTAGTACAAGTCCTATGGGTTTTTTTAATGTTTTTTTAAATATAATTCAGATTACTGAAATGGAAATATAACAAAACTATGCAATAACAAAAATACTTTAAATCCTATTTTGCTGTAGCTATATTGGTTATTAAAAAAGAAAAAAAAATGTTTTGGATTAATCCACCATTTTTTCAAACCGAGCGTGTTGGTTCGATTATACAACCTGAGGATGTAGAGTCTGCGCATGCGCCAAAAAGTGGCTCCGGTGACCCGAGTTGATTAATCGATTACGCCCTTTACGACAACAATTGTTGACATCCTGTTCAAATAGTACTTTAAATGTTGTGAGAACATAAAACCCAAACAAGAAAGTGTTAGCGTTAGGTGATAATGCAGTCATAACAAGGACAGTTGAAACCTGACTTCCGGTATTCTTCTGTGATTCCCTGACAGTGTTAATCCTATGGGCGAAAGTTTGTGTTTTCGTGGAAATTCGCCATCGATGTGATAATACCGGCTGGATTTTTTGCGATTTTTGCCAGAGGTCGCTTTCATTTCTATATAATATATATGCTGTATAAGAATTATACGAATATAAAAACCCGGAATTCTATACTCGCTCCTAACACCCACCCACTTGTAATCGGGTGATTGAGCCTCGACTACTCATCTACTGCTCAGGCTTCACCTCCGACGGTGGTGCCACCGATCGCCTGCTCACTGTCCTACTAACTTACCGCCAAAAATGATATACATGTAATGGTGCTGTCACATTATGACGCTTCTCGCCGACGCGCCGCCAACGCGCAAAATGACTTTTAATCGTCGAGAGACGTCAAACTTGTCGGTGGAAGGACCTCACATGTTGGTAGGATGTAAAACAACAAAAAGCAACCGTTTGGCGCAACGTGTGGGAACAACCCTCATGCGCGTGCAGTGTGTGCCTAGCATTCGCATAACGTTATTCCAGCGATGTTGACGTGCTTCTGACGTCGCCATAATATTGGAACCCATGCGTTGTCGCACGTCCAAAGTTTTGTGAAAGCACAAAACTTTGCCGATACACTGACACGTGCCACCAACCGTCGCCGTAGATGAACGAATACCAACACGCACCTAAAGCATGCGTAACACTTCCTGACGTATCCCGACGTTGCGCCAAAAAATCACATACGTTGACGCGCGTTGGCGAGAAGCGTCGTAATGTGACAGCACCATTAACTCATTCTGAACCTCAGCTTCAGTGCTTCCTGGGAAAGTGGCGGATGGTAACTTGGAAAATTCATTTTTGGGGTAGGTTCACAGCTCTGAGATACATACCCCCACCCCTCTCCATCTAAGGGTGGATAGCGGAGGGGGCAGAGGTGGGGGGAGCGGGGGGGGGAGTTACCCTTCCCTGCCCTGGCCATCGTCGCCTCACCTCCCGGGAACCACCACGATCCGCTTGGTCTCTGAAATATTGAAAGGAGTCGAACATCCACACCTGATACCTTCCGCTCTCTCTCTACCACAGCCACTGACACCACTCACCCACCCACCTCCACGCACCCACCCACTACCCGACCGAGCGCGGTGGCCGAATTGGTAGAGCGCGGGCCTCGCGTGTGGGAGATCGGGAGTTCAGTTCCCGGTCGAGTCAAACCAATGACTTATACAATTTATACTTGTTGCTTCCAAGCTTGGCGCTCGGAATTATTAGGATAGGGCTCAGTATCAGGATAATGTGACTGAGTGGGATATCGGGTCATGGCGCTGGTGGCCTGCTTTCCCAGCGGGGCAGCACTATAAAGTCGACTGTCACAAGTCGGTACCTGTTCTGATATGACCTTAGATGTTGCCAGGACTTAAAACTCCAACAACGAACCAACCAACCTTCCGCGCTCTCTACCACTGCCACTAACACCACCACCAACCCCAACCCCCCTAAGTCCGCCCCCACCCCCCCAACCCACCCAGCAAGGGTCACATATACACCATCACTGGCAAAACCAACCGATTATCTAAGAGCACTGGGTGGTTTCCGTGTGGAAAGTCACGGGATTTGAATCCCAATCGAGTTAATCCAATAACCTACTAGATCAACACATGCTACTTACTACCTAACATACTATTTGAATCTCAATAAAGACAAGACGATAAGTGATTGGTTGAGAACAATGACTCTGGCTGGCCAAACAATATCAGCCTACCGTCTTTATTTACTTGAGCAAAATTTGGCGGAAAATGGGGCTGATAGTCAGTGACGCACTTCCATGTGCACTGCTCACGAGGGGTTTGCCTGCGTGTTAGCAAACCAAACGCGCCCAGGCCACGTAACCATCCGTGAGTGGCCCAACCATAGGCACTAAACGGTAAAGGCCCTGTCACACTACGACGCTTCTCGCCGGCGACTCGGCGACGTGTGGTGTTTTTGGGCGAAAATGCGTGAAATATCGAGACACGCTGGGGGCGCGTTATGCACGCGTCGGTACACGTCGGTACACGTCGGTACACGTCGGTACACGTCGGTACACGTCGGTACACTATCTTTGACGCTGATGGTCGGCGCAAAACGCCGGCACGCGCTCGTAGTCGCCCAAGGTTTTAAGCATGTCAAAAACAACCCAACGACCGGCAGCGCACGCAAATATATGGGTAAGGACGTTAGGCGCGCGTCGCGATGCGTTGGACACGCCGGAATAACGTTATGGGAACGCTAGGAAGACGGCGCACGCACGGGAGGGTCGTTGCTCACACGTTGCGGCAAACTGGGCCGTTTTTGTTTTACGCCCTAGCAACATTTAAGGTATATGAAGACGTCGCGCCAACCTTTTTTTTTTTTTTTCCCCCAACACGTCGACATACGTTGGCGGCGCGCTACTAATACGCTGCGCCAACATCCAATTTCCCCATATTTCCCCTAAATCTTTAACGTTTCTCGACGCGCAAGATAGTACTTTCAACGCTGATGGGTCGCCGGGAGAAACGTTGTAGTGTGACAGCCCCATTAGTTTGGTCAATAATATTTATATAATCTGTTGTATCATATTCCACACTAGTATGCGCTGACTCTCTCAGGTAAGGAGCCACATAGACAGGTGTGCGGGGATAGGGTGGTGACATCAGGGAGTTTGGGTGGTGTAGTGGTTAGGACACTCACCTGAAATGCAAGCGGTTTGAGTTCAAATCCTGCTCTAGGCGCAGTATTTCACATTTTCATCACACCTACGATACTGATGCCGTGACCAGGATATCATACAAGAGATGTGCTGTATGGTTGTTGAATATACTCTGTGTATGCATGTGTAAGTATGTTGCCTGCTCTAGACCCAATATTTCCCATGTCATCACCCGCATGATAGAACTCTCCGTATACAGTAGAGCCCTGGAAGGTTTTACCTCGACAATCATATTGAAAGCTGCATGAGGCATCTACTTTTCAAATCCAAAACACTTATCTAGATTTGATTCTACCTATCTAACTTAGATACTGGTCATGGTTGATGATTGGTGGTTGCTTTATGCCGTGTCGGCAGCATAGGCCATATTTACGGCGAGAAATGTTTGTTTTTTGTTCAAACCATCGCTTTTACATGTAAAAGCAGACAAACAATTATGTGCCAATAGAGACTCATTAAATTAGAAAGCTCACAATCATATATTTGTGGTCAAGGGAAACAAATTCCCATAGAAAAAGAAAAGTGTTATTAATAATTGATAGAATTTATTTAGTAAACTATATGAAGTGGTACAGTCTTAGATACCGATGCCCTTATTAAGCATGTGTTGCCACACAGAAGGGCATACTTAGTCAATTTAATAGAACCTGTTACTGCATAAATGTATGGAGTTTTGCCATGCTTGCCAAAATTAATTTACCGTGTTTGCACTTTCAATATTTACCCATTCAAAATCAACGTTACTTCAAAGTAAAGTAAGATAGATCATAACGATCAATTTAATATATTTATCTCAGAAAATTACAGAAACTCAAAACCATCGGACTATGCAACTTTAGTACTATCTTCCTTTATTGCCTAACCCCGCGCCCACCCACCTGCACAGACAGCAACCACCGCGGGTGTATTTAACCTCTTTGAGGACAGCTGGGGCCGTATGCATGAAGAATTATTTATCGGCCCCGGTGTTAAGGGCAGGGTCCGGCTTAGCTAACGCCGGCATTGGAAATTCGGTCACGGGATATGTATGGAGCCAAAGCGCGGAGGCGTTAGCTAACCTAGCAGTTATTTATAGATTTGGGAAATCCCTGTTGCCTGTAATTGCGATTTGTTTTGCGTACATTCGTCGATTTGACAATATTAATATCGCCGCCATTGTATGGGTTCGATTTTAGGGTTAATTTAATGAAATTTAAAGATTTGAGTATGTAATTCTGTTAAATATGATCGCATTCAATAGATTTGGGCTTAATATATTGCCGCCGATGCAGTAGCGGCGGCAGTGGCGGCGATTTGTTTTCTTGATGTGGAACAGTATGGATATCAACGTCGCTGTGGCAGTGACGATTTGTTTTGTGTACATTTGTCAATTTTACAATATTAATATCGCCGCCGATTTAGCGGTGGCGTTAATATTGCTTCGAATTTAGGGTTAATTTAATGAAATTTCACGATTTGACTATGTAATTCTGTTAAATATGATCGCATTCAATAGATTTGGCCCCAGTCGGTCCCTAACACCGACCGTAAACCTGCTATGGGCTGGGGTTAGACTCTCCGACCTTAAACTCGTGGTGTTTCCGTAACACTGCTCCATGCATACCGACTTTTCGCCACTAACCCGGAGATCGCCGCTAACCACAGGTTTGGCTCACTAACACCGCTCCATGCATACGGGCCCTGGTATGTACAATCTCATGTAGTTTATTAAAACAATTTTCATCAATTAATTATTTCATCTATTTGATTTACCTTGACCACAAATTATATGAATGTGACTTTTTTTTTTTAATTATGAGTGTATATATTGACACATAATTGATTGTATGCTTTTACATTATATGTAAAAGCGATGATTGAATAAAAAAACAAACAATTCTCACCTTGAATATGGCATATGCTGCCGACATGGCGTAATGAAACCACCAATCAATCAATCAACCGTGGGTATAGGTGGCGCCATCTATATGTTCAACTTATCCCTTTCTTCACACATTTATTTTCCTTAACCATGTTAACCCTTCCCCCCACATCACAGTTTCCCCAAATATAGATTTCATTCTCCTCACTGAACCTTTTATTAAACCTAGCAGGACATCTTCCAATTAGTCCGGCCCCGGGCAATGCTAGAGTGGGAGGTGAAAGGAAGACTTCAGGGGCCGTATGCACCAATCGGGGATAGGCTTAGCCGGAGCTAAGGCGGTAGCCGCGGTTAGGTACCTCGGGGTAGCGGCGGGTTGGAGAGGTGTGTGAATCGGTATGCACCAATGTTGTAGCCGCGGCGGATAGCTAACCGTGACCTAGTTTGAGCCTGTTGGCGGCGAGCAACCGTATATGACAACATTGTCGGTGAGAACCAGCGGCAGGTACGACGGCCCACTCAGTATCGGTTCAACGTGTTTTTGTTTCTGTCAACTTGTGAGTGTTATTACGACGGTGGATATTATTGAGACGAATTGGCAGTTTTAATATACGTTATTGCTTTATTAACACAACCGTCCCTAATACCATGGCTTCTGCAAGCGACTCTGTGCCGGGAAACAAACGTGCGCGTAAGGCAAATTATAGTGACGCTGAGGTGCGTGTGATGTTGGACGAAATTATGATTGAGAGATTACTTTTGTTCGGATCGTTTAATAACCGGATCACGATGCAGGAAAAAAACAATGCTTGGGAGCGAGTGCAGAGAGCTGTTAATTCTTGTGGTGTCGCCAAACGTTCACGGATAGAGGTGAAGGAGAAGTGGAAGACACTGAAATCCGAAGTGATAGGACGGCAAAGAAGGGCGCTCAAGACCGGAGGAGGTCCTCCGGAGGCTGCTTTACCGTATGAGGAGGCTGTCATGCAAATCGTAGGGGCAGAATCAAACCTCATCCATGGAATAAGTTGTAAGTTAATCGAGTTACATCTCCAAAATATCAGTCTTAACATTGATAAATTAAATGAACAACCAAAATTACCAACAATATAACTTAAGGCACAAAAAACACAAAACTGAAATGTTGTAGTTCAATCCCCATTTATTACAATGGCAAAACAAGTGTTTGGTGACAACAAATATTTGGTGCTATTCAGAAATGTGTGTCTAAAATTCTGTGCACTGTTAGGTGTGAGTACTTTTGGGTCACACCGAAATACTTATGTTACTTTAGTGTTTGATTTGAGGAAGTGTTTGATTTTACCAAATTGGTTCCGTTTGTTAGTGATTATGACCACATATTGACTGTTTTACATTACAGTGTGTCGCCCGGCCAGTTTAATCACACCCTCACACATTGAAGGAGGCATTGAGTTGGAGGTGCACACTCGCTGGCCGATGACAGCGGAAGACCCCATGCAAGGCGAATTCCTCTCACCATCCTTCGCCATGGGCGACGTAGGGCCACCGACGTGTTCGTCCACCCCTGTGCCACAACCGTCAACCAGCGGAGTCATTGGTTTGAGCGAACCCTTCTCTCTTCCAGGTAGGTTTTGTTTATCTGCAATTTTTTAAACCCTCAATAGACCATATTCACTGTTGTTATGGGACCGTGCCACTATTTGTCATGAGGGGGTAATACAGTAGTAGGAGGCCGTACACACACTAGTTTCACACTGGCAATTTGTGGAAAAAATAACTCTGTAACCATTGTAGTTGTTGCCAAAAAAGGGCCGCCTACCGTCAAGGTGTTGACTACGTTGTGTATGCTTTGGCTTCCCAGTAGTAACCCCATGAGTACAAATCTACATCAATCCTCTGAACATGGAACAGCCATGTTGAGCATAACAAGTTTGTGTATAACACACATTACTCACGTCCACACTTCCATGTCAGTATAGCTGTTAAACAAATATTACTGTTACAATGTTATGCCCTTTCTTCCCACACAGTTGACCTCACAGCGGCTGTGGTTGTGGCAGACTTAGACGATGCTCATGTCAGTGTGACCGCAGATCCTGACCACACGCGACACAGTGCAGGTGATCAGACAAGCGGGTGGGCAAGGAAGCGTCGCTCCAGAGGTCCACACGGCAACAGATCACGGACAAATTCAGCCCGTCGCACCACCAGCGACGGCGAGGAACGTGCGGCTTTCATTGATTATCTGAAAAATTTCAGCGAGACCAGTAAAGCCAAAAGAAAATATTTGGACGCACAATATGACAGTGAGGTGCAGAACAAATCAAGGATCATGGCCCATACAGTTTTGCTAGAGGCGCAGCATAGACGCGAACTACTAGAAATTGAATGTTTACAAAAGCAGCTCGGTATTACCGAATAAGTATTGCGCTGTGCTGAAATAAATGTCGTATGCACTGTTTACAATAATGCGCTAAACACTAACTTAGTAATATGTGTCGTTAATTAACATAATCAAGTTTACCGTGCTCACAGGAAAATCATAGTGCCTATATAGGTGTAAAATGTACATCTCTACAGCATCGTCATACACATTGATTTGTAGCTGTTATACACAAACAGCGCAACTAACTGGGTCGTTACGTATCTAGTACATATCATTACTTATCTAGTACATATCCACCATTACCATAACACACCGAATTTTTTTCCCCCTGTGTTTGTGTACATTAATTCATATCCTACACACCTTTAAGCAAAGTAAGTGTTGACAATCCTCTGTCGGGCAGCTTTGCCAACAGCAGAACGCACCCGCTCCGACCGCTCATAGTTCTCCGGACGCTGGTACACTGCAGCATCAACGTGCTCGTCATAGTGTGCATCATCGTCCCCCTCAGAATCAGCATCAGATTCCGTGTCTGATGGATCTTCCAGGTTCAGCTGTCGGGCGCGGTTGTGGAGGATGATGCACGCCGTGATGACGTTGCAAGCCCTCACAGGGTTCAAACGAAGCCTTCGCAGACAGTGCCAACGCCTCTTTAACACACCAATTGACCTCTCGACTAGTGCTCGTGCTGATTTGTGGTGCACGTTATAGGCCCTTTCCTGATCATTGTTTGGGTTGAGGATTGGGGTTAGTAGCCAGTCCCGCAACATGTAGCCACTGTCGCCAAGTAGAACACCTTCCACTGGTTTAGCTCCATCGGTCTCAAACGCCTCAAAGATGTCGGATTCACGGAGGATGCGAGAATCATGGACACTGCCTGGCCAATGGACGATACAGTCTATGAAGACTAGGTCGCTGTCACAGATTACCTGCCATGATAAGAAACAAACAACACATGATATTAAGGAGTTACAAACTGACACTAGGTACTCCAAAGTCGGCGTATACGGTGTCCGCAGCGCAAAATTTGACTCATTTTAACTGTTTGAAAAAGCCTTGAATCTCCAGTAATACTGCTTGGTTTGAAATAAAAATTATATCAAATTAAAGCTTGTTCTTTTGCCTCTTAGGGTGTCTGATTTTTAATCATCATTATGAAAGAAATCACAGTCAATGGACACTTGTTGGCGGGTACCATCAGCAGCTCTGAGCACGCTTGCCGATTTTGTTTTCATCCAGTCTGAGCTACTCCCTTCCCTAAACTTGATGGCTTGGTGAGTACATTGACCTGAGCTAAAAATAACCACCAATAAAAGATAGAGAAGAATCTAGGCTTCATTACCATATCAAGCATGAGTGTTTCTGAGTGGGAAATTTGATTGAACTGAAGGAGTGAAAACACTAAGACATTAATCCTCATTGAAAATTGATCAGGATCGTTTTGAAAATTATATCATCAGAAAGCTTAAGTCTTCCTCTACCTACAGAACAATATTTCGTTGAGATTTATATCATGCGCATCAAGCATGGTCTGAGAAGTGATAAGAATTTGGCTATTGTCAACTCGCGATGCTTAAGTGAATGTTGTCTTTCTTTCTATCTCTCATCAGTTAGAAAATGATGTCATCATGTAGAGCTTTTAATTCTGGTTATTTTGGTATAAAGAGTGCAGTGATCGGACAATTAGAATGGGAGTTATGCTATTTTTCTTAATTTTACTGAATTTATTATTGGTGGTTGCTGGAAATTAAGGAATTGAGCAAGTTTGACATGAAATTTCAGAAAGAATACTAACAGTGATGGTCTGTAAAAAATTGAGCCTCTTATTTGTACTATAGAGAATGGACAGATCATATGCAAAATAGCTTGGGACCCTACAATCTAAGATTTGGCTAATTTGGAAATGTGCACAAATCGGGGCAAAAAAATCAATCTTTAAACACTCATAACTTTGCAGCTATTCAATCGATCTAAATGATTTTTATATCATTGAGATCCAATTTAAAAAGTACATTCTATTTTTTTTACTGACCTGTTGAAAATAGAAATCACTTTGGAGTACCTACTGACACACACCTAACAAGCTTTACGAAGAAAGCACATATCAACATCGTTAAACTTGCCAGTCGTACCCTTGTAACGTATTCCAATTGTGTACGGCTTTGACAAATACGTTATGCGAATTAAATAGCATACGCTTGTCCTTGAAAACACCGCCTACTTAAACAATATGAATGCCTAAAAAGGTGTGTTGTGGACAAATTTACCTTTTGTACTTGACAACAAAGCCAATAAACTGTGTGGCAGTTTAGATTTATGAAGGCACACCTTCCCGTCATAGCAGGAACCGCAATGCTAACATAATCACATAGACAAAGAGAATATAAAGTAATAAATGATCGACTGAAATTAAATATAAATCACTACATGAGTGGGTCTCATTCTTCGCTGTTTGTGTTTTATTTTGTGTGGCGTTTAAGGTTAGGCAAAACATCAACCTACCTGCACATTGATCGAGTGGTAATTCTTGCGATTTACAAACTCATGCTCGTATTCTGCCGGGGCCTCGATTCTTATTTGAGTCCCGTCGATGCACCCGAACACACCGGGGAATCCGTATGTGTTGTAAATCTTTAACTTGGTCCTGTCTGCTTTCTCCTGACTAGGCAGCTTGACATGTCGGGGTAGTTGGTCGATTATAGCATCCGTGACACGATGAATTGTCCGTGAAACAGTGGATTGACTGACACCTATGAGCTCCCCACACACATCTTGAAATCCACCTGTCGCATAGAATCGAAGTGTAACCAACACTTGCATTAGCGCTGTCAAAGCGCCCCGCCTCTGCCTAACTTGTAAGTCTTCGCGCACACTGTCTGTTATGGCCAGTATATCATGTCGCCGAAATCGGAATTTGCGGAATAGATCTACGTCATCGAATTCCTCAAACGGATGGGTTCTGTCTCTTAAAATCCGATTTCTACGCAATTGTCTGCGCTGAAAGCGTCGCAACAACAAGACGTCCATATTGCAAAACACCACTAACCGCAGCGGATAGCCCGTAACCCCAACTCACAATGTGGTTTAGCTTAGCCTAGGCTAACTTTCGCGGTTAGCGCTAACACCGATTGGTGAATACCCATTTGTCACATTTAGCCGTGTGGAGCTAGCTTAGCCGCGGTTACGGCCCTAACCCCGATTGGTGCATACGGCCCCAGCTCTATGCATTTCTACTCTTACTGACAGGAAGTGGTATTTTATTTAATACAAGCTTAAAAAGCTAGCTCCACGTAGACTTAAAACTTGCTTTTGCGGAGGACTTTAGAATAATTAAAAGGAATTTTAATGAGTAAGCAATTCTTTTGCAATAAACAAAAAAAAGTATAAAATATAACAACCACCATCAAATTGACATCATTGTAATGCTGTATGCTCTTTTTGCAACAACAAAATACAGACAGACAAACACACCTTCACTTGTATTTGACCAGACGGGATGACCGAATAAGTATTCGTCCGTCTCCCGTTTTGGTAGATCGTGGGATTAGAACCTACCGGTTCGAACCCTGGTCGAGTCAAACCAATGACTTAACGATTGTTACTTATCGCTTCCTAGCTTGGCAGTCAGCATTATTCGGATAGGGCAAGGACTGATTGGCTCAGTGTCAGGATAATGTGACTGAGTGTGATATCAGATCATGGTGCGGGCGGCCTGGTCTCCCAATGGGGAAGCACTGTAAAGTCACCATGAATACACACTGTCACAATTCGGTACTCATCCTGATATGGCCTCAAATTTTGCCAGGATGTAAAACTCCAACAACCCATCAACAACATACCGGATCACAGCTTCAGTCCTTTCTCGGAGACAAGTGGACATTAACCCAGAAGAAACCTAGGCCGTAATCGCTTAATCAACTCGGGTCATCCGAGCCACTTTTTGGAGCATGCGCACATCCTACAGACTCAGGTCGAATAATCGAATACGCTTCTCCATGCTCCGGGTGGGAAAAATGGTGGCTTAATCCAGAACTGTTTCTTTTTGTAATAACCGATATAACTGCATCAAAATAGGATTTAAAGTATTTTATGATCGAATAGTTATAAAATTTAGCGATATTTCCATTTCATTAATCTGGGTTATTACCAAAAAAAAACATGTAGCACTGGTACTGGTAGCTGTTATCCTGCAGGACGGTACTAGCGCAAATGTGATGTCATTATTCCTAGCCAACCCCAGCCAGGACGTGGATTACTGGGGTCGGGCCTTTTTACACACGGCACGTGTTTTTGTCAACTCAACTCGCGGTGTTCGATTTGAAATTCTAGCAACTCGGGTGACCCGAGTCGCCCGGGTCGTGTTAATCGAATACGGCCCATGTGAGTGTCCAGGTAACTAGGGTAAAGCCACTGATGTCAAAGCAGTAAGAGCAGTGCTTCAGTGGTAACAGTATCATCATTGGAACCAAGAAAATCACGTGACCAAGCAAAGACAAATTAAAAGTGTAATTGATATTTTGTTGGGCAAATTAACACGAAAAATTAAATAATGTCTGCATTTCCTGGGGAGGTGTTCAGGAGGTTTACAAAGAAGAAATAAGTGTAGGTGTTATTTGTCATCAGATTATTACGAGGGTTTCTTGTCGCTGACCAGAAAACTCCTTTTAGATTTAGGTGCACAACTCCAGGTGTTTCTGGAAGAATTTGGCTTTAAAACCACATAATCTGATGAAAGTTTAATATTGTCTTCCTCATTCCACTGTTTCTTGTCATTATAGTAATGCTGATTAACAGTAATTGTATTATGTTAGTAATGCTGAATGTCAGGGTAGATAGTGACAAATGTCAATTTTTAAGTCATTGCTTTGACTTGACCAGGGTTCGAACTTGGGGGTTCGAATCCCATGATCTACCAACAAGTGAGTCTGTCACCCGGTCCGGTAAGGTGATGAAAATGGTAAATATTGCGCCTAAAGTGGGAATCGAACCCGCATCTCTTGCATTTCAGGGCAGTGTGCTAACCATTACACTACCTAGGATCCATTATGTCAGCACGCCTACCAGTCCGGAGTGGCCCCCTTGCCTGAGAGGTCAGTGCAGACCACTACACTTGTCCCCCTGAAATTGCAAGTTTTTAAAATGGTTTACATCCATAAGTCGTTTTAATGCTTACAATTACAGTTAGTTAGTTGTTGGAGTTTTACCTCCTACAACATATAAGGTCATATCAGGACTTATAATTACATATAGCCAGACAATGCATTTACATAATACATAGATAGAGTAGGTTCAACTACCATACAGTGTGTAGCATGTGCAGGATTCTGGTCATGGCCCCAGTGTCATGGTGTGATGAAAATGGGAAATATTGCACCTAGAGTGGGAATCGAACCCACATCTCTTGCATTCCAGGCCAGTGTGCTAACCATTACACCACCTAGGCTCCATGTTGTCACTACCCTATCCATGCCTATCTGTCTGTGTGGCCCCTGTCTGAGAGGTCAGTGCATGCTACTACACTATTATAAAGTAATATAAATGACAGCGCTAAACCTTGACATCCTAGGTATAGCTGAGACGAGATGGACGGGTGACGGGAGGATAGGTGATAGTGAGGTAGATATGATATATTCTGGAGATGAAAAACATCAGTATGGCATTGGAATTATGATGAAGAAGTCCATTGCCGCCACAATGATTGGATTATGGCCAGTATCTGACAGAATTATTATGATGAAGCTGAGGGGAAAACCGTTCAATATAAACATTCTGCAAGTTTATGCACCAACCTCAGATCACGATGATGAAGAAGTCAACGAGTTCTCTGACAGCATCAAAAAGGTAATCGAATACACCAAGTCTGGAGAAATAACAATTGTTATGGGCGATTGGAATGCGAAAGTTGGAGAACAACATGAATATCCAGTAACAGGAAGATTTGGCTTAGGTGAGAGAAATGATCGTGGTGAATACTTGATAAATTTCTGTTTGACATCAAAACTAGTAATTGCTAACACCTTATTTGAACATCCAAAGAGAAGACTATATACATGGAAGAGCCCTGGTGATGTATGTCGGAACTAGATCGATTACATTCTTGTCAACCAACGATATCGAAATTGTATCAAACAGGCAAGGACATATCCAGGTGCTGACATATGTTCGGATCATAATCCAGTAGTAATCAGTATGGTAGTGAAATTGAAACAGCAGAACAAAATTAAAAACAACATTCAAATGGATATGTACATGTTAAAAGATGCAAAATACAGAACTAAGTATAATGTCTCTGTTCATAACAAATTCAGTGTACTGATGAATGAAGAAACTCCTCAGAGAGAGTATAACAACATTGAAATGGAATGGGAAGCTCTCAGAGAAAGCATGGTCAAGTCAGCAGAGGAGGTGTTACCAAATAAAAAACGAGAGACAAAGCAATCATGGATGACGCAAACGATACTAGAAAAGATGGCAGAAAGGAAGAAAGTGAAAACCACTGATCCACCTAAATACAAACACCTGAAGAATGAAATAGAAGATGAATGCAAAAAAGCTAAAGATGAATGGTGGAATAAGAAGTGTGAAGTCGTGGAACAACTTGAGTCTCAACATCGTTCAAGAGAGATGCACAAGAAAGTGAAAGAGATAACAGGTCAAGGATAGAGACAGAGAAGCAGTAAATGTATCAAGAACAAAGACGGCAAAATGCTCTTTGAAGAAGATGAAATAAAGTCCAGATGGGACGAACTATACAATGATGACAGAGGGAACCCACCCACAATTGAGAAAGAAGATGGGAATATTATATTAGTATCAGAGATTGAGAAGGCTATCAATGATCTAAAGTCAGGTAAGGCTCCTGGAAGTGACCAGATAACATCAGAAATGATAAAAGGACTAGATGAAGTGGGGATTCAAATCATTCATAAGCTAGTAACTGACATCTATGAGACTGGATTTATACCATTGAATATGAATGAATCCATATTTGTACGACTCCCAAAGAAGCTAAAACCAACATTGTGTACTGAGTACAGAACACTAAGCCTGATGAGTCATATGTTGAAGATGATCCTGAAAATAATTTTACTGAGAAACAGACAGAAAATTGAAGAACAAATCAGTAACGTACAAAGTGGGTTTATATCTGGAAGAGGTACACGTGAAGGGATTTTCAATATGAGAATGATTTGTGAACGTTATTGTGAAGTGAACCAGGATGTTTATGCCTGCTTTATTGACTATGAGAAGGCCTTCGACCGAGTCAATCATGAACTGTTAATCAAATGTTTACAAGATATTGGTGTCAATGGCAAAGACATTAAACTAATTGTGAACTTATACTGGACACAACGTGCATTTATAAAAATGGAGCAGGGCCTATCGGATGAAGTTGTGATTAAACGAGGAGTTCGACAGGGGTGTGTATTGTCACCATGTCTATTTAACCTGTACACAGAGATGATTTTCAGACACATTGAAGATTGCAAGGGAGTGACAATAGGTGGCATGAACGTCAACAATCTTAGATATGCCGACGACAGTGTAATACTAGCAGACAGTGAGAAAAACCTACAAGATATAGTGAATAGAATCAATAAAGCTGGAATACTATTCAACATGAAGATGAATGCCAGGAAGATCAAAACAATGGTTATAAGTAAAAAGACAGATAAACCAAATGTCAATATAACCATAGATGGCACAAACATAGAACAAGTATCCGAATCCATATATCTCGGACAAAAGTTTACAAATGATGGGAGATGTGAGGAAGAAATTAAAAGAAGGATAACAATAGCCCGAACAACATTCTCCAAAATGTATAGAGTGTTAACATCAAGTAGGATATTAATACAAACAAGGAAGCGTATTCTTCAGTGTTATGTGTGGCCTACTCTAATGTATGGGGCAGAGACATGGACAATCTCTAAGAAAATGTACAAACGTTTAGCAGCATTTGAGATGTGGACTTATCGAAGGATGATGAAAATATCATGGACAAAGAAGATCACCAACAAAGAAGTTCTCAGAAAAATTAAAAATAAGAGAAGCTTGTTTGCCACTATACAGACAAAGAAACTTATTTATTTTGGCCACATCATTCGTCAGAGTTCAATATACCGTACATTGTTGGAAGGGAAGGTGAATGGCAGCAGAGGGAGGGGGAGACCAAGAACATCATGGTTTACAAATATTTCACAGTGGACAGGCTTGAATTATTCACAGTCTATCAGAACAGCACAACATCGGGACAAGTGGAGAACCATTGCATCCAACCCTCGACTAGAGGATGGAACTATTGATTGATTGATTGATGAATCAGCAATGCTTAAGACCGACCCCCTCTTGGTGTTTCCGCGGAATTGATATAAAGTGGTCCCAGTGCCTTCTCCCATGTTTTACAGTACTCAAGATGGAACATGGAACCAGCTTGATTAATATTTGTGTCACACTGGTCACCAGCAGACACAATCTATGAGCATAGATTTGCCCAGAACCAGTTTCAGCAATACCGAAACTTATACCTGGCTGCTAGCTGGTTCGGGTTCCTGGTTTCTGGTGAATGTGATAGGTATTGCTGATAATTCCTTGATGTTCCCTCTCTATAGGTACCGTTTATGTACACACATATCTCAGTCATTAGCCTCCCCACTGGATGGTTTGGGGGGGGGCGGTATTATAATGTATTTATACTGAGAAATCATTGAACGTCCCTTTAGTGAAACGGGGTTGCTGGGCGACTGCAACTTCCTGCCCAACCAGAGTTAATGGCTTCCATGGTAGGTAATCAGAGGAGACAGTTCCGCTCATCCTGGATCTATGTTGGGGTGTCCAAAGCACCAGGGCAATTACACCACATGTAGATCACACCTTGGGAAGCGAAATGTTTCCGCGACTCGAAAAGCCTGCCTAGTCAGTATATTTATATACCTGAAAATATAGTGGCTGCCAGCAGTGACAAGTTTCACTATTTTCTGTTGGGGAAGGTCATCAGACATGATAGCCGAATAATCTAGTGTACGATCTTATTCTCCTTTCTCACACAAATAGCGCTTATGCGCTCTTTTTCTGCCTGTTAAGGGTTAACTCCACAAGCGCTGCTACAGTTACCTAATCTGGTAATGCCATAATTGTTTTCCGACTCTTGGACGTTAAGTAAGTAATAGCTACATGTATGTGTCCGTAGAGTGACTGAGGCGCTCAAGGGCTTACAGACTTACAGCACCCCAAACCCTAGATACAAGATTCACCCCGTACTGCTGCAGTAGGGGTGCAAACCAACCCTATGTAAAAGCTGTCGAAAAAATGGGTCAATGAATTGAGAGCCTAATTTCACAATCTAAGAAGCAACATCTATTCTCTACATATGTCTTATTGATAGCCCGCTACCTTTGAGTTGAAAAATATAATATAATATCTAGTTTAATCAGATTTAAAAGTGAAATCGACGGCGTTCTGCGGCCGCCATCTTGTCTTTTTGCATTCTCTCCCATTTCACCAAATCTGTGCCGATATAAGTAGCCATTTGATACTGGAGCCACAGTTTCTAGTTCAGGTTCCATACTAAACCTATTTTCACCCGTATTTACACTACGTTGTCCTTCACCAGTGTACTACAAGTACTGGGTGAATCTTTTATCTACCCAAACCCCTAAGGGAGAGCAGACAACCCTGCATTCCTCACTTCTTTTTTTTAGCACTATGCCACTGTATAATAAGTTCTTTACTTACCCTTTGACCAGACGGGATGGCTGAATGAGTTGATACTTATCGCTTCCAATCCAGACACTCGGCATTATCAGGATAGGGAAAGGAATGGTTGGCCCAGTGTCAGGATAATGTGACTGAATGGGATATCAGGTCATGGTGCTGGTGGCCTGATCTCCCAGTGTGGCAGTATTATAAAGGTGCCATGAGTGTGCACTGTCACAAGTCGGAACCCATCCTGATATGACCTTAGATGTTGTCAGGAGGTAAAACTCCATCAACCAACCATTTACCGTTTGTATATAGTTCATTGTCTCTAGTAGCGTCCACCCAAGCTGTGCTAGTTGTCCTCTCATGGAGGTGCCTTCGGGTCCTAAGGGGATCAACGCGACATTACTCACCATCTGTTTTTCGGTGGTTGGGATAGCAAATGAACCTGACAGTCAGTCCCACGCCATGCACGTTCGGGTACTCGGAGCAGTGGCTGATTAGAGTAGCCCAGAGGCATGTGTCATGGGCGATCCGATAGGTGGCGCCACAGGGCAGTGGATGTCATTATCAATAGGTTTTCAATACGCTCCCGTCATACGCCGTAAAGTGACAGGGCCTTTAGCAGGAATGAGGCGCTCAGGAATCGGTGGTGGTACACGAAGAGAGTTCCAGGCGGCGCCATGAGTAAGCTTTATCTGGCTGGCTGGATTGGAGAAATAGGAAATAATAATAACCTTTCTTATTTATATTGACAAAATGGATTATATAGGATATATATATGATACACTGTTTATAAAGGTATCTCTTTTTGTATCATGTGCAGTAGTACCTGTGTTCATATATATATATATATATATATAGTTATGTTCAGTTAATAATAGACCTATTTGTACATGCATATACAGACATGTATAGACATATCTAGACATATATCGACATATATGCCTATATGTGCACTCTGTCGGGGGAGCAAATAGAGGTTTCACACCGGCAAGAACATGTCCACAGAGGCGCAACACTATTTGTCCCTGCAGTGGCTGGTCGGGAGATGTTGGGAGTTCCATACATCAACCGCCTTAATGCTGCCACAGTGACAAGATTTTCTGTTTAGGGTTTGCTCCCTTAGCCTTCGGTTCTGTCAAGAACCTGTACCACAAGGCAGTGGTTTACAACTCTGCAGGGGCATCAAACTCCCTGAGGTATTGCAATACCTGCAATACCTACATACCAGTATATATACATATATATACTGCATATTTTGGATGTGATTTTATATACATGTGTATGTATATACACACACATATATCACTGTTCTGGTTGGCTGAGGCACTGGAGAAGCACAGGTCACAAGGTCAGGTACCAATGAGATGCTAAGTGCAGCCCTGCCTCTGGCCGGGCTGCGCTAACACCCTCTCCCCGGGGGCTGTCACGTGGTAACAGTTGTGGACAGTCACGATTACTGGGTTCTGTCAGCTGCCACTAGGGGGATCCCACTGTGCAAGGCTAGTTGAAAAGACCATCAATCAAGCGCCTGGTGGCAGTGGAAAGGACTAATGTTGTGGGTAAGGACTTCAGAAGTATTAATGAATTAGACAGCAACTACGCAAAAATAGAAGGGAACATAGCTTTTTTTTTTTACTTGAACACAAATTATTATAAATACCAAGTATGATATCTTATTATTATATATATTATTATATATATTATTATATATAGTATAATATATATGATCATATATATATACGCCCGCATCGCATTTATCCATATAAAACTGATTAAAATGCCAAACTTGATATTACTTTATAAATATTTAATAATATATATTATAATATATATTATAATATATATTATAATATATTTTATAATATGTATATATAAATAGGCGCCAGCAGGGAACCATACTGTATATTGAAACTGTAGTGCCAGGAAATTAAATATATATATATAATATATATATCTGTATGTATATATATATACATATATATATATATATATATATATATATATATATAAAGATGCAGCGCTTCATATAGACCCAGTTTAATTTGTTTAAAGCAAATCCCTCCCAAAACCTCTTATATCTATAATTAGCTCTTTAAAAAAATAGAATAAATTTAGCCCTAATCTTAGGTTTTGCTAGTTTGATGGACCACTTTTTCTCAATCATGGTTTCATTATTTGTAATGATTCTGTGTAGTGAGCGTCACTGAGATCTGCCACGTGAAATGACGCATATATACAGGTAACCTTGGGCAGGTTGATTGCATGAGTGAGCCTATGTTAGCAGCTGGTTAGGACGATAGCCACAGAATGGTAGAAGTGTCGGTTCGATTCCAGTTCCTGAGGCAATGTGTTTCATTTACACACACACACCGTCGGTTCGATTCCAGTTCCTGAGGCAATGTGTTTCATTTACACACACACACCCGTACCCACAGTTGCAAGAATAGTGAATGGCTATGGTCAAGCAGTTATTGTTTGCAAGTCCCTGAGGCAAGTCCTTGTTGACAACATTGTCTTGCTAAGACCAGTTAATTCTAGACCTAGATCATTCTAAATTACGATCTAAGCAGAAACTAAAGTTACTACTGTAGTAGTCTGCACTGACCTCTCAGGTCAGACAAGTAGGATTTGAGAGGGTGATGCAACGAGTCTAGGTCGCGTATTGATTAGCATGGCAGCCCCGTAATGGCAGGAAGTGTGGGTTTGAATCCCGTTCTAAGTGCAATATTTCCCATTTTCATAACCCTTACGACACTGGCTGCCATGACTTGGATCCTGTACAAGCGAACGTGCTGTATAGATTGTTGAACCTAGCCTGTGTCTGTACAAGTTCTGTTATTTAACAACGCAGTAAAAGAATGTTAACGAGTTCATTCAAAAGAGTATGACCTTACTGTAGGTTCTTCTTGTCAATATTCGGTATTAATAGGATAGGAAAAGACAAGGACTGGTTAGCTCAGTATCAGCATAATGTGACTGTGTGTGTGATATTAGGTCATGGTGCCGGCGGCCTGGTTTGCCAGTGGGGCAGCACCATACAGTTGCTGTGAGCGCACACTGTCACACATCGGTATCCGTCCTGGAATGACCTTAGTTCTTGCTAGGACGTAAGGCAACAACAAACAAACAATATTGTCAATATTAATCATGAAATGTACTGAATTCGCACTGTATGTACCTATATTTAATTCCATTCTGGATTGTAGGACAAAATAGTTCCCTTTTTTTTTAAATGGCACCCAGAAGAAAATATCCAAATGTGGAAAAAAATATATAATATTTTTTCAAATATTTGTTTATCATTACTCGAGGTCCCAGTCGTCGGGAGATAGCAATAATCCATAGGTCGTAGTCATCCATTGTTCCAAGTCATCTAGGGTCTTAGTCGTCATGACTTCAGTTCTGAACAGGTCCCAGTCGTCCAGGGTCCCAGCCATTCAAAGTCCCAGTTATCTACAGGTCCCTATCATTCAAGGTCCCAGTCGTCTAGGGTCCTAGTTAGTCAAGGTCCCAGTTATCTACAGGTCCCCATCATTCAAGGTCCCAGTCGTCCAGGGTCCTAGTTAGTCAAGGTCCCAGTTATCTACAGGTCCCCATCATTCAAGGTCCCAGTCGTCCAGGGTCCTAGTTAGTCAAGGTCCCAGTTATCTACAGGTCCCCATCATTCAAGGTCCCAGTCGTCCAGGGTCCTAGTTATTCAAGGTCCTAGTTATCCACAGGTCCCGGTCTTCCATGTTCCTGTCGTCAAATATCCCAATCATCCACATGTCCCACTAATCTGCAGGTCACAGTAATATGCAGGTCACAGTTATATGCAGGTCACAGTTATATGCAGATCACAGTTATCTGCAGATCAAATTCCTCTGCAGGTAACAGTCAGCTGATGGTCACAGTCATCTGATGGTCACAGTCATGTGCAGATCACAGTCATGTGCAGATCACAATCATATGCAGGTCCCAGTCATGTGCAGGTCCCAGTACTCTGCAGGTCCCAGTAATTTGTAGGTCACAGTAATTTGCAGGTCACAGTAGTATGTAGGTCACATCTCATATGCAGGTAACAGTCATCTGCAGGTTATAATCATATGTAGGTCATAGCCATCTGCAGGTCACAGTCATATGCAGGTCACAGTTAGCTGCAGATCACAGTTAGCTGTAGGGAATAGTTATCTGCAGGTCACAGTCATCTGAGTGTTACAGTCATATGCAAGTCACAGCCATATACAGGGCACAGTCATCTGCAGGTCACAGTCATATGTTGGTCACAGTTATCTGCAGATCATTGTTATCTGCAGATCACAGTCATCTGCAGGTAACAGTCAGCTGATCGTCACAGTTATCTGCAGGTTACAGTCATATGCAGGTCACAGTTATCTGCAGGTTATAGTCATATGTAGGTCATATTCATCTGCAGGTCACCGTCATCTGCAGGTCACAGTTAGCGACAGGTCACAGTTAGCTGCAGGTCACAGTTATCTGCAGGTTATAGTCCTATGTAGGTCATATTCATCTGCAGGTCACAGTCATCTGCAGGTCACAGTTACCGACAGGTTACAATTAGCTGCAGGGAATAGTCAGCTGCAGGTCACAGTCATCTGAGGGTCACAGTCATCTGCAAGTCACCGTCATCTGGAGGTCACAGTCATATGCAGGTCACAGCCATATACAGGGCACAGTCACCTGCAGGTCATAATCGTATGTGGGTCACAGTCATCTGCAGGTCACAGACATGTGCTGGTCAGTAATGTGCAGGTCACAGTCATATCAACCATCTGGAGGTCGCAGTCATCTGGGAGCACAGTCATGCAGGTCACTGTCGTATGCAGGTAATATCCATTTGCTGGTCACATTCATCTGCAGATCACAGTCATGTGTAGGTCCCAGTCATCTGCTGGTCAGTCATGTGCAGGTCACAGTAAGTTGCAGGTCACAGTCACCTTCAGGTCACAGTCACCTGCAGGCCACAGTCATCTGCAGGTCACACTCATCTGCAGGGCACGGTCATATGCAGGTCACAGTCGTCCGCAGGTCATATTTACCTGCAGGTCAGAGTTACCTGTAGATCACAGTTGCCTGCAGGTCACAGTTACCTGTAGGTCACAGTCATATGGATGGATGCATGTCACAGTTGTCTGCAGGTCACAGTCGTCTGCAGGTCATACTTACCTGCAGCTCACAGTTACCTGTAGATCACAGTTGCCTGCAGGTCACAGTTACCTGTAGGTCACAGTCATATGCAGGTCACAGTAATCTTCAGGTCAGAAGCATCCTAGTTCCCAGTCGTCTGACAACTGCCTACCCTTCCAATGGTAGGTTAAGCACATTGTAGCTCTGGAAAATGTACAATCTTGTTCGAGAAGGATGAATCGTAGGATTGGGAGAGGTGGCAAATGAATATCGCCTGGGAAGACTTAAGCTACCAACATTGTCATATTGTCCTCTCGGGGGAGATATGATAGAGACTTATAAGAGTATTACTGGAGTCTATGACAGTGATGTCACAACAGGTTTGTTCAACCTCAGAAGAAACAGCAACACCAGAGGCCAGCGGTATAAGGTCGTCATGGAGAGGCCCAGATTTTGTGGTCAGGAAGCACTCATTTTTCTTTCAAGTGACAGATCCCTAGAACAGTCGTCCAGACCAAGTGTTTGAAGCACCGATGGTAGAAGCATTTGAAAGAAGGCTGGATAGACATTGGTGATGACACCCACAATTATATGACTGCAGGGCTCCGTCCACTTCCATATAAAGAGTTCAGGCGCAAAACCCTGTAAACACCAAGCCAAAAATGTAATTAGAATAAAAGAAATTTACCTGAAGGTAATTTTAATATTCACTAATTCCACTTTTTTGTGATGAAATGATTATGGAGCAATGAACAAAAAATAGAAATGTAAAAAATGAACTTTTTGAAGGTCTGATTCCAATGTTCATTTCAATTTTTGGATTGGCATTTATGAGGGAGGATTTGCATATGCGTGCAAACAATTTCTCTTTTTTAAACTTTGATTAAAATGCCACCCCGTCGAAAATGTTTTTTAAATCCCCTAGATTTCAACCTGCGTATTCGATTGGTGCACTTATTAAAACTGCAATATACTGTGACAGCATATCATTTTAGAAAAAAAACACCCAATATCCCATATATGCCATAGGAGCCTCCTTGTGATATCCATTGGTTCTTTACTAGTCATCGGGAGGTAGGAGGAGGAGTTTCGGTTCACCGGCAAAGTCTTCGGGTGGTCAGACGCGGCGGAGATAGTGACAAATCCCCCAAGTCAGGTAGTACTGCCTTTACAGGGCCAAGTAGTCACCGACCCCACTCGGCAGCATCCACACTAATCAGTGCTGCTAATAGACGAGATCACCGTTCCGACTGCACATGCGCTGAAAATGGCGCTGGCAGCAAAGCAAAGGTGTACAGCCATTGAGTTTGCCAATACATGTAGGGCAAAACTTTGATTTTATTCAAAATTAATAAAAAATACATAACAATTTGGCACAAACATGGATGGATGGATGCAACATAATAATATAATGAATATGCTTAAGACACAACTCTCCATAATTAAGCATTTTGAGCTAAGAAACATACACTTTCAGTCACTTTACAGGCTGATGTTTACATCACCATTGATTAGACAGAAGTAATATTTGTTCTGAATATTAAAATGTCAAATCTGTCAACAAAAACTTGTTTCAAAGAAATATATAACCATATTTGAGTATCCCTACTCATTTTCTATTTCTACATATGTCATTAACCATAGGATATAAATAAAAACATAAATAAAATAAGTAAAACTGACTCTGGCTATGGCTTTAACACTAGTCTGAGTGCCCAGATTTGTCTAAATCTAAATGCACATGGCAAAGGATGTGCTGATTATATTGATGTAAATGCAATGCTGGATAAAAGATTAATATCTTAATTTATTATATGTGGTGTATAACGTATTATGCGAGTATAAAAATACGAAGGGAATTGTTTCCTTATTATATTATATTATTATTATATTACTTGATACCATTGTTATTCTCTGTAAGACTCCTCACTTGACCGGTGGCTCCTCCTGCACTCACCCCCACCCTCCACCTGGTGCCGACATTGTCAGTCGCACCGGAGGATTTTTAGTTAGTGTTCTATGTTTCAAAACAAGAGCTGAGATGTTCTATGTTTCAAACAAGAGCTGAGATGAGCTGAAACTAGCACATTTCATAACTGCACCCAGTGTATTAGCATGTGCCATGTGCTTCTTGCAGGTTTGTTTTGCTTTGACGCATCCCACAATGCACTACGGCGCTGGAATTGCGATGTAGTGTATTGCTTTCATCGAAAGTGGTCACCGGAAGTGGCTATATAGAGCGTTTGGAGTGGAGAGTAAGAGGAGATAGCTGCTTTCCGAGAATGATCAGGATGAGTGATTGCTTAGGAAGCTTTTGGGGTATTTTTTGGAGGGGGAAGGGGGTTTGTTCATAAAACATGTTAGTCACCGTGTCTGCACTGACTTCTCAGGCATGTAGCAACATAGACAGGTAGGCGTGGGTAGTGTGGTCATATCAAGCAGCCTAGGTGGTGTAATGGTTAGCACACTGGCCAAGAATGCATGAGATGTGGGTTTGATTCCCGCTCTAGGTGCAATATTTTCCATTTTCATCACCACCCATGATACTGGTGCCATGACCAGTATCCTGTACAAGCGACATGCTGTATGGTTGTTGACCCTACCCTGTGGATGTATGTGTTAGTGCATTGCCTGTATGTATGTAATTGTAAGTATCTAATGACCATTTAAAAGACTTACAATTCCAGGGGGACGAGTGTAGTACCCTTCACTGACCTCTCAGGCTAGTAGCCAATTAGACGGGTCGGTTTGGGTAGTTTGTTGATATCAATGAGCCTAGGTGGTGTAATGGTTAGGACACTATCCCAGAATGCAAGAGACGTGGGTTCAATTCCCGCTCTAGGCGCAATATTTCCCATTTTCATCACCCCCCCCCCCATGACAATCGGAATATACTTTTGTCACTGCAAATGGATATGCATTATATTGTGAGTGTCTGCTAGGTAGGTTATATAAGTAAATTAGGCGGTGCTGGGCTCCAGTGCCGAGCATAGCGCCGGTACTGGGGGTGGAGCACACAGGAAGCTGCTGAGTGAGGCGGCGGAGCCGGGGCGGTGTAGGCCGCAGAGGTGGTGGTGTGTGCTGCGGCCAGAGCAGGCTGGGCGGGGGTGGTGGTCAGCGCCATCACCTCCACGATGCCGGCGAATCGTTCCACGGACCGTGCTGTGGCGTTCATGGTGGCCTCAGCTGAGGAGATCCAGTGCGCCGCCTCAGAGTGGCGGGGCGAGGAGAAGGAAGTCATGGAGGCGGCGTCCGGGGCGGAGTGTTCGGCGGCCCCACTGGTTCCACAGCGGCCAGCAACGCGGCCTCATCCGCGAGCTATCCATGCCATGCTGGTGGTGGTAGCTCTAGGCCTGATTGTAGGCTGGAGTGTAGGCCCAGGAAGTACCCTCGGGAAAGTGCAAAAAGAATTAGCAGCAGGACAGGGTAACGGGAGGCGAACCGGGGTGGGGGGGGGGATGTAACCGCCAACTGTCACGAGGAGGAAGATAGGGAGGGGGGGGGGTTCCTTCTCCGCCGCGAATCAAATAACGCAATGCAAGCATTACGACCAAGCTGTAAATATGTCTTATTATTGTATTACAGTTCACTTCAAAATGGCTCCTGCTCGTCAGCCTGCCCTATTAAATTTACATTATTATGTGTGAAATTGAAGGGAGGGGTCATGTTGAGTTCTATTCTAACCTACCACACATTCCCCATGTCCAATTTTGAAAGTACAGTAAAACCTCTTTAAATCAACCGACCATGGGACCGACTTCAAATGGTCCATTTAGGGAGGTGGTGGGTTAGGGAATCTTTTTTTCATTTCAATGGTGTTGTATGGGTGATCGTTTGGGACCCAAAAAAAGCGAGCAATATAGAGGGGTTGTCGATCTGTGGAGCTTGTTGGTTAGAGAGGATTTACTGTATAGTATTTGTTGGAGTATTACGTCATGGCAACATCTAAGGTCACATCACGATGGGTACCGACTTGTGACAGTGTGCACTCATAGTGACTTTTATAGTGCTGCCCCACTGGGAGACCAGGCTGTCAGCACCATGCTCAGATATCCCACTCAGTCACAACATCCTGACACTGAACTAGCCAGTCCTTACCCTATCCTCATAATGTCGAGGACCAACCTAGGAAGCGACAAGTATAAATTGTGTAAGTCATTGGTTTGACTCGACTATAAATCGAACTCCTGAACTTCCGCATGGGAAGCCTGCGCTCTACCGATTCGGCCACCGTGCCTGGTTGAAAATATAAAAGAAAAAGAAACGTTTGTTCTCTCTTAGAAGAAAATATTCTGGATTCCGTTTCGGCAAAGAAATGAGGCGGCGAGCAAATGCGGGTAAATCAAAGTGTATTAAAGAACAGACCGCAGCGCCTGGAGCCAGTTCTATAAGGAGAAATGAAACAGGAGTAGAAGAGTGTGTGGGTGGAAAAAGTGTGCGCATCACTAGCTCCACGAGAAGTGAGAATATTGCGGGGAGCCAGGGAGAGGGGCAAAAAAAAAGGTGTGAAAGCCTTCTGGCCAATTAGGTGGATGCAAATGTTCTCACACTGCAGCAGGAGTGTGGGCTAGCACACCACCATCCACCCAAATATGATGTGTCACACTGTCCCGTCCACCCAAATATGATGACTTGATTGTCACACCATCACCATCCACCCAAATATGACGTGTCACACTGTCCCGTCCACCCAAATATGATGACTTGATTGTCACACCATCACCATCCACCCAAATATGATGTGTCACACTGTCCCGTCCACCCAAATATGATGACTTGATTGTCACACCATCACCATCCACCCAAATATGATATGCCACACTGTCCCGTCCACCCAAATATGATGACTTGATTGTCACACCATCACCATCCACCTAAATATGATGTGTCGCACTGTCCTGTCCACCCAAATATGATGACATTATTGTCACACGATCCCATCAACCCAAGTATGATGATGTGTCCCACCATTCCTTCCACCCAAATATAATGATGTGCCACACCATTCCATCCGCCTAAATATGACGATTTCAGACCATTCCATCCACCCAAATATGATGACATGTCACACCATTCCTTCCACCCAAATATAATGACGCATCACACCATCTGGTCCACCCTAATATGATGTGTCTCACCATCCCCTCCACACAAATATACTGACGTGTCATGCCAACCTGTTCATTTGGCCGCTGAGAAACCAACCATCAACGTTCCTATTTGAATGAAGCCGTGTCTGCGCTCTCATTTGTTGACCCTGTTGGCTCCTGGAGAACGCCACTGTTGCTACCCAGGTCTTGCCCAATTCTCATCAAACCCATCCATTGGCATGGCCCTCCTGACCCAACAACCAATCAGAGGGCCAGCTTATCACTTCATAATGTAGCTGAAATGTACAGGCAGATAATGATATACCGGAATGTGATATAATTGTAACTGAGTTGGCAAATGTAGCCAATTTTAGATTTGATCAACAAGGTATATATGGGTTGGGGTGGCATATGAAAGCCACTGGTTTGTGGGAATTGCTGTAGAGATTTTGTCACCTAATTTTGCAACCATACAGTTTCTATACCGTGGTCTTGAGGATACTTTTAAATGGCCTAAAGTCGATGACATAGCTGATGTTCGGGCTAACTTTGTCTTTGTAAATAATTTAGATTTGTGTCCTGTGGTTTCCTCTAGAGGAAAAGCATGGACTGTGCCAGAGATAGATTACATTGATCCATTGTATACCCAATATCATGAGATGTATCTTTCATACTTTGACAAATAATTATTTTAATTGAAGAGGGTAAATATATTTTCCTTAACAATAGTGCTGGTACATATACATCTAGAAACTTGAGATATGACCTTTATGCAAGTATCAAGTTCAAATGTATTTGGTTACACGCAATTCAATTTTCAGTTAATCATTGAATGACATTGATGAGTTTCTTGTTTTATGTATATTGCAGCTACAGTTTTGTATTTAATTAATTGGCACATTGAATTACTAAACATAACTGTCATTTATATTATATTTGAAGTTACTAAGTTATCAGAAAGAGTTGGTTGCAATTTTGGGAAAATCGGCTGTATACTTTTCAAACTACAGCCGAAAGTGTAAATCCAACCCCTTAATTGGTATGCAAAATTGAAATTTATGTCAATTTTCTCAACAATTATCATGATTATTCTGAAACTATAATAATATTGGTTTGTTTGTGCTAACTCATTTTTACTTCATGATGATGTGGATAGTTGGGTGAAGTTTCAAGGATATTGGTTGTGTATTTCTTTAAATATAAGCATTTATGTACCTCATACCTCTTAATTTCTCATATTGACAAGTGGCAATTTGTGTTTTTTGCCATTTTGAATGGCCAGTATCTCGAAAAATAATTATGTCATTACTCTGGGAAAAAAAGAGACTTGATAGACGCATATAGATAACACATACTCTAGAAAGACAAGTTCATGTGGCCATTATATTTTGAATTATTGATGTCTGAAATGTGGGTTTCATGCAAATAGACAAAATAACTGCTCTTTGCATCATTTTTTTCCATATTAAAAAGCCTACAACTTTTAAAGTAATCATCCGATCTTAAGGAACTTTGTGTCATTTTGTTCTCCTGATAATAGCCATGGAACTATATCAAAATATGGTACTTTCTATTGAGTTGGGATACCTATTCATAGCAACCTCGTGGCTTCTCCACCAATCAGCTGCGACTATTTTTTTATTTTGCAACAAGAAACCAACCAACAACCTTAATGTCTACATCCGGGGAAAAGGAGCTAACCTACATAAACTACTTCTACTGAGTTAAATTGCTTCTTGTGGTTACATACCGATACAGAATCCTGGCTGCTACTTTAGCATGCGGTCTACTGAGACTTTAGCCGTAACTCTAACCCTAAATAGTTAGTTAAATACTTAAAATAGGCATGTCAAGTCAGGTCAGATGGCGTTTTCCCTATTTAACCAACTTTTTAGGGTTAGCGGTAGGGTTGAAGTCTCGGTAGATCGCATACTAAAGTAGCACCGAGTCCACCTTGGCCATTAATCAAGGCAGCTGATTGAGTCCCCGCAAGGCTTGATTTTTGTGTCCGCTCCCTTTCCTTTCCCCACACACACAAGTATCATCCTCTGCACATCTGCACGTCATCACAGCACTTGAATCCCCCGCCACTAGGTTTCCACTGCTGCCTGACTGACCACACGGGATGGCCGAATGAGTTAGAGCATCCGCCGCTCGTGTTAGTAGACCGTGGGATCGTGGGTTCGAACCCTGGTCGAGTCAAACCAAAGACTTAAAAATGTATACTTATCGCTTCCTAGCCAGGCGCTCGGCATTATTAGGATAAGGCAATGACTGGTTTGGCTCAGTGTCAGGATAATGTGACTGAGTGGGATATCAGGTCATGGTGCTGGCGGCCTGGTCTCCCAGTGGGGCAGCACTATAAAGTCACCATGAGTGTGCACTGTTGCAAGTCGGTACCTGTCCTGATATGACATTAGATGTTGCTAGGACATAAAACAACAACAAATAAACAATTCCACTGTTGCCTTGACAGGACAAGCCAAACAGCCTATGCAAACATTTTTTTTCTTTTCCTTTTTTGGGGGGGTTCAAATTTGTATTCCAGTTGAATAACATCTTTTTCCAGCACCGAGGCGCTGGTCTTCCGGCCTTAACAATTTTAGTGCATATGAACTATTTATGGATGAGATGATGAGATGGTATGAACAATATAGATAATAGTAGGTTAAAATCAGGCATTAAAAATATAGTGGGGATCTTATTTTGCACATGTAGACTGGAGAATAGCGATTTACCTTTAGATTATATCAGTTTGATGATCATACCTGTGAGGAGACATTAATATAATGGGTATGACTTGCTGATACAGGTAGTCATGGATTTTGGATTATGCAAATAATGGTTGCACAACTCATTTAACTAGTCTTGGTCAACTATAGCTAGTATATGTCGGTAGTATATGTTGTATTGGTTTAGTTAAGTGTCATAGGCTGGTGGGTATACTTTGGTAGTTGTTATTTCTTTTACTCTTTTTGCCAGGGGGGATTTCAGAGAGGGAAAGGGATGGGAGTGGTTTGGGTCTAAGTATTTATTTCGTTTCTCCACTTTTGTGGTCTATCCAGGTAGGTTTATTAATATATGTCTATGTTGGGTACTCAAGCTTTAATCTCAACTTCATTAGAAGAAATGAATGAATGAAATAAAAGCTGATAACCAGAAATGAATCTAAGTAATTAATAAATCAATTAATTATTTATTTATGGTAACCCCAGTACTCCCTTCTCCATATAAACTACCCAGTGATACTGAATACCAGCCAACTGTTAATATTTCTCACTCTGAAGAGTCTATTAGTAAAATCCAAAATTACCATCATGGAGCCTAGGTGATGTAATGGTTAGCACACTAGCCCTGAATGCAAGCAATGTGCGCTCAAGTACTGCTCCCGGCGCAATATTTCCCTTTGTCATCACCCCCACGACCATTGTTTAGTAGCCCCTGTCACAGCGATGCGGGAATATCCAGCTGGGTACTGGTTCCAGCATCTTGGAGGCCTCCAGCCTACTGTTTTCTGGATTACTACAATGTACTCCACCCAGGGCTGGATTTAGATGACGAGAGGCCCTACGCCATTCCACTTGTGAGGCCCCTCCGAAAGGCTTATGACAGTGTCAACAATATTGTACACCTTGTCCAGAGCCCCCTAGATTTAGAGGCCCTAGGCTTCAGCCTGTCGAGTCTGTTGGGAAATCCGGCACTGACTCCACCCCTACCATAGTATGGCCATGCGCCTAATTAGGTTAGAGCAATGACAATGACAATGATTTTATTGTTACGCTGTCGACCCCTCACAGGGTATGAGAGCAACAATATAGCATCATGTAGTGTAAATCAAATAGTGCCTCAAAATAGCATATTTATGCAAGTAATGTTCAAGAATTAGTTTGACAAATAATCCTCCAGTGTGACTGACACTGGTCTACATCCGGTGGAGGTGAAGAGGGTAGGTGGAGCCACCGGTACAGTGTTGGTCTTACAGAGTATAACAAATAATAATAATAATTAACCCTTACATATCACTATACTCGCATAATTTGTTATATATGACATCAATATATATCATATCTTAACTAACCAAGGGTTTTTTCAGTGTGTTTTTGTTTGTTTGTATGGCTGCTTCCAACTTGCACCACTACATATTACAAAACATGAACCATAATGCCCCTGTCACACTACGACGTAATGACGTCAGCGTAGGGAGAACGTGAAGAACGTTGAACTTCTCGGCATAGTATGCAAATTTGGGCACAAGTTGAACATGGATGCAGCGTGGTGGACGAGATCGTAACGTCGGTAAAGCATAGTGATACCGTCATTCAACGAGAGAGGACAAGTTCATTACGTTCACGAACGTTATGAACGTTATTCCATCGCCAGAACTACGTTACCTGATGGCGACACATTGAAGTTCGTTGAACGTACGTTCTCCTGATGTTCTCCTGACGTTATCCTGATGTTATCCTGACGTTATCCTGACGTTATCCTGACGTTATCCTGACGTTCCCATTATGCCGCGTGGACATTTCCACCGGGTTTAATGTGGGTCAAGGTAGTGGAACGTAGTGGAACGTAGTGGAACGTAGTGGAACGTAGTGGAACGTAGTGGAACGTAGTGGAACGTAGTGGAATGTAGTGGAACGTAGTGGAACGTAGTGGAACGTAGTGGAACGTAGTGGAACGTAGTGACTAACGTTTTAATAACATCGGTTTAACATCATTGACGTTCACTGAACGTGTACAGAACGTACGGCGAACATAAACCCTTACGTTCGCATCACATCGAAAGTTTTGAACAGGTTCAAAACCTTGACGCGTGCCGACGTAACACGACGTAACATGACGTAGCTCGACGTCAGTCTAACGTCATTATGACGGCATCATAACGTAACCCAACGTAATGACGAAAAATGACCACGTTAGGCTCACGTTGGCTCGTTACGTCGTAGTGTGACAGGGGTATTAGTAACCACTACTTAGTCCATTCAGGTGCAGAAGTACAACAAACACCCATGTGTGTTTATAAGAGTCAGGTAGGAGACACCTGATTAACAGGTAGAGGCCATGACTTGGATTTCAAAACGTCTTGAAAAAGCAAGACGTTCTGAAAAACCAAGCCAGTTTACCTGTAGAAACAAATAGGGGTGACCTGTCACAGTCTGCCACTACTTTAATATTGAAGATGGAACCTAACAAAATACATCATTAAAATGGCTATAAGTAGCTCTTCAAAGTTCATGTGAAGAAAATGCTCCTGTGTATAGTATGTTCTTAATATTCAATTAAAACTACATTAAAACAAAGAGATAATCTTATTTTGCCTATAACATTGTGCTGTTTTTATTCTGGAATTAGTAATTTTTACTGGTGAAACACCATGGTCTATTTAAACAAGTATTTTTCTTAGAATCAAAATCCTGGACATAGTTAATGAGAAATAACCAACAATATGAACAAATCATGATGAATAGCATCATATATGCCATTACTCTAATGTACATAGGCAGATGGGTTGTTGTTTTAGCAGTCTACTACACAAGGATGGCCATGGGTGTGGGTGTGGGTGTGGGTGTGGGTGTGGGTGCAGAGTGGGATTTCTCTCTGTGTGGTATATCCACCACACAGTATATGTGTATATGCATATACACACATACATATATATATATATGCACACAAATATATATACATATATATGCATAAGTATATACATATACACCCATATATGTGCATATATGTGCATATATACTCACATATATGTGTATATACATATATATACACACATATATATGTGTGTATATGCATATATACATATATTTGCATATATATGTGTAGATGTGCATTTATATGTGTATATATGTGCATATATACACATATATTCGTATATAAGTATTTATGCATATATATATGTATACAATGGTACGTTTATAAGCATATATATGCATAATTATATACATATATACACATTTATGTGGATATATGTGACTATATACACATATATGCAAAATTGTCAGTGTCATAGACAATTTTTAAAAACAATAACATAATTGTGTACATCATTTCTGGTTATTATATAAATAGCACACTCCTCCCAGGTCTATACCCCCTCTTACCAAACTCACTTCCACAACACACCCTTTCACTCTGTTGCCCACAAGTTGGGGATGGGGGGTGGGGGGGGGGGGTGCTCCCAGTGTGTGCTAGTACTGGTAGTACCCCTATCCTCAAACTTAAAAACAAGGTTTGGCAGTAGTCATGCCTCAATGACCATGACCTACATCCACCCTAAGTTTTTCAGTTAAACAGTTCTGTTGGTGTAACCCTGACAGCCAGACAGGGCAGGCTAGGGGTTACCCCGCCCTGATGCCTCCTACCCCCCCCCCACACACACACACACAAAGTAAGACAATAGCCACAAAACAACATTGGTCTGCAACCCACACCCCCACCAGCCCACCTCTAGCTACACCATGCTGGTCAGTCATGAATCAATGATGATGTGGTGATATTTATTTAAATGTTATTGAATTTATTTTCAAATTTATTTTTTATTATCCTTACATAGTTAATGAGAAATAACAAAAAATATGAACAAATCATGATGTGTGGCATCATATAAGCCATTACTCTAATGTACACACAGGCAGATGGGTTGTTGTTTTAGCAGTCTACACAAGGATGGCCACTGGGTGTGGGTGTGGGTGTGGGTGTGGGTGCAGAGTGGGATTTCTCTCTGTGTGGTATATCCACCACACAGTATATGTGTATGTGCATATACACACATACATATATATATATATATATATATATATATATATATATATATGCACACAAATATATATACATATATATGCATAATTATATACATATACACCCATATATGTGCATATATGTGCACCAACAACCAACCGTCAACTTTCCTATATGCATGAAGCAGTGTCTGCGCTCTCATTTGTTGACACTGTTGTCTAACAGCCTCTTCAGGGTGAGTAATATTAGCAGTTGGCTGATATTCAGTATCATTGGGTAGTTTATATGGAGAAGGGAGTACTGGGGTTACGATGAATAAAAAAAAGAAATTAAATGCCACAGTTGCTACCCGGGTCTCTCCCAATTCTCATCAAACCCATCCTTTGCCATGGCCCTCCTGACCCAACAACCTCCATAACAACCTCCTGGCTTCTCCACCAATCAGCTGCCGCTATTGTTTTTTCCTTTTCACCCACAGCCATCAACTCGTCAACACTTAACTCAGTGGACCGATGAATCCGTACAATGAAGGTTTATATACCAACATGTACTGTTTATGGTATGCTTCATTCAGCCATCTTGGAATCTCTTGGACTGCTAATATGGGGGCTGTCACACTACGACGTTTCTCACCAACGCGCGTCGATGCGTGCTGACGTGTCGCCTTTTTGGGCGAAACGCCGACACACGTCGGGACGCGTTAGCGGGGCGTTAGTGGCGCGTCGGTACACGTTGACTGATAGCAACGTGTGGATGGACACGTCAGTGCGCATTGGGGCGCGCCGATCGTTTTGTGCTTGCACAAAACTTTCGACGCGGCCCGACGCGCGCCGACGGGTTGGAGGGGGCGTTACGGATGCGTTAACAACAAGTCGAAACCCGTTGACTGGTTGCAAATATTTTGCGCGTTGCCGGCACGCCGGCAGAAACGTCGTCGTGTGACAGCCCCATAAGCGCGATTGATTTGATGCATTTGAATCAATAAGGAAAACAATTAACTTCAAAAAGCACATACCCAATCAAACTTTGTTTAGCGCGTGATTTATCACCTAGCAACATTTATGGTTATATCAGGATGGGTATTGACTTTTGACAGTGTACACTCATGACAACTGTATAGTGCTGCCTCACTGAGAGACCAAGCCATGGGCACCATGACCAAATAACCCATTCAGTCAAATTATCCTGACGTTGACCAGTCCTTGCCCTATCCTTTTAATGCCAAGCATCAAGTTAGGTAGCCACAAATATCAATTTTGTATGTCATTAGTTTGATTTGGCCTAGATTGAAATGCTGGACCTTCCAAATGGAAAGCCAGCGCTCTTAGCGATTTAGCCACTGCATCTGGTATTTGAATTCCTAAATTCCCATAAAGATATGGCTGCAATAATGTGTAGTGGTGAATATCTAGCTTGTTCCTGAGCAATTTGTAATAGACTTTGGAAGATGTGACCGAGATCAGCTGGGTTTCAAAGCACCGCTGTCACACTCACAGTCTGCATCCAACCTTTAGAACAATTAGGATCAACGACTTACAGTTGTGGCATAGAATGCACAACTACTAGGACGGTTTATATATAAAAACACGTGCACCTGTTGGCCATTAGCTTTCTGCTATCATTATTAAAGTTGCAGAGTTCGATGGTTTTGAATTTCTGTCATTTTCTGAGATAAATATATTAAGGTGGTGGTTATAATTACTCTTGGTTCTTTGGTCCAAAGTGGTCGCAAAGTGGTCGCAAGCCATAGTGTGACGTGAGCTTTAGAAACTGGTGTACTTATTCGTTTATGAATTCTGCTATTATTTGGAATTCTGTTGCTATTATTTGAAAGGTTTTCAATTTTGGTTTCGTGTAGAGCCTAGTTTCAGGAATTACTCGGAAGCAGGACGTAGGTCAGGCAGTAGAGTGTCCACCTATGAAGGTATGGGTCATCCGATTGATCCTGCTTGGTGGACACATTTGCAGTTTGGGTTATTTTCCGTTCCAACCAGTTGTCCACAACTGGTTCATCAAAGGCTGTGGTATGTGATGTCCTGTCTGTGGGGAAGTGCATATAAAAGACCCCTTGCTGCTAATCGGAAAGAGTAGCCTATGTGGCGGAAGTGGGTTTCCCCCCAATGAAATATGTCAGAATGACAACATGTTTGACGTCCAATAGCTGATGATAAAAATCAATGTGCTCCAGAGGTGTTGTTAAATAAAACAAACTTTCCAGAGAATGACCCACTTACCCTCCCTCCCTACCCCTGCCTCACACACGTACACCTTCCGCCTGGTCATATGTAGCTGTAACCCGCATGCTGGATCTTAACGTCCATTCTTCCTGGTGTACGCGCAGAACCCGAAACACAAGTATTATTACCCACTAAGGATGGATGTGTGTAAGATAGAAGGTTCACCGATACCCAGAGTAGGGGTGAAGAACAACCCATTAGAAAAAGTGGCAAACGGCTGGGTAAATGAAATGGGCACAACAAAAGTTTCTTTTATTTAACGTCACCTCTAGACCACATGGGTTTTTATCATCGGCTATTGGATGTCAAACATTTGGTCATTCTGACACATTTCTTTAGAGGAAACCTGCTGTCGCCACATAGGCTACTCTTTCTGGGAGGGGGGATGCTAGGGGGTCCCAATTCAACCCCAACTCGATTCTTTGTAATACAAGGATCCTGCTGACGATGAGTCAATATCTGGAGGTCGCAGACTAGCCTGTGGTCCAGGTATATGCATTGAAGAAACATAGAACTGCAGAATACAAACCTTCCGAGATGCTGAAGCTGGTAACCAGCAGACCACTAATCAGTGTCCTTCCTAGCCAGGCTATGGTTGGGTTGGAAGCACACTGCATTAATCCAGAAATCTGGCATGGTACACAAGTCAGACGAATGGGGCATACAGTGGTAGCACGCACATAGGTCAGCGTGTGTGTGGATGTGGGTCCTGCTGCCTGCATACACGGGGGTGGATGGGGGTTGCTATGGTTACCAATTAGGATATGGAATGGGTGACCAGAATCTGCACACTGTAGTTAGGATGTCATATGTGACGGAGCTGACGAACGCACATACAGGAAGTGGTAGTTTATCTAATTAAAATATTTGCTAGAACAATTTCACTGTCTCTATGAGAAGCAAATCTACGGCAAGAAGCCTATTAAGGTTTTGAAACTCTGACGCTTTCATCGGACTATGCTACTTTAAGTTGGGTCATCAGAAAACATGTGGCTATAGGTTAAAAGTAAGCTTAAATTGATTGATTGATTGGTGGTTGCTTTCCGCTGTGTCGACAGTATAGGCCATATTCGCGGGGAGAACTGTTTATCCATATTCATGGCGAGAACTGTTTTTTTATTCAAACCATTGCTTTTACATGTAAAAGCATATGGTCAATTATGTGCCAATAGACACTCATTTAATTGAAAAGCTCACAATTATATATTTGTGACCAAAAGAAATCAAATTCCCAACATAAAATGAAAGGCTTTTTTACTAATTCGCAGAATTTATTCAATAAATTATATGAGGTGGTACAGAATAGCTGCCCTCAATAAGACTGAAATGTTTTCTTGTTTTACTTTAGTGAAAAGATCATGCATACTGCTTTCAGTGTAAAATTGTTGGGGCAGAGCCAAGAAATTGACACAACTTAGTCAAATGTGTTTGAGTGTCAGTGGGGATTGACAACCGATGCATTCAGGGGAAAGGTCCCCCTTGAACAGAAAAGCATGTGTAAGCCACGAGTGGCCGCTAAGGACCACTTCGTCACGTTAGCCCGACACTGAGTTTAAAGGTTTGAGGGATGGGGATGGGAGTGCCCCAACCAACCCCAACTTCCGGTGTATAAATCCAATGGGTCACCACTTCAGCGCTTCCTCTGCGACTCGCATGCAGTAACTCTGAATACCCATATTCAGTAACTGTGCATACTTCAACTCTCAATAACCAGACTGGATGTTGTGATGGGTTGCAATGTTGCAATTGCATTTAATTTGGCGGGAATGACGCGTCTCCTCCCATGCCCGCTGTGCTTTTGGACTTGACTTTGGTTGGATGGACAAATCTACCGTCCATCCATCCAAATGGACAGCTGGCTTTCACACCTTTCTTCCTGATCATTTTCGGATTTTCACTCTGTCCTGACTTATTAGCGAGGCAGCGATATGCGCACATCCATCACTCTGTGCTACTACATCTTCCTTTTTCCACCCACCCACCCTACTACCACACGTTATTTTTCTTTAGGGCCGGGCACAGGGACTTCTGTCCACCTGCAATAAACTCTTGTTATCCGCACTTCCTTTTCATGTTGCGCGTTACCGGATCAGTTGTTTCGAACCTTCGCTGACCGTTGCAATCCCAAGGCCTTCTACAAAGCAAACCCCGATGATTTAGGAACACTTACCTTAACTGTTAATGTGAAGATTACCACAACTGTCCACAGCGTCAGTACTGACTTCCACGCACCACCGCCCTCTCTGTGGCTTCCCCTGGTCGTGTTGTGAAAGTGGCTCCCCCTGGTGGTGTTCTGAAACTGGCTCCCCCTGGTGGCGCAGTGTACGTGGCTCCCCCTGGAGGCGTGCTGTGCGGGGCAGCTATCCCTGGAGGTGTAATGTAAGGGGCTTCTCCTGTAAGTTTCTTGTAAGGGACTGGTCTCCCTGGAGATGTCCTCTAAGTGGCTACCCCTGGAGGCGTGTGGTACAGGGCAACTACCCCTGGAACCATCGTGAAAGTAGCTCCCCCTGCAGGTGCGATGCATGAGTCTCCTGTAGGTGGCGCTTATGTGGCTCCCCCTGGAGGTGGCGTGGTGCAAGTGGCTCCCCCTAGAGGCGTTGAGGGGCAAGTGGCTCCCCCTGGAGGCGTTGAGGGGTAAGTGGCTCCCCCTAGAGGATGCGTGGGGGAAGTGGCTCCCCAAGGAGGCAGCGTGCTGAAAGTGGCTCCCCCTGGAGGCGTCGAGGGGCAAGTGGCTCCCCCTGGAGACGTCGTGGTTCAAGGAGGTGTTTTCTCCGCCAGCCATTGCTATCCGTACCTTGTACTAACACATGCTAAACTCCGCTTGTCCTACCTTCGTGGCTGAGGGTCCCTTGGTAGCGCCACCTACAGAGAGAACTAGACAGGCAGGGCAGGCAGGGCGGACAGGGCGGGCAGGGCGGGCAGGGCGGGCAGGGCGGGCAGATGAAGCCTGACTAACTGCAGGGGTGTGGGGGATGGGTGGGGGTGTGAGTATGGGCGGGTATAGATATTGGTGTGTGGGAATGTGGGTGGGTGTGGTAGATACCGGTATGGGTGGGGGAGATGTGGGGGTGTGGTGTAAGCATATGTGTGAGTGTGGATAGGTGTGGGTGTGGTGTGGGTGTGAGGGTATCTATGAGTATGGGTGAGGATAGCTATGGGTTTATGTGAGTGGGCAGGTGTGTGTGGGTGTGAAAGATGTTAGCAGGTGTGTGTATGTGTGTGTGGGTAGATGTGGGCGTGTGGTGTATATGTGGAAGTGGGTGTGGGTGTAATTGTGGGTGGTGGTATGTGTGGGTCTATGTGTGTGGGCTTTTGTGTTTGGGTGTGGAAGATGGTATGTGTGTAGGTATGGGTGGGTGGTTTTGTGGGTGGGTGGTGTATGTGTTGGTGTGGGTATGTCAGTGAGGATTGCGGGTGGATATGGGCAGGTGTGGGTGTGTGCGTATGTGTGGGTGTACAGGTGTATGTGGGGGTGGTCAGGTGGGTGCGGATATGGTAGATGTTGAGGTGTGGGTGAGTGTGTGTCTATGGGTGTATGTGAGCAGGTGTGGGTGCGTGGGTGTGTGTATATATGTGTGAGCAGTACTAGTAATGGATGCGGGATGTGTGGGTGTGGGTGTGGGTAGTTGGTCGACGTGAGTGGGTGTGCGTATGCGTGTGTGTGGGGGCAAGTTTGGGTATGTGGGTATGGGTAGGTGTGCGTGTATTTATCAGTGTGTATGTGTCGGTGTGAGTATGTGGCTAGCTGTGTGTGGGTATGTCTGTGGCTGTGGTTGTGGCTCTGGCCGTGTCTATGGCTACAACTGAGGCTGTGTTTGCGGATGTGTATGTGTCTATGTATGTAGCTATATATTGTATGTGGCTATGTGTGTGGGTATTGCTATGGTTGTGTGTGTGGTTGTGACTGTGGCTATGGTTATATCTGGTGCTGATACTGCAGTGACAGTGACAGTGACAGTGACAGTGACAGTGACAGTGACATTGACAGTGAAAGTGGCTGTGAATATGGCTGTGGCTGTGGTTGGGGTTGTGGCTGTGGCTGTGGCTGTGGTTGTGGCTGTGGCTATGGCTGAGGTTGTGGCTGTGGCTGTGGTTGTGGATGTGGCTGTGGCTGTGGATGTGGCTGTGGTTGTGGTTTTGGCTATGGCTGAGGCCGTGGCTGTGACAATAACAGTGAATGTGGCTGTGGCTGTGGCTGTGTCTATGGCTGTGGCTCAGGACGTGGGTGGCGGAGCTTACCACCCTCCTGCGTGAGACAATGGTGCCACGTGACTGTCTGCGCCGTGAAGTCACGTGATCATCCTGGCGGACAGGTAAGGTTGGTCCGTCACTGGTGCCAGTTACCTACCACAAGTGGTGCCGCCGCGCCCCGCCTCCAGCCCCAGTCCTCCCGGCGCAGTGCCGGCGCTGTGGTCACGTGACGGCGTCGAGACAACGTGACGGCGTCTATGGCGTCCTCCCGGTCTGCACTGGAGAGTGCAATGCCCGCACTAGCTGCCCCCTCTGCCGGCCGCTAACTCGCCCTCGACTGAGGGACGTCTCGTCGCCGGCCCCGTCGCGTCCTCTCGCGAGAAACCGCGCGGATGTGGTGGCGCGGATGTGGTGGCGGGCCACCTGCAGCAGCGCCCCTACCGGCATTACCGCGAACTAACGGGTGCGGTGGTCGGGAGGCCTACCTGCATTCAGCCTTTCAACGACCCATGTGATCAGTCAACACCTGCCATGTACCGGGAGGTTTTTTGGGTTGTTTGGGGTGTTTTTTTTCACAGTTCGAGGTATTATTTGTCACATTTGTCTGTCCCCGGTGATGACCGGCAATTTGTTATTTATATGAGGAGAACCTGGTTCTGGACGATGTTGAAAACGGGTGTTATTGTAGAATAAAGATGCGTCATAGTCCGATAGAAGCATCAGATGTTAAAACCAAGCCAATTACTTAGATTTGAACCTATATGTTGAATGTAGAGACTGGTGTACTTAGTAAATATATATATATATACGTATACATATATATATATATATATATATATATATATATATATATATATATATATATATATATTTACCACGAGGAAGGGGGAGGCGCTGACGCGCCACCTGACAGACACAAACCCAGTAGTCAAATGGTTAAAGTTGCATAGTCTGATGGTGTTGAGTGTATCTCATTTTCTGAGATAAACACATTATGTCGTTCATTATAATGTACCTTACTTTAGTTTGAAGTAACTTTTATTTTAAAACGCTAACTTTTGAGATATTTGAAATGGAAACATGCTAAATTAATTGTAGCAAGCTTGCCAAAACTCTATCACCGTAGGCTTCTGCAGTAATGGGTTCTATTAATTGACTCTGTATCCCCTTATATGTGACAACAGATATTTAATAAGTGCACCAGTATCTAAGTTAGAGATGTAGAATCAAATCTAGATGATTGTTTTGGTTTTGTCAATTTTATGTTTTCATCGGACTATGCAGCTTTAATCTTATTAACACCAGGGGAGGTATCTGCGCTCTCCCTACACCGGCACATCTAGGATATACGCATGTGTATATGTGCTCTATAATCTATTATGGGAATATAAACAAGGACACTACCACCGAGCAGTTCTCCCCCTCTATATTACTCTACACCTGAATTCATGTGACTTAGCTAGTACCCAATCCTATTCATTGAGTTACGACTACCCAACCTGCTATGCCTAGTTTAGTTCCTTCATCCACCACTGCGCTGCCACCTGTGAGTGGCTCATGACTGCATGATACCAGCTGCGCCTGGTCACAACCACTGCCGCTCCCGCTCAGCAGGACGGATTTTTAATGGCCTACATAAATTACTAAGCTTGCACACCGGAAGTTGGGGTTGGTATCGCTCCCACTCACTCCTATCCATCAGTATAACATGTTGTGCTTTAAACTCATTTTCCGCGTGTTTCCTGATGATGAAACCTAGTAAGATCACTGCTTTATATTTGTTTATAATGCCCTGTCAATTTTAGAAGTCAATGGTTTGACTAGGTCATGGTTCGAACCCATGATCTCCCACCTGAGAAGGCAGCCAGCGCCACCGCAACTGAGAACAATCATTTATCTTTGGTATTTTCTGAGCTTATTGATCACTGCTTGACCACTAGAACCCCCCCCCCCCGCTCCCCCACTTCCATCCCACCGATTTTCCCGTCTAAGCAATACCTAAATAAACTTCCATTGAATAATAAATTACAAGCTGATATCAATTCAAGGGTACAAGTTCCTAAGATTTGACAGACAAACAAAGCTTCCAAATGGCCAAGTCAAAGCTGGTGGAGGCCTAGGATTCTACTGCAAAGACACACTGCAAATAGACACTGAAAAGTATGCCAACCACAATATTTCAAATGGAACTCTGGAATTACAGTGGGCAGTCATCACCAGACCACACACAAAGAAAATTCTAATAGGTAATGTATATAGGCCCCCAAATGGGAATATGCAGGAAGCTTTTGACCTACTAAGCTCAACCATGAAACAAATTATAGACATTAACAAATATGAAACTCTTCTCATTGGTGATTACAATGCAGATTACAATGCAAAAAATCAACCATTAGCTAATATCACGAGACAATTTGCCACAGAACATGAACTGCAACAGATGATTAACAAAACTACTAGAAGCACACAAACCTCAAATACAACAATTGACCTGGCTTTTACAAATATAAAATATTGTACTACATCTGGTATCCTCAACTACAACATAAGTGATCACAAACCTATTTATATAATAAAAAAAAAAACAAGGAATGACAAACAAACCACATCACACTGGGGCCGCTCATATAGAAACTGCACCTATGAGGACCTTTCAACCACATTACGGGGATTTGCTACCAATGAAATATTTTATGAGCAAGATCCGAACAAGTGCTGGGACATGTTAGAAGCTATCCTTGATAGAGCTGCAGACAAACTTTGCCCAATGATTGAACTGAGAATAAGAAAAAACACAGCTAAATACTTAAATGACGAATTACAAGAACTACAACGTGATCGGGACTACTTTTGCCAAAAGGCTGAATTAACCAAAGACCCAGGGGATGCATTCATAGCAAAATGCTTAACTAGAAAGGCCAGGACTGAGGTTCGAAAGGCAAAATCAAGGTACTATCTTGACCAAGCCATCATTCACAACCAAAACCCCAAGAAATTTTGGTATGAACTTGATCAAATAGAGCCTGATCCCAAGCCAAAAATCAGTAATCTAATAAATGACAGTAATGGTGAAACAATACCTGATATTCAACTAGCAGAAGAGATCAACAAATACTTTGTTGATATAGGAGCTAACCTAGCCCAAAAATTTCAACCAAAAGATGATGTCCAGGAAAACTATAAGGTTGTAGTTAACCAACATAGATATGATCTCATAGAAACAACAAAAGACAAGATCCTTACCAAAGTACAAAACCTATCACCATTCAAACCTTCAGGCATGAAGGACATCAGTTCAACCTTTATCAAGGGCACCATCAAGGCTCTGATAGATGAATTTACATACCTATACAACCTCATAATTACTACTGGAATTTTCCCAGAAAAATGGAAGAGAGCAACAGTTACCCCTATTCCCAAGGTAGGTAACCCAAAGTCCTGTAATGAACTGCGACCTATATCCATACTACCTCTCCCTGGCAGAATAATTGAACAGATAATTCACGACCAAATAAAAACATTTCTTGAGGAGACTAACTATTTAGCCACCCAACAAAATGGCTTCAGAAAAGAAAGGTCAACGACTAAGGCACTTGCCTCATTAATGGATGAATTATTGATTAGCACAGACAGAGGTGAGCTTACAATAGCTGTTTTTCTTGATTTCAAGAAAGCTTTTGATACAATTGACCACAAAATCCTGCTATGTAAGATCAAAAGAGCTGGACTGGGAAAAAGATCATGTAGGTTCATATCCAACTACTTAAACAATAGACAACAAGTCACAAAAATTAATAATACAGAATCCTCCACGAGAACTGTCAGAACAGGAGTGCCCCAAGGTTCCACTTTGGGACCACTCCTCTTTCTGATATTTATTAATGACCTACCATTGCTGTCTACCAGTGTTAATTTCACACTTTTTGCGGATGATGCTGTCCTCACAGTGCACAATAAAGACATTATTCTGGCAGCTACTATGGTAAACAAGGTGTTAAAAAAGGTCAATATTTGGTGTGCTGATAACAGACTTACCTTAAACACACAAAAATCAGAATATGTGATATTTGGAACAAAATCTAGAAAATCGCACGTGCAAAATATAGAGCTATGTATAGGCAATGCAGTGCTAAGAGAAGTGAACTCGTACAAATTCTTAGGAACCACACTTGACTCTACACTGAATGCGAACCAGCAACTATCGAGGCTGAACCAAATTCTAGGTATGAGAATGACAACCTTTAGAAAAATAAGATGCTACATGAGTGAGAACACAGCGCTAAAACTGTATAAGGCAACTATACTGCCAATAATAGATTATAATGATCTAATCTATGGCCTTTTAACAAAACAACAAGAAAATAAATTACAGAGAACTCAAAACCGAGCTCTTAGAACAGTATATAGGGGCAACGTTCTCTCAGTGAATGAGATACACACTAGATCTAATATCACATACCTGAGCCAAAGGAGAGATGCACATCTGCTATCTCTTATGTTTATCAGAGCCAAGGATGAAAACTACATAGACCATACTACCAGAGTTACCAGGCAGGGGGATGCTACACTCCTCAAAGTTCCTAAACCACTCACAAATAGACTGACAAGAGCCCCTATCTACAAAGGCAGCAAATTATGGAATGAACTCCCAGTCAGAATTAGACATGCACAAACACAACTAGAATTCAAGAACCTGGTAAGAATTCACCAAGCCAATCAGGCCCTTCTACAGGCCTAGTGATGAGGTCACTATTATAAGCACCTATGGCCACCCTGCTCCCTCCCACCACCCCACGCGCTCCTTTGCCTGCTGCCAACAAACCAAGTTATCCACCGTACAAATTATTTGCCCAGCAAATTCGGAAAGGTGTATCAGTCTGGTAGTATTGCAATAGACCGGGGGCCCTATGGTACTGGGACGGCTCACTCCCTATCTCTCCCATGTGATGTAAATTTTGCGGTGCCACCTTGTGGTGGGTTTGATCGACCCAGCTGCTGGTTGGTGTTTCACATGTAAACACATACGGTTATATCATGCATGAGGCGGGTAAGCATGAATGCACATCAATATCGGATTGCTATGAACAGGCACACATCATCGTCGTCCTCGTCGCCATCGTCACACAGCTTTCACATTCATATATACATTTGTGCATATATTGTGGCATCTGTTTAGCCGGGGGAACAGCCAGCACACCAAGTGGTGGGTTTGATCATTTTGGTTACACGGTACAGGCTGGGTGAGCTGTCTTGGTATTATAGGGTCTTTGTACAAACATAGACACTAATAAAGTCTGTACTAGACTACTAAATGACTGAAACATACAATCCTCCAAGCATTGTTTATCCCATCATTACTAACAACCTACTTACTCAAACTACTTCGTGTAGTCAAAAGACACACCTGAGGTATTGACCTCTTAGGCATAGCCATATAAGCTAGCCACACTCTATCTAACAGAATAAACAAACCATTCTACTGACACTCACTCCATCTCAAAATGTTAACTCCAACAACATGATAGTTTTGCAATTCACAACATAGTAGGCATACAAACCTATGAAGGAAAACTATGCACCTAACCACTCCGTAATGTAAAGGTCTAATCAATGCACATGTATCTATCAAGCGTGTAGGAATACAACATATAACTGCTATTTTTGTATGTGAATTGTCAAACTATACCATATGTAAGTCTTTGAATGTTTGATATTGTTATTTCAGCTGATTTGGGCTAGCTGCATATATTGTAAATAACTGTATTGTCACATGGCTGGAAGACCAGTGCCACGGCGCTGACAAAAGACTTTATTCAATGAATAAACTATATTTACAACAAAAAATACAAAAAATGCAACTAGTTGATTATCATAATCAATAATTCTACCTGAGATAGAATCAAAGGATACTACTTCAGCGACTTACCTGTCATGGTTACATGACAAGATCCTGGCTTTTTCCAACACACACACAACAGTAGGTCATTCAAAGGTCAACCAATTATTAAAATAAATGGAAGCCTCTTTGCCCTGTCGGAGAAAAGGGACATGGAGGAGAGGGATGAGGAGGCTCGGGTGCTCTGTTCATTAAACATCCCGCTCTTTTTCCTGCCCTCAACCAGGTGTGATTACCGTATTCTCAGGGGTTAATGCCCTGGGCGTTTATATTGGCTAATCACTGAAGTGGGAGGGGGGGCGTTTACCCACGCATGGGCGTTTAATGGGTTAGCGTTTAGGAAATATTGGCCAAGTGGGGGGAGGGGGGGCGTTAACCCACACATGGGTGTTAACCCACGAGAATTCGGTAATGCCTGCGAGAAATCGCGCTTGGAATTCCTTTTTTCAAATTTAATTAGTACAACATTGGTGCCATGACCAGGATTCTGCACATGATTCATACTGCATAGGCTTAAACCTTCACAGTGTATGCAATGGAAGCGCGGTGCATGGATATCTGTAAAACGAGTATTCATTCCGAGGCCCACTGGCGATGGCTGTGGTTGTGGTTGTGGTTTGGGCTGTGGCTGTGGCTGTGGCTGTGGCTGTGGCTACATGTATGGCTGTGGCAGTGGCGCTGACAGTGACAATGACAGTGGTTGTGGTTGTTGCTGTTGCTGAGGCCTATGGCTGTGTCTGTGTCTGTGACAATGACTCTGGCTCTGGCTCTGGTTCTGGCCCTGGTTGTGACAATGACAGTGGCTGTTGCTGTAGCTGAGGCTTATGGTTGTGTCTGTGTCTGTGACAATGGCTCTGGCTCTGGCTCTGGCTGTGACAATGACAGTGCGTGTGGTTGTAGCTGAGTCTACGGCTGTGTCTGTGACAATGGCTCTGGTTCTGGCTCTGGCTGTGCCAATGACAGTGCTTGTGGTTGTAGCTGAGCCTATAGCTGTTACAATGGTTGTGGCTGTCGTTATGGCTCTGGCTGTGACAATGGCTGTGGCTCTGGCTCTGGCTCTGGCTGTGACAATGACAGTGGTTGTGGCTGTAGCTGAGTCTATGGCTGTGTCTGTGTCTGTGACAATGGCTGTGGTTCTGGCTCTAGCTGAGACAATGACAGTGGCTGTGGCTGTAGCTGAGTCTATGGATGTTACTTAGGACGTGGGTGGCGGAGATGCGGCCCTCCTGTGTTAAGCAGGGTGGTCACGTGACTGCCTGCGCCGTGACGTCACGTGATCATCCTGACTGAAACTATGACGCAGCACGCCGGGGCACAGCTTCAGCTTACATTGCGAAATATGGGGGGAGTTGATGAATACACCTGCGCAATGTGATATACTGTGCAATGAAAGCATATTTGTTAGGATCATTTCACTACAATCTACATTAGCAGCATAGGGCAAGCACTGGTTAGCTCAATATTAGGATAATGTGACTGACAGGGACAACAGTTACTTCAAACTAAAGTAAGATAGATTATAACGATCACCTTAATATGTTTATCTAAGAAAACAGAAACTCAAAACCCATCGGAATATGCAACGTTAAATTGTTTAATGCCACGTAATCCGATAAAAGAATGCCATGGTGTGATGACCCAGTCTCCTAGTGGGACAACACTATACAATTACCACGATTGTGCATGTTGTCGCAAGTCCATACCCACACTGATATGACAGTAGCTATTGCCAGGACGTAACTATTGATTGATTGATACTCACTGAAATGATCTAGTTGGGGATCGAGACAAAGGATCGATTGTTTGCTGATAATTCAACACCATGTCAGCAACAAGGGCCATATTCATGTTGAAATGTTAGTGGTATGTATTCTGTCAGTTTAGTTAATTGCATATATATGCTTACTTTGAAATTTACATGGCAATCCTGTAATGGTCACATTTGTGTCAGAATTTACATGAAAACCCTGAAATGGTCAGATATGTGTCAATATTTACATGAAAAACCAGAAATGGTCACATTTGTGTCAAATTTGTGTCAAATTAAAAACTGGACAGCCCAGGGTGGGACAACCAGAAATATAAAAGCCAGATAACATATCTAACAACAATATAAGTAAAATCAAATTCAAACAAACATAACTCAACCACCTATTACGTACAGGCCTATGGACATGTAAATAAAATAGGCTAATATAGAATTAAGTAGAAAAAAGCAGAAAACTCTTCCCAAGAAAACCCCAAAACACTAACATAGAACCTTAAGAAAACAACTAACATAGTAATAAGAATATAACAAAAATACAATGCCAAGAGGGCCCCAAAAAAAACTAACATAGACTACTAAACATACCAACAGACTATCTATCTGCTACTGAAATGCAGACAATCAAATAACTTACCAGCAGCTACTGCTTGGTAAGACAACACCAAAACTACAGCTGGCCAGCATTGAAAACAAGCCTAGATACCTGGGCTTACATGTTTTGGACAGTATAAATACAGCCTCAATAAAAAAATTAAAAATTTAAATGTTAGAATTATCAGGATACTATTACACAGAATCTACTCCCCGGATATTCGTAATAACTGAAAATATTCTGTTCACCTTGATCCTATCTGCTTCAGAGTCACTTGCTTGGCTTGAATAGCTGAATCACTTGCTTGGCTTGAATAGAGCTTACTAATATTAGTAGTAGCATCATATACATGTCTGGGTGGGCTGGTAGTGCCTGTTAGAGACAGTGGCCATTAGCACTATGCAGCTATGCCCCTATATATATATATATATAACCTTGTTAGCTGGTCATGTGATCATGCTTCCTTAGCCACCAACCCTCATCTGTCATGGAGGCAAGCGTTCATGGATGAGTGATGTTGAAGGGCTTCTTCTTCTTGGTTGTCCATCAGTGGCAATAACGACAGTAACTTATCATTTGTTGTGAACTGGTCATTGACTGATGAGTCCAATTTGTGCTTGGAATGTGCAGTGGCACGTTGGATATGTGTGTGGGGCTGCTGTTAGAGAGTCCGGTAGATGAAGGAGACAATTTTTTTCTTTGCTGACGCTTTTGTTTAGCTTGAGATATACAATTAGTTTCAAACTGTGTTGTGCCTTTATGAATAGAAGCATGACATGAACTATTTCCCAGGTTTTAGTGTTGACATTACATTTCTTCCGGTTGTATTTAGTGTCATGGGGGTGATGAAAATGGGAAATGTTGCGCCTAGAGCGGGACTCGAACCCACAGCTCTTTGCATTCCGGGCCAGTGTGCTAACCATTACACCACCTGGCCTGCCTGATATCACCACATTACCCATGCCTACCTGTCTATGTGGTTACTTGCCTGAGAGGTCAGTGCAGACCACTACACTCGTCCCCCTGGAATTGTAAGTCTTTTAATGCTTACAATTACATACATACAGGCAATGCACTCTACACATAGATACACAGGGTAGGTTCAACAACTATACAGCACGTAGCATGTACAGCATCCTGGTCACGGCAACCAGTGTCGTGGGGGTGATGAAAATGGGAAATATTGCGCCTAGAGTGGGACTCGAACCCACAGCTCTTTGCATTTCAGGCCAGTGTGCTAACCATTACACCACGTAGGCTCCCTGATATCACCACACTACCCACACCTGCCTGTCTATGTGGTTACTTGCCTGAGAGGTCAGTGCAGACTACTACAATAGCTGTAACCTTAGTTCGAGAAGTAGAAATGCATAAGACATCGATTACACAGAAATGTTCATTTCTATATGAGACTATCCTTTATTCCAATTTTATATTCTCCTTTTAATTATGTGTAATACACATTATGCAAACATACCTTGTATCCTTTGTTACATTATAGAATCATACCTAGTATCCTTTATTACATCCTTGTCATCACTTTTTACTTATGTTTATTACACATTATGTCTCTTGGAGATTTATGCTGCCTATCATGGATAAGTCTGAATAGACTTGTTTTCACCATTAGACAGTTTGTCAATAGAAAACCTGAGCCTACACTTTTACTGACCCAAGGGATTTTTAACCTCCAGCACCACGTAGACATGGTATGCGAGCAACTGGCCTTTGATGACACTGTAAGTTACACACAGCGGTGGAAATCAAAATTGGCAGAGGTGGGGGCACAGGGAATCAAACCACTGACTTTCAGATTAGGAGTCCGTCCTAGAAAAAAAGGCAGACACTCTAACCACTCCGCCACAGAAACCACCATACTTGGTACCCTTTATTATAACCTTATCTATTTTTTTATAATATTTTACCATACCTAAGCTCCGGAATTCATTACTAAATGACAACAACAAAATCTCCCAATATACAATTTTGAAGTCGGTCAATTTGTGTCAAATGACAGCAAAATTGAAGTCTCAAAGCATAGCGATAATTACAGGAGGCCGTATACTCCAGTTGTTAGGAAGTTTTTAGAAAATGTATGTATGATCTTCATTGAGAAGGGAGCACTTGCCTAGATCTAGAGTTCTACCATGCAATAGGACTAAAGCATCTCAAAAAGCACAGGGCATTAAATTTAGTGAAGACTAAATTTCTGAAGATAATTTAGTGAAGAGAAAATTTGAATAAAGAGTCCACTGGATGAGACCTTGTTTGCGCAAGCAAACATATAACTAGTCTCGGTAGATAAACAAAAAGAAATGGCACAGTAATGTATTTATTAGATTTAATATTAACTAATCACTGATTTTGTTGGCAAAACTAGTGGTTATTTAAGTCAATGAACTTAAAGTGAGCATTATTTTGGCGGATATCCGATGTGTTTTTGTTTATTACCATACTCAATAATTATTTATATTATAAAGACTTCATTGTTGGGTGTAAAGAAGCGCCAGCACTGCTGTACAAGCTGTATTTTTAATTACATGTGAGTTGGGCCTATCATATATCAGAACGACCTTTGGGAAGTCGTGATACACATTACAGTCAACCCTCATTAATCCCGACTGTGTTTCTCATCGCGAATATTGGTGGATTTGCGGCGTTTTCAGATCAACTATTTTGCCACAAGCTCTTTAAGTAATGTATTACACCACCCATGCTTAACGGGGCGGTTGTCAGCGCCATATCACGTGGTCAGAGGGTTTTAACATAAAGGTCATTATGCTGTAGTGCCTACGTTGAATTTAGGTCAGTTGATATAACCTTAGATGGGTTGGTTGTTGGAGGTTTGCGTCCTGGCAACATTTAAGGTCATATCACGACGGGCACCAACTTATGACAGTGCGCACTCATTGCGACTTTATAGTGCTGCCTCAGAGGTACACAAGGCCACCAACAAAATGTCCTGATACCCCATTTGGTCACATTCTCCTGACACTAAACCAACCAGTCTTTGCCCTATCCTAATAATACCTAACACCAGCCTAGGAAGCAACAACTATCAATGTTTAAGTCATCGATTTGACTCGACTAGGGTTCAAACCCCATGATCTACCAAAACGGAAGACTGACGCTCAACTCATTCGCCTATCCTATCTGGTCAATTTCTGGGAGAGAGCCACTTCAAAATAAATTTGTCTGGTTTTATTTGGCTTGTTCTTTTTAATGACAAAAGAACAAATCCTTTCTTTGCTTTTAAGTTCGTTGATTTGACATAATCCAATATTAGTTTGGGAAAGTTGCTGTGCATTGAACAGGATGTACTTTTAGAAGAGGCCTTATTAACAGCACTTAGGCCTTTAATAAATAGTAATATTGCAAGAATCGTGGCACAATTGGCGATGATTAGCACTTCTTGACGGTTAGTTGTGAGTGTAATTTCATCCAATTATCTAAAACCCGAGTGTCTAATATAAAGTTCGGCTTCCCAAGCTCATTTCTAAAAACAGTCCAGCATCTTCAATATTGAGGAGTTCAGATGCAAAGCCCTGTAAACGCCAACCCAAAAACTCAGATAAACATTGGAATCAAACCTTCAAAAGGTTCTTTTTTTATATTCTTATATTTGTGTTCATTGCTGTAATATTACAATTAGCTTCAAATTCGCTTCACTCGGAAAGAGGACACAAGAGAGGTTATATATGAGGACCTACTGTGTCATGTGACGGAGAAGCGAGATTGCTTTGTCCGGTCATCGTCAAATAACCGATCAGATGGCAGCTACAAAGACTGCAGCATCAGGATCAAGGTGGGTAAGAAAGGAGATTATGCATTTCAGTTCATGGGGGGAAAGGGGTGTGGCTCGCATTACTATGTGGTGTGAATTCTTTTTGATTCCTTTCTTCAGGACATGTACATGTTATGACATGAATAACGGTGCAGTGCCTGTGACTGAGGCAAACCAAGTTTTAATGGAACTAAAGTACTTGAACACCGAGCCTGGTGCTTTAAGTCTCATACCAAGATGGAACAGAAAAGATAGAACAACATACTGGCTAGGGTTCAGTGGCTCGACCTGGTGTTCTCCGCAGAAAGCTAGATAAACCACTGAGATGGAGCCGTTTGTGGTGCCAGGTGCCGTCCGACAACGCTTTGGTGTATGCATGGAGCAACTCGAGGTGGTGCATCAAGGTGTAGCCTGGAAGATAGAACCAAACATTAATCCTATCTTCCAGGTTTAACAAGTTATAGGTCAAAGTTAATCACTTCAAGGAGGGTAAGAGACTAATTCTATCGAGGCCTCTCTTAGTGCACTCTTATATGGCTAGATGCATTGCTTTCTTACTAGAGGCTGCCCTACTCAAAGCATCTGCCAAGACCAAGTCTGAACCCGGTTTATGTTTTTATCATTAGCAATGTGCTAGCTGAGGCCGTGATTAGCCAGAGTTGCCTGGTGAATATGCGCATGAAGGGCTCCCTACCTGACCCTGATGAGAGAACTTGTTGAGAGGTTTGGTTGTCAGTGTTCACTATCACGTTATAGTTATGAGGGTCCTGAGGGAGGAGATTGGTAAGAGCAAATAGTAAGTTGAGCGACTCAAGTCGAGTTATTAGGGGAAGGGCAGCTGTAATGTCTGGGGTGTGCTCGATGGAGTAATAAGCTGTGGGTGAGAAAGCTCCTCCACCAGTGAGTTTCGAGTCACACTCGATGACCTAATTTGGCAGGGATGCTTTCGGGAAGAGGAGAACCTTGTTACATGACTGAGTGAAATGATGGCCTCTTGTAAGTGTTATCTATAAGTAGATATTCGGCATCAGAGCTCATATCAAAACAATCAAAAGAAATTTCAACAGGATCGATAGACGTGTTGGTGGTGTCAGAATTATGCAACATCATATTTGGAACAGTGTGTTTTGTTTGCGATAGTTCTCGGTGTGTTTTTTCCTGGTTTATTTATGGAACATTAGTCATCGACTAGCTATGTGTGTCACGTCCTGATATGACATTATATGTTGCTGGGACGTAAAACAAAAGCAAACAAACCAATTTTAACATACCAATATTAACAATGAAGCATTGCTGCCCAGTTAGTTCCACGAGTTGCCACCATCAGGAACTGGCGCCACTGCCACCCTTCCGCGCCGATCCGCTAGGCTAGAAGGCGTTGCCACCCACTGTAGCCACCTTTGCCTCCACACATGCGTCATCGCTTCCCAGATTTGTTGTTCTTATTTTACCTTGACCTTCATCCTTGAAGGCCTTGAGGGTTCTTACTCGCATCAATAAACACACACCAATAGTTAGATCCACTCCTTCCTTCCGTCTCCTCCTTCGCAAATCAGATGAAGACAGCCAAAACGAGAAACAGGATGGCCGCAATTGAAATTTCCTCTGTTTAATCAACTAATGCATACACCCTCCTCCCCCTCCCCCCCCCCAAAAAAAATATATATATAATGAGACAGACAAGACAGTATTCCCAGCCCATTAACGGCTGTCTTGGTTGTTAATGTCGAGCGTTTTTTCCGCGCCATGCTTCCTAACCAGATCTCATGGGGTCCCTTCATAGGCAGATGGAAGGATGGAGGGTGGTGGGGGTGGTGGTCCTGGAGTTAATATTTCACATGGTTCTGAATGTGTTTCTTTGTTGGGGTTTTAAGTCCTGGCAACAAATAAGCTCAGATCAGAACGGGTACCGATTTGTGACAGTTTTTGTTTGGGGTGACAGATAAATTCGTAGAACAGACAAGTGGCAAAGGTAAGAGGCAGTAGCGAGGTTTTGAGGTCCCCCCCCCCCCCCCCCCCAAAGAGAATTTTGTTATCTAATGGCTCAGAAATGCCACGTTCAAGCCATTTCAGGGTGTTGAACGCCACCTCTGCCAATTTGGATTTCCACCGCTGTGGATAACTTACAGCGTCATCAAAGGCCAGTTGCTCTCATACCATGTCTATGTGGTGTGGGAGGTTAAAAATCCCTTGGGTCGGTAAAAGTGTAGGCTCAGGCTTTCTATCGACAAACTGTCTAATGGTGAAAACAAGTCTATTCAGGCTTATCCATAATAGGCAGTATAAATCTTCAAGAAAGAAAGTTCCATACTGGGTTGTTGTTTGAGGGTTTTTTTTTGTGAGAGGGGGCAAGTTCACCCATTGACTCTCCGCTAATTACGGCCCTGACATATAAGACTTCAATAAGCATACCTATAATTAGTGCTTACTCTGTACGTAGGATTATAAACTGATATGCTGCAGTATTCAGCACTTCAAGCATGTGGTAATTCACGGAGGGGGAGATGATAGTAGGGTACAGTGGTTTATTTATCGAACATCATGGAAGGGCTAGTGTTATGAGCATTAGGTATCAATCAATTATTACAGCAGAGTTCCATGGTTCAAAGGTCAAATGTCAGGTGGGCGGGACGCAAACCCTCAACCTTACCCATGTGTAGTCCAATTAGCGGTGTGGGTGGGTGGGGGAAGAAAGGGATGGGTCCTTCCAGGGTGGCGTGTTCAGCAGTTGTGTATTTCAAACTTGGAGGAGCGCGGTCACGTGACTGGATTTGGCTGGAAATTTGAGTCCAGTGCGTTGGTGGTGCTGCGGCCCTGGAGGTGGTTGGGCGGCCGCTAGTTCTTTAAGTACCCGCCAGTCGGCGTGGGGGAATGGGGCACTGTGATGTTAGTTTGTGGATTTTCCGACAGGTGGTGCCACCATCTCATTTTTGGGTTCGGGCCTGCTTCCGCCCCGTGAATTACGCATGTTACATATAACATGTACAATGCATCTGTCAAGAGTAGCGTGAGTCGGATGTAGCTCAGGTGTCCACCTGTGAAACTGTCGATCATCCGATCATTCCTTCTCAATGGACCAATTTACAGTTTGGGCTATTTTCTGTTCCAACCAGGGGTCCACAACTGGTTCATCAAAGGCTGTTGTATGTGCCATCCTGTCTGTGGGAAAGTGCATATAAAAGACCCCTTGCTGCTTATCGGAAAGAGTAGCCTATGTGGTGGCAGCGGGTTTCCTCCAAAGAAATATGTCAGAATAACAACATGTTTGACATCCAATAGCTGATGATACGATAAAAAAAAACAATGTGCTCTAGAGGTGGCATTAAATAAAACAGGATTTGCTGTCAGAGTAGCTGCCATACACATGAGGCAATTTGCTGCAGTTGAATTTTCTCGGCAATAATTAAATTAACGACATGGGAATACTTAAAGCTGCATAGTCCAATGAAGCATCAAATTTTCAAACCCACCGCAATTATCTAGATTTGATCCTACATATCTAACTTAGATATTGATGCAGTTAGTAGGCATTTGTTGCCACATAAAAAGGGATACTGAGGCAATTTAATAAACACATGTTATTGCTGAAGCCTATGGTGTCTGAGTTTTGGCGTGCTTGCCAACACTAATTTGACATGTTTATACTTCAACTATCTCAAAAGTTACCCATTTAAAATAAAAGTTACTTTAAGCTAGAGTAAGGTAGATTATAACAATGGATTTAAAATATTTATCTCAGAAAAATGGCCGAAACTCAAAACCATCGGACTATGCAACATTAATATGGGAAGTTATTTAGTATAAGTTCAACATAAATGAGAATCAAGCAAAGCTGTGTTTACACAGGCAATTGTAAGCCGATTTAGACAAAGCGAATTATATGAAGCGAACTAGTGTCGTGTCCACACACGGAGCGGTTTAAGGCGGAAATCGATATCTGCGCATGAGCAAGTCCAGACTAACCAGCGCCAGTTGTGCTTAGTCAACGTCGGCATGAGAGAGTGTGGGTTCGACCTAGATCTGTTTCGACTGAATCGTATTGTTTTGGAACAGTCAAAACTTCTGCTGGGCAGTGAAACCCTAAAAATAAATGATGAAAAAAATATCTGTGCACCTCTAGCCGGTTCATAGACCAAATTATATTATATAATGTGACGGGCTTAATCTGCTTCAAGTAAACCGCTACCGTCCACACAAGCAAGGTGGGCCGACTTAAGCTAGTTTGTTTCATCTGGACTACCTCGCGACGCGGTTTACTTGAAGCGAATTAGTTGAGGCGAATCAGCCCTAATCCGCCTTAGGGTCTCATCCACATGGCGAATGTAAACCGAACTAGACAAGGCGATTTATATGACGTGGCTTAACTCGCCCGTGTAAACAGGGCTTTAGATAGGTCAATTATCTGAAGGTCTCAGGTTAGAATCCAAGACCCAGCACTCAACCCTATGAATGTCACTCTACAATGCTTTTAGGGCTGAGTGGGCAGTCAAGAAAAGGCATGCGGGCGTCTCGTTGATAAGTACAAGCAGTGAGGCAGTCGTAGCTGGAAGTGACATCAGATTTGGGGTTTACCAAGTGCAGGCGACGGGCAGATCGGCACAGGCTGGTGGCGCCGCCTGGTGTTAGAAAGGGTTCTCGCTGCCTACCAGGTATTGTTTGAGTTTGACCGGTGGAGTCGGGTAAGCCGTGGAGCTCACTGAACCAAGGTTGGCAGCACTATTGGTCATATTGCCGAAGCAATATGACCAATTCAAAAAGCGTAGGGAGGCGTGGTGGTTTCAATTTGGCAAATTGTTTGTCTAAGCAGTCTATGTTAATTTATTTTTGTGGTCACATTCGTAGATTAAGTGAAGGAAAGTTCAATCATCCACCTCATTTCACTGCTCTTTTGCCCTATCCTAATGCATTGCCAAGCACCAGGCTTTATAGCAACAAGTGTCAATCTTTAAGTCATTGATTTGACTCGGTTGGGATATGGTGTTGGAGTTTTACATCCTGGCAACATTAAAGGTCATATCAGGATGAGTACCGACTTGTGACAGACAGTGCACACACATGACGATGTTATACTGCTGCCTCACTGGGAGATTAGGCCACCAGCACCATGAACCGACATCCCAATCAGGCACATTATCCTGACACTGAGCCAACCAGTCCTTGCCCTATCCTAATAATGCCAAGCACCATACTAGTTAGCGATAAGTATCAATTTTTAAGTCATTGGTTTGACTCGACCAGGGTTCGAACCCATGGGTTCGAATCACATGAACTACCAAAATGGGAGACGCATGCTCATATAATTCGGCCATGAGGAGCCTACATAGTCTAATTGCCGATTCGGTAATAAGGTGGATTGGTTTGGTTGATTGTTTGATTGACTGAGTGATTGATTGGTTGGTTGGTCTGGGGCCATATGCAGGAGTCGGTGGTATTCGGTAGTAGCAAGCCAAAACGGTGGTAGGAGGGAATTTCCCGGGATGGGGCGAAAAATGGTATGCACGAGTCGGTGATAGGCCTAACACCAAAAGCTTAACAGGTGTTACCCTACCCCTGATAGATAGGAGGTATAGCAAGTTCATTAGGCCCAAATATATTCAATGCTGTCATATTTAACAGAATTACATATGCAATAAGTGAAATTTTATTAAATTAACTCTAAAATCGAAGCGAGATTAATGCTGCCGGTGCAAAGGTGGCGATATTAATATTGTCGAACTGATGAATGCAAGCAACAGCCGCCGCCAGCTCCAGTATGGAAAGTGACGTCGTTGCGGCGGCGGCGGCAGCGGCGGCGATTTGTTTCTCTCGTCGATTTGAACATATTAATATCGCCGCCGCTGCGGTGGCAGCGTTAATATTGCTTCGAATTTAGGGTTAATTTAATCAAATTTCACTTATTGCGTATGTAATTCTGTTAAATATGACAGCATTTAATATATTTAAGCCTAATATATGGCTACAGACGCAGAGGGATTTCCCAAATCTATAAATAAATTCACGTTTAGCTATAATGAAAGTGTTACGCGCTCCTGCATACCACTTGACACAGTTCCTGACGTCGGTAATAACTACACGGTGATATGCACTAACACCAAAACCCGCTACCACCGACTCCTGCATACGGGCCCTGGTCTAGAAAATGTGATGCTTTCATCAGAATATGCAGCTTTAAGAGATTCAGCCTTCAGTTGGTCTCGCAGGCCACTGGTCGTCCTCCTTCCGCTACTCCCAAACGAGGTTTGACAGCTGGAAGCACATGGCTGTTCACATCCTCATTTACACGCCGCTCACTTGTCAGCCCCACTAATTTCCCTACTTTGCAATAGAGGGCGCCACTATAGTGTAGTTAACATAGTGGTTCTACTCTTGGTGCTTAATACCCCTGTCACACTACGACGTGACGAGCCAACATGAGCCTGACGTGATCATTTTTCGTCATGACGTTGGGTTACGTCATGATGACGTCAAAATGACGTTAGAATGACGTCGAGCTACGTCACATTATGTCGTGTTACGTCGAGTTACGTCAAGGTTTTGGACATGTTCAAAACTTTGGACGTAGGTCGAACGTAAGGGTTTACGTTCGCCGTATGTTCTGTTCACGTTCAGTGAATGTCAATGACGTTAAACGGACGTTATTTCAACGCTGCTCACTACGTTCAACTACGTTCCACTACGTTGACCCACATTAAACCAAGTGCAAAAGCCTACGAGGCTTAATGGGAACGTCAGGAGAACGTCAGGAAAACGTCAGGAGAACGTCAGGAGAACGTGCATTCAACGTACGTTCAACGTCTCATTACATAGCTAACGTCATGTAACGTTCTTCTGGCGATGGAATAACGTTCATAACGTTCCGTGAGCGTAGTGACGTTGTCCTTTCTCGTGACTGACGGTATCACTACGCTTTACCAACGTTACGTTCTCGTCCACTATGCTGCATCCACGTTCAACTTGTGCCCAAATTTGCATACTACACCGAGAAGTTCAACGTTCTTCACGTTCTCCCTATGTTGACGTCGTTACGTCGTAGTGTGACAGCCCCATTACTTGTTGATTTATGATTGCTGTATATTTAATACCTGGTCTATTAAAGGTCATCTTTCACTATCTGATTGGTTGGCTCAAAAGTGCATATAAGACACGTAGAAGCATCAGATTATAAGGTACATTGGTTGGTTTGGTTGAATGGTTGATTGATTGGTTGATTGGTTGATTGGTTTGTTAGTTGTTTGGTTGTTTGTGTGATTGGTTGTCCAGTTCATTGTTTGATTTATTTGTTGTTGATAGATTGGTTGTTTGGTTGATTGGTTGATTGGTTGATTGGTTGATTGAGTGGTTGAGTGATTGAGTGATTTGGTGGGTGAGTGAGTGAGTGAGTGGTTGATTGGTTGAGTGATTGAGTGATCGAGTGATTGCGTGATTGAGTGATGGGGTGATTGAGTGATAGCATGATTGGGTGATTGAGTGATCTAATCCTGTCTCAGCCATATTCATGGTGAAAAGGTGGTATTAGTGAGGTCAGTTTTGTTATTCACATTGATGTGCCTATTTTTAAATTTACACAAAAATTTGAAATTGTCAGATATGCATCAAATGATAGCCAAAATATCGATGCAATGTTGACGTGGCCAAATTTGTATCAAATGACAGGAAGAAGTAACTCACAAAACATAGCTAGAATTACAGAAGGTGATGCAGTTGAGTTATTCTTAGAAACTTTAACACGATTCTGTTAGTAACGATGACAAGTGTAAGATGCCGATATGACCCTGCATCTCACTAAGAACCCGTTTGGACCCGGTAGCCGAATCGATAGAGCGCTGGCTTCCCGTGTGGAAGATCCCGGGTTTGAATTCGGGCCCAGTCAAAGCCATGACTTACATAATTGATGCTTGTTGCTACCTGGTCTGGCATTTGGCATTACTAGGATATGGTAAGCACTGGTTTGCTCAGGATCAGGATAATGTGACTGAGTGGGATATCAGGTCATGGTGCAGGTAGCTTGATCTCCCAGTGACGCAGCACTGTAAAAGTGGCCATGAGTGCACTGTTGCAAGTCGGTATCCGTCCTGATATGACCTTAGATGTTGCTAGGGTGTGAAACTCCAACAAACAGTTACGGATAGGTCGTGTCCTTCTACAGAAATATATTTCCTATAGTATTCCACTATAGGTAGTATCCTGCTACAGGGATACTCTAATGCAGGTAGTATCCTGCTACAAAGGATGCATATATGTGGGTGTCATACCCCAGGGATACTCTCATGCAGGTAGTAGCCTACTACACGGATATATAAATGCAGGTAGTGACCTGCCACAGGGATTCTCTCATTCAGGTGGCATCCACTAGAGATATACTAAAGGAATATTCTAATGCAAGTAGTATCCTGTTACAAGGAAAGAGTAATGCAGGTGGTGTCCTGCTATAGCAATATTCTAATACAGGTGGAATAGCACGACAGAAATACTTTAATGCAGGTAGTATCCTGCTACAGGGATATATTTATGCAGATGGTGTCCTGCCACAGGGATTCTCGCAATCAGGTAGCATCCCACCACAGAGGTACTTTAATGCAGGGAGTGTCCTGCTGCAGGGATACATTAATGCAGATAGTATCCTATCACAGGGATTCGCGAATGCAGGTAGTATCCTGCCACAAGGATACTTTAATGCAGGTGGCGTCCTACCAGAGGGTTTCTCTCGTGTAGGTAGCATCCCACCACAGAGATACTTTAATGCAGGTAGTATCATATTGTAAAAATATACGGATTTTCGGTTCGGATTTATATATTGGCAAACAGCATTACTATTCTCCGGCGACAGAGTGTGTGTGTGTGTGTGTGTGTGTGTGTGTGTGTGGGGGGGGGGGGGGGGGGGGGGGGGGGGGGGCAAGGATTATGTTACAGAGAAGCAATGGGTGCTCCACTCGCTGTGTGACATAAGTGTCTATGTGGAAAATGTGATAATGCATACCGACCGAGATTGTGATGTGATGTTCATATTTACGAGATGGTTAATGATTAGTGAAATGTCCCCTCCATGCGCCAGAAAGAATGCAAGTGGAGGGGAAGGGCCTTTTTAATATATGTTTATTGTAACTGTCTGCAACTATCTGTTACCATGGGGCTGATGGGCAAGCACACCCAGCCATCCTGCATACATTATGGACACCACCTGCAGCTGGGGGTTGAGTGACAGCTGCCCCCTATTAGGGCAGCGCAACCCAGGCTGTAGAGGGTGTCTGATTGGCTGGCTGTGGGAACCGAGTCACCTGCATTCCTTATACCTGACACTAAGCTCTCTAGCCAGAGACAACTCCACTCTCTTGGCACTCGTGTCCAGGACTCCAGACACTCTGTCTGAGACTCCACTTTCTATCCACAAACTAGAGCAGCTATTCAAAAGGCACTGAGCTGTGTGCAACAACCATCGCACTCAGGTTCAATGGGCTGTAGGCACTGATTCTTCTACACACTAGCCAGAGACATGAGGGTCTGTGTGGGCAGTTGGTAAGGAGTGTGGGTGATAGATTGCCAGTAGGTGAACAGGAGTTGATGCCAATGAAGCACAACTTCTTCACTGTCAATCTTGTGCGACTTGTCTTCCCTTTCTTCCTTATGAGTTTGTTGAGAGGGACACCAGGTGGGAACTGACAGACAGTTGTCAGAACACACCTGGAGAGAGTAGTGGTATCCGGGGCTCTGACAGCTGACTACCCAAGATATTACAATATTACAGGGATTCTCTAATGCAGGTACTATCCTGCTCAAGGATACATTAATGCAAGTGGTGTCCTGCAATTCTCTCAATCAGATAGCATCCCACCATAGAGCTATTTTAATGCAGGTAGTATCCTGCTACAGGGATTATTTAATGCAGGTAGTATCCTGTAACAAGGATACATTAATGCAGGTAATATCCTCCTGCAGGGATATTCTAATGCAGGTAGTATAATGCCAAGCACCTGGCTACAAAGCGACAAGTATCAATTTTTCAGTCATTGGTTTGACTCGACCAGGGTTCGAACCGACGATCCCAGAGCCTACCAACACGGGAGACGGAGGCTCTAACTCATTCGGCCATCCCGTCTGGTTGTGCACCTCATGAGGTGGCAGCACTGCATTTCCATGGTTTGTATTCTTGTTGGGAGCTCTGTTGTGAGGGATGTGATTCACAAGCATACAAGAAGATGAATGTGATAAAGGAGCACACCAGTCGAATCTCGGAGCTGAGAGAAATACTATTGTCAAACCAAACTGGTTTCAACCTTGTGATGATTGTTGCTGTTGCCAGTGCTGTGATGTTGTGTTGTCGGTCTGACAATTGAAGAACCAAACAATCGTTAGACATATATATGACGCATAAGATATTACATGAGTATAAATAATCAAAATTGTTTATACCTTACTACAACCTATTTACCAGTATGACTGGCTGCTCCCAAATCATCAACACAGGACGTGGTGGCCGAATTGGTAGAGCGCAGGCCTCCCATGCAGGAGATCGGGAGTTTGGTTTCCAGTCGAGTCAAACCAATGACTTAGTAAATTGATTCTTGTCGCTGGTGTCCGGCATTAATAGTGTAGTAGGCTGCACTGACCTCTCAGGCAAGTAACCACATAGTCAGGTAGGCATGGGTGGTGTGTTGATATCAGGGAGCCTAGGTGGTGTAATGGTTAGCACACTGGCCCGGAAAGCAAAGAGATGTGGGTTCGAGTCCCACTCTAGGCGCAATATTTCACATTTCATCACCCCCATGACAATAGGATAGGGCAAGGACTGGTTAGCTCAGTGTCAGGATAATGTTACTGAGTGGGACATCGGGTAATAGTGCTGGTGACTTGATTTCCCAGCGGGGCAGCACTATAAAGTCACTATGACTATGAGTACATACTGTCACAACTCGGTACCCGTTCTGATATGACCTTAGATGTTGCCAGGACGAAAAGTTCCAACAACCAACAACCGACCAAGCTCACCAATCACACTAAGCGCTCTCGAGTGCATGAGGCAGTCAGAACGGGGAAATTATTATGCTGCAGCGTAATTTAGCAGTCATTAAATAAAGAATAATACAATTTTTCCTAGAACCTCATGATGAGCTACTCTAGTTCCTAGTTTCCTTTGTCAGCAATAGTTCTACACATGTATGCGCTCGGCAGTAGAACAAAGCATAAAACAGAAGATTAACAATCAAATGCTTGTCACCCTGTCATCAGCAAGGATAATCAACTTTCAACGTGATAGTGATATGGTACATGCCAACAGAGCTGTAATTAGCATTAGTCGATCTGAAGAATGAGCGGTAGTTAGCATTAGTACATTCCTCGCCATGTCTGAATTATCAAGACTGCCTCATTCTCCGCGATCATTTCACTTTAAATCCTCGCTAATCGGGAATTTGAAACGATAGCTAATGTTGTCCTGATATAGTTGGTGTCCTCTCAGAGAGGGACACGCATGTCAAACAAAAACAAAAATATTGGCGATTCGACCTTTGGAAGCTTTGACACATCGAGACCAGAGGGGATGGCCGAATGAATTGAGCATCTGTCTCCCGCTTTGGTTAATTGTGGGCTTCGAATCCCATGGGTTTGAACCTGGTCCAGTCAAACCAATGACTTAAAAATGTATACTTGTCGCTTCCTGCCAAGGCGCTTAGTTTAATTAGGATATGGCAAGGACTGGTTGGGTTGGTGTCACGATAATGCGACTGAGTGGTATATCAGGTCATGGTACCCGTGGTCTGGTCTCCCAGTGGGGCAGCATTATAAAGTTGCCATGAGTATGTATGCACTGTCACAAGTCGGAACCCATCCTCATATGACCTTAGATGTTGCCAGGATGTAAAACTCCAACAACCAATCAACACTCGGAGAAGTATTTACTGAGGCTGACTGTAGCTCGGACTGATCCAGCACTGGTCAGTAGGTTGATCGTTATAATCTACCTTACATTAGTTTGAAGAAACTTTTATTACAAATGGCTATTTTTTTTAGATATTTGAAATACAACCATGCAAAATTAATGTTGAAACTCTGACACCACAGCATTCTGCAGTGACAGGTTCTATTAAATTGCCTTAGTATTCCCTTCTATGTGGCGACAATTGTTTAATAAGTGCACCACTATCTAATTTAGATATGTAGAATCAATTTGGTATGCAGGTATAGCAATACCTCAGGGAGTTTGACGCCCCTGCCCTGCAGAGTTGTAAACCACTGCCTTGTGGTACAGGTTCTTGACAGAACCGAAGGCTAAGGGAGAAAACCCTAAACAGAAAACCATGTCACTGTGGCAGCATTAAGGGCGGTTGATGTATGGAACTCCCAACATCTCCTGACCAGCCACTGCAGGGACAAATAGTTTTGCGCCTGTCTTGACATGTTCTTGCCAGTGTGAAACCTCTATTTGCTCCCCGAGAGAGTGCCACTGGTAACTTGCAAAAGCCAGCAGCACTTCAACACTTTTGCAGGCAGCTTTCATGAATATGGAGAGCGGCAGTCAAGTAATGAAAGCAGTCTTTGTCGCATCGCGAGCGACAGCATGATGATGATGATGATGAGAATCAAATCTAGATAATTGTTTTGGTTTTGAAAATTTGATGTTTTCATCGAACTATGCAGCATCAAGAAGAAAAAAAATTGTGTAAATGGCTGCACCTCCCATGCTGGAAGACCAGTGCTAGGCGCTGAAAAGTGAGACACATAAGGTCATTCAGCACTAATGACTTGTCACAGCTGTTACAGTTAGGTAGAACAGTGGAAGGCTATACACAGTTAAATAGGCATGTTCTATGAAAGAGGACTGACATAAACAGATTCTAAAGCCCTGATCACATAGCCGTTGGTGGACGTAGTTGAATTGTAGGTGAACATAGTGGAGGCTAACGTGGGTCAAACATGGTGTAAGTATGTTAAACTACGTTGAAATACGTTAAGGTATGGCAGGTTTTGGTATGGATAAATATATTACGGTACGGATAAATATGTTACGGTACAGATGCTGGTACGTTCAACTACGTTCAACTGTTATCCTCCACTACGTTCACCTACGTCCACTAACGGCTATGTGACAAGGGCTTCGTCCAAGTATGGTAGAGTATGCTAGAGCATGCTAGAGTATGCTAGAGTATGCTACAGTATGCTAGAGTATGCTAGAGTATGCTAGAGTATGCTAGAGTATGCTAGCATCACAGATGCAAATTCAGCCTCTAACATACCACTCTTTTGAACATGTCCAAAAATGTAATCGGATATCAGGGCTCACCCATGTTATTACCAAGTTAACATCATGGACAAGTATGGATGCTAGTCTGTTCAACTACGTTCAACTACTTTCAACTACGTTAGCCTCCACTACGTTCAACTAGTTCCACTAACGGCTATGTCACCGGGCCTATAGATCCTAAGTATAGAGAAGGTATGAAAGATCTCCGGGATTTCGCTGATTTCCGTGATTGTTTTAATCTTTACTGATTAATGTTAAAATTCCAAGGAATCAGGATGTATATGACAACAACTGGTTCGTTCGAATCCCGTTCATATATGATCTGAAATGCTACTAGAATATAAAACCCTAACACGAAAGAGCTAATCATGGACGATAATTACCGGAGACCACTTTCATCCCTGATATATATATATATATATATATTTCCGAAGCTGCATCGTCGAAAAATAACTGTCGCTCATTGCCTTAGCCGCCCCTCTCAGAAGGTCCAGGTCTGAAAGAGGAGAAAAGGAACTCAGAAGGTCCAGGCCTGAAAGAGGAGAAAAGGAGCTCAGTCCACAGAAAAAGCGAGGCGCAGCACAAGCGACCCACCCGATCAGTATTACTAACATGATTCTTACGAGCTGGATCTCTCCACTTGCTTAGAGCATCATATATAATATTGTCTTGACTTCTAACATATGCAGATTTAATCTCGAAATGATAGGTAATTGATAGCCAAAAGAGCTCCTTGACATATAACATAATCTGCTTATTTATACACCGACCAGTTTTGGGTTGTTTTTTTTGGTACATGAGTTGTTTAAGCAGGGGAAATTTCAGTCGCAGACGACTGGTCTTCCTAATTCCACTGCTCCTTGCCCTATCCTAGTAATGCCAAGCATCTGGCTAGGAAGCGACAAGTATCAATTTTTAAGTCATTGGTTTGACTCGACCAGGATTCGAACCCATGATCTACCAACACGGGAGACGGACGCTCTAACTCATTCGGCCATCCCGTCTGTTGCCAATGTGGCGCGAACCGTGTTATTATCTGTCACAAAAACTATACAACGGTCCCTCCATAGGTGGCACCAGCGTCGGGAAGCCACTACAACAGCCCACATTTATTTGACGTTAATATGGAATTTATCGCTTGCCGGGGCACACTCAGCATAGTGGTGGCCCACCTCCCTAGCTAAACCGGGCTCCATGCTGAAACTACCCACCAACCAGTCATCCGAGTTGGTCGCTCCGAAGACCCAGTTGGACGCATTGCTATAAACCGAAAGAGTAGTGGCATGGACACACAACAGCTTTGCGTAGCCGTTGAACGAGTCAACAAAATTAAGCCACCAGCTCAATTCAGAGCGGAACTCAGCATTTAATCTCAGCTTATAATAAGGGTTCCTCATCTGGGGAATAGCGTCATAGGGTCAATGAAGCTCTTAGTTTCAGGATTAGCTTGCCCACCGAAGTTAACATGGTAATTAGCGATATACGAGGGGTTCATAACTTTAAATCCGAAAATGGCCCCACGCATAATAAAGTCGTGAAGCAATCACAAAAAGCTCGACGGCTTAAATTGAGTGGTTCGACCTGCTATTAAAGGGGCTGTCACATTACGACACTTCTCGCCAATGCGCGTTGACGTATGTGACTTTTTGGCGGAATATCGGGAAACGTCAGGAAGCGTTACGCGCGCGTTAGGCACGCGTTGGTATACGTTGATGAACGGCGACGGTCGCCGAGGTTCAGCCGCACGCGTCATGGCATGTCAAAAGTTTTGTGCTTGCGCAAAACTTTTGACGTGCGGTGAGGCGCGACAACGCGCAGGTGCTAATGTTATGGGGACGTCAGAAGCACGTCGCCATCGCTGGAATAACGTTACACGAACGCTATGCACACAGCACGCGCGTGTGTCGGTCGTTCCCACACGTCGCGCCAAACTGTTGCTTTGTTGTTTTATGTCCTACGGTCATATCAGGACGGCGCGCCAAAACTTGTTTGTTTTTTTCCCTCACACGTCGATATATGTTACCACAACGTCGGCCGCACACTACTAATACACCGAAAAGTTGGACGTGTCTCGACGCGTACAACTTATTTTGCACATTGGCGATGTGCTGGCGAGAAGTGTTGTAATGTGACAGGGCCATTAGTGGGTACATAGGTGACTATGAATTCTATTGTTTCAACTGAATAATTATCCGAGGCTGACACACACTAACCTCGTTCACAAACAGAAACAGTTAGCCATTCGCACCCAATACTCGCCCAGTCTGGGCAGAAGGCAGAGGCGCCTGCCAAAGGTGCGGCGCTTAGGCCGCAATAACCCCCCCCCCCCGCATCCCACTCCTCCCCCAAGTGTGTCACGAGCATCTCATCACAAGGGCCCAAAGTACCGGTTGTCCTGCCTGTCGACGAACTCGAACTGGTAGACCGCCGATGCCGCCGACGGTGCCACCACTCTCGGGACCCACTCCGCCCATTCATAAATATACAAACAATTTCCTCCAGTTTGTGACTTGACGGGGGCGCCCGCCCGGCAATTTACCCGACAGCTGGAGGGGGGGGGGGGGGGGGGGCGCTCCACCTATTTTGGCCGGCCAGAGGACGGTTCCATACTTCCTGATCGGTGATGATGCCTTCGGCCTATGCCCGACGATGATGAAGCCATACAGCAGGAGGGGTATGGCACATGAGGAATGCATCTTCAACTACAGGATTTCCCGAGCTAGGAGAGTTGTGGAGAATGCGTTTGGCATCCTGGCAAAATTGATTTCAGGTTCTGCTCAGCACGATGCAGCTCCACCCATCCACCGTGAAGCTCATCGTCACAGCATGCATGGTCATACGCAAGACGAGGATCCGGAGGGCATTTAACACTAACAAATTTACATGTCAGTTATATATTTGGGTGCGAAAGATAACTTTACAGTGAAGATTACTGTAATTAACACTGACAAAATTTACATGTCAGTTATTTTAAGGGGGGGAGGGGGAGGAGAGGAAAGTGTTTTCTAGGGACAAAGTTACATGTCATATAATGCCATATGGGCAAAGGGCTTATTTATTTCAATTTTATTTGGGGGACTTGCGTATTACTTATTATAATAATGATATGATAATGTCTACTAAGAAATAGACTCTGAGACCAAATTCTCATTTAGAGTACAAATAGTTGTTTATTTACAACAATTTTTACAGATTTCTCACAGTAAAACAAAAGACATACAAAGGAAAACAGGAAAAGAATACCAAATATATACATATGTACAGGCAGGCACACAATAAATACGGTCAGTTCTGTTCACTTATCCGGGGCCGGGGCCTGGCCCTGGCCCTTTGAGGGGGAGGGGGGGCCCAACAGGCCAGACAGATTCCATGCCAACGTTAATGCGCTGCCACTTATGCATATGTACAGGCAGGCACAAGAAATACTGTCAGTGACACAGTAAAAAGAAATGACTTACAAATGAAAACAGAAAAAGAATACCAAATATATACATATGTACAGGCAGGCACACAATAAATACTGTCAGTTCTGTTCACTTATCACTTATCCGGGGCTTGCCCCTGGCCCTTTTGGGGGGGGGGGGGGGGGGGGGGGGGGGGGCAATGAGTTCCTGCGCCTCAATGTTCAGGTTTGACATGTTGGATATGCCTGACAGGCCGAACAGATTCAGGAATCCGTCCGAGGCTGTTGGTGTCGTTCCCGCTGGCTCTGTGACACTCTGGTTTAGGTGCCACACCGACGTTAACATGCTGATACTTGTGTGTGCTGCAGGCTGCTGTTGTGGTGACTGACTCATCACCGGTGCGGGCGGCCCCATTGTCTGTGCGGTGAACTGAGGCTGCACCTTCAATGCTGGCAGTGGCAGGGCTTGCAGCAGCAGTGCCGCAGCCTGCAGTGGCACAGGCAGCAGTGGCTGCAGCGGCTGCAGCATGTATTGCTGCATATAGTCTAGGCTTTGGGAGTCCCAGGCTGTTCCTGCTGGTGGTTGATGTCACCACTGGTGGGGATGCGGCTGGTACACCTCGTTTGGCAATGGGCAAGAGGATGCATTCAATGAAGAGGAGTAGCATGATGTCACAGAGGGGGTCCGCACAGTCTGAGTCATGGAGAGGGGGGGGGGGGGAGGGGCAGACCAGGGACAGCACATGGTGGAACTGGTCCTTGGTCATTGTGGACGAACAGTCCCGCATGTAGTTTGCGAACACGGTCATCTGGGTCATGCGTATGTTTGTTAGGCTGTCCATCAGGTCGCCCGAGGCTTGGACGCATTGCACGTCCATCTTGGCCCCGTATTTACATATTACGCCCAGACTTTTTATGCGTAAAATTTATTTTCATGTTTCCCCTTTGCTGGCGCATTACGTCATAGTGTGACAGGGGTATTATAGATAAATTGGGTGCATGTTATAATGGGGTTTCATTATATATATATAATGGGGATCTAAGGGGATCTAAGTACTGTATGCCATCTCCGTCTGGTCGTTATCGCCTATAAACCCAAATGGAGGGTCAAATTGTAATATGCCTATATATATCTTATAATTATATATATAACTTGGATATATGGTGATGTATATGCGCCTGTAAGGGCCGAGTATGGTGGCGCCTCCTCCCGGTGCGTGAGACCCGGAATACGCTGTAGTGCAGGTGGTATCCGTTAGGTGACTCTCTGTTCCATAGCCCTTAGCTGAACAGTCTCGTGCGGTGCAACCAACATTGCTCGACTGAGCACGCACGCACAGCGCATGCACGCATGCACGCACGCAGGACTGCTGGAGAACCTCTCTGTCTTCCTTCCATTGCGTAGCCTTATATATATATGAAGAGTTCAGGCGTCAATCCAATCATAGAGATAAACATTTGCATCAAATCATCAAACAATTAATTTTTACAAAAACCAAAATAATTATCTAGATTTTATTATACATATCAAACTTAGATACTCATGCAATTATTAAGGATGTGTTGCCACATAGAAACGAATATTGTGTGAATTCAATCGAATCTGTTACTGCAGAAGCCAATGATGTCAGAGTTTTGGCATGCTTGCCAAAATTAATTTGCCATGCGAGAATTGTATGGTGTTTTTTTATTCAACTATCGCTTTTACAGAGAATGCAAAAGCATACGATCAATTATGTGTCCACAGACACTTATGAATCTAAAAAGGTAAACAATTATATCATTTGTGGCCAAGGGAAATACAATTCTATATAAAGGTTAAATGTTTTATTGTCATTAATTGATTAAATGGATTTAATAGAATATATGAGGTGGTACAGACCAGTTGTCCTCAAAAAGGCTAAAATGTCTGGCCACGGCACCAATGTCATGGGCGTGATGAAAATGGGAAATAATGCGCCTAGAGCGGGAATCGAACCCACCTCCCTTGCATTCCGGGTTAGTGTGCTACCAATTACACCACCTAGGCTCCCTGATGTCACCACCCTATCCACGCCCACCTGTCTATGTTGCTCCTTGCCTGAGAGGTCAGTGCAGGCTACTACACTTGTCCCCCTGGAATTGTAAGTCTGTTAAATGCTTTACATTGATAAGTCGGTTAATGCTTACAATTACATATACACAGGCAATGCACTTACATATACATGCACAATATAGGTCCAACAATCATACAACACACAGTTTGTACAGGATCCAGGCCACGGCAACCAGTGTCAAGGGGATTGATGGAAATAGGAAATATTGAGCCTAGAATATATATCTCTTGTATTCCAGGCTAGTGTGCTAACCATTACACCACCTAGGCTCCGTGATATCACCATCCTATCCACGCCCACCTGTCTATGTGGCTCCTTTCCTGAGAGGTCAGTGCAGACTACAACCGGTACCAATATTGTAAGTCTTTTTATTTGAGGCAGCCAGGGATTGGTCACTGGACCCACACCAGGCATTGGAGGCGGACGGGCTCCCTACTTGGAAATTCCCAGAGTGTCCCACCACAAAGTAACCGTCAGCATCTCTGAATAAAAACACAGTCCTCTGCCACTTCTAGTCTCAATTAAAGCTGCGTTACTATGGCCACAGCAAGCATGGCCAGACACATGGCCAACGGAGATTTTGCCAACAGACATTTCACCAACGGACAGTTGACCGAATGGATATCAGACCGAATGGACATTTGACCTATTGGATATCTGACTGAATGGACATTTGACCGATTGGATATCTGAGTGAATGGACATTTGACCGATTGGATATCTGAGTGAATGGACATTTGACCGATTGGATATCTGAGTGAATGGACATTTGACCGATTGGATATCTGAGTGAATGGACATTTGACCGATTGGATATCTGACTGAATGGATATTTGACCGATTGGATATCTGTCTGAATGGATATTTGACCTATTGGATATCTGACTGAATGGACATTTGACCGATTGGATATCTGACTGAATAGACATTTGACCGATTGGATATGTGAGTGAATGGATATTTGACCGATTAGATATCTGACTGAATGGATATTTGACCGATTGGATATCTGACTGAATGGATATTTGACCGATTGGATATCTGACTGAATGGACATTTGGCCGATTGGATATCTGACTGAATGGATATTTGACCGATTGGATATCTGACTGAATGGATATTTGACCGATTGGATATCTGACTGAATGGATATTTGACTGATTGGATATCTGACTGAATGGATATTTGACCGATTGGATATCTGACTGAATGGACATTTGACCGATTGGATATCTGACTGAATGGATATTTGACCTATTGTTTATCTGACTGAATGGACATTTGACCTATTGGATATCTGACTGATTGGACATTTGACCGATTGGATATCTGACTGAATGGATATTTGACCTATTGGATATCTGACTGAATGGACATTTGACCTATTGGATATCTGACTGATTGGACATTTGACCGATTGGATATCTGACTGAATGGATATTTGACCGAATGGATATCTGACTGAATGGACATTTGACCGAATGTATACATGGTTCTTTTTAATTTAGTTTTGTTATATATATTTTTTGTTTTTATTCTTCATAAACCAAACTATCAACACGATTAAAATGGTAGCATGCTTGCAGAATAGAATAAATAATCATAGCACAGATACTAAAGGATAAGAGATATTCATTATAATGTAATTCCGTTACAAACAATTTTAAAAAGAACTGCGATATCAAATTTAATTTCTTAAATATTTAAAGATTGTCGAAAAAAATGCTCCAAAGAAATCGACTTTGGGATATTCCTCATACCCGACTACAACTCAGTATATTGTTAATCCCACCCACCCTCCCTCCCTCCCTCCCTCTCTGCATTTCTCACCCATCCACCTAAATCATCTAGAAGGCCTCTTCGAATAGCGTTCTGGTAATTTCCGGTGCAAACATCGCAGCAGAAGGGACTGCCCTCCCCCCTCCCCCCGCCTACCACGTCCCCCCCCCTCCACCCCCCCCCCCTCCCCCCACCCCCCTACAACAGGCGTTCAATCCATAAATTGTAACTATGTAGTATACTAGTAACTGTAGCTTCCAACTCACTAAAACCAACTCACGTCAGCTAATCGCCAATGTGATCACGAACCAATCGCCAACTGATTGCCAACCGATCACCGACCAATCACAAACTGATTGCCAACCGACCACCAACCAATCACCAGGCTATCGCTAAAAAGTCTTCGCAGAGCAGTCGCTTGCTTTTTTTCCCTGCGTTTTGTGTGTGCTTTGGTCGCAAGCAGGTTGCCGACTGATGTGGGTTTTCAGGTTTGTTTTGTCGTTAGTTGTCGTAAGCCTAGTGTGACTGTGGTCTAACCAGCTAGGTCTATGGCCCAGCTCAACCCTTTGCCTGTCAAAATAAGCTCACTATCACATACGGGTACTGTGAAGTATTGGGTTTTTTCTCGGATTTAAGTAGGATTCTCATTCACTAGTATTGTGGCGGGTGATGAAGATGGGAAATAATGCTCCTAGAACATGGAACATGGACCAGGTTATTGAGCATAGAACAAACCACTACACTACTTATCATAGCATGCAGCAGTATTACAATTAGCAAAGAAAATGTATGATAAGACGCACCACTCAGTACTTTCCCGTGAAATACAGCAAACAAACAAGATAATTGGACAGGTCCGCTAGCCCAGCCTGATTGATGTACCATTGAAACAAGGGGACAGGTTCCCTAGCCCACCCTGACTGCTGTACCATCAAAGACAATGTACAACAATTATAGTGTATTATCTCATTATATTAATAATGAAAACAATGTTATTGTATAGTACAGTTCAAACATATTTTAAGCACTTTAATATGTGCCATACATAAATCAAATTTGTGATTATGTCTGAGTAAGACAGCTACTACTACACCTAATCAAAGACAATGCACTTTGATTTCCATGGCATGGGGTCACTGCATGATTATTTCAGAATGTCATATATGAAATCGTTGAGTGGCGCATCTTATCGTACACGGTCTTTGGTATTAGCATATGGCAAGGACTGCTGTTCTCAATACATGTATTAGGATAATGTGACTGAGTGCATTGAGTGCAGTGTGGTAGCGAGAAAATGAGCAATGGCATGAACACACTCCTTGAGCACATTCTTCAAAGGTTTTCTATGTTTTAACTATTTGGTTCCCTTGTATGATACAATTCGTAGCTTCCCCGTGTTGTGGTTTTAAATACAAAATAACAGAGTGGTCTATGTTTACTTAGAAAATGAAAATGTATATTGAATTATAAATTGTAATTGTCGGTGTGTTGTGGCACCTTCTTTATGTCATTAAATCTGCGTAACTTTTTAACATGGCTACGCTCCTGGATGAATGGGATATCTGGTCACAGTTTCGTGGGTTTGGTATCCCAGTAGGGCAACACTATAACTATAACTAGTATAAGGTCGCCATGAGTACAGACTGTAGCAATTCGGCACCCGGCTTGATTTGACCTTAGATGTAAAACTTAAGCAAACAAAGTGTGTTCTGACCATATTTGAACCTGTGACTAAGCTTGAATCCATGCTAAGTCTGTGAATATCCCAGAAACAATGATGTTGTACATGATGTGTCGGCAACAGAGACAGCCGGCGCCGGAGATACTCGCAACCCGCCGAGCAGTAACTCTGGAGGCTCACCAGTGGCGCCACCTACCAGCAATTCTGGCAGAGCGCCCCATACGCCATCTAGCGGATCTTGGGCACACCAAACCTTGATTCGCTCAGTCTCCAGCCCCCAAACACTGCGCGTGCGAGCTGTGTGGGTTACTCCTCCTCGTCGGCCGGATCGAACCCGCAGGTTCACGCCCTGAACCACTACACCATCACCCGAACCAACGCGTGGTAATACGTTTGTTGGTTTGTTGTTGTCTTGCGTCCTAGCATCGTCTAAGGTTATATCAGGACGGGTAACAACTTGTGACAGTGCGCACTAATGGTGACTTTATAGTGTTGCCCCCCTGGGAGACCAGGCCACCAGCACCATGACCTGATATCCCACTCAGTCACATTATCCTGACATTGAGCCAACCAGTCCTTGCCCTATCCTATTAATGCTGAGCACCTGGCTAGGAAGCGACAAGTATCAATTTTTAAGTCATTGGCTTGACTCGTCCAGGGTTCAAACCCACGACCCCATGGTCTACCAACACGGGAGATGGACACTCTAAGTCATTCAGCCATCCCATCTGGTTCGGGTGATACGTTCAGCAACCGGGCGAGGTAGCCGAATCGGTAGAGCGCGGGCCTCGCGTGTGGGTTTGTTAGTTGTTTCACTCCTAGCAAGATCTAAGGTCATATCAGGACAGGTGCCGACTTGTGACAGTGCGCACTCATGGTGACATTTTAGTGCTGCCTGACTGGGAAATCAGGCCACTGGCAGCATGATATCCCACTCTTCACATTATCCCAACACTGAGCTAAGAACGGGAGTTTGGTTCCCTGTCGAATCAAACCAATGACTTATCAAATTTATACTTCTTGCTTCCTAGCCTGGCGCTCGGCATTAATAGGATAGGGCAAGGACTGGTGTCAAGATAATGTAACTGAGTGGGATATCAGAACATGGCGCTGGTGGTCTGGTCTTCCAGTGGGGGAGCACTATAAAGTTGCCATTAGTGCACACAGTCACAAGTCAGAACTCGTCCTGATATGACCTTAGGTGTTGCCAGGACATCAAACTCCAACCACCAACCACACATTCAGCTTTATTTTCGCCACCCAACACCTAAGGACAGTCATACGTGGTAGGGTTGAGCGACCTGGAACCCTCACCAACGACGTCATGCTGCTCCTATTGGGTGGGGTTCGAACCCGCTCGGATGCCACTGTGTGATTTAATAACATTCCATATATATGAGTCGCTGCATAGCGATTTTGAATTAATTTGTGCAATGACATTGTGGACACACCTTACAACCTTGGGATCATGTTCTGGGAAATCTTAGTTGGCCAGAACATTAATGGTTTTAATACTCTCCAAATAAGAAGTGTTCCGTGGTATCATCAATTACTGCAAAATGGTGAACACATGCTGCTTGGTTTTGTTCTGAAACGTTTTCAGCGCATGCGCATTAGAAGGTTTCCTCCACCAAGCCGCCCTCTTACAGCCTTGGCAAGAACTTGCCTATTAAGGATGACTTCAGAACCAATACATTGCATAGGACACAAAACCACAGTTCTAAGCAAGCACACATAGAAATAAGCTAATGGGAATATAAATACCAGAGTTTATTAAAAGAACCTGATTCAAAAGCTTGCATCCAATGCCGACTGCATCCTCCCCATTCTTCAATCTCAGGATGGCATATAATAAATTTTGGAAACATCAATAAAATATTAAAACTGACCATCAAAGTAACTTTTATTCAAATTTAGACCTTTCTAGATCTAAATGCTGATGCGAAATGTGTTGAGATGAACTTTGCTGCACAATCATGACTTTATTAAGCTGACTCTGAATGGAATACTCTGCCTTTGTATAATCTGCTATTACATCTGTGATGTATGTGCTTGTATTTTGTACGGGCTTCTGCGGTTCTGTGTGTTTTAATATGATGTATTCGTTCTGAAGTCATAGCCACATTACTTCTGGCCACTGCTGTCAGTGCTAAGCGCAGTGGCGCCATCTGGGAATGCTAACTAGCAATGCAGTTGGTTAGTTCAGCGTATGCACACCAGGGCGTTGGCAAAGTGCATTTGTTTGTTTGTTTTTGTTTTACGTCCTAGCAACATCTAAGGTCATATCAGGACGGGTAGCGACTTGTGACAGTGCACACTCATGGCGACTTTATAGTGCTGTCCCACTGGGAAACTAGGCCACCAGCACCATGACCTGATATCCCACTCAGTCACATTATCCTGACACCGAGCCAACCAGTCCCTGCCCTATCCTATTAATGCCGAGGGCCTGGCTAGGAAGCAATAAGTATCAATTTTTAAGTCATTGGTTTGACTCGACCAGGGTTCGAACCCACGACCCCACGAAAATGCATTTTGAGTTTGAATCCACGACCAGATGAATTCACAATTCTGATCACCAATAGCCTGCGGATATGACCATCCACAAAAGATATTACAGAGTACTTAGACAAATCCACAAGGTTTACACTGATAGCAAGTGAAAACGCCCAGAATGTAAACAACCATTTACATCAATGCCACAGATGAACTTCATGAAGTGGGTTTGCCAGTTTTCATTGTCGGTTCTGATTTCATATATATCCAGAATGTCATCATCTAATATTTCAATTATTTGTTTCCAGTTTGATATTTATGGTAGTTATCCTTTGTAGTGGAATGTAATGGATGTTGTTTATAAGGGGCAGTGGGAAGACAACCATTAAAGGGATCAGATATAGGTCACTGAGACACTACCCGTACTCCCACAAATGCTCTCCAAGCATACGTTTGCCAATTTTCAGTTTATGCAACTACATATGTGTGGGGGGAGAGTGCTGACATTGGTTGCTTCTGTTGTGTTTTATTTAGTCCAGCAGCACTGACGCTTTTAGACAACCATATAGAGAAAGAAATGTTAGAAATTGTAATCTAAAATGATAAATATAAAGTTCAAATCTTTATTCATCATAACCAGCTACTTTTTGTGTGAATAATTGATTAACTCATGTAGATTAATAGACTTTAAAAGTTGAATTGAGAGCATTCTGTGGCTGCCATATTGGTGGTTGCTATGGCTTCCCCTGTGTGTGGGGAACCCCTCTAGGTCATGGATGGGGGAATCCCACCTATGATGTCCTTCATACATCACATGTTCAGTGGCATGAACTGAACAAACTAAGCAAAGGTATGTTTGGAGAGCTTTTGATGCTGGATTCGTTTGTATCTGGGTGAGGTATAACCGGCGACTTTAATGGCTACACTGTTCCTGGAATAATGTATTGAAATTATTAATAGAAAAATGTCTAAAATGTCTTAAATATCTGCCGTAGAAGCATGGATTATTTCATACTTCGATCAATTTTATTTTGTCATTCGGAGTATAAATTTACTTTATCCTGTTCTGCTATTGAAATTCCCCTGCTTAATCTACTAATGTACAAAAATACAAAAAATCAATCTATTGGACAGTGATCTTAATGTCACTGCAGTAAATGTATCCGCCAATTTCTTCTGATACCAAATAACAATACGAAAATGATTATGCAATGAGGGAGTTAAGAATTGTTATAAATAGGTGGCTAACACAAGTCTTATTCTTAATAACACCTCTGAGTTCCGATAAATGTCACTAGCTTAACTGGAGGCGTGTAATACGTGAAGAGAGTGGCGGTGGAATTCCAGAAGAAAAATACAATATATAGTTGTCTAAACACACATTATGAATAATACAACTTCAAGTACTTTTATTTTTCTTGATGATTTATACGGCCTATCATGGATAAGTCTGAAGAGACTTGTTTTCACCATTAGACAGTTCGTCGAGAGAAAGCTTGAGCCTACACTTTTACCGACCCAAGGAATTTTAATCTCCCACACCACATAGACATGGTATGAGAGCAACTGGCCTTTGATGACGCTGTAAGTTATACACAGCGGTGGAATTCCAAATTGGCAGAGGTGGGGGGCATGGGGAATCGAACCACTGACCTTCAGATTAGGAGTCCGACCTAGAAAAAAGTCAGACACTCTAACCACTCCACCACGTTGCTCCATATTTCAAGATAGCCAAGATAGAATTATACTGAGCGCCTGGCTACGAAGTGAGAAGTATACATTTTTAAGTCATTGGTTTGACTCGGCCAGGGTTCAAACCCATGGACCGTTCAAATCCCACGATCTCCCAAAACGGGAGACGGCCGCGCAACTCATTCAGCCACCAGAGTCAAACCAATGACTTAAAAATTGATACTTGTCGCTTCCTAGCCTGGTGTTTGGCATTACTAGGATAGGGCAAGGACTGGTTGGCTCAGTGTCAGGATAATGTGACTGTGTGGGATATCAGTTTATGGTGCAGGCGGCCTGCTCTCCCAGGGGGCAGCACTATAAAGTTGTCATGAGTGTGCACTGTCACAAGTAGGTACCCGTCCTGCTATGACCTTAGATTTTGCTAGGATGTAAAACAACAAACAAACAAGTAAACTATCTGACTGGATTTAAGTTGGTTATAAATGGATACTATTAAGTAGTAAATTTACTAGTTCGAAATTAAGTTGTAAAATACCTGGACATTTGGCATTCAATTGGTACACGTCACATGGCTAGATGGTATGCGACTGGGCAATTTGTGATGGTGGGTACAAGTTTGTGTGGTGTTGGCGGTGGGATGCAGTATCAGCGGCGAAGAGCATCTCACTCTATACTGGGGGAGCCAGGCAGCACTAGAATCACCACCAGCACCAGTTCCCAACACACACACACATATCTCAACCACACTGCCTCCCTCCTCCAGCCAAGCCAGCTGGTTGCATTCCTTTGCATTAGAAATTCACCTCCTACCCCTCCCCCCACCCCCCGTAACCACATCAATATAAACAAGACTCCACATTAGTGCTTGTTTCTTGAAATTAGCAGAAGCTTTGAGAAATCTACATTGGTGCTGGATAAAATCGATTTACCAAAAAAATATTAATTTGGTCAATTGCGATTTAGTGATATATTGTTGTTGATTGGTTTGTTTGTCAAACGGCACCTTACCACATCCGATTCTCCCCACACCTAACACCCACACCCCACTCCACCTAGTGTGTTTTTTTTGTTTAGTTTGTTTACTCAATAGAAAGTGAATATAATCGATTTACAAAAAAAAAGAATTGATTTGGTAAATAGCGATTTTATTATCTATTATTGCTGATTGCTTGTTTATTAAAACGGCACCTTAACACGCCCGCCCGAACTTACCCACACCCTACCTAGTGTTTTAGTTTTTTTTTGTTTTTTTTTACTTCATAAAAGCTGAATAAAATCGATTTACAAAAGAATAAAAATTGATTTGGTTAAGGGCGATATTGTGGTCTATTAATTATTATTATTGATTGGTTTGTTTGTCAAACGGCACCTTAACATATCCGATCCTACCCCACACCCAACACCCACATACCATTCCGCCTAGAGTTTTTCGTTTAGTTTTTTAAACTTCATAGAAGCTGAATAAAAATTGATTTACACCAAATAAATGGATTTGGTAAATCGCGATTTTGTTATCTATTATTGTTGATTGGTTTGTTTGTTTGTAAAGCGGCACCTTACCACGTCCGATCATACCCACACCCCACCCCGCCTAGTGTGTTTGTTCTGTGTGTTTTTTTGTTTTTTTTTACTTTATAGAAGCTGAATAAAATCGATTTACAAAATAAATAAAAATCTGGTAAATCGCCATTTTATTATCTGATAAATTGCGATTTTATTATCTGGTAAATCGCGATATTATTTATTATTGTTGATTAGTTTGTTTGTAAAACGTCACCTTCCCACGCCCGATTCTACCCCCCCCCCCCCCACCACCACATGCACACCTTCCTCCGCACCCCTACCCACACACCCGCCCTCCACAGCCACACCCTGGCTCTACCTCCTGCAGCCAGAGACCACCTCCAGATGGCAGCAGGACGATACCCAGGGCGGATGTGTACTACACGGGGAGGGGAGTGGCGACTCATCGGTGGTAACTCAGAGGGAGGGCCGGCAGGAGGAACGGCAGCAGCAGCAGCAGCGGCGACGGCATCCCATCCCTGGACCTCCCGGCGGGACGGCCGCCTGCCCGGCCCGGTGTCGCCATGTCGGCCGCGAGTGGCTCGGGAGGCAAGGGAGCATTGTAGGGACTCAGGAGGACACGCGTTCTCTAACCGCTCACTCCTACTCCTCCTGCTGCTACTGCTGTAGGAACCGGTACACGTTATGGGCAGGAGGTGGCAGCGCCGCTTTGGTAAGTGTGGTGGTGGTGGGTGGTGGGTGGTGGGGGTGGGGGTGGTGGTGATGGAGGGTGGTGGGTGGTGTGCTGGTGGTGGTGATGGTGGGTGGTGGTAGTGGTGTGCTGGTGGTGGTGGTGGTGGTAGTGGTGGGTGGTGGTGGTGGCAGTGTTGGTGGGGAGGGTGGGGAGGGTGGTGGCAGTGGTGGTGGTGGTGGCAGTGGTGGTGGTGCTAGTAGTGGCGCGATGGCGGTGGTGGCGATGGTGGCGGTGGTGGGTGGTGGCCGTGTCTGTGGTGGCCGTGTCTGTGGTGGCGGCGGTGGTGGGGGTGGTGATGGTAGTAGTGGTGGCGGTGGCGGTGGTGGTTGGTGGTAGTAGTGGTGGCGGTGGTGGTGGGTGGTGGTGGCGGTGGTGGGTGGTGGTTGTAGTGGCGGTGGTGGTGGTGGCGGTGGGTGGCAGTGAATATGGCAGTGGTGGGTTGTGGTGGGTGGTAGTAGTGGTCGCGATGGCTGTGGTGGTGCCGGTGGTAGTAGTAGAGAGAGACGGGCGTGATAGACGGGCGGAAGGAAGGGGAGGTCAGAGGCTGACATGACATGGGAGACCAGTGAAGCTGGGGTGAGGGTGGAAGGGAGGGGGGGGGGGTCCATATAGCCCAACCTGGAGGAGTGGTGGATACAACAGATGGTGGAGGGGTGGGGTGGGGTTCTATTTACGGATTGGACGGGTGCGTGTTTGTAATCTTTAGCGTGTTTGCTAGTCGTGTAGTGTAGCTGGAGAGGTAGGGGTTGGTGGATTAGGGAATGGGGAGAGATTTTAGAATAGCTGTCACTGGCAATCGCCAGATGTTGTTTTGCGCTGTCACATATATGATGTACGTGTGACAGTGTACATTTAGGTGTGTTTCTTGGGGTTTTATGTCTTGGCAACATCTAGGGTAATGTCAGAATGGGTACCGACTTTTAACAGTGCACTCCCATGGTACCCTTATAGTGTTGTCCCACTGGGAGACCAGGCCGCCAGCAACATGACCCGAATTCCCACTAAGGTCAAATTTTCTTGATACTGAGCAAACCAGTCCTTGCCATATTCTAGTAATGCCGAGCGTTAGGCGAGGTAATGACAAGTATCAATTATATAAGTCATATGTTTGATTCGGCCAATATTCAAATGCCTGACATTCCACATGGGAAGCCTGCACTCTTACCGGGGGGAGGGCCGGTGGGAGGGAGGGAGGGAGGGCCGGTGGGAGGGACCGATTCAGTTTAGGAACACATCTGATGTGACATAGGCATATAATGCCTGCACAGTATTCCCATCAGTAGAAATGCAGGTCTACAAATGCGTAGTTACAAATTGTTTGTTTTGTTTGTTTGTTGTTTTACATCCTAGCAACATCTAAGATCATAACAGGACAGGAACCGACTTGTGACAGTGCGCACTCATAGTGACTTTATAGTGCTGCCCCACTGGGAGACCAGGCTGCCAGCACCATGACCTGATATCCCACTCAGTCACATTATCCTGACACTGAGCCAACCAGTCCTTGCCCTATCCTAATAATGCTGAGTCCCTAGCTAGGAAGCAACAAGTATCAATTTTTATGTCATTAGTTTGGCTCGAGCAGGGCCCGTATGCATGAATCGGAGTTAGGCTTAGCCGGTGCTAGGCGCTAGCTCTGGGGTAGCTATCACGGGGCAGTGGCGGGTTGGAGAAATAGGTCAAGTCGTATGCACCAATATCCAAGCCGGGGCGGATAGCTAACCATGAACTCATTTATAGATTTGGGAATTCCCTCTGAGCCTGTTCCGAGCGAACACCGTTATGTGACAATATTGCCGCTGAACCAGCGGCGATGACAGGGACGGCGTGAATTGAATTTCGCTTTGACTTGTAGTTCATTGTGACAAATTGTCAGTGTTTGAGGACGGTCATCAGTTAATATAAATTAGGATTTGTTGACGACGTTATTCAATTATTCAGAAAATTGTGACGACTACCATGGCCTCTCCAGTCGAGTGTGTGTTGGGCAACAAACGTGCGAGGAAAGCGAACTACGCTGACAGTGAGATCCGTGTTCTCTTGGAGGAAGTATTGTGGGCGAGAGTTGTGTTGTTCGGTTCGTTCAACAATAAGATAACGATCCAAGAAAAAAACATTGCATGGGACAGAGTGACGAGTGCCGTAAACTCGTGTGGGATTGCAAAGCGGTCAAGGGTAGAGATTAAGGAGAAATGGAAGACACTAAAGTCTGAAGTTATTGGGCATCAAAGAAGGGCGATGAAGACAGGAGGAGGGCCTCCGGAGGCTGCTGTACCCTACGAGGACATGATAATGCAGATTATCGGTGCTGAGTCAAACGTGATCCATGGAGTTACTGGTAAGTTGACTGAAAAATTGGGTACTTTTATGGTTACGTTTCGACACAGACAACTGACACAAGGTGACATCATACGCAATAGAAGGTTATAGCAACAAATGTACTGGAAGATTAGGCTAAAATATGTTTATTATATTAGGGCGTTATTACTATATTACATAGTGTTTGTAACAAGATTTGAGTTATTTATAATTGTGCATAACACTGAACAACATAGTTCATTTGAGTCGTTTATTTTCACTAGTGTGTACAATTTTTTTGTGAATATTAGCACATTTTCATTTTCCTCTCTTGCAGCCCCATGGACGGCCAGTTTCGTCAGGCCCTCTGTGGTAACAAGAGATAGCGAGATGGGGTTTTCGCAGACTCAGTGTCCCACCACAACAGAGGAGGAACTCATCTCCTGCACCCCTAGCCAGGGTGATTGCGGCACGTCAGCTGCATCAGCATCATTCTCCATGGGTCACATAAGTCGACCCATGTGTTCATCAACCCCTCTACCACAGGCATCACCCACCGAGCCCATTACTGTGAGCCTACCGTTATCTCTACCAGGTAGGCATTCTGTCCCACCAATTATTTATGCACTCAATAATCAGTATTCATTTTTTATATGGCATCCCACCAATATTGTTTACAGTAGTTGACTAAAGTTGTAGTAGGGCATAGATATATTAATTTCATAATGGCCCGTGTTCACCGATTGGTGACGAAATACCATTCAACGGCGATTTTCTACGCGAATCACAGCAAAAATGGCCATGACAAATATAAGAAAATAATTCAGGGTTATGGTTTCTTTATCGCTGTTTTAACATGAGTGGTAGGCACAAAGAGTTTCACCTTCAGCACCCATGTCACCACACAACCACTGGTTTGACCGTTAAAAAAATTAAAGTAAATACCTCCTTCAGGATCACAGTTGCAGCAATGACAGGTAAGGTCAATGTAACTCTTACAATAAAATGCTCCTTATTCGCCACAGTTGACATCTCCCCAGCTGTTGTTGTCGGCGACCTTCAAGATGCTAACATCAATGTGAGCGCACATCGTGAACACCCGGAATACCGTGCAGATGGGAGCAGAAGGTGGGCAGGCAGGCGGCGGTGGCAAGGTGCCCTGTCAAGGAGATCATGCAACAAATCAACACATGACACCACCAGTGACATGGAGGAACGGGCGGCGTTCATAGACTTCTTGAAGAGTTCCTCCGACAACACCAAAGCCAAGACAAAATTATTGGAGGCACAATATGAGAGTGAATACTTAAACACCACAAGGATCAAGGCACAGACGCTGTTACTAGAAGCACAGCATAGGCGAGAACTCCTTGAGATCAAGAAGCTTGAGAAGGAGGTGGGGAAGAGCGATTAACAACTACGCCCGGTATTCATTATGGACATTGTTGCTACACTCATACATGTTTTTATCGATATCTATTTTGATATGTGTTGCATTCCTTACGATTGGTATAAAACTGACTCTGAACCCAACCCTCATATATTGTATTTGTTACCTGTTGTACCTAATTTACTTTAGTCCCAATGTTCCTCACCTAATCTCATGCAAAGTAATTGTTGACAAATCTCCGCCTGGCAGCTTTGCCCACAGCAGCTCGAACCCGTTCCGAGCACTCATAGTTCTGTGGCCGATGGTACACCTCAGCATCGACGTCTTCGTCATAGTGTGCATCATCCTCCCCCTCCGAATCAGGATCGGATTCAGAGTCTGATGGGTCATCCAGCTTCAGCATTCTTGGGTGGTTGTGGAGGATGATGCACGCCATGATCATGTTGCAAGCCTTCACAGGCTGCAACCACAGCCTTCGGAGACAGTGCCATCACCTCTTTAAGAAACCGATTGCCCTCTCTACTAGTGATCTTGCTGACTTGTGGTGCACATTGTACGCCCTTTCCTGAGGCAAGTTAGGCTGGAGGACTGGCGTTAACAGCCAGTCACGCAACATGTACCCACTGTCGCCAAGTAGCACACCTTGCACGGGTTTATTTTGGTCGCTCTCAAAAGCTTCGAACAGGGCAGATTCACGAAGGATGCAAGCATCATGCACACTGCCAGGCCATTTGACGATACAGTCAATGAACACGAGGTCGCCGTCACAGATGACCTACGATGAGAAAGCACATACAACACATGCCAATAATCAGTTAATGAATGGTGTTGGTGAATGTACACAAAGGTGTGACACACAGACATATGAAGCCTATGACAGCAGTAATACATTACATTGTTTCTTTACACTGCCCAATCCACAGTCACATTATGTATTTCTATATAGCTTATTGACAGGGTAGCGTGCAATATGTCATGCACTGCAAATTTACAGGATGACACAGGCAAACGTTAGGGTACAATAAAAGTGTAATGGTTTGTCCGTCAAGGTAGGTGGGTTTCTGATAATTTATCTTTACAGGATGAAGCACAAATCAATATTGTCTATATTGGCAGTACATCACGTAATTAATAGACACAGTTACGCTACACAAAAGTTTTAAGGGTTTGTCAATTCATTTCTGTGGTTTGTTATACCAGGGAACCAGGATTTTATCAGTATAAAGTGTATACGGGAGTAAATTAAAATATGCGGGTACCTAAATCATTTCAATGGCTTTCTGAGCCTCAATATGTGCAGTAATTGATAAACAGAGTTGTGGCACAGCGATATCATAAATTCAACGCCGATAAATGTTTTTGGTTTTTTTAAACCAGCATTTTTACATGAAAATTCAGACAATCAATGATGTGCCAATAGACGTTCATTACATCAAACAGCTCACAATCATATAAGTGTGGGCAAGGCAAACAGATTCCCATAGAAAAAGAAAAGTGTTATTAATAATGCATCGAATTTATTTATTAAACTATATGAGGGGGTACATGTGGCCTAAAAATACCCAAAATGGTTTGTTTTACTTTAGTCAAAAGGTAATGCATACTGTCTGCAGTGTAGAATTGTTGCCACAGGCCACAAAAATCAACAGCAAGGACTGACACCCAATACATTCAGGGGGAGGTTCCCCCTTGAGCCGAAAAGCATGTGTAAGCAACGACTCGCCAATACAGCAGCGGCTAAGCATCACTTTGTGTCGCCGACCTCCCGCATTAGTCTGTGGTAGTTTCCCCACCGATGGTTCACTAGCTTTGTTTAAGATGTTGCCATTTAGATTTCATGTGGGTGGCTATGAGTGGTTTCAGATCAGAGTGAGGGATCACACACGGTTCAAGATAATGGAAAACACAAACGTACCTGCACATTAAGCGAGTGATAATTCTTGCGATTTACAAACTCATGTTCATAGTCAGAGGGGGCCTCGATCCGTATTTGTGTCCCAAACACACCCGGAAACCCATAGTTGTTGTATATCTTCAACTTTGTCCTGTCTGCATTCTCCTGACTTGGCAACTTGACAGATTGCGGTAGTTGCCGTACGAGAGCATCGGTGATTCGGGGAATTGTCCGTGACACAGTAGACTGAGTGATCCCAATGAGTTCACCACACACATCTTGAAAACCCCCAGTTGCGTAGAATCATAAAGCCACCAACACTTGCAGTAAGGGTGTCAATGACCCCCTCCGCTGCAAGACGTCTAAGTCATCACGCACACTGTCTGTGATGGCCAAAATATCGTGCTGGCGAAATCTGAACTTCCTGAACAGTTCGACGTCATTGAATTTCTCAAATGGATGGCTTCTGTCCCGGAAAATATGATTTCTACGCAGTTCTCTCCGATGATAGCGTCTAAACATAAGCACCTCCATCTTGGAAAGCACCGCTAAACGGTGCGGGTAGCCCGTTACCCCTGCTCTGAAAGTAGTTTAGCTTAGCCTAGGCTACGGTCAGCGGCTAGCGCTGGCACCGGTTGATGCATATGGATTTTCCACCGTTAGCCGTGTGGAGCCAGCCAAACCGCGGTTACGGCCCTAACTCCGACTCATGCATACGGGCCCAGGGTTAGAACCAACAAACCCATGGGTTTGGATCCCCTGATCTCTCAAAACAGGAGACAGACGCTCAACTCATTCGGCCATCCTGCCTGGTCTAGTTACAAACGGTAGACGGGTGTGACAGTGTATTATATAGATTTACTTGGTGAGGATTCTGTGCATTCATGGAGATTCCCAAAGCGGTGTCCCTTTGTGTTTGAGTCAATATCACGCAGTCCAGATGAATATCCGATGAGTGTAGTTCCTGTATTGTGTTCTAGGCACTTCCCAATGACTGGGTGCGGGTATAGGTGAGTGGTGTTACTTTTAGTGTCACATATCTCTTTCATGAAGTTGTGGGGATCTCCCCTCTCTCATTGGTATTGACACATGTCATTTATATTCTTGTTTGTTTTAATTTGAAATAGTTTTTATTTTAATGGATGAACCATCCGGCTCATTTTCATCAGCCTGACGGAGAATATCGGCATTTTCAGGAAAATTCGCCATCGGTTACAGAGACATAGCCTCACCATAGAATTCCGCTTATTTTTTGCCAGAGACTACTTTCATCCCTGATTATGTGAGGAGGGTGGGAGGGACGGGGCTGCATGGGTAGCTTTAACCCATCCACATCCATCTTCGACTACACTAGACCCTACATCTGACCACTCAATCTTCTTTTTTCTTTTTCTTCTTTAAAAAGTGGCGGGGAGGGATGGTGGTGGTCATTGATTTCTACCTCCACGTCTATTCAGATTATTCCCACCTGATGCAACATGACCCGATATCCCAGTCACATTATCCCGTTACTGTGCAAACCAGTCCTTGCCCTATCCTCTGAATGCGAGTGCCAGGCTCGATAGCGACAAGTATCAATTTTATATGTCATTGGTTTAACTCGGCTGGGATTAGAACTCCCGACCTTCCACACGGGAAAACTGCGCTCTACCGATTAGGCCATCGGACCCGGTGGTCTGTATCAGTGTATGGAATCTATAGTGGAAAAGGCATACAAAAGTATCGGTGTGCCTCTTATCAAATATTTGCTAGCACTAACTTCACGGGGTAATTTCCCTGCATAATTCAATTGCGTAAGTTCATTGAAACCCAGATCAGAAGCATGTGTAGGGAAGAAGCTAGTAATATTTGGGTTTTTAACTAAACGTTTCATACTGATGTGACCTTAGATGTTACTAGGACGGAAAACTCCAACAACCAACCAACTAAAGGTTTAAACACAGAAAAGTGATTAAGCTGTTTGTTTAGTTAACCCACAGTAAGTCATAACTGGACTTGAAATCTCTACATGCAATGTCCAGAGCTCATCATCATCATGCTGTCGGTTGCGATGCGACAAAGACTGCTTTCATTACTTGACTGTCGCTCTCCATTTAGCTCTGTGCTGTGAGAGTGATGTCCATGAGTCGGTCTTAATGTCTCTCAGCTTCAGGTTTCTCTTGATGGTATCCTTGAACCGGAGACGAGGGTGACCTCTCTTTCTGTAACAAGAAGACAGTTGAGAGTAGAGGATCTGCTTTGGTAGCCTGTCTGATGACATCCTCATGAGGTGTCCAGTCCACCGGACATTCTTTTTGATCAGAAGATCTTCCATAGAGGGCAGCCCTGTCCATTCGAATATTTCCTTATTTGTCACTTTGTCCTTCCAGGTTAGCCTCATGATCGAACATAGATGTCGCATCATGAAGCCATGCAGCTTTTTCACCTATCCAGAGCTAGGAGTATTATAACCCTCAGACTGCAAAATCAACTTCTATGTCTCTGTATAGGCACAGACAGGGTGTAATGGTAAACTACTGGCATACAACGGTGTATGCATGTAGCAAGGTTCAAAGTCCACTTCTGATGATTCTTAGTGATTTTAACAATTTTATTATTCGGAAATAATGCTCTTCTCTATCACTCTCTTTCTCTATCCCCCTCTCTCTTTCTCTATCCCCCTCTCTCTTTCTCTATCCCATCTCTCTTTCTCTATCCCCTCTCTCTTTCTCTATCTCAGCCTCTCAGTCACTCTCCTCCCATTCTCTAGCTCCTACCCTCTCTTCCTGTTTCTCTCTATCTCCGTTTCTCCCTCTCTCTTTTATCCCCCTCTACCCCACCTCTCTATCTCTCTGTGATACAACCTCTACTAGGAGCTAACCCCATCCTCTCTCCCTCTCTGTCTCTCTCTATTTTCTCTCCCCCCTTCTCTCACTCTCTCTGCCCCTCTATCTCCTATTTCCACCTCTCTCCCTCTCTCACTTTCCTCTCCTTTCTCACTCTCCCTCTACCCCTCTCTATCTCTTCAGTAAAGATTTCACTCCAACCCAGGCTTCTACAGCCAGCACACCCAAGGCCCATTGTGTTACTCTCCAGTTACATATTTTGTTCTATAAATAGAGATAATTCCTGCAAAGCCATGCCGGAGACTATGTGCCGAAGTGCAATTCTGACTCCTGTCTATACCTGTTCTCTTTTAAGGTCAGGGTCACAGTAGTTGATAGTGACTGGGGGATGGAATGATAGTAATTAATTGTTAATCTACTAGACACTGGAGATGATTTAGGTGCGTTCAGAAACAAACTACGGTGGCTGACTTATTAAGAGTGTAAATGGGTGCATTAGTATATCAACTATTTTTCGTGGTTAAGTCTTTGGTAGATAAAAGATTCACCCTGTTGTAAAATATTCTGATAAAACGCATTGGTGGGGGAATGTAAATGGTCTATAATGGTAAATGGTATATAGTGCCAGGTGCATGAATGTATTTATGTAGTTGCTGGTGATCCTTTACTTATGGTCATTAGTCATTGTGTATTAGGTAGATAATGTGAAAGAGGCACTAGTGATAGTGTGTAAGGGGCACTTGGAGCTCTACTCACCACCCCGTCCCCCCTCTGTTAGTCACGGCAGGTGGTGGCCAAGCAGCCACATCGCATGGTGGTGGTGGGCAGATCCCGGTAGCCATGGTGACACAGGAATGCTTGATGTTCATTGGTGAAACTATAAATGCTTGATTCTCATTGGAGAATACGGTCAGTTGGTATGCCATACCAGATCCATGTACCATTCTATAATAATAAACCTGAGGGAATTGTCTCTCTCTCTACTTTCATTCTTTATACTCTTCCTTTCTCTTCTTGCATGTATTGATTTTATTATAGCCTGCCTACACAAACCACATATTCCAGCTGAGGACTTTACACTGTAATTGCAGTCGGGGTGAATGACAACGTCATCTAAATATGGGCGGAAATTGTTTTAGTATGGAACACAATGTGGAATTCATGGTTCCAGTAACTAATGGCTACTTATATCGGCATAGAGTTGGTGAAATGGGAGAGAATGCCAAAAGACAAGATGGCGACCTCAGAATACTGTTGATTTCACTTTCAAAATCCTTTAAACTTCATGTTTTATTCTATTTTTCAACTCAAAAGTAGCAGGTAAGTATGAAGATGTATATTAAGAATATATGTGCTTCTTAAATTAAGAATGTATGTGCTGATTTCATTTACCCAGCCTTTCAGCACTTTTTGTAATGCGTTGTGTGTGTGATTCTCCCCTACTCTACTATGCAGAGTAGGGGAGAATCTTTTATCTAAGTATATTTATGAAGGTTTTGCCTATTCAGTATGTAGCGGGTGAGGGTGTAAATAATTGAGGTGCAAATTCGTAATCATATATAGGCCTAGATAAAGTATTCACCCCGTACTCGCAGTACACGGGTGAATACCAACCTGATATAAAAACGGTTGAAAAATCGGGTTAAGGAAATGAGAGCCTAATTTCACAATCTAAGAAGCAACATTTATTCTTTACATATGTCTTATTGATAGCCCGCTACCTTTGAGTTGAAAAATATAATATAATATCTAGTTTAATCAGATTTAAAAGTGAAATCGACGGCATTCTCTGGCCACCATCTTGTCTTTTTGCATTCTCACCCATTTCACCAACTCTGTGGCAATATATGCAGCCATTTGATACTGGAGCCACAGTTTCTAGTTCAGGTTCCATACTAAACCTATTTTCGCCCATATTTATGCTACGTTGTCCTTCACCCGTGTACTACAAGTACCGGGTGAATCTGTTATCTAATATAGGCCTAGCCTGTATGTGGGCTGCGTTGACTGCTATTTCTCGCCTAGATACATGTCAGTGAATGCGTTAGTAAATTGTAGCCATGCTATTTAGGGGTTTTGTTGTCTTGCTTTGGTTTGCTGGCTTTTTTTTGGCTTTTTTTTTTCCAATCGGGGTACTCCATCCAGGGTCAAGGTCACAGTGACCACTAACACTGCGTTTTCCGAACGCATCTATTTGATCGGTTCCGTTAAAGCTGCATAGTCCGATGAAAATATCAAATTTTCAAAACCAAAACAATTATCTAAATGTGCTTCTACATATTTAACTTAGATACTGGTGCACTTAGTAAACATTTGTCATCACATAGAAGGGAATACTGAGGCAATTGAATATAACCTGTTACTGCAGAAGCCTATGGGGTTGTGTTGGCATGCTTGCCAAAATTAATTTTGCATGGTTCCATTTGAAATATCTCAAAAGCTAGCCACTTAAAATAAAAGTTACTTCAAGCTAAAGTAAGGTACATTACAACGATCAACCTAATGTATTTATCTCAGAAAATTTCCGAAACTCAAAACCATCGGACTATGCAACTTTAATTTGAACACACACACACATGCACACATATAATTTGGTGTGGCGTGGGAAGTTGGCATACACATGCCATAAATATGCTACGTTGTAAAATAAATATGTATTCCTGTCTACTCATATATGGGTGTTATATATATTTTCTGTAATGTTGTTATTGTGTATATATACACAATAACAACATTACAGAAAATACTGTAATGAGCATATAGCGCTATATAAAACATTGAGATTATGTTATAGTCGGGTGTTGGAGTTTTACGTCCTGGCAGCATCTAGGGTCATATCAGGATGGGTACCGACTTGTGACATTTCACACTCATAGCGACTTTATAGTGCTGCCCCACTGATAGACCGAGTTGTCAGCACCATGACCTGATATCCCACTCAGTCAGATTATCCTGACACTGTGCCAACCAGTCCTTGCCTTGTCCGAACAATGCCGAGCATCTGGCTAGGAAGCGACAACTAGGCCTATCAATTTTTAAGTCATTGGTTTGACCCGACGAGGGTTGGAACCTGTGGGTTCGAATTTATATGTTAGGCCTATGTTATAATATATATTGTATATAAATATATATATATACATACCAAGAGAGAGACAGATAGACAGATGAAGAGAGATGTACAAAAGGGGGATCGGATATATTAATATGAAAGGAGGACCCCACCCATATTTACAGAGGCCAGCAGTATAAGATCTTGAAGGAGATGCCCTGACTTGAGGTCAGGAAACACTCATTTTTCTTTCAAGTGACAGCTCCATGGAACACTCTCCCAGACCAAGTGGTTGAAGCACCAATGGTAGAACTATTTGAGAGAGAAGGCTGGATAGATGATATTGGAGAGGACACCCACAATTATATGACTTCAGGGCACTATCGACCTCCATATGTGTGCCAAAAAAAAGTTCTTTTTTGCCATAACGAGCTGGCATTTAGAGTCCCAAGAGGGCCTAGATCAGACAAAAGAGGATCTGTAAGTAAATGTAACTACAGTTACTACGCTACCAGCGTGATCTAGACGCGCGTGCGGTGTGAATAGGGTTGGGAAGACGACGCAGCCGCCTGTCTGGCCTGTAGGTTATCTCGTCCCTCCGGTCGCCGGCTACCGTATTGATCAGCGGCAGATGGCGTGTTTACATGCTATTCTACCCTGGCACACACTGATTGTTTCCACGCTCATATCGGCGAATATAATCGTAACGATGTGGTGAAAACGACATCGATTATCACACGATGTGAACTAAGTTTTTTAGTATTTTTTGTTCAAGTGTTTTTATTCTTCTGAATAACATGTTGTCAGTGCTAATGCACTGGTCTTCCAGCCTTAATGAGAATTGTCATACACAGTAAACAAATCTACAACAATATAGATAGACAATTACAAGGAAATAAGCAAAACATTGGTACATGAATGACGGGTAAAGTACAAGATAAGAGAAAAAAAGACATATACGGGGAGGTAGATACAAGATTCACCCCGTACTGCTGCAGTAGGGGTGCAAACAAACCCTATGTAAAAGCTGTCGAAAAAACGGGTCAATGAAATGAGAGCCTAATTTCACAATCTAAGAAGCAACATTTATTCTTTACATATGTCTTATTGATAGCCCGCTACCTTTGAGTTGAAAAATATAATATAATATCTAGATTAATCAGATTTAAAAGTGAAATCAACGGCATTCTATGGCCGCCATCTTGTCTTTTTGCATTCTCTCCGATTTCACCAACTCTGTGCCTATATAAATATCCATTTGATACTGGAGGCAGACATTCTACTCCATGTTCCATACCAAAGCTATTTTCGCCCGTATTTAGACTACGTTGTCGTTCACCCGTGTACTACAAGTACCGGGTGAATCTTTTATCTAACACTAAGTAACAGGGAGGTAACTATGTTAGACTGGTAATGTAGTATGGTAAGCATTAGTATGGGGTGGGGCATAACAGATTATCTTTCTAGTGGCGACATACTTGTTGAAAGGGTGATGGTGGGAAATAGAGTGGGCCTTTGTGATTGAACTGGTCTTCATGGTAATCGCCGGTGGGGCCTATTGAGTTAGTACGTAGTTTAAAACATTGTTTAATCATGTACCTCAGTAGGATCAAACTAGAACCATTTCCTGTGTAGAAGGTTTTTTTGGTCTAGTTGGCCTCTACTGGTTGAGTTTACAGTGTATGTTTGATTGGGGGAGAGACGGGGGGGGGGGGGGGTTATAAACTTTAAAAGTATGGAATGACATCAGCACTGCAGAGGTTTTGTTCTTATGTGTGTGTGTATGTATGTATGTATGTATGTATGTATGTATGTATGTATGTATGTATGTATGTATGCCTATTTATTTATATCTATGTATACTTTGCTATATTGGGGTTTGTGTCCTAGAAACATCTAAGGTCATATCAGGACGGGCACCGACTTGTGACAGTGCCCACTCAAAGTGACATGTTTTTGGTGCTGCCCCCATTTCGAGACTGGGCCACTGGCACCATGACCTGATATTCCGCCTAGTGAATCACATTGTCCTCAATCAACCAATAGGGTACAGGTATAATAGGCCTTGGACCTGTTAGCCGCTCTTAATTAATAGAAATGGAGACAGTTCTTCAGATGTGGTGGATCGTAGCAACTGTCACTGGCTCCAAGATATATGTAATACTTGACCAGTATGCATCCAGTCGGGACTTGAAACAATTCACCGACTCTGCTGCTACAACACTCTACGGCAGGTCATTCCACAGGTCAACCACCCTAAAGCCGAAAAAGTTGTGTTGCAGGTCCAGTCTGGAGTCCTGATACTGATCTAACCAGTCATTTCGCTAGCCTATTAAAATTCACTGTCAGGCTAGATGGTGAGTAGTATAAGCTCTCGATCGATTCTAATTTTGTAAGTGCATTTATCTCCGTGATTTAACCCATTCTACAATTCAAAAGTAGTGGGTAAATATAAAGAGGTATGCAAAGAATATATTGTCCTTCTTAGATTAAGAATTTAAGTGGTAATTTCCTTTACCCAGCCTTCCGACATTTCTTTGTAATGGGTTGTTCAGAAGGCTTCTTTCAGGAATAGGACTGCGGGAGAAACAAGAACAATGGCAGCTAGCTGGCGGCATGACACTCCTTCTCTTGACCAAGTGTTATTAACTTACAGATTAACTTTGCAACCAGACGGGGTGGCCAAATGAGTTAGAGCGTCCGTCTCCCGTGTGGTAGATCGTGGGGTCGTGGGTTCGAATCCTGGTCGAGTCAAACCGATGACTTAAAAATTGATACTTGTCGCTTCCTAGCCAGGCGCTCGGCATTATTAGGATAGGGCAAGGAGCAGTGGAATGAGGAAGACCAATCGCCTGCGACTGAAATTTCCCCTGCTTAAACAACTAATGTACCCCAAAAAAAACTTACAGATCCTCTTCTGGCTGATCTAACGAAAAAGCGATTGGTAGACAGGAAGTGTGAACACTTATTTGTCTCTCATTTTTGCTTGATGTCAAGTAATTAGCAACACAAGGGATATTAGTAGAATGTGGTGAATAAGTGGTCAAATTTCCCTGGATCATCAGCCCAGGCTTTTTCTAATCTGTTCTTGAATGAATTTATTGAGCCAGCATCAATAACATTTTGTGGGAGACTATTCCATATATTTATGATCCTGTTTGAGAAACTGTGTTGCCTTAATTTTGAAACGGCTCTGGGTTTTACTAGTTTGAGAGTATGGCCCCGGCTGCCTTCTCTTTTATTCAAGGTGAAAAATTGGTTCATATCTATTTTATCAAAATCTAGGCCCTATAGTATATTGGACCTCTAATGCCAACTCGCTATGGTAGAAAAAGAACTTTAAAAAATAAACATTTATGAAGGTGGATGGAGCCATGAGGCTATATAATTGTGGGCGTATTCTCCAATCATGTATATATCCTATCATGACTGTCTACCCATTCCTTGGTAAATATTATACATCCTTGGGAAAACACCGTCTAAATATGCATAATATCATTTTCCCTAGATAAAATATTCACCCTGTACTACAGTAGTCTCTGAACAGAATCAAGGGTGAATATTTTATCTACATTTTCCCTAGATAAAATAGTCACCTGACTTTCCACGAAACAATGAAAAATGTAGTTAGCTATTCCCGCACCCCTGTGTTCAACGAAGATTTCAAATAACATCGTTCCCGAACGCGCCCACACTGTCAACATTGACACTACACTGGTCCGCTTTGTTAAAATGGACACAGCCTGGCGCTGTAGCGTACTAACCCCGTGCTATAGTAACAGGTGTACCAAGGATTCTGTCATGGCGGGCGGGAGAGCAGGGAGGTGTTGAGCGATAATAAGCGAGTTTATCTAATACACAACAATGTTTCACAGGCGTGTGGCGATGTTGGCTTACTGGTTTGTCTGTGACATTGTGTGCCTGCCTATAACCGTACTATGCAGGATGGGACGAAATTCTACTACGAGAATTAAGAAAGGTGTGTTTCTCTTAGTTTTATCATGAAGTAATAACTAAATAACGTCCATGTGCCGTGTAACTTCAACTTGTCAGTAAACTAAATGATAATGTGACGTCTCTGACTCTGTGACTGTATCAGTATCAAGTATCAGGGCCGCGTTCAGGGTTCGCCTTCGCGAAGTCTTGGAGATTCTCGATGTCGGACATCCGGGCACTTTTGGGGTTCACGGCGCGCGAAGGGTAAAACAAATGCTACTCCCATAGAAACAACATTAGAACTACCCTATCTATCACAGTGATTTCTGCTTTTTGGTGCTTTGAAAGCAAATTTCTCTTGTTTCTATTAAATAGTTCAGATCTTTCTCTATAAGTTCATGTTCAGCTTTTTTTTTATCAGCCAATTGGAAGTTCTTGAATGTATTTGGCGAAAATAGTTTTTGAGGCCACGTCTCGGAGGTGCCTCGGCGACGCTTTTTGGCTTATTTCCGTTCAGAGTGCGTCTCGGCGACGTCTTGGAGACGCCTCTCTTTCTGGAGGTGAAAAGCGCCTCGAAAATGGCCGCCGTATGCAGTGGTTTCATCCAATCAGAGCCCAGCATTTCGATTGCAAATGGCCGCTGCCTATGGGGGTGGCCATTTTCGAGGCGACCAACCGCTGTTGTCGTTCAGACTAGCCTGACGTCACGGGCGCCTCCGAGACGGACCCTGAACGCGGCCCTGGATTCTGGTAGGCCTACTGACGACGTAGTAAACTTTACTGGAAATACATCATATTTGTTTAATCATTAATGAGATTCTGGACTACATATCTGATGACATGGTATCTCAGTAAATGTATATAAATTTATATCATACTATATGTCATAAATATATCACATGTGATATATTGTAGTAATCTGTATATAAGCCTCACCACCATTCGGTGGTGGCAAGGACTACTGACCACTGTTGCCCATCTATGGCAACAGGTGGCAGCAAGCTATCCAGAGGAGGGGGAGGGGGTGCCTCAGTGGACCATCCCCCCTATTGCGACTGGCTAACAGGCACTCACTACCGTGAGAGGTTACCTGCGACCCGGTGGGTCAGGGGCCGGGTCACTTGGTTCTTTTATGCTGCAGTGCGTGGAGCAAGGAATTAAACCTTGAAGCATACGTTTCTCTCCTCGTCTTTCCTTTGTGTTGCGTCAATTTACAGACATGGGGGAACCGGCTGTTAAGTGCAGGAAACGGCCCATCACAATATCATAGTAAATGTATAAAAATATATATACAATGCTATATATAATAACCATATACATATTTATATATATCACGTCATATATCTGATGAATAATGAATTATGCGAGTATAAAGATATGTAAGGGAATTATTATCATTATTGTTATACTCCGTAAGACACAACACTGTACCGGCGGCACCACCTGTAGCCTCCTCACCTCCACCGGATGTAGATCAGTGTCAGTCATGAAGAAACAATATAGCTAATAATTAGGGCCTCGTCGTTACTATGATTTGTGTTTGTGGTCATGTGGTGTCTTATTTACAAAGTCTGGGTAGCCAGTAGATAAAATATTCACCCCAGCTCCCCCCCCCCCCCCCTGAGGGTAAGGGTGAATGACGACTACCCTGTTTAAATATAAATCCAAACAAAAATGGCCTTGGTATGAATCAACTAGATCAAGCTGTGGATGTCCTTGTTCCAGTGCACAGTGTTTATCTATATCGGCAAACAGTTTATAGCGGGAGAGCGGTATGTAGCCCAGGCTGTAGAGTGTTCACCTGTGAAGGTGCGGGTCATCCGATCGATCCTTCTCAGTGAACCCATTTGCAGTTTGGGTTATTTTCCGTTCCAACCAGTGGTCCACAACTGTTTCATCAAAGGCTGTGGAATGTGCTGTCCTGTCTGTGGGAAAGTACATATAAAAGACCCCTTGCTGCTTATCGGAAAGAGTAGCCTATGCTCCAACAAGAATTTAATTGATTTTTGGAGTTTAGAGAATGTTCCCTGTGCATCTTTATACTTGATGAGCCTGCGAATAACCAAACATACCGTGTGCTTCTATTTTCAGTGCGACGTCCAGATCCAACAAGTCCGCGAATGACCATGCTCCTGTTCTGCTTCATCTTCTCCATCCCCATTGGTAGTCTCTTCATTGGCTACTCGCTTGGCCAGTACCTGATGGGCACACCGAAGCGGTAGGTAGCAGAGACAGCGTGTCAGATATTTCCCACAAGGCAAACCAGTCATAGTGGGTATGCCAACACCTTAAATTAAAACAAAGTTAGTCTTCTTTCAAAGTTTTTTTTTTTTTTTAATCTGTTCTCAAATCCACCATATTCTAAATGCACTCAAAGCTTTGAAAGTCACTTCTCTCTCTCTCTTTATGTATTTTTTTTATTGTATTGCATATATACTATAATTATGCGAATGTTAGTAAGAGCAATATTTGAATGCCTGACTAGTTCTCTGGATTCCCGCTATTTAGGACCATCGCTCCAGTACCTACCAGGGGGCGCCAGCAGTCTCTTGAATATTGTTATTCATCTAAATACATAGGGTTCGCACAATCGTGAAAAGGGCTTGAAAATTGACCAAATACCAAAGAAAACCCTTGATTTTATTTTATTTTGGGGGAGGAGAGAGGGCAAATTGGATTGACAACAGTGTTTTGAATGGCTAGGTGTGTGGCTTATTAACTAATCTAGAAACAATTGTTAAGTATAATAAATATGTTAATTCCCTAGTTGCTTCTTTTGCTTGATACAAATATCATATAGAAACCTGGTGAAGTAAGACCATAAAGAGTTGACATGTATATAATCATTATAATGTCATATTTTATTGGCCTTAAATGAATTTCTTACATGAAAAGGCCATAAAAGGCCTTAAATTTGGTTGCTGAATAGCCGTATGAGCCCTAATACAATCCTTCTTCAGCCTTGAGGCGTTGGTCTTCGGGCCATGTCAGACTTCAGTTATTTACACCATTTAAATACAAGAAACATAGAACATGGACTGTATCTAATCAGCAAACTGTCGGTAAATATAAGCTATAAATCATGACTTTGTAGACTAATACTTTGTGCCAGTTTTCCCTCATACGTGTAATGAACAAAAAATACATATTACAAAAATATATATATATAACATATACTCAAAATCTATGATGTAGATAACATTAGTTCAATAATGTTTCTTATGTGGCTGCCTTCATAGATGTAATTTATTTTTGCACCCTCATGGGCGTAATTAACTAAACAAAGTATTCTGAAAAGTAAAGTGTGCTACAAAACAGCAATCATCTATTTCAGTAAATACATTGTAATTCCAGACTCTCACTAAACAATTGTTCTGATTGCACATAGTTTAACTTTACCGGATGTGCGATATAAACACACCGGAACTACATTGTAAGCTTAACCGGAAGTACCTGGCACTTCTGTCTGGAATCCAGATGTCGTATTGGTAGGTCAGGTCCAATGTTTAAAAAAAAAACACGCCTAAAATACATTAAAAAAAACATTTACCATGCCAAACCTATATAATAACAGTCCTTATAACAATCTCATCTACCATAATGGTATATACACCAAGAACCCTGCCTACCATGTAAGACTAGATACAAGAACCTCATCTACCATGTAAGCCTATACCAGAATCACACCTACCATGCAGCCCTATACAACAGGCCCTATGACAACCCTACCTACCATACTGGTATATATATATATATACAGCAAGAACCCTGCCTACCACGTAAGCCTAGAAAAAAGAACCACGTAAGCCTAGAAAAAACAACCTCGCCTACCACGTAAGCCTAAATACAAGAACCCCGCCTACCACATAAGCCTAGATACAAGAACCCCACCTACGATGTAAGCCTAGATACAAGAACCCCACCTACTACATAAGCCTAGATAAAAGAATCCCACCTACCACGTAAGCCTAGATACAAGAACCCCACCTACCACATAAGCTTAGATACAAGAACCCAACCTACCACGTAAGCCTAGATACAAGAACCACATCAACCACGAATGCATAGCTACAAGAACCCCATTTACCATGTAAGCCTAGATACATAAACCCCGCCTACCACATAAGCTTAGATACAGGAACCCCACCCTCTATGCAGGCCTATTCAACAGCAATCCCTATAACAATTCCACCTACCATATACAAGAACCGCCCCTACCATGATGCAGGTATGCACAACAACCCTGTCAACCATACAGGCCTACACAACAACAATAACCCCTCCTACATTAATACATGCCTATGCAACAACAATTGGCCTACCACTTAGGCCTGTTCGTGTGTGTCTAACAGTTGCCCTTTCTAATTCTGGTGCCAAAGACGCCTAGTGACCGATGTCCCTGAGGGGTCTCTGTTATGGAGATACCCCGGCCCGAGGTACACGCCTTCCGCTCATCACCCATCACCCCACCTAACACCTACCTACCTCCAGTATCTATAGATCTAGGTTCATGCTCTGTGTGTGTGTTTTGTGTATCTTGATGCTCTCCTGGATTCTTCTACAATTTCAGTCAATTCAATATGGGTATATATATATATATATTATATATATATATATATATATATATATATATATATATATATATATATATATATATATATATATATATACAAACCCACTCCAATAATAGTAGGGTTATTCTCCAAAACTGTGCACCACATATTTTGTCTCCACGTTACGATGCTGATAATTAAGTCTTTGTTTTATTGATAGCAAGTCAAATAATTAGTGTAGCCTCTGTCTACTAGGTATGTTAGTAGTTCTACATGTATTGAAATTATCCCACAAAAGATGTCAAAATTATAATTGTATGATTTTGTGCTAGAGTGAAAATGCAAAAATTTACACATTGACACCATACATGAAGCCAAACTTTTTAAAACTTATTTTTCAACTTTTTTCTTGTAAGTCATAACCTTGTCTGCTTAACAGTAATCAATTTGACTATGTAGTATATGTTAAAATGAGGTTCTGGATGTGTCTTTGATTTTCATGTTACACGAGTGATATTAATCTATTGCTCAATTTGTATAAGATCTAATTCAAAAAGTGAAACTAATTCAAAAAGTGAAACTAATTTTTTTCAACTCTGACATATGCACAACATGCAAACCTTCATAGGACATTGGATTAGGCTATTATTTGAAAGGAATTTTGCTATTATTTGGAAGGTTTTCACTTTTGGTTTCCATGTCACACTTTTGTGCCCAGATTTAGAGAATGACACAGTAGAATGACCCAGTATGAAAGTTGATATGTTATGCATGTCAGAGTTGAATAAAACAAAACTCAACTATTTCACATCATGGGAGATGATGCCAAGAAATAAACATTGCGCCTAGAGCAAGATTCGAACCCATACTTCTTACCATTCCGAGGCTAGTATCCTAATACTTAGCCTACCTAGGCTTCCTGCTGCAATCACCCTATCCATGCCTACCTGTCTATGTGGCTCCTTGCCTGAGAAGTCGATGCAGACTACTACACTCGTCCCCCTGGAATTATAAGTCTGTTAAATGGCTTACATCCATAGTCATTTAATACTTCCGATGACATACATACAGGCAATGCACTTACATATGAAGGGTTCAGGCGCAAACACTGACAACCGCCATCTGACCCAAACCGAAACCAAGCCTACCACATTGGAACTGAGGGTGCCATCATTCTGATAGCAAAATTCATTTATTCACAGATATTGCCACATCCCCTGTATAATGGCATAATGCTCTACTCAATATGAAATTGATAGACTTTAAGTTTAACACTAACAGTAATCTGCAACACAATTCTATTTGACAGAAAACAGCTAAAAATGGATTTGTCAGTTTTTGCGCCTGAGCCCTTCATATATGAGCCTGTCTCAAAAGGTGATAACTCTTCTTTTTTTTGTCCATTGTAATGATTGACACAAAACAGCACAGAAAGGGTTACACTGAAAACACAAGGACATTTGCTTCAAATCCTGAGCAAATGCAGAAGCAAATAGTATGTTGATCGTTACAATGGACAAAGTTTTGTCCCATATTGCTTAGCACCTTTTGAGACAGTCTCATATACATACTCTGGGTAGATTCACTAATCATACAGTACCTAGCTTGTACAGGATCCTGGTTGCAGAACCAGTGATGTGGATGTGATACAAACGATCACGGTATAGCCTGGTTTCACTGTACATTATAGGTTTGTAAACGAATATAAATGATCCTGAAAAAAATTGTACAATTAAAACAATGACTCAATTTTCTACAAGTGACTCCCAAGACATTTACTTCTAAGCCCTCGAAATAAAATGTTCTATTTAATTTCCCATTGTTATGTGTATTCATTGATTAAAGTTGCAGAGTCGATGGTTTTGAATTTCTGTCATTTTCTGAGATAAATATATTAGGTTGTTCATTATAATCTACCTTACATTTCTTTGAAGTAACTTGTTTTTTAAACAGCTAACCTTTTAGCTATTTGAAGTGCAAATATATAACTTTGGCAAGCACACCAAAACTCTGACACCATAGGCTTCTGTAGTAACAGGTTCTATTAAATTGATTCACTATTCCCTTCTGTGGGGTGACAAATGCTTAATATACAAAGTGCAAAAGTATCTAAGTTCGATATGTAGAATCAAACCCAGATAATTGTTTTGATTTTGAAAAGTTGATGTTTTCATCGGAATATGCAGTTTTATAAGCAGGGGAAATTTAAGCTGAAGCTAATTGCTCTTCTCAATTTCACTGTTCCTTGCCCTATCCTGGTAAACCTTCAGTCCTTCCTCAGGGAACATTGGAACTCGAGATACTAGTATTATTGAACTGCTGACTATCTTGGGTCAAACTAATTTTGTGCTAGCCGTCCATGATAGAGTGCCAAGCCCATCGCTATTGTGTGGTACATTCTTAGCCTAAAGCTGAAAACACATGTTTTACCTGGTCCATCCATATCTGCATCTCCAAAATTTACCTAACTGTCGACCGACAACGTGGCAACAAATAACAAAAACAGTGATTTAAACAATTTATTTTTTAATTAAAGATAAAATAAATAACTTTTTTCTCTTCTTTTTGATCAAGCGGAGTTGGGAGGGAGGAAATTCAGTTGCGGAAAGTTAGGTCCTCCTCATTCCTCTGCACAATGCCTTATCCTAGTAATGTCAAGTGTCAGGATAGGTAGCGGTAAGCGTCAATGTTTAAGTCGTTAGTTTGAATCTCACAACCTGCCACTTGGAAGGCGAGTGTTCAACTCATTCAGCCATCCTTACCAGACCTAATGGGATTTTAAGATTTGTATTTTGATTTTTTTTTTTTTGCTGATGCAGATGGGGCCCAACACAGTGTAGACTGTATTTTCAGTTTATGTGATATTTTTTAGTATTTTTGCAGTTCTTTTTTCCTAGCATCATTTAAGTGTAAATGTCTGCGTAGTGCTTATGGAAGTTTGTGAATCCTGGATTAGCTTAGGAGCATATGTGAAGAGTGTTTCAGTATTTTCAGAAACATTATTTTCTTGTAGTTTTGTGATAACGAGATTAGTGATATTTCTCTTTTTTTAAATTTCTACTTTACAAATCAATTTAACTAGATTTTAATGTGAATAGCAACTAGAATTTGTAATAAGACCAACCCTGAAATGGGAAATATTATAATATAGATGCGTTTGTTAACGAAACTGAGTTTTTCTTTTCATTTTAATGAATGAAATAAATAAATTATATATCAACGTGAATTTATTTGCTTATCAGTTTTTCGGTTATGAAAAGAAAATCCGTTGTATGTCTTGTTAGCACAGGATAAATCTATATGAGTGACCACATAACTTACAGAAATGTATATTATACACATACATACGATTTAATTAACACTTCCAGGAATTATTTCATGACCCTGTAATAATATTATCCAACCTCAGAAACCTCAAATGAAATGGTAGAAATGTTGCATTCTATTTAACCAGTATAGTGATATTGAAGCATAACTGACCCCTTGTAATTAAATGGGTCGACTTATATGTTTATAAACTAGATGCAACCCCCAGAGCAATGTGAAATGATAGGAAAATAGCCTACCCTGTCGGAGAAACTCGTGCACTATTATACATTTCAGAAAGCACATCAAAATGAAAGATTGTTATGCAACTAGTTTTGTCTACATTAATCCATTTTATCATTTCATCATGTACATTTTCACGACTCCTGAATAGTCTAATATCATACAGTGATAGAAAGAAGCAAAATTGTTCACTTGTCCAGCAGGCAAGTTTGGTGTGATTTTCACTTGTCCATCTGAATTTTCACTTTAAGCGGACAAGCTCTAATTTCGAACGCTGATATATTTATACAGTGATTTGTCACTTGTCCCCCTGTCCACCGAACAAGTCTGGTGTGATTTTCACTTGTCAGTCCGAATTTTCACTTGTCCTGGACAAGCAGACAAGCTCTTTTGAACGCTGTTATATATGTGCTATATACTCGATTATGTGATTATAAAGAATAGAGAAGCTGACATATATATTATATTTCTCTGTACCTACCATAAAGCTGCCACAACACCAACTATATTCAATGTTTTGTCACTGCCATCAACTTTCTTGTCCAGTTGAAGTGATATATATATATATTATATTATATTTTACCTTGACTGAGTGAGAGAGCAAGATAACGGTAGTGACAAACAAGGAGTACAAGTGTTGTCATGGCTACGTATGTGGTGTATGCAAATAGGTACATATAAATACAATAAAATGGTTTAAGTATCTTTGTTATTTATACTCATAATAGATTATATATACATGTATCTATTTATCAGGGTCCGTGGGCCTGGAAAGTCTTGAAAAGTCTTGAAAAGTCTTGGACTTCATTTGCCCCATTTCAAGGCCTTGAAAGGCCTTGAATTTAACCTATTTTGGGTAATTAGTATTGAAAAGCCTTGAATTCCATTAAACTGTCTCCACTCATCTAAATTAGGCCAAAATCACCATTTGCCATCAATTGTTGTTTTTTCATGAAATTAGTCTTGAATTCCTATCAAAAACAGCCTTGAAAAGCCATGAAATAGCCTTGAATTCCATATCTTCACATGTATAATAAATATGTAGATAAAGCTATGGATATATAGAAATAGAGTGTAATGAGAAATTTAAAATGTTGAGATTCGGGAGAGACATGAGTATCTCTATGCATTCCAAACCCAAATCCTCTATAGAACAATCATACTGCTTTCCCAGTTTGTTTCAGTTTCAAACTAAACACACTTGTTTCCCACTTTTCCAAATATATTTCCTTGATGAATTAAGTCTAGCCATAAGGCGGTGGGTTAATTTGGTTCAACATTAAAGATGTCTGCTTTCAGAATGCCGGACGACCAGGTGGTGGTGGATCATTTCAAGCTGAACCACTCGCTGCGCAATACGCACCATCTGACGACTGACTTCAAGGGCGGCTTAGGCAACCTCATGTTCATGTACGCCTCGTTGTATGGCATGGCCCGGGTGAATGGTCTCATTCCACTGATCCCCGACAACCATTACCTAACAACTATCTTCCCGTCACTCTGGGCAGACAACATTGACGACATTCGCCCAGGCAAGAAGTGGTCCAAGTTCTGGGAGCGCAACTCTAACTTCTTCGACCGCCGAGGCCAAAGCCTCAACTTCCTCAAAAATATTGAATTGGAAGGCTGGTACCAGAGCTGGCATTACTTCGAGGGCGTGAAGCAGGACATTCGCGAACAGTTCAAGTTCACTTTGGATGTGGAGCACTCCTGTCAGATGTTCTTGCGGGAAGCCCTCAGCCTGCATCTATCCCAGTACAAGGGACGGCATCCGGTTTTCATTGGCATCCATATTCGAAGGGGGGACTTTGTCGACATGTATAATGTCGAACGCGGTTACACGGTGGCACCACCCGGCTATATACGGCAGGCGATGGACTACTTCAGCAGTAAGTACAAGAGCGTCATCTTCATTGTGTGTAGTGATGACAAGAAGTGGACGCACGCTAATGTGGGCTCGAAGCGCAACCTCGTTGTGTACTCGCCCTACGCCTCTGCTGCCATGGACATGTGCCTGCTCGCCAAGTCAAACCACACCATCATGACAGTTGGCACCTTCGGATGGTGGGGCGCCTGGCTCGCTGGCGGTGAGACCATCTACTACAAAGACTTTCCGGCACGCGGGTCGCAGATCTCGCATGGCTTTTACCCCAGTGATTACTACTACCATAACTGGATCCCGTTGTGACGTCATTACCTCGTCGAAGCAGCAATGTGACCACTAACTTCTATTGTGTGCTATTAGCGGCTGATGTTGAACTGCTCTCATTCATAGGCCTGCACAGAACTGCCGAGTAGATATATATATGTATGTGAATATGTATGCTTCCAAATCTTATTTCCATTGTGAGTACTCTTACTGCATATCCTGGGATCTGTGTTATAAGAATGATAATAACATATGCTATTAGTATTAGTATTCCTAGATAATATATTATATTTATAGGCAGTGCTGTCGTGCTGTGGGAACGGTGTCCAATCACTGTGTTTTGGAGGGGGAACTGTGTTCCCTCACTATTTTAAATAAATTCAAAGTTACAATAGGTTTCTCAGTAATGACATTTGATATTAGATATTGTGAACTTCATTTTGTTGGATTGTTAGGATTTGCAGGATAATGCATTCGACTTGGATACACATCGCTGGTCAACCGGAACGGAACCTTCTAGACCATGCACCGGTGTTGCAGTTTCAGCTGTTGCATCAAAATCTAACAGCATCGTCACTAACCTTATAATAATGTTTTTGGTAAAGCTGTTTTCTATATGTGTACCAAGCGATTTGTTTCTAGGTGGTGTGGTTTTAGAGATATTTCACTTTTCCTGTATTTTCTGTATGAAGATTGCTCACGACCATTGACAATGCCTTGAGTTTGATGGTACGCGCAGTGCAAAACCTTAGTTTTATTCAAAATTAATAGAAATCAAGAACCCTAACCTTATAAATTTAATATAATCTTTTTGGTAAAGATGTTTTCTGTATGTGTACCAAGCGATTTGTTAATAGGTGGTGTGGTTTTAGAGATATTTCACTTTTTCTGTATTTTCTGTATCAGGGATGAAAGATCTCCGCGGTTTCGCGGATTTCCGCGATTATTTATATTTACCGATTAACTTTAAACATTAAAGAAAAAAGATATGTATATGACAACACTTGGGGGAGTTCGAATCCCATTTTTAAATGACCTTAGATATTGCTAGAACATCAAACCCAAACAAGAGCGAGTCCGGTATGGGCGATAATACAGTCACAACAAGGTTAGTTGAAAACTGACTTCCGGTATTTTTCCGCGAATCCCTGACAGTGCTAAGTCTATGGGAGAAGATCCGCGTTATCGCGGATATTTGCCGTTAGCGGCCTGATTTCCGCGATTCCCTGACAGTGTTAAACCTATGGGGGAATATCAGCATTTCCGCTTTTTTTCCTGGAGATCACTTTCATCCCTGCTGTATGAACATTGCTCACGACCATTGACAATGGCTTGAGTTTGAGTCTATGCGGGCGGCTGAAACTGCGTCACGCTGCCCACGCACGAGTTACGGATTTTGGAGAGTGGTGTCAAGTGGTGTCAACCGACGCCGGTGTCACAAGACTACTAATTCATAGCATTGCATTTTGTTTCTGTGAATAGCAGGAACGGAACCTTCTAGACCGTGGACCGGCCTCGGACCAGGGTGGAGCTGCCCACACATGTGTTTACAGATTTTGGGGAGTTTTAGCAGTCACAAGTTTGTTTGTTGTTTTTTGTCCTAGCAACAGCTAGGGTCATATCAGGATGTGTACCGACTTGTGACAGTGTGCACTCATGGCAACTTTATAGTGGTGCCCCACTGGGAAACCAGGCACCAGCACCATGACCTGATATCCCACTCAGTCACATTATCCTGACACTGAGCCAACCAATCCTTGCCCTATCCTAATAATGACGAGCGCCTGGCTAGGAAGCGACAAGTATAATTTGTAAGTCATTGGTTTGACTCGACCAGGGTTCGAACCCATGATCCCATGGTCTACCAACATGGGAGACGGATGCTCTAACTCATTCGGACAACCCGTCTGGTTAGCAGAGTCACAAGACAGATAAGGGGCGTCAACCGATGCCGGTGTCACAAGACTACAAATTCATAGCATTGCATTTTGTTTCTGTGACTAGTCCAAATTATTGGATGTATGTACGACTCAGCAGTTTATACTACACTTGCCCGCATTACGGGGTGAGTCACAAGACAAGAAAGGGGCGTCAACTGACGCCGGTGTCACAAGACTACTACTTCATAGCATTAGATTATTGACATTATTAAAAGTGCAAATTGTTGTCAACCTTTTTAAGGTGTAGTTGTACGGATAGCAAATAACTATTCGGTCGTTTTTCTAAATTGTTGGCCGCATAGTGGGGCTGTCACTGGGGAAGAATCCACTTCGGGGGAATGTTACACAGGCTCAGTTCATATTACACTGGCCTGCATCACATGGTGACTCACAAGATATCAAGGGGGCTTCAACCGACACTGCTGACTACTACAACATCCTGCCACTCCGCCAACATCCTGCCACTCCCCCCAGCTTTGACAACTCGGTTTTCACCTAGCCTGCGCCTTGCCCCGAGGGAACCAGGCATTGTTTCAGTCTATGTTAGGTAGGGTTCTTACAATATTCAGGGAATAAATGCCTCCCTGGTCAGCTGACAACTGACAACGAGTGTGGGCGACATAGCTTTTTGTCTCTATGGTCCAAAATACTATTCTGGTTTAATTGTGAAGTATTTTGGTTAGCACTGTCGTGAGTTAGAGATGCATTGTAGTGAATATTTTCTTGGCTTTGGCTAATACGCCCCTTGTTATACAATGGCAGACCGACAGGCATGTACAAGACGGTCTGCGAACCAGTTACGCAATCACCTAAGGAGGGGGCGTCAACTGTCGACATGGTCGGTCAACCACATCTAGACCATTCTCCGGCCTCGGACCAAGGTGGAGCTGCCCCAACGATCATTGACCATGAGCTCAATGCAAGACTGGATCAGCGGATAGCTATGAAGCTATGATAGAGCCATGTGGCCCACTGGCTGTGTTGTGCCTGGTGTGTTAACAAACTTGAAGTTATGGGTTCAATTCTTGAATGAGTCAACTAAAATTGGGATTTACATTTACTTTGTGGCAAGTCGACCGCTCGGGATAATGCATAGCATTTTATCTCGGATAGTAAGTCGGTTGACGGACTCGTTCAGATCCCCAGTCACTTCTTACGTGCAGTTCTCAACAATCTCAATGCATCCTCTGTTTCTGATAAAGTGATTGATGTCAGAGAGGAATACAAACCATTTATACTTGAGGGTCATGTGTCTCTAGATAATGACACTGCAGATTCTGTACCCAGTTGTATTTTGAGATATACTAGGGCAGCTCAATCCATGATTCTAGAAAGTGCTCTACCCTTTGGTTCAGGGTCAGCCACAAGTGAATATGTTATTATTTGTGGTGTTGAGTGTGGTTTCATGAGTGTCCCTCTTCACAGAATTAGACTAAAGTCTGATTTAATATCAGGGACTGTTGAAGGTGCAGTTAAATCTGATCTCCCAGTTGAAGGTTTATCAATGTTGCTAGGAAATGACTTCGCAGGGGGAGAAGTCTTTGTCAAGCCAAAAATGGTTCTTGAGCCAATCATTTCATCATCTAAAGATGATGTTATTGATGAGGAGATACGTGAAGTTTATCCCTCTTGTGCTGTGACTAGGGCTCTGGTTAAAAAATTAAGTCAAAAACATTCTGTTAGTGTTGAGACCGAGAATGATATTATTGATCTGTCTCAGACATTTATCAACACAAAAGATTAACCAATTAAGGATCATCGTATTATCAGTTCTCAAAAAGTGTCAAGTCAAAATAATGATGAGACTAACTTTGAAAATAAAGTCCCTTTTGCCAGGAGTAAGTTGATTACTGAACAAGGAAAAGATCCTGAGATTGTGTCACTTACCCAGCATGCACTTCCTGTACAAGAGCTTGAAAAAGTCTCCATAGGGTACTTCTTCAAATATAGCATTCTCATGAGAAAATGGAGACACCAGATGTCCCAGCATCAGAGGATTGGTCTATTGTTCACCAAATTGTGATGCCCAAGACCTATCACTCTGAGGTTCTTGATGTAGCCCATGAGCTAACTGTAGGTGGTCATTTGGGTATTAATAAAACCTCTGAAAAGTTCATGAGACATTTCTTTTGTCCTAAGTTAAGGCAAGATGTTGCCCAATTTTGTCGAACTTGTCATACATGTCAAATGGTTGGGAAACCTAATCAAAAGATCCCTGTCACGCCATTACGATCCATTCCTGCAGTCAATGAAGAATTTAGACATGTAAGTATTGACTGTGTTGGTCCTTTGCCAAAAACCAGAGCTTGTAATCAGTACTTGCTCACAATAATGTGTGCTTCTACAAGGTTTCCTGAGGCTATACCACTCAGGAATATCTCTGCTCAAAAGGTAGTCAAAGCTTTGATTCAATTTTTCTCATTTGTTGGTCTCCCACGAGAGTTTCACTCTGATCAAGGCTCAAACTTCATGTCTGGCTTATTCCAACAAGTAGTTCATGAACTATGTATAAAGCAGGTGAAATCCAGTGCTTACCACCCAGAGTCTCAAGGTGCATTGGAAAGATTCCATTGCACTCTCAAAAACATGATGCGAACCTATATCTTTGAAAATGAAAAAAGAATGCTGCATGAGAGTTCTTTCAAGGATTCTTGGGATTTAGTCCCTTTGAGTTGGTTTTTGGTCACACTTTGTGGGGCCCATTGAAGGTATTGAAGGAACATTGTGTAAACTGTTGATGTTGGCTGTAGGATGTGTGTAGACTGTGGATTGTTGTCCTCCACACAGCTCAGCTTCAGCTCCAGAACTCTCTTCTGGTGCAATAGTATCAGTAGAGAGAAAGGAAGGTACAACCAACAGTGAAGGGTAGGATAGAGTAGCTTTTATTGTTGCCTACTCCAGTCAACTCCAACACAAACCAACTCTGCCAACCTCCACTCACCACCACCACCAGAGAGGGAGTGCCAGCTTACAGGAAAGCACCCTCTTATACTCACAGGGGCTAGCAGGGGGTGGGTGGGAGGCTGGGGGGAAGCAATCAGAACCCACAATTACCATGTTCTAACATCATTAATACTTCTAAGTCATAACCTCAACATATACCCATACAATAACATGCATGCAATGTATTTTAGTACATTTACAATCATGAATTGACAGTATTCTTCATATATTAAGTATAGCTGCAGACATTTCCTATTTCAGACAATAAGTCATACCATTAACATATACTCATACAATAACACCGCATCAATGTATTTTTGTACATTTACGATCATGAATTAGACGTTCCCACTAAGACCACCTTTAGGGCCTGGTCCACTCTAGGTAATTGCACCTGCACCCCCCCCCCCCCCCCATCCCCCAACCCCAGCTCTTACACAAACATACCCAAACTAACCACCATCACCACCACCTGGCTTTACTGAATGCACAAGTCTATAAGATTCGGCATTAGTTATTATACGTGACACCATCCTGATGTGACCTTAGATGTTGCCAAGATAACAAAGAAGAGCATACAAACTTCCAAGATAACGAAGGGGCAATGCTCACAGACAAAGATGCAGCAAACAAACTGAACAGACACTTTGCCACAATAGGGCAAAAGCTGTCAGAAAAATTTAAAAAAAGATGGGAAAACAGATCAGGAACTGTGGAGAACGAAATCCCCACCTGCAAAACAGATATGATAGAAGTAAAAAAAATTAATAAATGACATAGACACGAATAAACCAAGTGGAATAGATGAAATACCAACCAAAATACTGAAAGAGGCACTCCAAGCCATCCCGGCCACCATAGTAGACCTATTCAACATCTCCTTTGAGCAGAGGCATTTTATCTCAGCCTGGAAAATGGCAACCATCACCCCCATTCACAAAGGTGGAGACAAACAAAGCATGGGAAACTACAGGCCAATATCAATTCTTCAAACCCCAGGCAAGCTCATTGAAAAAGTGTTACATAGACACATCAATGAACACCTGGAAAAAACCGATATACTAAACGAAAGACAAGGGGGCTTCAGGAAACTGCACTCCACATCAAAAACAATAGCTAACCTAACAAACCACAAACTGTGGCTATTTGCAAAACTAAGAGACTACATGACACAAGAAATGTCAATAAAAATCTTCAAAGGCATGGTGCTCCCCTATTTTGACTATGGAGATGTAAACTACATGGGTGCGTGAAAAGAACTACTAAAAAAACTGAAAACACTGCAGAACAGAGCCCTAAAAATCTGTCTAAGAGTAGACAAGCTGCACCCCACCTATGACATACACAAAAGAACCAAAGTGAAATTACTAGAAAATAGGAGAATAATCCATTTGAAAACACTAGCATATAGGTATAGTCAAAACATTAAACTTCTAACAAAACCACAAAGGGCTACTAGTGCAAATAATGGGCCACTACTAAAGCAGACCAGAAGCCAAATAAAAGCTCATGAGAGAAGCACGCTGGAAATGGCTGCCAAGGTGTGGAATGCCCAAACGGTAAAGAAACGACAAATTCCTGACCTAAAAACTTACAAAAAATATCTGCAAAATATGGCTAGGAAACCCCAAATAAGCTGCACTGCAAAGGGGCATGTGATATGTCACGGCCCACCAGGGGACGCCCAATGGAAGGTAGCCATGCCAAAAGTAGCCAGATAACACACCATACAGCTACGTACAAGCCTATGATATGTAAATAGGAGTAGGCTAGTCTAGTAATAAGAGTAGAAAAAATAAATACATATATATATACCAAGAAAATACAAAAAAAAACTAACCGGCTATTAACCATACCAACCAATTATCTATCTGATACTGAAATGCAGGCAATCAAATACCTTATCAGCAGCCACTGTGTGGTAAGATAACACCAACACTACAACTGGCCAGCATTGAAAACAAGTCTGGTTACCCGGGCTTATATGCTATGGACAGTATAAATACAGCCTCAATAAAAATAAAAAAAAGATTTAAAAAAAAAGTAAAACTCCAACAACCAACTTAAGTATACAAAAATGCCTTCCGGGCGTTGTGATACTCCACTGATTGGAAACAGGCCGCCATTTTGTTCAACTCCGCCTCCCGGTGCACCTGCAGCAGATCAGCGAACACAGAGCCTCGTTGTGACTTCTCATCCATTATGGCTTCTGCGATTGGCTGCCGGATGAGGGCATGAAGCTGTGCCTCCATCATTTGTTGGAATTCTATTGGTATTCTGTAATGCATGAAAGAATAACAATATTATTTCAGTACTACCTGTCTTCAATCTGATAGCCATGGGTACGTTAGTGTCTTAATAAATTCATGTTTGTTTACAATATACATCTAACTTCATTCTGTATTGAATATTTTTATTTCTCTTCACATTCATTGATTAATGTTGCATAGTCCGATGGTTTTGAGCTTCCGTCATTTTCTTAGATAAATATATTAGGTTGATCGTTATAGTCTACCTTACTTAAGTGTGAAGTAACTTTTATTTTAAATGACTAACCTTTCAGATATTTGAAGTGAAACTATGCTAAATTTATTTTGGCAAGCACGCCAGAATTCTGACACCATAGGCTTCTGCAGTAAGAGGTTCTATGAATTACCTCACTATTCCCTTCTAAGTGGTGACATGTTTAATAATTGCCCCCGTGTCTAGCTTCTAAGTTAGATATGTAGAATCAAATCAAATTTCCAAAACCAAAACAATTAGCAAAACTTAATAACTTTGGTTTAAAGTGTTCTACTCATTCAGTCACACGATAGAGGTTGTTGGTGTTTTATTGACGGTGTTTGAGTACTGACGTTTCTACCATAGCCAGGAAGATTGAACTTGACTCTACACTTCATACTAGTTACTCCTGCAGCCCTGTCTCCAGAACAGGGCCGCTAAACAATCCTATAGAAAATGTCTTGGAAAGCTGAGTTATGAATATAACCACATGAATTTGTAATCTAGGGCCACATTTGATTAACACGACCCGGGCGACTCGGGTCATCCGAGTTATTAGAATTTCAAATCGAACACCATGAGTGGAGTCTAAACAAAAACAAGTGTTGTGTGCAAAAAGACCCCACCCCAGTAACCCACGTAATGGCTAGTGTGAAAGTATGACATCTGAACACTTTGACTTCTGGATACTGAATGCTTTAGTCACCGTCCAGGGTCCTGAACCGCCGGCACCCTTTGTCTCTGAAGTCATCTCATTTACATATTCCTTTGTTCTCCACACGTGCCTGGATGTCTTTTATGCATATATTACACACCCCCCTCAAAGTATTTCTGAGATATGGAATATCTCAAAAATTGTCACCGTTACACCAAGTTTACATGTTAAAATACAATAAAACAATAATACAAGATAATATCACGGGTACTTAGCTTTCAACCACAGGTTAGCCAATGTCCAACTGTACCCACTTATGTCCTTTGAAAATGTCAGGCTGCTTAGCCTCCTATATGACACAGTGTCTAGTTTGACATAATAAAAAAATACGACTCTGAAAGCAAACAATACTTAAACTAACATGCACATGTGTTCATGTGTGATTACAGTTTGCCACTGACTAACTTATAGGTCGAGCCTGTCTGCCGGTCTAATCACCCGACCTGACCTAGTTAGATTAGCTGCGTTGTATACATTTGACTTCGATGTCGGCACACTTTCTGCCTGCCTGACTGGCTCGGGCTGGAGCCCTGTTCCTATACAACATGTTGCCTGACTCATTTAAAATTTGATACTCCCTTCCCGAAATTCCTGTACGACATAAAATTACCCCTTTCTTCCATTCCCCTGCATGATTTTTGTACTTGACGCTATTGCCAGTTTTCAGTGATTTTTGCACTTTGCCACGTTTTTTGTCATGGAAACTTTGTTGGCGCTTCGCCGTTTGCGCCCTTTTTGGATTTTGTGTTTCGGGTATTAAATTATCTAACACCATTGGCAACCTCCCCCTTAACCTTCTGCTCATGAGCAGCTGAGCCAGGGATGCATTCAGCACGGGCAAGGGAGTATTCCTGTAGTTAAGCAATGGGTTAGCTGAAAATCTGTCTTTGTGTCTAAGAATGTTTTTTATTGTTTGTACAAATCTTTTGATTTGGCCGTTGCTTCGGGGGTACTGCGGCCTCGAATATGTGGCTGTAAACCCATAGTGTTGTGCAAATTCTTTGTACTTGTGGCTCTTAAACTGCGGACCATTGTCTGAAATCACCTGGCTCAAAATACCATGCCTAACGAAGTTATCCTTCATGGCCTCGATAACCGTGGCAGACGCTGTATCCTTCAACAAAGTTACCTCAGGATATTTAGTGTAGTAATCTAAGGTTATTAGGTAATTCTCATGATATTATTTCAAATAAATCTTCCCCTATTTTTTCGTAAGGTTGAGATGCTATCGGGTGGTTCATCAATGGCTCGTTATGCAAATTCTTACAGTTATTTTGGCATGTGTCACATCGACTGACATTTTCCTCAATTTGTTTATTGATGTTAGGCCAGAACATGCAGTCACGTGCTAATTGCTTGGACTTAGTGATTCCCAAGTGGGTCTCGTGCAATGCTTCAATCATTTCACCATGGAGCTATGGAGGTACCACAACCCGATTGCCTTTCATCACTAAGTTGTTCTCTACAGTTAGCTCATCTTTGTGTGAAATGTACTGCCGTAGACATGGCGGTGTCTGTATGCGTGTAGTGTCCCAACCGTTCTCAATATGTGTTATTAACATGGACATGGATACATCATTTTCATACTCTCTGACAATTTTACTTAACAGACTGGATGATTGCATATCCACTGCAGCGACGCTGAGTATGTCGTCAAATAGGTCAGCATGACCTACATTGGCACTGTGTGCTGTGGACAACGTGTCTGTAAAGAACATTAGAGAACCCTTAACATGACACAACTGGATGTTGTAATTCTGTAATCGGATTCGCATTCTTTGCATCCATGCCAACAGTTTATGTATTGGTTTTTGCATTCTCACCACCAATGGTTTGTGGTCAGTTTGAATTTGAACTTCTTTGCCGAAGATATAGTCATGAAACCTCTGACAGCCGAAACATATGGTGAGCATTTCTTTTTCGATAGTGGCATAGCCACACTGCGCTGAGTCGAGCGCACGAGATGCGAGTCCGATTGACCTAGACCTGACTGACAAGCGTCTACCCGAATGATAATGGGTTTCTCAACATTATAGTATGCTAACTCTTTGAGTTTGTCATACACAACTTGTTGTTCGCTTTGCCAATGCCACATGACATCCTTAGCAAGGAGCATGCGCAGTGGTTTGGCGATCTCAGACATACTAGGTATGAATTTGTGCACATACCCACCCATGCCCAGGAAATTTGGATGCCTTGTTTATCGTGCGGCTCTGGCATGTCTACAATCGCCTGTACTATGTCTGGATCTGGCTTTACACCTTGTTGGGTAAGTTGATGACCTACATACTTTACTGTAGTTTTGCATATCAAAGATTTTGACTCGTCTAACTTAAGATTTACCAACCTAGCTCGGTCCAGCACTGCTTTCAGTCTGTCATTGTGTTCATCCTCGGTTGACCCAAATACCAAAATGTTGTCCGTTACTATCCCGATACCAGGTAGGTCACCCATGACATGGTAGATCTCCTGAATAAAAATGTCACCAGCTGTTTTGATGCCAAAAGGCAGACGGGTGTACCTGTACCGGCCCCATGGAGCATTAAACGTGCACAACAGTGAACTTTCAGTCTAATTCTATCTGCCAATACTAATTCGAATTAGTCTGGATAAAACCATTACAATATGCTCCATATATATCCCCCCTAACTCCATAATTTCTACACAAGATTTAGAAATTCTAGCTGATCAGTTGCCTCCCCCCTACATTTTAATGGGGGACTTCAATGCACACAACCCCATCTGGGGTAGTGCAAACACAAACAGTAGTCAATAGTCCTGGTAGGGAATGGCCCTCTCTTGATGGCTTTGTTCAACTTAGTCGGATCCAGACAAATCCTTATCTTATTAGGCTTTTTTACGATTGTTATGGAATTAACCCACTCAGTAGGTTCATCTTGTTCAACAATTACACCCATTTTTACCATACGATTAAGCTTGTTGTGTACCTTGTTTTGAATCGCCTATGGGATCCTCCTCGGCGGGTTGACAACAGGTTGTGCAGATTTATCAACATTAATGACAGCATTTGATTTTATGAGACCTAAACCTTGAAAAACATCTTTGTATTTGCTTACCAGATCTTTGGCTCGCGAGCTGTGGCTGTCGCTCAGGGTGGAAATGTTCGTTGGCACGCCAAAGTGCACCTCGTCGACGCGTGCCAACAAGTTCAACGCAACACAAGCCTGTTTACCCAAGATGGGCTAGCAGTTCCGCACCACTTGGAATGTGATGCGCGAAAAGGAAGACAGAAGACGGATGTGGGAAACTGAGGCGTTTATTGAGACGCCTCGGGCAATAATATGACAGCAATATACAGCACAATATCAAAACAGTAGCAAGATAAACAGGGTGGGTATCACTGAGTACATATCAAAACAGAGAAATCAAGAGTAAGTAAGTGAGGTGAGTGTCCGAGGGAGAGGCCCGAGGAGGGAGTCCTGAGGGTCTATGACCGGGGGTGCGCCGAAGAGCCCTCCACCTGAGGGAGAGGGAGCTGGAAGGAGATAGTTGGGTGGGTGGGTGGAGAAGAAGGGCGGCGTGGAGGAGACTGGAGGCGAATGGCTGAAGGAGGCGGGCGGGCGGCCTTATAAGGGAGAAAGTGAGCAGTGGCAGGGAAGGCGTGAACGCTCAAGGCCGGGGGAGGGCGAGGGTGAGCAGCGGGTGTCGTGCGAGGCGCGAATGCTGATTATCAGGAGCCGGAGGCCCCCGGGGGCGGGGTGGACGTCAGCGCGGGTCAGGGTGTGGGGGCCCCCCCACCCCTCGGGGCTCGGCGCCAAGAGGTTAGATTGGCGAAGCATGCCAAAGTACCCGAGGAGGAGGGCGGCCCGAGGAACGAGTGAGGTGGGCCCCGCGCGGGCGAGGTGGTTGATGGTGAGCGTCAGCTGGTGCGGCGTGAGGGGCGGGGCTTGACGCGGGATGTGGGCGGCGGAGCGCTCGCCCCCCCGACAGACATCCTTGGCGAGGCGGGCGTCAAAGCCCGAGGTGAGGCCCCTCACCCCCTCCACCCAGGCGTTCTTGACGGAGGCCGGGGCGAGGGCGCGGGCGTAGAGGGAGGCGGTGAAGGCGGCGACGTCGAAGGCCGACGGGGCGAGGGGGTCGACACCTCGGGCAACGGTGAAGCTGACGAAGTCCTCGGCCTGGCGACGGCGGTTTTTCCAGGTCGCCGGGGCGAGGGCTGCGAGGCGGTGGCGGGCGACGTCATCGATCTCGGCGGGCAGGTAATCTATAAGCCAGGGTGAAAGGGGAAGGCGTCATGTGAGGCGGTGGTGGGGGCAAGCCCGAGGCGGGCCACCTCGCACCGGGCCGTTTCGGCCCAAGGGCCGGCGAGGTGGGCGCGGCTTAGGGCGTCGGCGAGGAGGAGGACCGCCCCGGGCTTGTGGGTGATGTGAAGGTGAAAGGAACCGGTGGCCGCCAGCAACCAAAGCTCCCATGCGCAGGTCCCGAGGGTAGGGTCTCGGGCGCGTCCCGACTCGAGGGCGGTGGCCGAGGCCATGTTATCGGTGTAGACCACCACCGTCGCCCCCGCGATGTCTCCCGGGAGGAGAGAGTGGAGGGCGACGACGAGGTTGACCGCCTCGAGTTCGTGGATGGAGGGGGAAGCGCGCCCGGAACCCCGAGGAGTACCCTCGGGCGTAGTAGTGCGTGGGGGAGTGGGCGCCGCCCCCGGTGAGACAGGAGTCGCACTCGATCACCCAGCGGCGGCCCTCCGGGGCTCGGAGGAGGTGGATACCATTGGAGATCCGTCCATAGGTGGCGAACCACCTCAGATCCCGGAGGGCTTCGTCGGCGAGGTTGATGGAGGCGGCGCCGAAGCAGCTGCGGAGCGCCCCGAGGAGCCGGGCCATGAACTTCCGGCCGGGGAGCACGCAGCCGCTCACATGGTTGAGGCGGCCCAGGAGACTTTGCAGCTGTTGTTTCCCGAGGGTGGGCTGGGCGATGCGAGCGTCGCAGTCGTCGATGAGGGCCTGGATCTTGGCGGGGGTGACCTGGATGGTCATCGTCTCGCTGTCGAGGGCGAACCCTAGCCAGAGGAGGCGGACAGCGGGAGGATGGCACTTTCCGGGTGCTACGTCGAGGCCGAGGGCAGCGGTGAGGGCGAGGAAGGCGTCGAAGGCCTGGCACGCCCTCAGGTAGGAGCAGCCTATGAAGTCGTCGACGTAGACGAGGGCGTGGAAGCCCTCCAGGCCACTGCGGCGGTGACGCGAACGCAGGCAGCGCCCGAGGTGCGGCACCCAAAGGGGAGGGCAAGGTCTATGTAGGTGTTGCCGTCGAGGCAAATGCCGAACAGAGGGCAGGAGAGAGGGTCGGCACGGAGCTGGCGGTAGGCCCGGGAGATGTCGGCAGTCCAGACGTAGGCCCCGTGGCCCTGGTCGATGAGGCGGCGGCCTACGTCGGCGACGGAGGGCAGGGTGTAGGTATGGGATTCCCCGAGGAACTCGCGCCGGGGGATGCCCGAGTTCACGCTCGCCCCCGGGGGGTAGGAGAGGTCGACGATGACCCGCCTCTTGCCCGAGTCGGCCTTGGGCGGGTCATCATCGAAGGGGGGGACGGTGAAGGGGCCGATAAGGGCACCGAGGGCCAGCTCCGTGTCGACGAAGTCCCGGATGTGGGAGAGGTACTCGGGGGGCTCTCGGTGGTTGGAGTAGGAGGGGCGGGGAAGGGTAGAGGCGGGGTAGTTGGCGGGAAAGCCGAACTCGAGGAAGTCGAGGACGGCGGGGTCGGGGTAGTGGCGGAGGCGGGTGCGCCAGGCGGGGATGTGGAGGCCCGAGGGGAGGGGAATGCGGGCGGCCAAAAAATTAGGAAGGCCCGCTTTCCGGAGGGTGGTGTAGGCATGGTTGAATGCGGGGTAGCGGGCCCACGCCTCGCCGGAGGTGTGGGGCCAGGAGGAGAGAAGGGTGGAGCGGTACTGGGAGGGGGTGGGGCCGCAGGAGGGGGCGGCTGGGAGGGTGTCCTGGAGGTGGGGGTTAATCACGTCGATGGTGGGCTCGTCGAGTGTCGGGGCGGGGCGAGGCTGGGCGGCGGTCGGGTGAGGAGGTGCGGTGGGGGCGGGCGAGGGGGGCAGCGAAGTCGTGCTGGGTGGGGGGAGGAGGGGCAGGGGGTCGGGGTGGGGGGGGTCGGGTTCGGGGTCGGGGGGGCTGAGGAAGGCGGTGTCGCCAAGGGTGAGGTGGAAGTCTGGGTCGACGGTGCTGGTAGACAGCTGGTGTAGGGAGGCGGCGGGGGCCTTGTTGGCGGGGAGGGGGTCCCGGGCGGTGGAGGCGGTGCTGGCTGGAGCGGCTCCGGTGAGGTGGGCGGGGTGGGCCTCGGGCACGCTGCTGGTGCCCGGGGCGGCCCTGTGTTTGGCCGGTCGGATCGGTCCAAGGAGGAGCGGCGGTCCGAGGCCGGGGTTGGTGGTGTGGGGGCTGGCTAGCTTGTGGGTGTCGGCGAGGCTGAGCTGAGCAGTGGTGGGCCGGTTTAGGGCCTCCGGGCCGGCCGGGGGGCCCCGGCGGACTAAAAATCCGCCGAGGTGGCGGGCATCGCGCGCTCACGGTTGCGCTTGGAGTTGCATACATCCTCACTGTGCGCAGTTAGCATTTTGTGCACATTGGCGCAGTAAGCGCATGTGTGCCGCTGCCTGGTCGCCCCTTGGCCGTGGGCCTCCCCCGGGCCGGCTTGGGTGCAGGATGCAGGGTCCCGGTTCCAAGCGGTGCAGGGGGCCCCGTGGAGGTCCCTGCTGTAGGTGATCCGGGCCTCGGGCTGCGAGCGGGGTTGTTGGCGGGCTCTGGCTGGGTCTGTTGGGCGGGCGAGGCGGCTGCGGAGGGCTGCTGGGCGGGGGTGGTGAGGGAGTCGACCCTGAGCATGTTGAGGGCCACAGGGTCGTGCCACCCCTGAGGGAGCCTCCCGTCCGCGATCCAGGAAAAAATTGTTTCCGAGTACCGGCGGACGGTTGGCCAGGGGTGGATGAGGATATCTCTCATGACGGTGAGGTGGTGGTGGTGTAGGCCCTGGAGGGAGTGGTCCGGGAAGGAGGGGTGGTTAACCATGGAGAGGAGGGCGAGGTTATACTCGTCCTTAGTGGCCTCTCCGAGCTTCACCGCCTTGCGCCCCGTCCCCCTCTCCACAAGGTCACAGGGAAATACGTAATCAAGGGGAATACCTCTGCGGCGCACGGTATGCTGCGCCTCGGCGGATGCCAATATCTCACGCACCGCGTCGGCCGCGGATGCTGGGGTATGATCCACGGGGTCCTGGCGGTATGTGGGCGGCGGCGCCGAGCTGGCGTGGGCACGGGTGTACCCCTCGTACTGCGGGTGTAGGCCTCCTGGCTGAGTCGCTTGAGGTGGAGGCGGCGGCCGGCTCCCGGCTGCGGCGGATGCCCGAGGCGCCGGGACGTGCGGCAGGCTGTAGGCGGCCCACGCCTCGGCGTGGGCGGGGGGCTCCCCGGGGCCCCTCGGGCTTGCCCCGTCTCAAGGGTGTCCATACGGCTGGTGAGACGGGTGATGGCCTCGATGAGGAGGGCCGTCTGGCTGGTGGAGTCCTCCGAGGGTGCTGCGGGCGACGCCGGGGCCGTCGACGGGACGGAGCCTCCCGGGAAGCCCGAGGAGGGTCCCGGCGTGGTCATGCCGGACGTCTTGGCGCCCTTCCGGCTCTTTCCTCTTCCGCGCCCGGGCATGGTGTAGATCGGCCGAGGAGTAGCGGTCCGAGGTGGAGTAGATCCAAAGTAGTGAAGAAGAAGGGCGGCGTGGAGGAGACTGGAGGCGAATGGCTGAAGGAGGCGGGCGGGCGGCCTTATAAGGGAGAAAGTGAGCAGTGGCAGGGAAGGCGTGAACGCTCAAGGCCGGGGGAGGGCGAGGGTGAGCAGCGGGTGTCGCGCGAGGCGCGAATGCTGCGCGACAGGGCGGGAGAGGAGGGACTCTTCCTTTCCTCGCATCAAACGTAATGCTTCGCATTACGACCAAAGTTTCTGCCTTCGATCCCGATCAATGCCTCACCATCGGGAGTGATCCGATGTCCCGAAAATGTCACGAGCGTCAGCCACCCAGGTGTGACCCTGTCGAAGACTTCCTCGGAAGAAAATTCGCCTCCGATCCTGTGTTGAGCTTGAACTTGACTGGATGACCGTTCACTCGGACAGTCGCATACCAGAGTTTGTCATCTCGTTCGGTGCTGTGGTCGACGGCACCGACAAATGGATCCGTTGTCAACACATTGACTTCCGCCGGATCCGGGTCTTGCTCAGGGTTGTGAGGGTCGGGTTCTTCCACGGTCACCTCATTGACTCTGCCAAGTTTGCTTCCCGAAGTGCCCAACCTTCTTGCAGGCAATGTACATCTTGCCCCTAGCCGGACAGACTCCCCGGCAGTGTTCGTAGCCACAGTTCTGACACTGTATTTTGAATTCACCTGCACCGGTGCTGCCAGCTTTCCACAATGGCGCCCAGATGGACGAACCACCGATTTCCTTAACTTCTACGTCCGATTTCTTGTCCTCCAACTGATCGGAACTGAACTCACTGAGTTTGCACATGTTTATGCATTTTTCCAGAGTAAGATCGGCTGTCTGAATCATTTTGTTTCTCAAATTAATGTTCTTAGCATAAGCCACCAAATGATCATGCAAAATCGATTCCTCCAGCGGCCCATACTTGCAATCTTTAACTCTATCTCTAAGGGCGATAATGTACGTGGACATGTTTCTGTGGCTTGATTATGAGAATTAAAACGGTATTGTCAAGTTACATTTCCCGGTACAATACGCTTGAAAAGCCTCCGTGAGTGGTCCGATCTTGTCCTGCTCAGCGAGCATGATGGACATGTTGGCGGAAAACCTTTTGAGCTTCTTCGCCCGCGACGTGAAGAAAGATACAGCATTGTACTCTTTCTGTTTTCATTATGACTCCTGCGGCCATGGCATATATGTTATATGCTCTGATCCATGTTTTCCAGTTCGATCGCGCGTTGTTGCAGAGGATGAGCTGTCCTGGTGGCCTGAGGCCCGGCAGTGTGTTAGCAGGCGACATCGTCCTTATCTGACACTATGTGAAAGTATGACGTCTGAACGACTTTGACTTCTGGATACTGAATGCTTTATTCACCGCCCAGGGTCTTGAACCGCCGGCACCCTTTGTCTCTGATGTCATCTCATTTACATATTCCTTTGTTCTCCACACGTGCCTGGATGTCTTTTATGCATATATTACAGCTAGGAACGATGTCGCTGGTACCCTCCTGTGGGATAAAGGCTACCAGTACCAGTCCTACATGTTTTTGTTGTTGTAATAACCCAGATTAATTAAATGGAAATATAACAAAACCATGCAAACATAAAATACTTTAAATCCTATTTTGATGTAGTTATATCGGTTAGTAACAACAGAAAACAAGTTATGGATTAAGCCACCATTTTTTTCCACCCCAAACGTGGAGAAGCGTAGGATGTGCACATATGCCAAAAAGTGGCTGGGGTCACCCAAGTTGATTAATCGAATACGCCCTAAGATGCTAACTGTATAGTCCAAATGATAATCTATATAGCACATTGTTTTGGGTGCAGAATTGAAAAAAGCATGTAGATTAATAGGTTTTAAAAGTTGAATCTAAGGCATCTAGTGGCCGCCATCTTGTTTTTTTTACATTCTCTCCCATTTCATCAACTCTATGCCAATAGGGATAACCAGTGCATGCTGGAACCAGGTCCTCCATCTCTTCATTTACAGTTGATTCCAATCAAATCAGTTTTTGCTCTGATTTAGACTGTTGGAGTTTCACGTCCTGGCAACATCTAAGGTCATATCAGGACAAGTAGCGACTTGTGACAATGTGCACTCATAGCGAAATTACAGTGCTGCCCCATTGGAAGACCAGGCCGCCGGCACCATGAATGGATTTCCCACTCAGTCACATTATCCTGAAACTGAGCTAACCAATCCTTACACTATCCTAGTAATGCCAACAGCCAGGTTAGGTAGTGAGAAGTATACATTTTGTAAGTCATTGGTTTGACTCGACAAGGAATCAAACTCCTGACCTTCCACACGAGATGCCGGTGCTGTACCGATTCAGCCACCGCCTCCAACTTTAAGCCCTGTTCAGACACAGGCCTTAAGTCGCCTCAACTAGTTTGCCTCATCTAATCCACCTCGCGAAGCGGTCTACATGAGATGAACTAGTTGAGTCCACTCAGCCCTAATTCGCCTCAGCGGAGCGTTCACACGTGCGATCTGACTTTCTGAGTCGATTTAGATGAGGCAAACTAGTTGAGGCGACTTAAAGCCCATGTGTGAACGGGGCATTAGATATAGATGTCCTCACCCCTACTCTGTGTGGGGATGAATGTTTTATCTAACTTCATACTAACTTTCCAAATGTTTTATCGATGAGCCCTAAGGTCTTGGCCGTTTCGGATAGCATGGATTCCGTGCTGTTGGTTAACCTCAGCGCCTCCCGATAGCCAACTCTCTTCGGAAGGAAGTAGGTCCAGTATTCAGAGCCATACAGATGCATAGCCTTGTAGGTTGGGGTGAGCAAGACACCCTATAAATAAAAATACATAATCTATGCTATATACAACTAGTTTCAAATACAGTAGCATAATCTAGAGTATGATATGTCCTTATAGTTTCGAATACAGTTGTATAATCGCTGGAGACTATGCTATATAGTTCTAGTTTCGAATACAGTTGCATAATCACTTGAGACAGGTCCAGCAACTCCGGTAGCCGCCCAAGGCACCACATGCTAGGGGGCGCCAAATATAGTTTCTAGAAATTCTAGATCACCCTAGTTAGTTATATTAATGAAGGGATTTGAAATGATGATGCCATGGTTGAACAGTTTTATTTAGCTTGTATATTGTAATAAACTCTTTTTATTCTTACATTTACAGTTCTTCATTGTGAATTAAAAAAAAGTTATACTTGAAAGGGCCACTGATGTTCAGCTTGCCCGGGAGGTCAGCAACCCTATAGTCTAGTCATTCTAGTAGATTTTATGGCCAATTATCACACTAATTGCAACAGAATTTTTTTCACTGCAAGCATTTCAGTTGTATCCCCTTTAAAACATCAAAAGTCTAGGATGTTAAAATTGGTGGAAACAGGTGAAAAACGCAAGTAGCCGAAACCATCATGACAAATCTGTTTTCCTGCAATAACTCAGTAATGGAACATCTAATTAGCACAAAAAAGGTGTCTATACCTTTGTTTTAATGGGTAAGGAACATGATAAAAGCATTTATGAACAAATCTGATGAATAAATTATCATAAATTATGCAATGTACCCATCGCCGACTCAAAAGAACTAATATTTCAATGGACGGGAGAATTTTGTGTGGCTTTGGACCAGCGGTCCCTGCTGATTTCTAGCCCTGGTGTATTACTGCAGCCTACACACCTGGGAATTTGAGAAGCAAAGCTGTGAAAAGAGTCTTACAACACAAGACATTGTGAAGATTGGCAGAATCAAAATCAAGAAATTCAAGTCCCATCACACAGGAAGAAGTCCACAGAAGCACGAAGACTTGAAAGCTATGGAACTGGTGGACCCTACTCTGAATATAGATGTCTTTTGGGATGTGTCCCTGATCGTGTGAGCATGGTCTGGGTTGATGCAGTCAGTCCACACTGGAGCACAGCCAGGAAAAAGCTCCATTGTATTTCTGCCTAAGATTGACATGGATCCGACCAATATGACATCAATATGCATCTACTTTACATTGAATTACATTTCTGAACTAGCTAAGCACAATCATATCACTCCAGTGATCACATTTGACCAACCGCTTTGGTGGAAGGCAATGACGATTTTGAGGTCGGAACTAAGTTGTCCTGAAGTTAAGGGTATTCCACATGGAAATGAGTTTCTTGGGATGTACAGGCCACCTCAAGGCCAGCTCTGGTCTTCAAGAACTGCTTGAGATCATATATGCTGAAACTGTAGTTCACCACATGTTGACTGGAAATGCTGTAAGAAGAGCCATAAGGGGAAAACATCTCAGTGCCACAGCACTGAATATGATACTAGCAGCAAATGTTTTCAACTTTCCTATTCCAACTTCTTTGCTGGGAGATGATGACTCCCCAGATCCTGATAGGCAGACTAAAGAGGATGAAATCCAGGATGACGTTTGAGTCTTGGACAATGACCTCTGTGAGGCATGAAAGATGAAATTGCTGCTGAAGAGATATCTGCTTCAGAATGCCTCAAACGGATAATGACAAAATTCAAAATGAGAAGGAATCAATATCTGGAAATCACACTGCACAACATTGGCTTCAATACCTTGAGATGGTGGACATTCTGTGAATTTTCATTAAAGCAGAACAAAGTGGAAACTGGGACCTACATCTTCAGGCTGTGAGAATGATGTTCCCCTTCTTCGCTGCTGCTGGCCATAATCTTTACACAAAGTCATCACATCTGTACTGGCAAATGATGTTGAGGCTGTCTGAGGAACATCCAAAGGTGTATCAGAGCTTCAAGAATGGTCATCGCATGGTATGAAGAAGTGATCGCTTTTGGGGAGGCCTATCAACTTAACTTATCTTCTAATTGAACAGGTATTGATGTGAAGTATCAAAACCGGTGGTGGATTGACCCATAGACGTGGTATGACTGAGATTCAGTGACTTGTTTGGTTGCTATCCATGCCATCAAGTGCAGAGATGAACTTTACAATGCAGGAGCTGACGGATATGAAATTTGAATCCAGTGAGCAGCACAGGGAGACTACCAGAGCACGACAGGAAAGGGATGTAAAGGACACATTTGAGATTGTAGTAGCCCTACAGGAATGGATTCCCTTTGGCTCTGATCAGTCCCTTCGGATCATTGTCAGTGGAATCCTGGCTGGTGAGAGTGTCAATGCAATGTCGACAATGCAAGTCAATGGTTGGCAAACAGATTGATGACTTCTCCTTCAAGTGGACTAAGCAAGTTATTACCCTTGGATCAAAGATGTTGATCATCATAGAAGAAGAGCAAGTGCAAGTCAACCACCATCTACCCTTTCAGTGGTTGAGTGTTGTTGCTGCAGATTAGAGATGGGGGGATCCAGCAGCACTGTTCACATATGAGCTCAGCAGTCCTGCCCCTGTATTGTTTGACTCATTTCCTCTGCCAAGAAAAGCCAATAAACCTGTGCTTACTGATGTTTTGTGGGATCTTCTGAAAGATGGCCAAATAGATCCCACTGGTGATGTGCATCACATCCTTGATGGTGGCGCACTACTTCAATGAATACCATTGCCCAGGGGGCAGTCATTTGATACTATTTGCCAGCTGTATGTTTCATACGTTGCTTGTCGATAGGCAAGACCTATCAATGTGACATTCACAAACTGACATTCAGTGACCACATCCAGGAAGCCGCCAACAGAGCTAATGGAATACTGGCTATCATTCGAAGATCGTACACATACCTAGACAAGGATGTTGTGCGCAGACTGTACACATCCCTTGCACGTCCACTTTTGGAATATGGAAATGTTGTGTGGTCACCACTCTACAGGAAGGATGCTGAGTCAATTGAGAGGATCCAAAGAAGGGCAACGAAGCTTGTACATGGATTTGATGCAATACCCTATGAACAACGTATGCGTCATTTGAAGATCCCTAGCATGTACTACAGACGGGCCCGGGAGGATATGATTGAAGTATTCAAATATCTCCATGGTATCTACAAGACAGGCAGCCCCCTTATTAGAGACTCCAACACCAGGACCAGAGGGCACTCCCTGAAGCTGAGGAAGCAGTACTCCAGACTGGACCTGCGACACAACTTTTTCGGCTTTAGGGTGGTTGACCTGTGGAATGACCTGCCAGAGAGTGTCATAGCAGTAGAGTCGGTGAACTGTTTCAAGTCCCGACTGGATGCATACTGGTCAAGCATTACATATATCTTGGAGCCAGTGACAGTTGCTATGATCGACCACATCTGAAGAACTGTCTCCATTTCTATTAATTAAGAGCAGCTAACAGGTCCAAGGCCTATTATAGCTGTATCATATTGATTGATTGATTGAATGTCTTTTCTGGCTACAAGGCAAGTCCAACTATTAAAGACTGTACCCATCAACGACAAACAGGAACCAGTGTCGGACCAGATGTAAGTTTTTCTGGGAGCACAGTATCGAAACTGAAGAAGGGAGAATTCCTGGCAAATAAAGCCCCAAACAACGATTTATCAACCCTCTCAGCTGCCACTTGGAGAAGGCAGGCTGTCAGACAATTCATGGAAAACGAGATGCCGATCTCCTGATTATCCAGATGACAATCCAGTCAGCCAAGGTAGTGAAAACTGTCATTGTTGGAGATGACATTGACCTGCTCATCCTGCTCAGCTTTCATGCTGAAACATCAGACTCTGCAAGACATCAGGATCAGGACCAGAATACCAAGCAAATGCTCAGCACAGAGGTGTGTGCAAGAAGCTTATTCGTCCATGCCATACTAGGGTGTGAGACAACCTCAAGGGTTTACGGCACAGGGAAGGGAGCATCCATTAAACAAGTGAAAGGACGTCCAAAATTTGACTGTCTGGCTGACATCTTTGACAATAATTACGCGACAAAAGGTGATATTTCAGAGACTGGAGAAAAGGCCCTCATTTGCTTGTATAACAGCAGCCTTAAGGAAAGGCTAGATCAATTATGGTACAAATGATCCAAGGAGAAAGTCGCTAAGAGCACCAATTATGTTGATACTCAAGTTCTGTACCCAACATTTGCAGTACCATTGTTATGTATCGGGTGCGGAGTGTACCGCGGCTCGGCGGCAGGGACCGGCGCCCACGCGAGGGACCAGTGTACTGTGGTGCGAAGGCTGAATAAACGATTATGCAACTAGACGTCATGGTGTGTAGTCCGTTCGTAATCACAACATTACATGGTGTCAGAAGTGGACCTTTTGACTTGAAATGGCTCTCTCGGGGTTGAAACCTCCCGGACCACTCAACCTGAATGAGGATCTGGCAGCCAACTGGAAGGCCTGGAGCCACTCGTACAACATTTACTCCACTGCAGCTGGGGTTCTCACTCGAAGCGAGAAGGTACAGTGTTGTGTATTTTTACACGTAGCCGGCACGGAGGCACAGAAGGTGCATCAGTCCATGACATTCACGGCCGGCGAGACCGACAAAATCAACCCGCTCCGGGAAGCATTCCGTGTCTACTGCGAAGGCAAGACAAACCTTACAGTGACCCGATACAAATTTAACAGCTACAACCAGGGCCAAGAGACGATGGACGGCTACATCAGAGAGGTACGACACAAAATTGGACATTGCCAATACGGCGCTATCGAAGACTCTCTGATGTGTGACAGGCTAGTCAGCGGAGTGCGGTGCAATGATCTACGGGACCGGTTGTTGCAGACACCCAAACTGTCTCTGCAGTTGTGCGAGGAAATGTGCAGGATGAGCGAGCATCGGGCTAAACAACTGTCAGGAGCGACAGGGCCCGAATACGCTGTGCATTTCGTACGACGGGACGACACAGCACGGCACGCATCACGCCCGCATGAGCAACAACAACAACAAAGGCAACGGACGGACACCAGAGGAGGCCGCGATCAGGGAAACAGAACGGGCGGCACGCGTGTGACTTGTGCCTGGTGCGGGTACGATCACAGGAGTGGCCGGGATGCGTGCCCGGCCAAAGGAAAGGCATGTTCCGCCTGCAAGAAAATCGGACATTTCGCCAAGGTATGCCGAAGCAAAACTACCAGCATTAATGAAATTGTCCTGGATGAGTACGATGAAGATGACGAGAGACAATTCCAGCAGGCAGACACCGATTTGTTCGTGGGAGCAGTGTCTAAGGAAGACAACAAATCCAGCGAGTTGTGGTTCGCTGACATATTTGTCGGACCCGTGCCCGTAAAGTTCAAACTGGATATGGGGTCTGAGGCAAATATCATCCCGATGCACGTGTTCAACAAAATCGCAGACGCCAAGCTAACTAGGCCTAAATGCCGGTTGGTCACGTACTCGGGCCAGAAGATCATGCCGAGAGGGGAGACGTCACTGCGGCTACAGGATCAGTGGTTGCGGTTCCAGGTCACGGACAACGGATGTCCGATCCTGGGCAAGGAGGCGTGTGTCCGACTACACCTCCTGTCACGAATCGACAGCATCCAGGCAGAGGATCGCAATGACACCACTGAAGCCCAGAGCATGGTAAAAACATTTCAAGATGTGTTCACTGGGTTAGGGACAATCAAAGTCGATGCTAAAATATACGTAGACAAGACAGTTCAACCGGTAATCGATCCTCCCAGGCGAGTCCCACATGCCATTGAGAATAAAGTAAGACAAGAGTTAGACCGAATGATAATGCTAGGGGTGATAGTGGAAGAGACCAAACCTACACCATGGGTAAATTCAATCACAGTGGTTAGAAAAGGAGAAAAAATTCGGATTTGCCTAGATCCCACAAAGTTAAATAAAGCTATTCAGAGGGGTCCATATCCCACACGAACGGTAGAAGAAGTAATAGCAAAACTGGAGGGTGCCAAGTATTTTACAGTTCTGGACGCAAAAAGTGGATACTGGCAAATTCAGTTGAATACGGAAAGCTCCAAACTGTGCACGTTCAATACGCCATGGGGTAGATTTAGGTACACCAGATTACCATTTGGCATTAAGACAGCGGGGGACATATTCATATACGAAATGAACAAAATATTAAATGACTTAGAAGGTGTAGATGTAATCACCGACGACATCTTAGTGTACGGGAAAACAATGTCAGAACATAACAACAACCTCAGAGCCGTCCTGGAGCGCGCCAGAGACGTCGGTCTAAGATTAAATCCTGAAAAATCGAGCATTGGTCAAACAAGTGTAAACTATGTCGGTCACATAATTTCAGGGGAGGGGGTCAAACCCAGTAATGAGAGAGTCCAAGCAATCAATGACATGCCCACACCAACAAACAAGCAATCGGTACAGAGGTTTCTAGGCATGGTAGCATATGTGGCAAAATTCATGCCCAATCTGGCAGAAATAACTAAACCACCCCGCATACTCACTGTTAAAGAAACTGCATGGCATTGGCAAATTGAGCAACAAAATGCATTTGATAAACTCAAACACATGATCACGCATGCACCGGTACTAAGATTCTATGACATAGAAAAAGTGGTCACACTGCAAGTCGATGCATCTAAATCAGGGCTCGGGGCCGCACTTCTACAGGAAGGCAAACCCATCGCTATGGCTTCCAGAGCATTAGATGAGAGACAAAGCAGCTATGCAGTAATTGAAAAAGAACTTCTGGCCATCTGTTTCGGCTGCACTAAGTTTCATAATTATATCTTTGGGAAAAGGGTACGTGTCGAGACAGACCATAAACCACTCGTTGCAATTGTTAACAAACCACTGTATCAGTTATCAGCACGAATGCAACGCATGAGGATGCGATTACAAAATTACGACTTGCAATTGGTACATGTAAAGGGATGTAACATGTTCGTTGCAGATGCGTTGTCAAGGGAGCACAGCAGCAACACGGGGCACACAGCCCTGTTCGACACAGAAATCACCGTCGCAGCGATAGAAGTCATACAGGGTGACCTTCAAAGTATAGCAAATGAAACCAAAAATGATAAAGTTTTGACAGAAGTGGTTAAGTTGGTTGAGACTGATTGGCCAGAGGACAAAAAAGCCATACCGAAATGCGCCACCCCATTCCACACATTTCGTCATGAAATAACAAAATACAACGGGGTCTTATTGAAAGGTAATAGAGTCATCATACCAACACAAATGCAAAAATCGGTGCTAAGCAAGCTACACGAAACGCACCAAGGCATAATCAAAAGCAAAAGATTGGCCAGAGAGTATGTATTCTGGCCAGGTATGCAAACACAGTTGAAGACAAAATTGCCAGGTGCGAGTTATGCCAACAGTATAGAAATAAACAGCACAGCGAGCCCCTACAGTCACATGACATTCCGTGCTTGCCATTTACCTAATTAGGGGCCGATTTATTTCAAATTGGAAATCAAAATTTTCTGTTAGTAGTAGACTACCTCTCGAAATATCCAGAAGTGGTAGAACTACAAAGTACAACTAGCCAAGCAGTTATTCTAGCCATGAAACAGATATTCGGGCGGCACGGTATCCCAGAAATTGTAGTATCGGACAATGGTCCACAGTTCGCAAGCGACGAATATAGAAAATTTGCAAACGAATATGCCTTCAAACGTACATTCTCGAGTCCCCATTTCCCGCAAAGCAATGGCCAAGCGGAAAGGCATATACAAACCGTTAAAACAATGATAAAGAAGGCAATGCACGAGTCAAAGGACTACAATCTATATTTGCTCAACTTCAGGAATACGCCACTATCAGAATTAGACGCGTCACCTGCGCAACTGTTAATGAGTAGAAAGTTACGATCGAAACTGCCAACCATAGCGTAACAACTGAAACCGAAAGTAACAAAAGTAACATCAGAGCAAATTCAAAGAGTTCAAATGACCCAGAAAAGGTGCTATGATCGCCATGCGGGAAAACAACATAAGCAACTAAAAGTAAATGAACAAGTGAGATATCTGACTCACAAAGGAAAATGGGCACCAGGGGTCATTACAAAGGCAGGCGACAACGAGACACGAAAATACGAAATACTAAATTGAAATAGTTTTAAGGTAGTCAGAAACAGAAAACATATATTCAAGACAAAGCACAAACCAAATAACAATCAGCGGGTAAAGACAAACACAAAGCAACACCCGATAAAGATAGCAGAAAGTGAGGTCAGGGGACAAAGGTCATACACAACCAGGCACGGCCGAGAAGTAAAACCCGTAATCAGGCTCGGATATCAGTAAGAGTAATAAATTTGACACGGCTGCCACGACGCCCGCCACAGGCACAAAAGGGTATCGGACAGGAGTGTAAGTAACAGATTCTGATACAACACCATAGAGTAATTGAATGTAATCAGCATGAGAAAGTTTAGCCAAGAAAAAAGAGAGATACATGCACAGAAACAACAGCAAAACAAAAAATGTTCAAACAACTATAGGACACGACAAACAACAGAAAATATGGAAAAGCGGGCAAACAGGGGAAATTGCTCGAACAGTACATATGAGTCGAAAGTCATCATCATACACTGTGCATGTTGGAAAAGGAGGGAAACCCATATTTCCTGTCTGTTAGTTTATTCCATTATATTGTCTTGTCTGTTATATTTATTCCAGTCGACACTGTATATGTGGCAAAGACAGAAAGCCGCTATTTCTCGTCTGTAATATTTATTCCATTGTTCGAAGAGAAGATGTTATGTATCGGGTGTGGAGTGTACCGCGGCTCGGCGGCGGGGACCGGCGCCCGCGCGAGGGACCAGTGTACTGTGGTGCGAAGGCTGAATAAACGATTATGCAACTAGACGTCGTGGTGTGTAGACCGTTCGTAATCACAACATTACACCATAGTCGGCAAGTATTTCTACAGGCCCAAGAGTGGAAAGGAGTGGCTTACACATGCTTTTCTGCTCAAGGGGGAACCTCCCCCTGAATGTATTGGGTGTCAGTCCCCGCTGACACTCAAACACATTTGACTAAGTTGCGTTGATTTTTTTGCCCTGCGGCAACAGTTCTACCCTGCAGACAGTATGCATGACCTTTTTACTAAGGTAAAATAGGAAAACATTTTAGCCTTTTTGAGGGCAGCTGGACTGTACCACATCATATAGTTTAGAAAATAGATTCTATCAATTATTAATAAAAACTTGTCTTTTTCTATGGGAATTTGTTTCCATTGACCACAAATATATGATTGTGAGCTTTCTAATTTAATGAGTGTCTATTGGCACATAATTGATTGTCTGCTTTTACATGTAAAAGCGATGGTTTGAACAAAAAACAAACATTTCTCGCCGTGAATATGGCTTATGCTGCCGACACTGCGTAAAGCAACCACCAATCAATCAATCAGCTAATTGCTTTTTTCAAACATTCCCACTAATTTTAACACCCTAGACTTTTGATATGTTCCAAAGGGGATACAACTGAAATCCATGGTGATGAAACGAATTCTGTTGCAATTAATGTGACGTTTAACCACAAATTGACTGGACTACTAGGGCCCGGCTCTGTTTCGAGCCATTGTTCATGTCATCATACACATGGGTAATTTGAGGAGGGGCAAAGTGATACCATGTTGGCGCCGCCTACCGATTCCTGTCAGAAGTTACAACATAGTGGCAGTCAACAGACTGGTGTAACTTCTGCTTCTGGCTGTTTGAATTTGGCCACTCTTCACCTCGACACGATCTCACCCAGTCAGGCTGCTCTCCATGTCAAATTGTTGCCCACCCATCCTCCCTTCACTTGGCAGGAGGCAATGATGAGGGTTGAGTGCCTGGTCGAATAGGCGGGATTCAAACTCTGATCTAACCCAACCAACCCAAAACCAACTGACGTTTGATGAATAAAATAGGTTTTAATTATTGTTTGTTTGTTATTTTACGTTCTAGCAACATCTAAGGTCATATCAGGCCAGGTACCGACTTTTGACCGCACACTCAGGGTGACTTTATAGTGCTGCCCCACTGGAAGACCAAGCTGCTGGGACCATGCCCCAATATCTGACACATTCACATAATCCTGTTGTTATTCTATTCATCCTTGCCCTATCCTATTAATGCTGAGTGCCTGGCTAGGAAGCGACAAGTATCAAGTTTATACGTCTGTGTTTTTCATTCGTCTGGGATTCAACCTCCCGACCTTCCACACGGGAAGCATGCGCTGTACCGATTCGACGACCGCGTCCGGTGGTTTTAATTATGTAATTATTCGGTTATTTAATTATTAGTTTTAATTGCGTTTTGTGTGTGTGTTTTTTTCTTTTTGAATAGTGATGTAATAAACAGATGGGATGGCCGAATGAGTTGATCATGGGTTCGAACCTTGGTTGAGTCAAACCAGTGACATAAATATTTATAGTTGTCGCTTCCTAGCCAGGCGCTTGGCATTATTAGGATAGGTCAAGGAGCAATGCAATGAGGAAGACCAATCATCCACGATTGAAATTTCTCCTGTTTAATCAACTAATCTACCCACACACAAAAATTGTGAAATAAAACTGAATTAACTTAAAACAAGATGGCGTACCTTCCTTGCCCAGACGAGGTCAGCTGCAATGGCCAGCATGACTCCTCCAGCGCCTGCCCCACCCTGGAGGGCGGACACCGTCAGCTTGTCCCTGATGGTCGCCAGGCTGAGCACTACGTCGTTCATAGCAGTGATGTTCCTCCAGGACTCGGCCGCTGGGTCCTGCGCAGCCTCGATGACATTCAGGTGAATGCCTGCAGCACAAAGTCCATGGCGCTTATTAAAAGGTGCAGTCCGATACAAGCAATCAATTTTCGAGAGCAAAACACTATCTAAAGTTGAACCTATATATGTCCAGTGGCAATTTAACGTTAGGTTGCATAGTCTGATAACGGCATCATATTTTCGAAAGCAAAACACTTATCTAAATTTGAACCTACCTATCAACCCTAGATACTGGTGCACTTATTAAGTATGTGTTGCTGTATAGAAGGGTATACTAAGCCAATTCAATAGAACCTGTTTCTGCAAAAGCCTATGGCATCAGGATTAATTTGGCATGTTTTCACTTCAAATTTCTCCAAAGTTAGCCATCGATATAAATATAAGTGAATGTTTGTCAGTTGTTTGTCTGGACGTTTGTTACATCAGGGAATGGAATTTGGCAAGTCCCAGAGGGCAGCGGAGAACAGGGAAAATTGAATGGGTGCCTTACCATTAGAGAAGAACATGTTTCCCCCTTCGAGGACGATCACCTTCACGTCCTCCTTCTTCGCCACAGTCTCGATCACTGCCTGTAGGCGGCGACACTGGTTCGTCGACATGGCGCCGTTGTAGAAGTCGAAGTGGATCGTCGCCACCGTGACGTCACTGGGCATGCGCGACGTAGAGATCTCCTCCCATGACGTGGGTCCCTCGATGATGGGTGGGTGAATATCATCTGCGCTCAACACCGATGCCGCTGGTAACTTGAGGAACTGTCTCCCTGGACGCCGCTGGTTAAGGGATGTGGGGCGGGGGGGGAGGGGTTATTCAAAGTTTTCATCATTTTCGCAATCATGCAAAGAGTATTACTTTTCCAGACCCTTTCACAGCCCCCTCCTATCACAGACCCACCCACAACCCGCCTTCTCCTTCCAAATAAAGTAGTATATAGTACACACAATATTTTATCAAATTGAAGTTTAGTTTGGCCCAAATTATCAGACAATTTTGTGTACACAATAAAAGTTGTATATAATTGACACTCTTCCTCAGTATACAAATAAAATTAAACAATAAAAGTTGTACATAAATGACACCCCTCCTCATTGTAAAATGAAATGTACACAATAAAAGTTATACATAAGTGATACCCCTCCTCATTGTAAAATAAATTACACAATAAAAGTGGTATATTACTGATACCCCTTACAAAGAAATTTACAAAATAAAAGTTTGGTCTTACACAGAAAAAAAGATATTGAAAGAATAGCTTGCACTGCCTTACCTTCATATGCGTCACCCACAGGCCGTGGCCGTCAGCCGCCTTGATGAGCACGGCCTCGTCCTTCTGTCCCACCACGTCGCCCGCCTCAGCCCCACTGAGCAGCTCGAGCACCTGCTCGCTCTGCCCGCTCGGTTGGACGTGGCCGCCGAACAGTACCACCTCGGCATGGTCGAGCTGGCGCAGTGTGGCCCTGCATCCGGGCCGAGTGTCGGACATGCGTATTCTGCGCACCGCCTGCTCAGCGCTCAGCTCCCGCCAATCAACGCGCCGGTCTCTTACCGTCATCGGCGGCTTCATGATGTCCAGACGGCCGGCGACGGGGACGGCGTCGGCGGGGACAGTGAGGGGGACGGCAGCGCCAGGGACGGCGGCGGTAGCTGCCGGCGGTGCTTGGGGCCCGGCCTTGGCGGAGAACAGCTGCAACGCCTCGAGGACAGCATCCGCCGCTCCAGCCGCCACCGGCCCGTTGTAGAGCTGGCTCTTTGTCGTCTGCTCGTCGACGTCGAACTCGACCGCCGCCCACACTGCCCCGCTGTCCATCTCCTCCTGCGCCTGCAGCACCGTGACCCCCCAGGTCGAGCGCCGCGCGCCGATCGCCCGGTCTAGCGACGACATGCCGCGGTCACCGACAACGCCCGGGTGGACAATCAAACACGGCCTGTTGTTGGCGCGCTGCCAGATCTCGCGCGGTACACGCATCGTTAGGAAGGGGCAGACGACAATGTCGTGCCGCACTGCTCGCGCCGTCTCGATCATCTGCTGGCCCGTGTTGACCTCGTGCAGGGTCACGGCGTGACTGCTACGCTCCAGGTGAAGCTTGACTAGTTTGGAGAGGCCGTTCGCCCTGTTGCAGAACATGAGCACGCGCAGGCGCGGACTGGTCGGTTCCGGCGTGTGACGTGACACGGGCTGGGACGCGCCGACCTGCACGCTGCTGACGGCCGTGTGCTGCCTGACCCATTTCGAGGAGATGTAACGCCGCCAAATGGTGCTGAATATCTGGACGGCCATGTTTGTTAGGACGCGTGTTTTTGTGTGTCTATCTAAAAAAGGAATACAAAGTTAGTTACGGTGCTGTCATATTACGATGCTTCTCGCCAACGCGCGTCGATGTATGTGATTTTTAGGCGGAACGTCGGGATACGTCAGGAAGCGTAATGTGCGAATTAGTCGCGCATTGGTATTCGTTGATGGACGGCGATGGTCGTCGAGGATCGGCGGCACGCGTCATCGCATGTTGAAAGTTTTGTGCTTGCCAAGGGTGAAAAACGGGTGACCAATGTCCCTATATTGAGAAAATACCCTTGCAGGAATAGTTTCCCATTCTTTAAGAACTTATGTTGTGTGATTTAAACAGAATGCAAAGTTTGTGTCTCTCTGAACAATTGATGGTATTAAACGTTAAATTCTATGTTGTATTGGGATAAGAGTTTACATTAGAATAAATTGAAGTAGTTGTCAGAGAACTTCTACCCATATTCTTTATATATATATACTCTCAACTATCTACTTCTAAAATCACTTGTTGGGCTCAGTATCTGACAAATCACACAAGACACAATATTGTACTCACATGGTTTAATCCAAACTAAAGTTGACACAAGCACATGTTATACACAGATCTGGACTGGCTGGTGGTGGTGGTGAGAGAATGTGCATCTATCTAACCTGCATCCCTATTTATATTGGGTAATTTGTCATGTGACCTAGCGTTCTTCTACCTGACACCCATTCGCTTGCAGAGTAATGTATAAGGTAGCTATCACATAGAAACCCTTTTTCTGTGCAATAGTATCTTTATTACTTTGCAATAACATTAATAATATTTATTACCTCTATATTATTATATGCACATACAACATGCTTTTAGAATATTATTTAGCTACCCCAAAATTCCCAAATATTTTACAAGTCGATGTAGATGAATTAAAAATGTACTTCAAGCAATTGAATCTGTGCAAAAGATACATATATGTGTGAATACGTCTGAACAAGAAACTATTAAAGAAATAATGGACATATTTGACTGGGACCTTTCCATAATTTGAGCCAATCAGTGCTGTTCTTTTCGATTGCAAATGGCCACACCTTATGAGGGCCACCATTTGCAATAAGAAAGAACAGCTCTGATTGATGACACCGAGTTCTCGCGAAAATGAGAAGAGGAACGTCCATTTCTGGCAAGTTCAAACAGCTTAGATGCTTTCAAATGTGTCTGGTTGTCCCACTCCTTTTGCGCTGAATATGCTTATGCTTATGGGCTTCTCATGTGGAAAAGTTGGGAGTTTGAAATCCTGGTCGAGTCAAACCAATGATGAACAAAATTGATACCTGTCGCTACCTAGGCTGGCGCTCGGCATTGTCAGGATAGGGTAAGGAATGGTTAGCTCAGTGTCAGGATAATGTGCCTGTGTGGGATATCGGGTCATGGTGCTGATGGCATGGTCTCTCAGTGGGGCAGCACTATAAAGTTGCCATGAATGCGCACCCATCCGGACATGACCTTCGATGTTGCCACGGAAAAACTCTCACAAATCAATATAATAATCGTCGTTATCTACACTTAAACTTGAGTACCACGTTGATTTTGAGTTGATGTCAAATAATGAAATGTAGTGTTTTAGTAGCTGTATCTCACCTTATTTATATGTAACCATTACACCTACTGTGCCTAGTATTTATTTAACTGTTAGATCCCCAATTTAGAATACCAGTTTCCCCTAGTCCTCTATAAATTACTAACAGCTAGCGAGCATTACACCAACCAGCAGCAGTGAGAGCAGTAACCCAAGCAAGACAACTCAACACAACATACCTCAGTCGGATCAGCAAGTGAAGTGACTATCATAAAAATTACAGTATATATATATATATATACATGAGTTTATATATATATGATACCGTTTTCTTTTGAGAATATAATCTGGCGAGACCTGCATTCCAATTGGACGTTTTCTTATTGGCTGCTGGCTTGTATACTAATAATTTACAGTTAATGTTCACCGTTTCCCTTAAAGCTGCATAATCCGATGGAACATCAACATTTCAAGACCAAAATAATTATCTAGATTTCATTCTATATATCTTAGACCTACACACTTATTAAGAATTTGCTTCTGTATAGAATCGAATTCTGGGTCAATTTAATATAAACTATTACTGCAGAAGTCAACGGTGTCAGACTTTTGGTGTGCTTGCCAAAACTAATTTGATATGTTTGCACGTCAAGTTACTTCAAATTATGCTAAAGTAGACATAATGATCAATCTAATATAATTATCTCAGAAACATGGCCGAAACTCAAAACCATCGGACTATGCAACTTTAACTACGCCCTGCCTACATTCCCTTCCCCTCCCCCTATAGACCTATTTCAATGTTGATAAACATTGTGTATGCGTGCGCAGCTTGGCTGCAGAACGAAGGCACACTGCCATTGAGTTTGGCAGTACGCACAGTGCAAAACCTTTATTTTATTCAAAATTAATAGAAATGCATAACCCTAACCATATAAAGTCAATATAATCTATTCATTGAATATGTTTTCTATATGTGTACCAGGCAGTTTGTTTCTAGTTGTGTGGTTTTAGAGCTATTTCACTTTTTATGTATGAAGATAATTCAAGATTGCTCACGGCCATTGACAATGCATTGAGTTTGCAGGTATGCACAGTGAAAAACGTCTATTTTATTCAAAATTAATAGAAATGCACAACCCTAACCGTATGAATTTGATATAATCTATTCGGTGAATATGTTTTCTATATGTGTACCAGGCGGTCTTTTTCTAGATGGTGTGGTTTTAGAGATATTTCACTTTTTCTGTATGAAGATTGCTCAGAGCCATTGAGTTTACAGTGTGACAGTGTGTAGTCCTGCAGCCAAAAGGCGCACACATTGACCTAGATACCCGCACTAACGTCACATGAAATAGGTCTATAGACCTATTTAGCATGGGGATTTAGGTCAGTGCGCGCGCTGCTTGGCTGCAGGATGGAACACGGTCACACTGCAAACTCAACGGCTATGAGCAATCTTCATGCAGAAAAAGTGAAATATCTCTAAAACAACACCACCTAGAAACAAACTTGGCAAACAAACAGATAACATGCTTAACAACCAGATTATGTTAAATTTATAAGGTTAGGGTTCTGCATTTCTATTAATTTTGAATAAAACTAACGTTTTGCACTGCGCATATCGACAAACTCAATGGCAGTGTGCCTTTGTTCTGCAGCCAAGCTGCGCGTGCATATACGATGTTTGTACACATTGGGGGCATTCGACTGGGCCCTTTATATCGAAATAGCGAAATAGCGAATGGGAGACAGGAAGTGGGAACACTTATTTGTCTCTCATTTTTGCTTGAGTGCAAGTAAATATGCAACACAAGGAATAATTAGTAGCATGTGGCGAATAAGGGGTCAAATTTCCCTGGATCATCAGCCCATGCTTTTTCTAATCTGTTCTTGAATGAATTTATTGACTCGGCATCAATAACATTTTGTGGGAGACTTCCATATATTTATGATCCTGTTTGAGAAACTGTGTTGCCTTAACTTTGAAATGGTTCTGGGCTTTACTAGTTTGAGAGTATGGCCCCGACTTCCTACTCTTTTATTCAAGGTGAAAAATTGGTTCATATCTATTTTATCAAAACCTTTCATAATTTTAAATACTTCAATTATGTCACTTCTTTTCCTTCTGTAGGAAAGGGTAGGAAGTTTCAATTCCCTAAGCCTTTGTTCATAGGGTAAGTCCTTTATAACTGCAACTAATTTTGTTGCACGTCTCTGAACCTTTTCGATCTCCAGAATATCTTTCCGAAAAATTGGGCTCCAAATTTGTGGACAGTATTCCAAAATTGGCCTAACAAGATACTTAAATAGAATGAGAAAATTGTTCTTCCTGAGGCAATGGAAAGTTCTTTTAATTATTCCTACTCTCTGGTTAGCATTTGATATGATAGTCCTCATGTGTTTCTGAAAGGAGAGTTGGGAGTCGAAGGTTACGCCCAAGTCCTTTTCATAGCTGTCTTGTTGCAGGACAGTGTTCTTCATATTATAGGGATAATGAGGATTATTTTTCCCGTAATGAATAATTTTGCACTTCTTTTCATTGAAGGGCAATTGCCATTTCTCGGACCATTGTGCAAGATTTACGGATGGATCGGATGGAGCCACTACACACATCCGAATCATGCGTACGGTAACCCACTTCCGGTCCCAGTCGAATGGGAATTTATAAGGAAATATTTTGATATTCGCATAGAGAGGCTCAGTCGAAGGCCTCCATTGAAAGGGGTCTATTGGCTGTCTCATACCCTCCCCATCTGCACGCCCGCGGTTGCCATGAGTGCACACGTGACCCCACCTCACCGACATGCTTCTTTTGACCATTACCCCCACACATCAATCCACTGCTCGTATTATTTTCATGACTTTGCTTTGACTAAATATCGGGACATTCCTTTGAATATTGTTTCAGATAAATATACAAGGTTAACCATCATAGCCTACCAACTATATGTAAATTAGCTCGTGTGGATTATTTTTTATTCATTTATTTTGAAATATTTTATAAGAAAGCAGCCAAAATAAATGTCCTAGCAACATCTAAGGTCATATCATATATTTGAAGAGGAAGCAGCTAAAATAAATTTCCTAGCAACATCTAAGGTCATATCAGGATGAGAACCGACTTGTGACAGTGCACACTCATACTCATAGTGAATTTATAGTGTTGTCCCACTGGGAGGCGAGGCCACCGACAGCAAGACTCGATTTCCCACTCGCTCGCATTTTCCTGACACTGAGCTAACCAGTCGTTACCCTATCCTAATAATGCCAAGTGCAGGATAGGTAATCACAAGTATCAATTTCATGAGTCTTTAGTTTGACTCGGCCAGATTTCAAACTCCCGACCTTCAGCATAGGAAGCCAGTGTGCTTACCGATTCGTCCACCGCATCCAGCCTGTCTATTTTTAATTCCATTGACTGGATGGATGATGGTTTTTTTTTCCAAAGTCCCACATACACACCGTCTTTATTGTTATGCTAACTTGACGAGCCATGTGGAATAAATGCTTAGGACTAAATAGTAGAGTTTTTTATCAGTCGTCCGATAGGTGGCGTTTATGCCTTGCAAGTTGCAGGTGTTCCTTTTGTTGGATATGTTGGAAGGCTTGTGAGTAGTGGTTGGCTAAAGATAATTGCAGTCATGTTGAAAAGCAGTATTATTGTGGTGAGGTGCACTAACGTTCCCGGGTGAAACAGCAAACATGGCATGTGTAGGCTGCCTGCATCAATGGGTTTAGATAGCCTAGCGGTTAGGATACTAGCCCCGGATTGTCAGCAGCGCGTCTTGGGATTCCTGCCTAACTGCTTTAGGTATGATGGTTGGTGGGTTAGGTTTTGGAGTTTACATCCTGGCAACATCTAAGGTCATATCAGGACGGGTATTGTTGAAGTTCTACATCTTGGCAACATCTAAGGTCATATCAGGACGGGTACCGACTTGTGACAGTATGAACTCATGGTAACTTTATAGTGCTACCCCACTGGGAGACCAGGCCACCAGCACCATGATGTGATGTCCCACTCAGTTACATTATCCTGACACCGAGCCAACTAGTCCTTGCCCTATCCTAATAATGCCGAGCGCCTGGCTAGGAAGTGATGAGTATCGATTTTGTAAGTCATTGGCTTGACTCGACCAGGAATTGAACTCCCGACCTTCCGCACGGGAGGCCTGCGCTCTACCAATTCGGCCACCGCGTCCGGTATTTAGGTATGATGTTCCGAATGGGGACCTTTCATGAGCCATTTCTCTTGTTATACACTTGGTAGCAGCACCCGTTCCCGGGCCAAGCCGGCCATCATGGTTGGATAGAAGGGTGTAGGTGTGTGGTGGGGGTGGTAGTGTGTGGTGGGGGTTTAGGGATGTCGTGGGGTGTAGGTATATGTGTGTGGTGGGGGTGTAGGTGTGTGTTGGGTGTGTGTGGTGGGGGTGTAGGTGTGTGGTGAGGGTTTAGGGGTGTAGTGGGGGTGTAGGTGTATGTGGTTGAGGCATAGGTGTGTGTGGTGAGGGTGTAGGTGTGTGTGTGGTGAGGGTGTTGGTGTGTGTGGTGGTATAGGTGTCGTGGGAGTGTAGGTTTGTGGTGGGGCTGTAAGTGTGTGGTGGGGGTTTAGGTGTGTGGTTGGGGTGTAAGGGCTACTGGGGGTATAGGTGTGTGTCATGGGGTGTATGGGGTATAGGTGTGTGTCGTCGGGTGTGTGGTAGGGGTTTAGGGCTGTGGTGGGAGTGTAGGTGTGTGCTGGAGGTTTAGGCATGCTAAAGATTGTGAGGTGCCGCTCCCCACCATACCCATCCACCGCACCACACCCACCCGACCATACCCATTCACCACACAACCCTACACCCCCACCACACACCCCTAAATCCCCATACACCCCCACCACACACACCAAAATCCTCACCACACCCCTACACCTCCACAACACACCCACCACAAAAACATACACCCCCACCACACACCCACCATACCCACCTACACCCCAATCATACCCACCACACCATACATACTCACCCCTACACCCCCACCCCACCCCCTAAATCCCCCCACACACCACCACATACACCAAAATCCTTACCACACCCCTACACCTCCACCACACACCCCTACACACCCACCACACAAACATACGCCCCCACCATACACCCATCATACACACCTGCACCCCTGAATCCAACGACACCACCTCAACCCCCACTACACCCCCTCAATGTCCACTTATTTACACACACTTGATAGTAGAAGGAACTGCTTCTATCCAACCAAAGCATTACAGAGACCGGCATGGTGCACCATCTGACCAGAGAGTCATGCAAACTGAAAGGTCCCCATTGTTGTAACACCTTCAAAACATTTGTATTTAATGGGGTTGTCACATTACGACGCATCGCGCAAACGTACGGTGATGTATGTGATTTTTTGCCGCTATGTCAGGATACGTCATAATGCATTACCACCTGTGCATCAGGTGCACATTGGTATATGTCAATGTACGTTGACATACAGTGGCGCGCGTCAGGGGGTCGGCAAAGTTTTTTGCATGCGCAAAACTTTCGAAGTACGACAATGCGGGGAAGATTATTTTTACATGGACAAATTTACATGTCACTTATTAATTTGGGGGGAAGGTTACTTTATGGGGGAGTTTATTTAGTTTTTAAGGGCCAAATTTAACTTGTCACTTATTTTAAGGAGGGTAGGGTTCTTAATTAGTTACATGTCAGATTAGTTTTTGTAAAGTAGGCTAACTGGGCAAAGGCCTAAATTATTATAAGTTTCATTAAATTTATTTGTACCACATTGCATTTGGGGGATTTGTATAATAAGGATAAATAATGTTTACAAAGAAATAGACTCAGAGACCAAAATCTGGATTAAAATACATATACTTTTATTTAGCGAACATTTTATAAATAGTGTATAGATGCACATAAATTACATTATAGCAAGTATACATATATACATATATACATGGCTACAATATTTACTTACCACAAACAATAAATATATACATATATACAGGACCAACATTACAATCACTCCTCCGTGGCCTTTTGTGGGGTGTCCATGTCCCCAGCAGGAGCAAACAGCTCCTACGCCTCGATGTTCAAGTTGGACATGTTGGAAATCCCCGACAGCCCGGACAGATTCAGCAAACTGTCCGCTGCTGTCGGAGTACTGGTGGACTGGTTCAGCACCGCTTTGGCTGGAACCCATGCCCCGACGGCAGAGCTGCCGGTCGTTTGTGGCATTGCTGCAGGTGCTGCCGGAAGTGATGCTGGTGAAGGTTCTGGATGTGCTGCCAGTGGTGAAGGCATCCCCAATGGTGGAGGCGGACCCATCGGCTGCTGGTCAAACAGAGCCTGGGGCTGCAGTACCAGATGCAATACCTGCCCCATCGGCTGGTGCTCCATTGGTCCCAGCGGCTGGTGTACTGCTGCATATACTCCTGGCTCTGTGATGCCCATGGGGATCCTGGTGGTGGTTGGTGTCTCCACTGGTGGGGACATGGCTGGTACATCTTGCTCGGCGATGGACAGGAGGACGCCTGTGACGACGTCGACTGCCACGATGTTGCAGATGGGGGTCGCACAGGACACGCCATAGAGGGTTGGACATGGCTGGGTCCACCTGCATGCATCGCTCTTCGTTATCTACCTCTTCATCCAGCACCTCCATCAGGATGCAATAAATCCTGGCCTGTGCCTTCTTTGCTTGGGCCTTGGACATCGCGTCCCTGATAAACTTACCAGTGATTGATTGATTGGTGGTTTCTTTGGGGCGTGTCGGCAGCATAGGCCATATTCACGGCGAGAATTGTTTGTTTTTTATTCAACCATCTCCTTTACATATAATGTAAAAGCATACAATCAATTATGTGTTAATAGACACTTATGAATTTTTAAAAGCTCACAATCATGTAATTAAATAAAATGGATGAAAGAATTAATTGATAAAAATTGTGTTAATGAACTATATGAGGTGGTACAGACCAGCTGCCCTCAAAAAGGCTAAAATGTCTTCTTCTACTTTAGTAAAAAGGTCATGCATGCTGGTTGCAGTATAAAATTGTTGGCACAGTGCCATAAAATCGACACAGTTTGAGTAAAAATGTACTTGACTGTAAGATGGGACTGACATCCAATACATTCAGGGGGAGGGTCCCCCTTGAGCAGGAAAACGTGTGTTAGCCATGAGTGGCCAATACGGCAGTGGCTAAGGACCACTTGGTCCCGCCGCCCCCCCACATGATACTGTGGTGGTTTTCCCACAGCCCGTTCAATTTCATGCAATTTGTTAACTTTTTCATCCCACTCATTTTGCCATTTGGATTTGATGTGGGTGGCTATTAGTGGTTTCAGATCAGAGTGAGGTATCAGACACAGTTCAACATCTTAATTCAGAGCCTCCTTCGAGGCCTCATCAGCTCGTTCATTTCCCTGGATTATTCATTAGTCCTGAGAAATGGCTAGTTTTGGACCAATTTGAGATGAAAGAAGCCAAAATAATTTTGACAAGCTTGCCAAAAGTCCTGTAGCTATGACCCAGATGGTCATCTCACGATGACCACATGATGGGAGATGACCTACTAATCCTGGAACCTGACAGGGCTGGAGGTAGGTATTTCTGCTTGGGGTTTTAACATTCTGGGATTGGATTGTTGCCATAGGCCCGTGGCGCTAGAGTTTTTAACAAAATATTATTTTGTAGAAAGGTTAATTTGATCCGCCGCAAATACACAGGTTTCCGGGTTTAATGCTATGATGGCAGCAGTTGTTCTGGCCATGGCTATGCATTATCATTTGGACGTGATCCTTCACAAATGCACGTGTTTCTTGGCTTAACACTGTGATGACAGTAGCCGTTCCACAGTGTATGCGCCGGAGGACGGCCCGGGGTGTAGTAGAACCATATCAGTTTCTACACTCACCCATGGTAAACTGCACATTCTATGATTCAGCCGGGCCTGGGCATTAATGGTTTGACGGCATTCGCCGCAATTGCGCAAGTTTCTGGGTTTAATGCTATGATTGCAGCAGCCGTTCTGGCCATGCCTATGTGTTATCATTTGGGCCAGATCCATCGCAAATGTGCCGTTCCACAGCGTATGCATCAGAGGACGGCTTGGGGTCATAGCACCATATCAGTTTCTACACTCGCCTATGACGAACTGCACCCTCTGCAATCCTGAGCCATCCATCGGCGCATATGCTGCAGAACGGATGCTGCTGTCATAGTGTTAAGCCCAAAAGCCAGCACATTTGTGATGGATCCTGTCCAAACGATAATGCATGACCAGAACTGTTGCTGCCATCATAGCATTAAACCTGGAAATCTGCGCATTTGCGGCGGATCCCATCAAGCCATTAATCCTCAGGTCCGGCTGGATCGTAGAATATGGCTGCTGACATCATAGCATTAAGCCCAGACCCCGGCGCATTTGAGATGGATCCCATCCAAACGATAACTCATAGGCACAACCAGAACAGCTGCTGCCATCATAGCATTAAAACCGGAAACCTGTGTATTTCCGGCGGATCCCATCAAACTATTAATGCTCAGGTCCGGTTGGTCTGGCCAGCATAGAATGGCTGCTGCATTAGCTAATACAAAAGATCTGAAAGTCAAAAACTTTCAAATGCACATATCTCATTCCATATGGTTCACTCCTTTTTAGATTCAATAACAACAAAAAAATTTTCCTTTTATATATGGTGTAACTGACAAATTTCAAACGGCTGCACGCAAAACACATGCTTGCGCATCCTCACATACATTTAGAACGCCAAGGATATACATACTGCTCACATATGGTATGCGTAGACGCTATGTATGTGGCACAAATTAGAACTATTCCCAGTTTGTTTATTTTCCTGGACAGGTATACTGATTCCCGTTAACATTTCGCATTGCTATCTAATGAATTTGCATTTCTCATTTACATATTATTGCTCCGTTATTATTTAATGTTATGTCATTCATATGTCCCATCCTCCCTCATACCATACATAGTCCCGATGGCAGATACAATTTTAATTGACAAATGTAAAATTTCAAAATTTAAATTATTCAAATTGATTAATTATATTTATAGAATTGACCAAACAGCATTGAATATCCAACATGGAGGGGAGGGGCAACATGCACCTCATTTCCTCTTCCCCTCTAGGTATGGCCCTGCACAGTAGGCCTTCTTGGTCGGGGGAGGCTAATGAGGTCAGGAGATTGGCCTAATTGGTTAATGGCCTCCCTGCATGATGGGTGTTTCAAAGTGAGTGTCCAAAGGGGTGAGGTTATAACTTTACGGGTTATTCTGTATATGCTGTCCCAAATCATTAGCTAATACACCAGTATCTAACTTGGATATATAGGATCAAATGTAAGTAGTTGTTTTAAAAATTTATATTTCATCGGATCATGCAACTTTAAAGGTCATGGTGTATCAGGAAAAGATATGAGACATAAATCATCTACAGGAACATATGTAAAATGCCATTACAGGCATAATTCAAAACCAGACACAGATAATTCTTTTTGGGCTAATAAATTTATTACTCAGGCATAATAAATTTTCACAGCAGCCTTGTTTCCTACACCTTTGTGAACATATTTGCAGTAGCTATTCCCAATAGTACAATTGGGCTATTTAGCTATTATTACTCTAACTTCATCAGGCAGTACAACCTGTGTCTTTATCATTTTTACTAATGGTCATTACTTATATGCAGGTCAGCTATTATGTCATTTTACTATTACATTATTTCATTACTTATGTGCAGGTCATATCTATGATTTTACTATCATATGATATATGATGATATATGATACATATCTGAAGATACTGTATAGTTTCACTTGAAGCAACTTTTACAGAAGACATGAGGCAGCAGCTCGGGCAGATCACGGTCACACGTTCAGCTCACATCTGGCACACTCACACACATTCGCACAATCATTTCATCCAGCACTTTCATATCAGGGAAATAGGAGCCATAATCTCTCAGCCAAATTGGGACACGAGAGATAATGGTTCCTCCCTAGAAAACATTTTTATTAACATAATTGAACACGCTGTTAGATTTCCATCTACCGACTGTTTTTATGGACTCTAATGGCATGCCCACCCTTGCGTATTCTTGAGCTCCCCCGCGCCGTAGACTATGGCAAGTCACTAACGGCCACCAAGGGAGTCCACATGCTTTCAGTGCCGTTTGCATGCACTTGTTAAACACTGTAGCTGTCAGCGGATGGCCATTGTTCAACATGAACGCTGGGGCGCCCTCATGCGTCGCTTTCAGCCTGCTGTATTCGTTCCACGCGTATACCGGGCAGAATGCGTGTGTCGACCCTGCCGGTATATCGATGCTGTACGCGTCCTCAGGCTTGTGCGTGGTCTTTGTGGTTCTGATCGTGATCGTCAGATGGGTGCGGTGTGCCTTGATGTCCCTACCGAGCAGCATGTGACCGTCACCTCCCAGCATCTCGGAATAAAACAAATTAGACTGTCTTAGCAAACACAGGTACCCTATTAGTAAAGCAACAATTAACACCAAACCATCATCTCCAATCTTTCTGAATTTCAAAATCATCATTTTAATGTGTCTGATTCTTAGGGGAAACGCCCTCTTTACAGTATTGGTCTTTAACTTATATATGCCAGTTTTAATGATTGATAGTGCATAGCAGTCAAATGCCTCAGTATTACCTTTAAACAGTCTTACCCATGATCTGGCCCCACTCAAGTAGTTTCTTACAGCACCTTCAGTATTTAGTTTATCATTTAGATGTAAAGTATATAACATTACCGTCTTCATTTTGGGGTTTTTGGGGTTATCTCTGATCTTTTTGCAAAACCCTAGATACTCCCCGAATTGTACCCTCTTATTATGCCAGGTCCCAGCCGATAGTCCCGCCGAAAAATACACACTTAGTCGACCCACTAGTGCGCACCTATCCTCTGCAAGGTGATAAAGGCAACAAAAATAATTATCAACTGGCAGAGACCTATAAGGTTAAATCTAGAACACCGCCATCATGAAAGACATTAATTTTGGACAGCAATTTTTTCTGACACAATTGGTCAGCGATGCGCTTACTCTTATTATCAAAAAACAACCTACTTAGAGCATCTGCTAGCACCAGATCCTTTCCCGGCTTGTGAATCACCTGTACCGTGCAGGTGTGTGTGGCGGCGAACCTCCAAATTTCCCGGGCACAGGCGCACAAGACAGGATCTTTTCCGGCACCAGAAGATAACACCTGTTGGGATGCAGCATTATCTGTGTTAATGATAATTTGATACAAATGAGGGTTAGGAGGTGACAAATTTTTTAAGGCGACAACCAAATTTATCGCTTCTAGCTGAGCAATATGATAGCCCTGTTCCAGAAATAAGGGGGTGTAAGAATTAGAATAAAAATGTGTTGGACTGAATGCGCCACCACCATACAAAGATGAATCGCATTCGATTACCCACTTGTTGTTAGGAAGATGCTGCAACAAGACAAGTTTATTATGACCTTCTGCAAAACGTAGGAACCAAGATATATCCCTAACCAAAGTTTGTGTGACTAAAACTTTTCCCCAAAAAGGGGTATCCCGAAGAAAGTCCAAAATTCTATTCATAAAAATCCGAGCAGGTGTCACACATTTAGAAATAAATTGTAATCGCCCTACTAATCGTTGAACATTTTTTCTAGTAACCAAACGACCGATAACCCATTTATGGCATTCCAATAAGATATCTAATAATTTTTCATCAGGGATACGGATAAGCATACTGTCTGAATTTATTTCATAACCCAGCCAAACTAATTTTTGCGTAGGAGGGACACACTTTTTAACAGACAGTTTCAAACCTAGCACTTTAGTTAATTGTAAAATAAAAGCATATGCTTCCTGTGCCTTTTCCAATGACTCCTCTACCCCAATGAAATCATCCAAAAAACAAAGTGCAAAGAAACCCATTTTTTTCATTAAGTGCACCACTGCTGCTGTAGTCCGTGCACAGGCCATGCTGGACGTCCTGCAGCCAAACGGCGGGGCAATGTCAAAATACAACTTACTATTAACCTTAATACCGAATAAAGGCACACTTAAGGGGCAGGTTCTTAATTGCCTGTACGCCCTAGCAAGGTCAATTGACCACATGTAACAGCCACTCCCTAATTTAGTCACTTGCTTAGCTAACGACATGATAGTCGGCAAATTATATTTGTACGGTTCCCCTTGATAAAACCCTCTGTTAATACCCGAGTTAACACCACGCCCCTTTGGAAAGCTAAGATCGACTATAATCCTACGTTCGTCAGTGTTTTTCTTGGGGCGGGTCATAATAGGACTGACTTGCGCCCATGGACAAAAAGGTGGGTCATCGAATGGACCCAGTAGTGCATTATGTGACAGTTCAGTTTGGACATACTTGTTAATCCAAAAAAGGTCTTCCTTAGAGTTGGCATGATTAACCTTAGATGGAGTCGGGATAGACTTGCCAGTAAAGTTAGCTGGCCAACCAAACTCTAAAAATGGTATAATATCAATGTCACTATATCCAGCTAGTAATGCTTTCCAGTTGCCAATTAACAGTCCGGAAGGAACAGGAATCCTTGCCGACATATAATTGGGAAGACCAGATGCCCTTACATTCCTATAAATATCGGCATATGCCCGAAAAATATTATCATTTACAACATCCCCGCCAACAGGAACAGTGTTATTTAACGTAGGCCAATGTTGCAATACATATACTTTATATTGCAACGGCGATGTATCCCTGAATACTTTCACATCATCACAGTATGGACTATCAACTTCTAAGTTATCTATCGGATCAATGTCACACAGATCCACAGACAAGTTATCATCTCCCAACTCCAACGGACAATTAACTTTAACATTAACTTCAACTGGTGGCATATTACAAACTGAACGAAACAACGGCTTATCCGGGCAGACCATACCAAATTGTCCACCCGTATTAGTATCTATAAAGTGTTCAGGAACCATCATGGACTCCGAAGCAATCTCAGAATTGCCAATATCAAGGTTACGGTCATTACAGCGTGGATGTGTACAATCCGAAGACATAATAGATTTACAACCCTTCTCAGGATCTATAACCAGTGAACAAAAATCAGCAGCCTGAACATGAACATTAGGGGCAAGCTGCCTACCAATAGAAAGCTGACAAGGGTTGCAAGGGGAAAAACTAAGTATATCAGCGGCTGGGCTAACATTAGAAGAAGACGGGAGGCAACTGCCATGCGAGATGTCATTCGCGTCACAATAGGTATCAGAACCTAAATTGTGAGCTGCATGTAAACTGTCAGTAGGCAACAGCCTATGAATCAATGTATCAGACACTGAAGCGGGGTCACCCGAACAGCGGGAAAGGCAGTTTGATGTTTGCGTGTTGTCACGACAACGGCGTGGTTCGAACCCGGCCGGGGGCAAATCCAACGTCGGGGGTGTCCGTTGTGTCACCGTACCTACTGTCACTGAGCCATGCACCCTGCTTTTAACAACCACCCTATGATTTTTAATTAACGACCTCTTCGACTTATTAAACCATTTAAAACAATTATCATGCGAGGAAGTATTAAAAAAGCGATTCCGGACAGAATTACGATCACAAGTACAGTTAAATATGTCCGAGGCATCTCGCCTCGACCTTTTTATGCACTGAAAGTATGTACCAGAAATGACAGACGGCGTATGACGCCCTTTTACCAATTTGGAAGAAACATTGCCAAGAACTTTTGACAGGGTGGATGAGTGGGCCTCCAATTCATTATTATCTTTTACAACTACTGAGGGACGACATATAGGATCAGGGAGGGCCTTAGACTGAGAAGTGGAACACAGCTGGGGTGGCGACAACAGCAACACAGAAGGCCGACATGACACCGACGAAACAACCGCACCGACCTGATTTCGACAATGGCCGACCGGGTGACTTGAAGACGACTGTACGGTGGCGCCATCTGTAGACTTGTGGTGTAACTTGTCATCGTCGACATCCGTTATACGCATTCCTCCCCCGGTATGCGCAGCGCCAAGCCCACTGCGGATTAAAAACTTGCTGCACGATTAGAAGAGTTGTCAAGCAACACGTCAGATGCACGACTTTTTGAACGACACTCAGTCTCCCTATGTGCATGTTTCCTCCGGAGTTTGTACGCACAGTATGCACAAATGTGAATAAAACGCCCTGATCCTTCCCCATGATCCCCGTCGAATCCGCAAGTTCCTCCCTTATTCCAGATCACGCAGGGGCGCGCATCCACCCCTTTTTTAAAGTCTGAGAACGATGAACCCGATATTTGTCTAGTCGATTGATCAAGACGTTTTCCTAAACCACACACATCCCGCCGAACCTCAATAATTTTGCCTTCATCATCCCAACCATTAGGAAGCCGTTTGTCCGCTATCATATTGAATACCTTCTCACTATACGTCAAACAAGTGTTCCATGAATAGTTCTGGGCCATATCCAGAAGTGAGTCTATGTGATCTTCAATAGGGGCAACCCAATCATCCGGAACATCACCACGTCGCACCATGCGACGAATAGCAGAAATATATTCAAACCAGGTAGATTCTCCCTGTCCAACTTTCCCCTTTTTCTCGTTCCTTATCACATACTTATGCGGCAGCAATTTAAATTTTTTGGAATGTTTTGCCCGTTTCCTTGTCAACCTGATCAATTCATGCATCATTGAATCGTCACTACTGACATCACTATCATTAAATTGTTCATCATCAGCTGTACGTTTTTTATTTACATTATTAGAAGCAACATGTACACTACCTTTTGACGTGTGCAGAACGTTCTTGGGTTTGCACGATCGACTCGTGCGAATCGGCGAATTTCTTGTAGTGCCGATAACGGCTATATCAACTGCTGCTCCGACGTCACTATCATTCACTTCCGGCATGCTCGTCAACCTATCAACAAAAACCTCACTGCCATCTTGCGTACACTCAAGCGCCTGCAGACGGGCCAATACAGGTGCCTGGGACTCTGTCAATTTGGTATCCAACAATAGTGCAATATCCTCCAGTGTAACACTCTTGCGCTTTGACGTCGATGGCACTGGCGAAGATGACTCCATATCGGCCATGTCGAGCCGAGATGAAGATACCGTACGACCAACTATTCTACATCCTCTGCTCGTCCCACTCGACTCTCCTGAACGGTTCATTGCATCAAGCAAAGCCTGTGAATAACGTCCTACTACACTCTTCACCTTACCGTGTTTAGGCATGACTGTGAACAACAATTTCGTTTCTTGCTCAATTGATCCGTCGACGACGGTGGCCAGGTAAGGACTGGACAAGCCTTTGAATCTACTACCGGAAGTTAACTTTGTACATAGCGACGCGCGCTACGAACGGTATCTATGGTGCTACTCATATCAAGCCCGTAGTCAGGGTTTGTGAATTATGCATGTTTCCGGCAACATGGACAACACTAGATGGGAACCGGGGTAGAATAGTTCCCTTGCACCCCCTTGCAGATCGTAAAAGGCGACAAATGGGGGCGACTCGTTTGCCGTGAGTCGCAGCTTGTGTCGGTGGAGGAAGGGATCCTGGTGCATGAGGTCTTCAGGGAGCTGCGGCTTCCTGTCGACCAATACTGCACTTTGGCCCCGACTTCACCTAGACGAGGGGTTGGACTGGCCCAGTCCAATCAATCGGCTGGTCACGCCAAGCCCTAGGAGTAGTACTATGAAAAATGTAATTATCTACAAAATCATATTTATACATATATATATATATATAAATAAATCCAATTTATTTTCATTTTTCACTACTCCTAGAAGGCGGTGGCTAGGGTCAATCCGGTAATGATCTTCCATTTTGGTAGATCACTGCTTGAGTATATCACCCTTGTATCCTTGGTGTGTAACTGCCGGGTATCCGCAGCTCTGCATGTGGTGGGTGAGGAGCAAGGGTGACGAATCACAAAAAAACTAAATATGGATACTAAAACCCCCCCCCTCAAACTGGAAAGAAAAGAAGAACGGACTCGGATTCCGATTCAGAAATCCAAACTCAATGGCCAAGATTCATAATGATTGAATCTAGTGTACCCGACCAACCCATTACGAAGCTATCCCCTTTTGCCATACAAAAAGGCATCATGGGGATTGCTGGCACGTCAAGGATGTTAAAAAACTGAGGTCTGGCCATATTCGTATGGAATGTGTGAGGAAGGCTCATGCCGACAATCTGCTATGTGCAAGCACGCTAGCAGGCGTCGCCATCAAAGCCTCTCCTCATCGCACGCTCAACTCTAGTAAGGGAGTGATCCGTACTAGAGATCTGGATGATTGTGATGAGGATGAAATCGCACAGGAACTCAAAACCCAAGGTGTATTAAACGCTCGACGGATAGTGATTAAGAAGGATAACAAGTCCATAAAAACAGGGATGTACATCCTCACGTTTGATACACCGTTTCCGCCCAAGAATTTGAAAGTCGGATACCTCAGCGTTGCAGTGGATTTGTTCATACCAAATCTGCTCCGCTGTTTCCGATGCCAGAAATTCGGTCATGGTAAGGATTCATGTCGTAACGAAACGACATGTTTCCGGTGCGGTCAGAAGGGTCACGATGGCACTGAGTGCCATGACCAGGCAAAATGTGTCAATTGCCTGGGTGACCATATGGCCGCATCCAAAGACTGTCCTGTTTGGATCAAAGAAAAACAATTCAACGTGTAAAAACAGAGAATGGGCTGAGCTATCCGGCAGCTCGGAGGATGGTTGAAGGTAATACACCTTCACCAACCACCAGGAGCTATGCCGCGATAGTGAAGCCTTCAAACAGGTCAGTCGACTGCCAGACCGAGTTAAGATGTTGACTGGGGAGAAGCCCAAGGCTGTACCCCCAGTCCATCACTTGACCGAGCCGACAAAGAAAACAACGTCGGTGCAAACGCCAGGGATTCCGAGTCGGAGTCCGAGTCCGTGTAAGGAAACTATTCCAATTAAAAAGGCTACGGTTTTAAAACGTAAACCAAAAGTTGTTTCGGACAGAGTCCCGAAAGGGTATCTGTCCCTAACAAAAAACAGATACGAGGCGCTGGAAGAAGTATAGATGGCTGAGGCCTCGACTAGTCGAGATCGCAGTCTCTCCCCCAAACCTAAGGGGAGGGGGAGAACACCTGTCACTGCCCCAAAATGACAGTGACAGGTGGTTCTCTAATTCAGTGGAATTGTAGAGGTTTCAAGGGCAGCATTGAAGAGTTATCTCTTCTGTGCTGCAACCTCAACCCTCTTGCCATTTGCTTACAAGAAACTCACTTGAGAGCTTCTGAGAGTTGTAGTCTTAAAGGCTACATCAATTTTGACAAATCCGCACCGGATGGAGACCGAGCCACTGGCAGCTCCTCCATCCTGGTTCAATGTGATATTGTATGTACACCAGTGGCGTTAGACACAACACTACAGGCTGTAGCTGTTCGTCTGACGCTACATAAGACTATAACTCTCTGTTCCATCTATGTTCCTCCGAGCTCCATTCTCACCTTACAAGAATTGGATGCTCTTGTGAGCCAGTTACCGTCCCCATATTTACTTATGGGGGACATTAACGGCCACAACCCACTGTGGGGAGGGACCACTAGGAACCCAAAGGGCAAGAGGATTGAGGACCTTGTGGATGGTCATGCACTGTGTGTATTGAACGATGGTTCATGCACATATCTGCATCCCGCCTACGGAACATACTCTGCCATCGACCTCAGCATTGTTGAACTAGAGCTGGCGCTGGACTTTTCGTGGAGGGTCTGGAACGACCTCTGCGGGAACCACCACTTCCCAATTATTCTTAATTGTGAGGGGGCATCTCCCGTAGAGCGAGAGAGGAACTGGTGGCTGCGTCAAGCCGACTGGCCCTCCTTCCGGACCCTATGCCACGAGGAGTTCACTCCAGACATCAGTGACATTGATTGCTTCACTGAAATGCTGAGGTGGATCGCAGAGAAAACTGTTCCGAAGACTTCTGCAACTCCCAAGCGTCTGACGCTTCCATGGTTGGATGACAGCTGTAGGGGGGCTATTAAGGAACGAAAGAAAGCTCAGCGTAGATTCCACAGGAGACCGACTGCTGGAAATCTGGCGCTCTTTAGAATTCTGTGCGCTCGTGCTCGCAGAACAATCAAAGAAGCGCAGAGGCAGTGCTGGAGACGATTCATTTCTGGCATTACCATGGGCACGCCATTGGGCAAAGTCAGGACGATGATCAGAAGAATCAAGGGAAGGGGAGATGATTCTTCTGTAGTCCAGCACTTGAAGCACAATGGCACCATTCTCACATCACTCAATGAAATAAGTGAAGAATTGGCTCGCGCCTTTGCCGGAAATTCGTCTTTGGCAAGCTGCCTCCCAGGCTTTCTGGCTGTCAAGGAACGCCAAGAGCATAAGCTCTTGGACTTTTCCTCTGACGGCAGGGAGCACTACAACTCCCTGTTCAGTATGGGTGAGTTGAGGTGTTCTCTAGAAAGCTCGCATGATACAGCAGTTGGACCTGATGGAATCCATTATCAATTCCTTAAGCATCTCCCCAAATCTGCGCTGAGACTGTTGCTTCAACACTTTAACAACATCTGGGAGTCGGGTGTCATCCCCGCCTCTTGGCGGGAGGCGACAGTAATACCGATTCCCAAACCTGGTAAAGACAAGAGTGAAGCTAACAACTATCATCCTATAGCCCTTACAAGCTGCATCTGTAAAACCATGGAGCGTATGGTAAACAAACGCCTCGTCTGGCTACTGGAGTCAGGACACCACTTGTCCGACCTCCAATCTGGCTTCAGATGAGGCCGCAGCACCCTCGACCATTTGGTTCACATGGAGACCTTCATAAGAGATGCCTTCCTTAAGAAGCAGCACGTTGTGGCTGTCTTTTTCGATCTCTAAAAAGCCTATGACACAACATGGCAGCATGGCATTATGGAGGATCTCCATGCGATCGGCCTTCGTGGTCACCTGCCAAATTTTATCAAGAATTTTCTGGCCCTCAGGCATTTTCGCGTCCGCGTCAAGACTACATATTCTAGTCTGCACTCGCAGGAATTGGGAGTACCCCAAGGCAGCCTACTGGCAGTGACTCTTTTTGGAGTCAAGGTCAACGGTATTGCTGCCGCTGTTAAAAGGAGGGTCTCCTGTAGTCTTTTCGTGGACGATTTTGTTTTGTACTATAGAGGTACTGGTATGAATGTCATTGAGAGACAGCTTCAATTGTGTATAGATGGGATTCACCGATGGTCAGTTCTGAATGGATTCAGATTTTCCAAGGCCAAGATAGTCTGCATGCACTTCTGCCAGTTGGGCAGAGTGGATGCAGAGCCAGAGCTGCCCCTCAATGGGGATCCCATAAAAGTCGTCAAAGGAACCAAATTTTTGGGTCTCACTTTTGACATGAGGCGGTCTTTCGTGCCTCATATCAAGTACCTCAAAACGCAATGCCTGAAAGCGCTAGATGTTCTGAGGGTGTTGTCCAGTTCAGAGTGGGGAGCGGACAGAGATGTTCTGCTCGCCGTGTACCGAACCCTAGTTCGGTCACGGCTAGATTACGGCAGCATAGTATACGGCACTGCAAGGAAGTCATATATTGGGCTGCTGGACACGGTGCATCACCAGGGGCTGCGTCTGGCCATTGGCGCCTTTCGCACCTCTCCAGTTCAGAGCCTATACGTCGAAGTCAACGAACCATCACTTGACACTAGGAGAACCAAAGTGGCCATGCAATATGTTGTCAAATTAAAAACAAATGCATTAAATCCTGCGTACAGTTGTGTTTTTGAGACACACAATGACTCCAAGTATGAAGCCAAGCCAAATTTCATTTGGCCCCTGGGGCTCCGGATGAAACCTCATTTGGAGGCTTTGTACTTGGATCTGGATGTATTATAAGATACCCAGGTCCCAGAACATTCCCCGTGGTCGTTGAGGAAGCCATCGGTCATCCTCCGACTCACGGAACTGAGGAAGTCTGGGACACATCCACTTGAGTATCAACGACTGTACGCAGAGATTCAAGGCCAGTTTGAAGACCACTTCTCCATGTATACCGATGGTTCCAAAGACCTAAGCCGGGCAGCTGCTGAGGGAGTTTGCCAGGGCAAGAAATTTGGCGTTTGCATGCCCGATCAGAGCTAGATTTTTACGGCGGAAGCCCAAGCATTCCTTCTCGCGTTGGAAGTCATTGAACTATCCAACTACACTAAATATGTAATATACAGCGATTCATTTTCCTGCCTTCAATCTGTTGCTGGGCTAAAAATGGACCACCCTTTCATGGCAAAGGTTATTTACAAAATGAACCAGCTAGCAACAGATGGATATGACATCCACTTGTGTTGGGTGCCTGGCCATGCCGGCATCCAGGGAAACGAACGAGCTGATCGGGCTGCGAAGGAGGCTCTGAACTATGATGTTTAGCCATGTCTGATACCCCACTCTGTTCTGAAACCACTAATAGCCACCCACATCAAATCCAAATGGCAACATGAGTGGGATGAAAACATTAATGAACTTAAAGAAATTGAACCATCTGTGGGAAAACCACCACATTCTCATGTGGGGGGTCGGTGGGACCAAGTGGCCCTTAGCCGCTGCCGTACTGGCCACTCGTGGCTAACACATGTTTTCCTGCTCAAGGGGGACCCTCCCCCTGAATGTCTTGGATGTCAGTCCCCACTGACAGTCAAGCACATTTGACTAAACTGTGTTGATTTTATCGCACTGCGCCAACAATTTTACACTGCAAACAGCATGCATGACCTTTTTACCAAAGTTAAACAAGAAGACATTGTAGGTTTTTTGAGGGCAGCTGGTCTGTACCACCTCATATAGTTCATTAAAACAATTTGATTAATTAATTCTTTCATCTATTTTATTTAATTATATGATTTACCTTTTAAAAATTCATAAGTGTCTATTGACACATAATTGATTGTATGCTTTTACATTATATGTAAAGGCGATGGTTGAATAAAAACAAACAATTCTTGCCGTGAATATGGCCTATGCTGCCGACACGGCGTAAAGAAACCACCAATCAATCAAACTAGATGTGTTAAAGCGTCTTCTTCAAAAGTGGTGGAGGCGTATTTAAATCAGTTTTGAAAATAATGGCAATCATGTGCAACAAACAAACGACAACTAGATAATAAACACAATTTGGCTTATAAAGTCTTTTAACTCTTTGAGGGAGTACTTTATTTGATTAAGCAGGGCAATTTTCAATGGCGGACAATTTAGTTTTTTGGGGTTTTTGTTGTTGTAAATATAGTTTATTCATTGAATAAAGTCTTTTGTCAGCGCCGTGGCACTGGTCTTCCAGCCATGTGACAATACAGTTATATATGTATATGTAGTCTGATATTGTCATCAGCAGCTAGCTCAAGTCAGCTGAAATAACAATATTAATCATTCCAAGACTTACATATGGTATATTTTGACAATTCACATACAAAATAGTAGTTATATGTTGTATACAAACATGTGGTCTTCCTCATTCCAGTGTTCCTTGTCCTATTCTAGTAATGCCGAACGCCAAGCCAGGTCGCGACAAGTATCAATTTGTTAATCAGGACTTGAAGGTGGAAACCATGTAACACTACTTGTTATGTTTTTATTTTTATGTAATGCATCTGCACTGGTCGCTAGTGCGAGTATTCCTTTTTCTCATGCTGTCATTTGCCCTATCCGGTTGCTGCTGTTCAGTTGCAGTGCACTTGGTGCGAAGAGGATATAGGTGTGGAAGGAGGATAGTAAGCAGTTGCGATGTTTGCCACTGTATTGTCGCCTCATACTGAACCAAGGCCTGTAAAGTGGAAAGCAGTTGGTAATTTGCATATATATATATATATAAACTTTTCGCAGCAAAGTGATCCATACAGCGAATGAACATAAGTACCAAGAACTGCCAGTGGCGGTGCCACCATATGCCAGCAGGCCGCAGTTAATCGATATTTGTCCGTTATTGGATGTTACCAATATTATACGGTGACAATCATAATAATAATAACCTCATACCGATGATGTATACCCTTATATTTATATACTAGCTATATATATATATATATCGAATGGGATTCAGAATAAATTAAAGGTTATTCAGATTAATAAGTATATATCCACAGTATGTATAATATGCATAGCATATATTGTATGTATAATATAATATTTATAATTATATAATATATATAATATGGATATTATGTATAGTATATATTATATATAATATATAATATGCATATTATGTATAGTATATAATATATATAATAAATATGATATATATGATATATAATATGTGATATATATAATAGTAATATATATAATATATATGTATATATACCTATATTTTGCATGTATAAGGAAATAAAGAGAAATGTATTTAAATACAGCATTTTAATAATAACATAGCTTATTACAGTAAAACTTCTCGAAATCGACCGACCTTGGTGGTAGATGGTTTAAGGAGTTAGGAATATGGTTAAAATGGTATTGTTGGGACCCAGATGAAGCGATCGATATAGGGGAGTGGTCGATATGTGGAGGTGGTCGGTTAGAGAGGTTTTACTCTATTACAATGATGTACTTCGATTCAGTTTTCTTCATTTATGTTGTATAATTAAGCAGCAGTACAAAAAGGTAACATTATTTATTTTAATACATTTGACCAACTATTGGGGCCTCACTGTAAGATCTACACAGAGGAATAAGGACACAGGGATGCCACGATGAACATTGGGCTTATTTAGGTCACGGTCCTCGTTCTAGTAGTAATATTAAAGCTCCACAGTGCGGTCAAATCATTTACATTTTCGAAACCAAAACCTGTTTTTGTTTGTTATTGGTTTTTTTCTCAAAATTGTTATTCCTGCTGAATACGTTTTGTTTTTACATAATATTAAATTAACTTAGTGTTCCTTCTATGTAGCTGTTTGTTTGTTCCTGTTTTACGTCCGAGCAACATCTAAGGTTACTATCAGGAGCCATCATTCTAAAGCGCTAATTTTGTTGAGGCTAAACACTGTCACGTGACTTGCAGTTCCAGAAAGGTCCATGCAAAACAGAGAAGGCAGATGTCATTTTGTTAGGAAATCAATATTTTAATTGAATTGATCAATTTGTGGTGTTCTCTGTGGCAGAGTGGTTAGAGTGTCAGACTTTTTTCTAGGTCGGACACCTAATCTGAAGGTTGGTGGTTCAATTCCCCAAGACCCCCCCCCCCCCACCTCTGACAATTGGGATTTCCACCGATGTGTATAACTTACACTGTCATCAAAGGCTGGTTGCTCTCATACCATGTCTATGTGGTGTGGGAGGTTAAAAATCCCTTGGGTAAGTAAAAGTGTAGGCTCGGGCTTTCTATCAACAAACTGTCTAATGGTGAAAACAAGTCTATTCAGACTTATCCATGATGGGCAGTATAAATCTTCAAGATTTTCATTATTTTCAAATTTTTTTAACTAGTAAATTCTGTCAAATATACTGGATCTGTTTGTCATTTAACAAAATAAGATCTCCAGTATATCTGTAATGCCTGACTGCTCCTGCGATTGTCTATATTGTTCATACCATCTCATCATCTCATCCCCATCCTGATATGACCTTAGACATTAAACTCCCACAACCAACCATCATCTCATCCATAAATAGTTCATATGCACCATAATTTCTAAGGCCGGAAGACATGTGCCTCTGTGCTGGGAGACCAGACGGGATGGCTGAATGAGTTAGAGTGTCCGTCTCCCGTGCTGGGGTCGTGGGTTCGAACCCCGGTCGAGTCAAACCAATGACTTAAAAATTGATACCTGTTACTTCCTAGCCAGGTGCTCGGCATTATTAGGACAGGGCAAGGACTGGTGTGCTCAATGTCAGGATAATGTGACTGAGTGGGATACCAGGTCATGGTGCCGGTGGCCTGGTTTCCCAGTGGGACAGCACTATAAAGTCACCATGAGTGCGCACTGTCACAAGTCGGTACCCGTCCTGATATGACCTAAGATGTTGCTAGGATGTAAAACAACAACAAACAAACAAACATTGGTGCTTGGGGGGAAATAGTATTCAACTGGAATATATCAAAAATTTAAAAATTAAATGTTAACGAAAAAGACCTTACCTCAGTAGCCGTAGCCGTAGCCGTAGTCGTCATGGCCGTGATCGCCAAAGCGGCTGTGGCCGCCGTGCTTCTTGCCGTAGCCGTAGCCGTAGTAGTAGTAAGGGTAGTAGTGCTCGCCGTAGTTGCCGCCGTTCTGGGGCATAGCTTGTACGACGACCGCCGCGCTCATAGCGGCGAGCAGCAGAATTACGAAAACAAAGCGGGACGCCATGGTAACCGAAGTCTTCGTTGGGCTGGTTCTTTTGTCAGGTGAGCAGGTGTGAATGTTGGGCCCACTGGATGAAACTTGAGTTACTGAATAGGATGGGTTCCAGTGCTTTATATAGAGGCGATACCACACATCGACCGCGCCCCACCACCCACCCCCCACCCTCACCGCCCACCGTCAACCCGAGTTGTGGGTAGTGATGGGGGTTGGGGAGGCGGGGAGGGACAATACCACCTCCATTCAAACCAGTGTGCGCATGTATTATAACTTATTATAATTAGGGCTAAACCGGGAACTCATGGGTTATAGATATGTAACCGGTAAAGGCTCTAAAATGAGGTACGCATGTTGGTAGTGGTAGTGGTAGCCGGAGTAGGTGTGGTAGTGGCAGTAGTGGTATTAGTAGTAGTAGTGGCAGTAGTAGTAGTAGTGGCAGTAGTGGTAATAGTGGCAGTAGTGGTACTAGTAATAGTAGTGGTAATAGTGGTAGCAGTGGTAGTCAGTTGGTTGGTTGTTGGAGTTTTACGTCCTGGCAATGTCAAAGGTCATATCAGGACGGGTACCGACATGTGACAGTGCGCACTCACGGCGACTTTATAGTGCTGCCCCACCAGGAAATCAGATCGCCAACACCATGACCCGATATCCCACTCGGCGACATTATCCTGACACTGAGCTAAAAGGTTGTAGTGGTAGTAGTAGTAATAGTAGAAGTAGTACCAGTAGGAGCAGTAGGCCATAGTAGCAGTATAAACAATATTAGCAGTAACAGTAGCAGTCGTAGCAATAGTAGCAGTAACAGCAATAGTACTAGTAGTAGTAGTAGCAGTAGTAGTACTAGTAGTAGTAATAGCATAAGTAGCAATAGTAATAAAAGTAGTAGTATTCAGCATGGCATAAAATCACAATCATCACTATGCATTCACGCCATCAAGTATTCACTCACGCACTCACTAATTCGTGCACTAACTCACTCATACATTCACGCACTCATACAATCATGCACTCACTCATACTCATAGTCATACAGTCACGCATTCATGCACTCATATATAGTGATATAGTGATTGGTAGACAGGAAGTGTGAACACTTATTTGTCTCTCATTTTTGCTTGAGTGCAAGTAATTAGCAACACAAGGAATAAATTAGTAGCATGTGGTGAATAAGTGGTCAAATTTCCCTGTATCATCAGCCCATGCTTTTTCTAATCGGTTCTTGAATGAATTTATTGAGCCGGCATCTATAACATTTTGTGGGAAACTATTCCATATATTTATGATCCTGTTTGAGAAACTGTGTTGCCTTAATTTTGAAACGGCTCTGGGTTTTACTAGTTTGAGAGTATGGCCCCGGCTGCCTTCTCTTTTATTCAGGGTGAAAAATTGGTTCATATCTATTTTATCAAAACCTTTCATAATTTTAAATACTTCAATTATGTCACTTCTTTTCCTTCTGTAGGAAAGGGTAGGAAGTTTCAATTTCCTGAGCCTTTGTTCATAGGGTAAGTCCTTTATAACTGCAACTAGTTTCGTTGCACGTCTCTGAACCTTTTCGATCTCCAGAATATCTTTCCGAAAAATTGGGCTCCAAATTTTTGTGGACAGTATTCCAAAATTGGCCTAACAAGAGACCTAATTGGCCTAACATATACTCATACCCACTCACGCATTCGCCCATGCACTCAATAACTCATTATTCAGTCACGCACTGATGCACCCACTAATGAAATCGTTACCTCGTGAACTTACTCACGTACTCATGCATTCACTCATGCACTTACTCCATCCCATACTCATGCATTCACACATGCAATCACTAACCATGCACACACTCACTGATACATTCCCTCATGCACTCACTAACTTATGCACTCACTCACAAATTCACTCACACATTCACACGTGCACTCACCAACGATGCATCCACTCACGCACTCACTGACACATACACTTACTAACTTATGCACTCACTCACTCACACTTTCACACATGTACTCACCAATCATGCACCCACTCACTCATGCATTCACCCATGCACTCACTAACTTATGCACTCACTCACACACCCATGGATTCTGTTATTATTTGGAATGTTTTATGCTATTGTAGTGGTCTGCACTGACCTCTCAGGCAAGTAACCACATAGACAGGTAGGCGTGGGGAGTGTATTGATATCAGGGAGCCTAGGTGGTGTAATGGTTAGCACACTGGCCCGGAATGCAAAGAGATGTGGGTTCGAGTCCCGCTCTAGGCGCAGTATTTCCCATTTTCATCACCCCCACGACACTGGTTGCCGTGATCAGGATCCTGTACAAGCTTTGCGCTGTATGATTGTTGAACCTACCCTGTGTATGTACGTGTTAGTGCATTGCCTGTATGTATGTAATTGTAAGCATTACAAGACTTACAATTCCAGGGGGACGAGTGTAGTGGTCTGCACTGACCTCTCAGGCAAGTAACCACATAGACAGGTAGGCGTGGGGAGTGTATTGATATCAGGGAGCCTAGGTGGTGTAATGGTTAGCACACTGGCCCGGAATGCAAAGAGATGTGGGTTCGAGTCCCGCTCTAGGCGCAGTATTGCCCATTTTCATCACCCCCACGACACTATTATTTGGAATGTTTTCACTTTTGTTTTCCACGTGATAAGTGTTGTACACAGTTTCTGAGAACAACCTATCATACCAAATAGTCCTCTGTAGGAGCAAGCTTTAACTAAATTAAAGTATGCGTGGAGTACAGCTTTTAACCTTGTGTATTATTGGTATGTACATACATAGTCTGATCTATTTAGAGTCATATATGTGTATATGGGGCCTATGTGCATGTATATATATATATATATAGTTTGATATATGAGACTGTCTCAAAAGGTGCTAAGCAATATGGGACAAAACTTTGTCCATTGTAACAATCAACATATTATCTGCTTATGCATTTGCTCAGGATAAACTGATTTGTTTTTTACATGGTGTTTCATGCTTTGAAGCAAATGTCCTCGTGTTTTATGCACACTTTTGTGTCAATCGTTACAATGGACCAAAAAAAAGAGTTATCACCTTTTGAGACAGACTCATATATGACACTTTTTGAGTGGTGAGTGAGGAGAGGAGTGTCCAACTGAGGGAAGCAGTGGAGGTCCACGAGAGGGCGCCACCAAGAAGAACCACAGGTGGTAGACAGATGACATATCTGATATACGAAATTATGCTAATATAAGTTCACGCAAGTTGCCGACATCCGTCTACCACCCGTGGTTATGTCAGGTGGCGCCCCCTCTTGGGCCTCCGTTGCTCCCATCAGTTGGACGCTCCTCCCCTCACTCGCCACTCAAAAAATGTGTCAAATGTATGCATATATATGAATCATTATACAGATCATTTTAGGTCAGTCTGATGTATCTACGCATATACATATATACACATATAGACTGATATATATACACTATTTTATAGTATAAAATATAACTACAGCAATGAATTTGGTCATTGCCGACATAGCCCCATTCATAGTTCCCAACAAGTGTCACATTCACCACCATTTAAGACTTGTCAGAAATCTTTGTGAACATCCAGACAAACAGGCAAACGCGCACACAAATGCTGAGGTAGATGACTGTTTCCTCAAACTTCACTATTTTTTAGATTATGTCATTAAATGTGTGTGATGGAGATTACTAAATAGATGGAAAATAATCATGAGAAGATACTTATTTGGGTTACACCTTTATTAGATTGTCCAAATGTTGGAGTGAAGATCGACATGCGTCGATGGGCGATAATGTGGGAGTTTTGGATTGACCTTCCCATCTGTTTTGTGGTTGTGAGGAGGCCTAGACTAATTTTGTGATGGAGCTTACTGTTATAAAAAGACCACTCACCAATGTGAGGAAAATGAAATATTTCTGCTTCTCTCATACCTCATGCAACCCCCAAGTATTAAGGCAATGTGTAAATACGATTTTGTTGAATATTTGTTGCGAGAGGGCTTGGAGAGCTCGATTTTACTGATTTAAGTGTGATGGAGATTACAGCCACAAATTCCCGTTTTGCCCCATTTCTCCCTGATTTTTCATAAAGGGACCCAGACACTTTAGGATACGGTGCACGACAGTCCTATTTAATTATTACAGTATTGGTAACACTGTTCAGTAATGTTAATATGTGTAAAAATCGAGCCCAACTCATTTCGTGATGGAGCTTACTATTTTTTTTTAGATCGCTCACCAATGGAATGGAAATATTCCTCCTTCTTTGACCCTCATAATCACTAAATGTGCTCTCAATGCATAAGCATAACTTTTGTGGTTATTTGATGGATAAGGCTTGATATACCCTTTTTGTTGTTGCTATTTTAAGCATGACATTATATGCACAATGTCTGACCACATTTCATCATTCTATTTTTTTTAGCTTTGCACTTTCTCACAGATTACACTATTCATTTTGTACTTTATTCAATCAGATTAATTAGAATTATATTTATGATTGCAGATGCCCAAAACACCTGCTGAAAGAGTGGCTGAATATAGATGCCAGAAAAAAGAAGCGGGCGGTGAACATCTCAAGAGGGATGCTGTGCGGAAACGCAAGAATTATGTACCCCAGGCCAAACTCGATAATGAAGCACTCACTACCATCCGTGAAAAGGGAAAGCAATGGTCTGCAACAAAGAGGGTTTGTTTGTTTGTTGCTGTTTTACGTCCTAGCAACATCTAAGGTCATATCAGGATGGGTACCGACTTGTGACAGTGCGCAGTCATGGCTACTTTATAGTGCTGTCCCACTGGGAAACCAGGCCACTGGAACCATGACCTGGTATCCCACACAGTCACATTATCCTGACACTGAGCACACCAGTCCTTGCCCTTCCTAATAATGCCGAGGGCCAGGCTAGGAAGTGACAAGTATCAATTTTTAAGTCATTGGTTTGACTTGACCAGGGTTCGAACCTACGACCCCACAATCTACCAACAGGGGATACGGACGCTCTAACTCATTCAGCCATCACATCTGGTAACAAAGAGGGAGAAGGAAAAACAGTCTTCAGTTGCAGCAACTACGACCATCCCAACCATTAAAGAGCATATTAAATGCGTCAACCTGCAGCATGTGGCTGTCTTGACCCTAAAGAAGCGTCTGCCATAAGGGCATGTAACTGCCCAAATGGATTTTGCGGAAAGTTGGGCAGTACAATACACCCATGAAGTCCAGTCCACTCACTCCTCCAAAGATCAGGTTACCTTTCACCCGGTTGTAATACACTGGAGAAAAGATAACGAAATCAGCCACAAGTCATTTGTGATAATATCTAATGACACATCACATGGAGCATCAAGTGTTTATGCCTTCCTAAAAGATCTCATCCCCCGAGGTGAAGAAAGTAATCCCGATCTTGAACACAATCCATTACCTTACGGACTCACCCACCTCACAGACCGCAACAGTACCATCACTGCTGTACTAACAAAATATCAACAGCTGTTTGGGATTGATAACCACAAGAGGGACCTCCACCTCCATCCAGCATCATGGTCTTCAAGTCTGGTGACTTTGTTGCCGCCGTTTATGACGGTAAATGGTATATAGCACAACTGTTGGAGGTAGAGAAAAATCCCAAGGTGAGCTTCATGGGGCCGCCAAGAGGTGGTTTCAACTGGCCACCTGCAGAGGAGGCAGATGTTTTGAACATTTCTAAAGAGGACATTCTAATGTCCATTCCCAAGCCAGTAAAGGACACACATTTTTAGGATTTCTAGTACTCCGTCACATTTTTTTTAAGTTGATTCTTGCCAAAGCTAACCATTATCTGTTATCATCTTGATAAGTATGGTCAAGTATTATTGTAGAAATATATCCAAGAGATAAAAAACATTGAAATTGTCTGTTTTATTTGCATTTTTGTTGAATTTCTGTCAATTTTAGGACAATCATGTAATAATTTGAAAATAATTTTTCAAAATAAGAAGGTTATCCCTCCCGTATATCTCTTACCATCCTAGTAACTCTCCCAAATAATATGAATGGTATGAAAGGCATTGTCACTGAAATAACTTCAATTCCACTGATGCGCATATTGGAAGGTCATCAACGACACACTCAGTCACTCAGTTCTTGTCCACTGTGGTTTGGACTTGTCATGTGTGTGCATGCAATGCATACACGTCTAATGCATGTATATAAGTTACTATCAACCAAATATATTTATTTTGTAAATATGGCAGAAACTCAAAACCATTAGATTGTGTAACTTAATATGGAATTTCGGAATTCAACATTTTTCGGATTTCAGAAAAAATGTATTTATCAAACATTAATATTGCAATTAAAACATACGAATATTCAGACTAAGTGAGATAAACAAAGACTACAGATACGATTATAATTTATTTATAAGAGTAATATTCAAATAAATCAAATAATTGGATAATTATAGACGATATACTCTTATATAACAGTTGATGTAACTTATGCATACGCATCTTCAAATAAACATGTTGTGACCTGTGTAATACCCCTGTCACACTACGACGTAACGAGCCAACGTGAGCCTAACGTGATCATTTTTCGTCATTACGTTGCCGTACGTTGGGTTACGTTATGATGACGTCATAATGACGTTAGAGTGACGTCGAGCTACGTCATGTTACGTCGTGTTACGTCGGCGCGCGTCGAGGTTTTGAACCTGTTCAAAACTTTCGACGTATCTCGACGTGACGCCATCACGTCGGGATGACGTGACAATGACGTTAGGTAGACGTTCCGCGATCGTTATAGCAGCGTAAATGACGTTAGAGTCACGTTATGTCACGTCAGACCGACGGCCCGGGTGGGAGCAACGTGTGGGCCGCGTTTTGCACGTTACGGTCACGTCACGGTCACGTTACGGTCACGTTACGGTCACGCCACGGTCACGTTACTGTCACGGTTACGGTCACGTTACGGTCACATTACGGTCACGTTACGGTCACGTTACGGTCACGTTACGGTCACTTCGGTCCTTATGGTCCGTTACGGTCACATCGGTCCGTATGTCACTTCGGTCACGTTACGTCACGTGAACTACGCGCATTCACGTCCACAATTTGCATATTACGCCGATAACTTCGACGTGATATCATTATTTTCACGTTGTGGTTACGCTGACGTAGTCACGTCGTAGTGTGACAGGGCCATTATTGGCACGTTGCCATCTGTATATCTGATCTCCTGTCACCTGTATACCTGACGTTGTTATCAATCTAATATATTTATTTGTTAAATATGGCAGAAACTCAGGACCATCAGATTGTGGTACTTTTCTATGGTTATTTATGAGAAAGTAATGTAATAATTATTTTCACTCATTCTATGCAATATTTTGCTTAATTAAATAATACAAAATAATGTTTAAAAGAAGAAGGAAAACTGAACACAACTATTTACATTTACTTCGTGTTTGTTTTCTCTGGTAAACCACCAAGTGGTTCCGTGAAAACGGAACCGAGCAGACGACATATCAACATTTCGGTGCATCATTGAAGAGGAGACTCCATAATTATATAGGGACAGTGTTCACATTGTTATAAGTTGTTATGTTATAATTCATGTGATTAGAAATTATATATATTATGTTATAATTCATATGTGAATATAACAATTTATTCAAATGAATTATATAATATACATTGTGTTATAATTCATATGTGAATATAACAATTATTTGTGAATTATATTACATATTTCCTATTTCGCTCACTACCCAGTACGGTGAACCATATCTCTGGAATCACCTCCAGTAGCTTCCCTTGTACCACATGAGTGGCCCAACACGGCTACAAAAAATGTTAATAAAATTTCACAAGAGTATGTTGGTGCGCGATGGTGTAGCTTGTGGTGGTTTCCTGCAGGAGTTGTTGTTGATCAGCGGACCTTGAAGAAGGTGAAATATTCATAAGACCCCGCGTCCAGAGGCGTTCAGAGGTCAGCCTCGTGTCAGGGTCACGCCGGCCGCAGGAGTGCGGCGCCGACCCCCTGGTACTACTACCACACACACAAAAGGAAGTAGTATAATCTGTTAGCTATTGTTACAGGAACTATTATTCTCTTGTTATTTGTGGATATACCTGGTTATAAACCTGCATCCGGAAGTCCAGTGTCTCAGCGCAGAATTATTTTTGTTTTCAGATTAATAAATATTTAAACCGGGGTACTGCAGGTATTGCAATACCTCAGGGAGTTTGACGCCCTTGCCCTGCAGAGTTGTAAATCACTGCCTTGTGGTACAGGTTCTTGACAGAATCGAAGGCTAAGGGAGCAAACCCTAAAAAGAAAATTATGTCACTGTGGCAGCATCAAGGGCGGTTGATGGATGGAACTCCCAACATCTCCCGACCAGCCACTGCAGGGACAAATAGTTTTGCACCGGTCTGCACATGTTCTTGCCGGTGTGAGACCTCTATTTGCTCCCCGAGAGGGTGCCGCTGGTAACAAATTGCAAAAGCCAGCAGTACTTCAACACTCTTGCAGGCAGCTTTCATGAAATGTACAACCACACAAAACACCATACCGGCTCGGTCGTCGCCCGGGTTACCAAGGACCGCACTTCCCGATCTCATCTTCCGTCGACAGTGGAAAATCAGGTAGGAAGAAGAACACCACACAACACAACTATTGACAATTGCTCAATGGAATGTCAGGACTCTCCTTGACCGAGAAGCAGCTGACCGACCAGAAAGACGTATGGCACTAGTAATAATGGAACTAGCAAAATACAACATCGACATCACCGCCCTATGCGAAACATGGTTCTCAGAGTCTGGTAGTCTCAATGACTTGGAATACTCTTTCTTCTGGAGTGGCAAACCCGAAGGAGAGAGAAGGGAGGCCGGAGTGGGCTTTGCTATCAAAAAGGACATCGTCACAAAGCTGACAGAAATTCCATGGCCAGTAAGTGACAGAATCATGATGGTGAGACTACCTTTGAGCAAGGACAACTTTGCTATAATTATCAGTGTGTATGCTCCAACAATGACAAACCCAGATGATAACAAGAAGGCCTTCTACAACCAGCTGGCAAGTATGGTCAGTGGCATCCCTCGTACTGATAAGCTGCTGACAGGAGACTTCAATGCAATGAGACAATGACAAGTTGCCCTTGGTCATGGGCAAACATGGGATCGGGAAACGCAACTCCAATGCCAAGCTTCTACTGGCTCTGTGCTCTGAGTTCGAACTGATAGTGACAAACACCATGTTCAAGCAGAAGGATGAATGCAAGATCACTTGGATGCATCCTCGTTTCAGACGCTGGCATATGATCGACTTCGTCATCACAAGGTGTCAGGATAAGATGGACATCCACAGTACTCGAGCCATGGGTGGAGCTAACTGCTGGACCGATCACCAGATGCTGAGGTCAAAAGTGGCATTCACAATAGGAAAAAACCACAACAGGCAAGGGATAAGTAAACTGACCAAGCTCAACACAGCAAAATTAAGTACCATCAGCCATAGGGAGAACTTCGAGCAGGAGATGGACAGTGCTCTCGCCCAATGAGAGGATAAGGAAAGCTCAACACCAGACGAGGGATTGGCAGCTTTGCAGCAGGTCGTATACAACACACTAAAACATATCTCGGCAAGCCAGACAGAAAACACCAGGACTGGTTCGACCCCAACGATCAGGAGCTACAGAATCTTATGAGCGGAAGAGACCAAGCCCACCAAGTGTTGCAGACCAGGAGCACTAGATCCACCACTGCAGCATACAAAGATGCCTGCAGATTGCTACAAAAATGCACCCATGCACTGAAGTCAGACTGGTGGGAAATGAAGGCAGAGGAGCTGCAGAGAGCTGCAGACAGAAACAACATGAAGGGCTTCTACAATGGACTGAAGGAAGTGTGGGGACCCATGAAGAAGGGATCTGTTCAGCTGAAATCAACAGATGGAATGGAGACCTTTTCTGACAGCAAGAGAGTTGTGGCAAGATGGAGTGAACATTTCCAGAAGCTACTCAACGTCCCTGGTGACATAGATCATGAAGCTCTGGAAAACATCCAGCAGCGCATTACCAATACATGCCTCGATAAGATTCCAACCATGGATGAGATGGCTAGAGCAACCGCCAGTCTGAAAGATGGCAAAGCACCTGGGGGTGATGGAATTCCTGCTAAAGTATGGGAGCACCGGGGAGACAATCTGTTCCACAGATTGCATCAACTAATCACCGATGCCTGAGAGGAGGGTTCTGTACCCCAAGCATGGAAGGATGCCAGCATTGAAAGGTGATCGAACAGATTGTGGGAACTATAGAGGAATCTCTCTTCTTTCCATAGCAGGCAAAATCTTCACCAGGATCCTCCTCAACAGACTATCTATTCACATAACACCTGATGTAGTTCCGGAGACACAGTGTGGCTTCAGAAGTAACCGGAGCGCCATGGATATGATATTTTTTCTCTGACAGCTACAAGAAAAGTGCATTGAGCAGGACCGACCACTGTGCATGGTATTTGTCGATTTCACTAAGGCGTTTGATACAGTCGGGAAGACTGGGCTATGGCAGCTACTGAGGAAGTATGGATGCCCAGAGAAGTTCACAACTATGATTGAGGCTCTACATATGGGAATGATGGCGAATGTTGGTGTTGGAGGGGAAGTCTTGGAATCGTTCGGGGTTACCAATGGGGTCAAGCAAGGTTGTGTACTACCCCCCATGCTCTTCTCCATCTTCCTATCAGCAATGCCCGATGAGGCTTCCCGAGGCATGGGGGATGACATCTATATACAGTCCAGACAAAGCACTGACCTATTCAACCTTGCACACTTCAGAGCGAAGACCAAGACTACTCGGATACTGGTGAGAGAGCTGCTATTCTATTTGCCCACTCTTCTGAAGAGATCCAGAAGATAGTGGCCGCTTTCTCCAATGCATCAAAGAAGTTTGGCCTGAAGATTAACATCAAGAAGACGGAGGTTCTGTACCAACCCAACTCTACAAGAACCCGAGAGGAGGATATCATGGTTGACGGAAACAAGCTGAACTCTGTTCCGGAATTCACCTACATCGGAAGCATTATATCAAGTAATGGACGCATTGATGCTGAAATATAGTGGAGGATGGCCAAGACTAGTGCATCTTTCCGCTGACTATGCCAGAGACTCTGGAATAACCACCATGTGTCCATGCGGGTCAAAGGCAAGATCTACCATGCAATCGTGCTATCCTCCCTACTATACGGAGCCGAGGCCTGGACAGTGTACAGATGACAGGTGAAAAAGCTGAACGCCTTCATGATGCGACATCTGCGTTCGATCATGAGGCTAACCTGGAAGGACAAAGTGACAAATAAGGAAATACTCGAATGGAGAGGGCTGCCCTCTATGGAAGATCTTCTGATCAAAAAGAATCTCCGGTGGACTGGATACCTCATGAGGATGTCATCAGACAGGCTACCAAAGCAGATCCTCTACTCTCAACCATCTTCTGGTTACAGAAAGAGAGGGCGCCCTCATCTCTGGTTCAAGGATACCATCAAGAGAAACCTGAAGCTGAGAGACATTAAGACCGACTCATGGACATCACTCTCACAGCAGAGAGCTAAATGGAGAGCGACAGACAAGTAATGAAAGCAGTCTTTGTCGATGTTGATGTTCACATTGACAGGTGCAAACGAAGGTGGCAACGCCAGCGGTCAAGTTGGAAATTAGCACCCACAACGGCCACATTCCACGTGAATGAGACTGACAGCTACACAGAATAAAGGCTTAATATCCATATACTTATATATGTATTATAAATATTGTCACATCCAATGCACTATCATTCGATATATTTATGGATAGTGATGAATCTTTATCATGTGTAATATTAATAAGCTCTGTAGTGGTTCCTTCCCCACCCATGTGGGGGGGGGGGGGAGGAGGGGAGGGTGACCAGCATGCACCTCTTCTCGGGGCTGCCCCCACCACTCGGTTGGAAGCATATGTACTTGTTTGTTTGTTTGTTTTTTAACGAGCCCCTAGGAAAAAAGTAAAAATTGGCTCTCTCTATCTATTAATCCATGTATACTTATATATACATACTTCTATTTTTTTTCAATCAATGCGTTATCAGTATATATTATTGTATATTGATATATGCATATTAATACATATCAATATATCTCGCAATATATATTAATATATATGTATTTATGTATATATATGTATATATATATATATATATATATATATATATATGTTAACCTATATGAGAAGGTAGATGCTCCCGCCCTATATAAGTCTCCCAGTTATAGGCGAAATTGCTGGTGTCAACACAGCATTATTGGGCAGATATCTTCATGGTACAAACCGGGTGTGATGGCCAAATCGGTAGAATGCAGGCCTTGCATGTGGGATATCGAGAGTTCAGTTCCTGGTCGAGTCAACCCAATGACTTATCAAATTTATACTTGTCGCTTCCTTGCCTGCTGTTCTGCATTAATAGGATAGAGCAAGGACTGGTTAGCTCAGTGTCAGGATAATATGACTGAGTGGGATATCGGGTCATGGTGCTAGTGGCATGATTCCCTAGTGGGGCAGCACTATAAGGTTGCCATGAATGCACACTGACACAAGTTGGTACCTGTCCTGATATGACCTTAGATGTTGCCAGGATATAAAACTCCCACAACAAACCAACTAACCAATCGAAGACAAGGGCCAGCTAGGCGAAAGGGTTCCACAAACTCAATGGCCTGGAGATGGATGGACTAGCAACATGGACAATTCATCCAAGTTGAAAAAATATATACATAAAATGCTTACCTCCGTGAACGACTACTATGTTTAAAGCCATGGACTTCACCCAAGACTCGCTATGTAACGCAAATGTGTATTATCAACACTATTTATCTATTTAATAAATTTATCTATTTATTAAATGTATTATTTATGTTGACTGGCTAACATGTGTAATTTGGTTCACGAGGCAACGGGTTTGGATCTGTTTACATTGTTCACCGAGGCAAGTGTTCGATCACTTTGACAGAGCGAGCGAACAGGCGACTTTGATCATCATCAGAGATTCGTTCAATCTGACTTCTGTAACTGCCCATCTCTACTAACAAGATGCCTCCTATTAAAAAGAGGCGAGGCCGACCTCCTGGATCTACAAAATAAACTCTGAAAAAAAGACAACAGAGAAAGAGATCCTGCGCTTCTCGCAGGGCACAACAGGATATTCCTGATCAGTCAAAGACAACGCCAATAGAGATCAACGCTTCGATACCGCCCTCGACCCCCGATGCCTCATCGGCCCAGCCAGTTACAGAGCCCAGTTATATCATTACAAGTGGGAGGTGGAAGATTGCAGTAAGATAGTCAGGAGGATTTAATTAACAGGCTCAACATTCTCGATAGGATAGCGGCTATTCCTCTAAATCGACTGCCGCTACCCATTACATCACCAGTAGCCTTTGTTGCCTTGCAATGTCAAACTCCATGCCGTGCATTCCCCTCACCACCAGGATATGCGCACTCGCTCACAATGATCTCACACATGCCACACCGCATCACACCGTCAGTCACATGCATCTACGATCACAGCACGCTTTCTTCGCAGCAGATCATCACAGCACGCCCTCAAGACACTCAACCATGCCCAATGTACATCCACCAACAGCAGACACAGCAACAAGCCCCACTTCAACACTTCCCAGTGACGGCAGACCTTCTATTGGAGGCCACACATGCCCTACAAAAACCTAAAGGTATGAAACTTTTTCCACATACTCTCATTGTATGTGGAGATGCTTGCAATACAATTTCGCAAGGAGAGGTTACTTGGCCTGAATATTTTGTGGCTCTCCGCCGTATTGCTGACCACCCAGCCTTCCCTCCAGCAAATCATACGGCTCTCTTCCAACAGGAGGAAGACTTAGCACAAATGGTGATCATTTGGGATTGGCCAACATGTAGGCGCTGGTCAGAAAAAGTGTTTATTATGGTGGCGGATGGTCGTCTTAAACAGGGGTGGCAAGATATCTTAGCGATTAAGGATTTGCAAAGGGATGTGTGCGCGGATGCAGTGCGCGCCTTCCAGTCACGGCAATCATTGTATCATGCCACTGATAATTACAAGCCTCTTGGTCAGTCAGTCGCAAGCCTCCTCCTCCACTGGAGTAAATCGCCCGCCTACAAACTTAAAAGAGGATTATAATAGGGAGGTTGATGGCAAGGCATGTTTCTCATGGAACTGGGGAAAAGGATCTACACTCTCTGGATCACATGGGGCAATGCCTGATAGGTTTGCACACATCTGTGCTTGGTGCACATACAAGTTCAATCGCTCCCTCCCTCATAAAGAGCAGGACTGTCTTAAGAAGTGTAGATTCACTGACAAAAAGGCAGCGTAAATGACAACTCTAAGTGACAATGTTAAACTTGATGTGCCATCTCGTTGTCTTGAAAATTCATGTAATGTAAGTAATACTGAACGTGCGTTGTTAAGTCACATGTCACACAACCAAGAGGCTGACCCAATTGCCGCTGCTGTGCAGACACAGTCCTGCGCTGACCCAGTCCCATCTAGTGACAGTAAACCCTGGATAGAGTAACGATTAAAAAGCCAGAAGAAAGGCCACCCTGTAACACACCCGATAAAATGCCAATAGAAATAGCTACTGCAGATATAACACCAAATGTAATAGACACAACAATATCGTTGTGTGAGTACCTAAATAATGATAACGTTTTTCCAGACTTGCCGCAAATCGCTTTCGATTGGTTTGATACACCGCTTGAGGTTGAGCTGTCATGTACAAACGATTGCTCACTACCATCATTCACGCCTCCCCCCCCTCCCCCCACCCCCCATCCCCCACCCCATTCCAGTTCAGAAAATTGTTGCTGTCATTTTGGCCAAAGACTGAACCCACATTATGGGACCAAACCATGTCATATCAAAATATTTTCAATGGCGTTAGCGCCACAGGCCTGCCCAATAGACTACATCACGGTTCCAGCGGCGCGTTGCATTGTGGGATGCATCAGAGCAAAACATGCCCCCCCAAAAGCACATGGCACATGCTAATACACTGGGTGCAGTTATGAAATGTGCTAGTTTCAGATCATCTCAGCTCTTGTTTGAAACATGGAATACCAGCTAAAAAAATATATATAATAAATTAAGATATTAATCTTTTATCCAGCATTGCATTTACATCAATATAATCAGCAGATCTTATGCCACGTGCATTCAGATTTCCAAAGATCTAGGCATTCAGACTAGTGTTAAGCCCTGTTCACACGGGCAAAATGTGAGGCGAAGTAGACAAATCGAATCAGGTGAGGCGAATTAGCGGCCCGTTCACACGGGCACTGCGTGATGCGGAAGTGGATATCTGCGCATGAGCAAGTACAGACTAACCAGCGCCATTTTGGGTTCGACGATGCTGGCACCAGAGAGTGTGGGTTCGACCTAGATATGTAATGACTGAATCGTATTGGTTTGGAACGGTCAAAACTTCTGCTGGGCAGTGAAACCCTAAAAATAAATAATGAAAAAAATATCTGTGCATAGATAGCGGTTTCATTAATTAAATTATATAATATGCGCTTTTGATCGACCGGAAAGTCAACAAACTGAGTTGTCGACTGCGCATGCGTGTGAGCTGCTTAATCCGCCTCAGTGCGTCCACACGGGCAAAATTATCCGCATCAGAGGAATCGATTCACGTAGACTACCTCGCTTAGGTGGTTTACAGGATCCGCATCACGTGAGTCGAATCAGCCCTAATCCGCATCAGACGCCCGTTCACACGAGAAATGTGAGGCGAACTAGGCAAGTCGCTTTCTACGAATCGATTTACATTGCCCGTGTGAACAGGGCTATAGAGCCATAGCCAGTGTACTCAATGCATTGTCAATGGCAGTGAGCAATCTCCATACAGAAAAAGTAAAATATTGATAAAACCACACCACCTAGGAACAAACCGCTTGGAATACATATAGAAAACATCTTTAGCAAATAGATTATATTAAATTGATATGGTTAGGGTTTTGGATTTCCATTAATTTTGAATAAAACTGACGTTTTTCACTACACGTATAGGCAAACTCAATGGCCGTACGCCTTTGCTTTGCTCCCAACGCCGTTTTCAGCGCATGCGCAGTCGGAACCGTGATCTAGTTTATTAGTTAGAGGCCAGAGTACCAGTCCTGTCAGGCCTATGCATTCCCGCCTGGCGAGTGCTGTTCGCAGAGTTCATGGACACATCCCTGGTAGACCTACTTGAATTTGGTTGGCCCTTAGATTACACGTCAACAACAATACCCTCCTCCACTTACAAAAACCACTCAATAGCTGCAGAAGCAGACCTTCACGTAAAGAAATTTGTAATGAAAGAGCTAAGTCATGGGGCACTGCAAGGCCCATTCACCTCCCATCTGTTCATCCCGTGGTGCCAAATAAGCCCCCTGATGATGAGACCAAAGACAAATTCTAAAGAAAGAAGAATAATTATTGATCTGAGTTTCCGATTAGAAAAAAGTGCAAATGCGGGGATAGTAAAAGGTTTTTACTTAGGCCTAAATTTTAATTTCTCACTTCCATCAGTCTCAACCCTATCAGACAGATTCATTTTGCTAGCTCCGGGAGCCTGACTCTGGTGTGCAGACTTGGCAAGAGCCCCCCCCCCCCCCCCCACCTTTGGTTGCAGAACGTTGGCCCTCGCATGCGCTCAGACCACTAGAGCATTAGTCTGGCTCTTAAGACAACAAGGCTACTTCAGCCTCTGCTATCTAGATGATTTTGTTGGAATAGAGCAGACTAAAGAGAAACCTGTATCAGCTTACTCTAAGTTTATACAACTAATGCTAGGTACACACCTACCGTTTTTCCGCACCCACCTACCGTATACGATCTAAAACTGCCCAAAAATCGTGAGGTATGCACTCCCCTAGCACACCTACCGATTGCGATTCGCGACTTTTTAGGGCTAAAACCGCTTCCTTACGATTGCGATTCGCGATTCGAAAAATGAATCGGCCCGTTTTCAGTTTTAAGCGGGTCGGGTCGGGTCGCGATTTTTAGTGCGCGAATCGTATATGTTAGGTATGTACCTAGCATTACACAACAGTTAGGACTAGCACTCACACATAGGAAATGTACAGCTCCCACAACAAGAATAACCTGGTTAGTCTTTATAATAGACTCAATACAAATGTCAATAACACTGCCCGAAAATAAGGTGTCTGAAATCCTGAATGAATGTAAATTGTGGAAAAGTAAATTGACAGCATCACATAAGCAACTTCAGAGCTTGGCAGGTAAGCTCCAACACATGTCAAAATGCATAAAACCTGCATTACGATTCTCTAATAGAGTGCTAGCCGCATTGAGGGCCTCTCTCTATGTAGGTCAAAACAACTTTGACATCTCCTCAAAGACCTAGAATGGTTTGAAGTATTTGCACACAAGTTCAGTGGCACACAACTACTCCCTAAATTCCCAAGATCGACTTGGCTAATAGAATGTGTCTCAACCCTAACAGCGGGAGGGGCCTACTCCTCCAGCTGTTACTATGCAATTAAATACCCAGACTCGCTCATGTCACAGTCACTACCTATTGCCCAGCTAGAGGCACTGAACTTAGTCCATGCAGTAACTTTTTTACTTCCACAAGCACCACAAGAATTTAAGATTATAGTTAAGACAGATAATTTTGCCTCACAGCAAGTATTAGAAAATGGGAAAGGAAAAGATAAAATACTGTGTGCATGTGCAAGACAGACCTGGCTAATTTCGGCAAAACATAACTTTGAGATAGACATTAAGCATAAAGCAGGAGAGCAGCTAGTATTAGCGGATGCCTTGAGCAGATCATTTGACTCAGAATCAAGCTGGAAAAAAGCAGACCAACTATGCACCTAATATAAAAGAGATACAAATTCAGTTCTCCCTTGATATCCTAGACTTTACCATATAATTAAAAAACGAATTATATGGAAGCTGGTGTTGACTCTACCTCTAATTCCAGGATACACGCTGATGGATCACGAGATACTACTAAACGCATACACGAGTGCCATGGCTCCCAGAACGTGGAAAAACAAGGCGACTTCTGTACCGACCATAACACCCTAATACATAATCCTACTACCTATGACCTCTTGTCTTTCCTCCTGTACTTAGATGACAAATTAAAATCTCCAGGAGCCATTATGAATTACTTCAGCTCGGTTAAAGTTTGGATAGGGAGTGGACCAGGGAATCCTCAAGCTTTTTATTTGTATGAAGTAAAAATCATGAAAACAGCATTATATAAAGACTCAACTCATATGGTAGCCAAAGCCCCTTTGTTAGACCCAGAGCATTTTAAAAACATAATTGCCTTCCTATCAAACCTCAACCCTGCCCCTTATGTCCTAATTGCAGCGCTACTAATAGGATATTCCAGACTACTAAGGTGAAGCAACCAGGTCCTGGCATCAGCAGTGCTGTCTGATAGCCCTCATGTCCTAAAATTCAGCGACATAAAACCTAGTTTTGATAAACTAATAGTTAAGGTAAGGTCCACAAAAATGAGATCAGCTGGTCTTTCCCTCCCGAAATGCTACTTGCCAGCCCTGAATAGTTCCCACTGCCGCCCACTAAGAGTGTGGATCAGTTATGCCAGAACCATAAGTCCTTATGAAGACGGACCAGCCTTCATGCTTCCCTCGGGAAAACCGCTCACAGCACCCACACTCCTAAGAGGCCATAAAATCTCATCAATGGCAGCACTAGGACATGACAATGGTTATACCATTCATAACCTTAGAAGAGGGGCTACCCAAGCCTGCCAGGCAGCATGCCTAGATATTGAACATATTATGCAAGTCGGCACATGGCGCAGTAATGCAGTAACGGCTTACCTAAACACATCAGTTATTACATCAGCTCCCACAGCGCTCGGTTCTTTGTGGTTTGAGTGCTGTTTTCATGACCTTTATACTGTTACTTTCCCCAAAGATCAATACAACTTGACCCTATGATACTAAGATGATATTCTGAACTGATCTACTAATGCTGACTTAAGGCTTGTACTCGGTGAAACCCATGATTCGATAGGCTTTACTCCTATCCTGTAATCGACTTCATAATTTACATACGGGAACAGAAGAGGACAAGGCAGAAATGGAAATAACAAAATTTATTGGGGAACATAACCTGCAGGCAGGTCGGTCTTGGCTGGAGAACATATCGGTATCGTGTATCGTGTCTCGTGTCATAGTTAAATGACCGTGATATTAGTGTGGTATCGTATAGAGTACCAATCAGGTTAAATGATGTCAAGATAAGTATCAAGCATATCGAACAATGATTAATCAATTAGGAATGAGACTAGTTACATGTTGATAAGCTTAGAGGAAATGTTAGGATCAAGAAAGAGATGAGAGAGAGAATAACTAGCACAGACAACCAGCAGCCCTCAACCCCTCCCCCTTTCATGCATGATTATCGGGTGGGTGGGTGGGTGAAGCGACTTGCAAGGAGAAAGACCGGCGTGAAAGTGAAGTGCAAGATGGCAGTCAGTAACAGAGAAGTAGAGCAAGAAAGTAGTGCGAGAGAAAAGAGTGCCCGTGTTCCCGCCAGTAAATTATCCATGTTGAGAATCAACATGCGTAATTTACATACGGGAACAGAAGAGGACAAGGCAGAAATGGAAATAACAAAATTTATTGGAGAACATAACCTGCAGGCAGGTCAGTCTTGGCTGGAGAACATATTGGTATCGTGTATCGTGTCTCGTGTCATAGTTAAATGACCGTGATATTAGTGTGGTATCGTATAGAGTACCAATCAGGTTAAATGATGTCAAGATAAGTATCAAGCACATCGAACAATGATTAATCAATTAGGAATGAGACTAGTTACATGTTGATAAGTTTAGAGGAAATGTTAGGATCAAGAAAGAGATGAGAGAGAGAATAACTAGCACAGACAACCAGCAGCCCTCAACCCAAAATAGAGGTGAGGGCTGATGGTACAGTAGAAATTACCCTCTGAGGAGGATAGGCGGAGACAGCATTACTACTCCACTGCCGCGCTTCATTAATCTTGGCTGGAGAACATATCGGTATCGTGTATCGTGTCATGAGTTAATTGACTATGATGTTATTGAGGTATCGTATAGAGTACCAGCAAGGTTAGGTCGGTCATAGCTGGAGAAACATATCGGTATGGTGTATCGTGTCATGAGTTAAATGAGAATGATGTTATTGAGGTATCATATAGAGTACCAACATGGTTAAATGATGTCATGATAAGTGTCAGGCATATCGAACACTTGATTAGTGATTAGAGATGAGAGTAATTAAATGTTATGTTGGGAGGAAAAATGGAAAGGTCAGGAAAAAGATGAGAGAGAAGAACTAGCACGGAGCCAGCAGCCCTCAACCCAAAATAGAGGCGAGGGCTGATGGTAGCCCAGAAATTAGTGTCTGCGGAAGGTATGCTGACACAGCATCACTACTCCATCAGGATGGCATAGACCGAAGGCTTCAGGATGTGGAACCATGGTTCAGGCAGAATCTCTCATATGTTTGAAGGTGGAGGCATTTGTTTGCCCAGGTGCCACTAGACAGGGCCTCTGTCAATTCAGGAACTAGCTGGAGATGGTGACTCACGCTGTACCATTTCGCAACGTGTTGCATCTTGCCCGCTATACTCTGGAGTTGCTTCTTCGAAGCAACCTGTTTGTCTTTCCAAGCCCGCCAGTCAGTGAGGCCTTCTGCAAGCTTCTCTTCTGGAATAGTAGCAATCGTTTTGACTCATGTCACATATCACCTGTGTATTTAAAATGGGTGTGCCGCCTATCAGTCCCGACTTGTTACTAGTAGCCTGGCATACTACGGTAGCAGTGTGCAGTTATGTCATTATATGAATGGAATGTTTATAACCATGCGCCCCTTGTATCGATGCAAGAGTGGCTACGTGTAGTATTATGACGTATGCATTTCTTAATTAAGAACATGTAGTGACAGCGGAGCAAGTACCGCAGACAATTGTGAAACCGCAAGACATGTAGTTTAATTTATCTATCTTGCATTCAGGAGTGTAACAAATCTACACTGAAAATGATTTCACCAGTGACTATTAGTCTATCTAATACTACGTCAGGGCACTACAACCCTTGCAAGGCACAGAAAACGGAGGCCCGCATATCAGTTCTGACTTGTTCCTAATATTCTTTCATGCTACCGGTACCAATGTGGAATATTTTCATTGTGTAAACTGGAATGTTGAAGCCCTGCACCCCTATTATAGATGCGACCATGCCTATATTTAATATTATGAATTGTGCGTATCTGAATAAGGAACATGTAGTGGCAGCGGAGCAGGCATTCCAGGCAGCGCAGGAACTTGAGTCCCCACAAACATGAAGGTTACATTATCTAGGAGGGTATAAATATTGCATGAGCGGTAACTTGAAAAATGTAGGTCAGGTACCATTATTTTAGCGAGTATAAGTTGCAGTAGCCTGAACATATAGTTTAAATAATCAGGGAGTATTCCAATACTGAAATGCTACCGTGAATTAGTGCTTGGACCAGGATGCATATATAGTTTAGACAGTATAATGTATTACAATCCGGTCAATAACACGAGGCGAGAACCACAGTGTCCACCAAGAGTAATACTTATCCTGCAAACGGAGGAAACCGGGGACGTTGTCTGACGAAAGCTAGCAGTGGCAGCTAGCCTAGACCATGCAGCGTGGAGACATGCCGCCGCAGAAGCCTGAGCAGAGTCCGGGAAAAATGCGTCGGCAGGCAACATCCAGCAGAGACCGTGCAACGGAGGGCAGCCTACCAGCAGACCTCGGCGCAGAGACCGTGGACGTCAGCTGAAAACATTGATGGTGAGTCACGGGACGTCAGCAGTGGGGGCTTGGCAATAACAATTTCTACGTACCATAATCATTACCGTGGTTAGTTGAATCGAAATGGAGCAGCGAGCAGCAGACAGAAAAAATTCTATTAATTGTAACACTCAGGCTATAGTCGCATTCTGTTAATTATGAGCATGACTAATAATATTAATAATGAGACGCTCAACAAGGAGAATTGCACCGGCGAGCAGGAGTCACTGCCACCGTGGTAGAGAAAAGGAAGAACGTTCTAACTATCAAATATATCTAGACACCTTGTTAAATTAACATGATATTACAGTCGATGGAGTAGTTTTGTGACAACAACTTCCAACATCACCAGTTTCGAGCATAACATATAACATTGCACGGTATTGGAAAGTCTGTTCTAATGATACCTAAATCATCAACCTGTGAGAATTATCAAGGAATTATGACACTTTATAAAGCGTTTTCTCTATGTGCAGCATGGAGACGGCCCACCGACAGAAACCGGGTGGAGGCCGGGAACGAGGAGTCGGCGGGTGACAGCCAGCAGATGCCATGCAGCGGGGAGCCAGCCCGCCGGCAGATACCGTGTTGGATACCGGGAGCATCGGGTGAAGGCGTTGAAGGTGAGTCACAGGACGCCAGCCGCGGGGGGGTGGGGGGGGGAGGCATGGGATGGTAGATAGAAGGAGAAAATGTAATGAACAACATGAAGTCATTACAGAGAATTGTTAGCAAGACTATCGTTAAGATAGAATGCTTTTAAAATAAATACTCAGATAACTACCTGAGGTGACCGTAGTAAACAGAAGCAAGGAACCGTTAACGAAAACAAAATATAATGAACTTTTGACTGGCTCATAACGAGGACTGTTACACAATGGAATATGTTCCATTCAGATAGCATGCTTTAAATAAATACGACATAGCTAGAAATAGAAATAACTGGCGCACAGCAATCACTGTCACCGTGGTAAACAGAAGCAAGGAAAACGTTAACGAAAAACGAATATAATGAACTTTTGACTGGCTCATAGCGAGGTCCGTTACAATGGAATATGTTCCATTAAAATAGCATGTTTTAAAATACATACGACATAGCTAGAATAGAAATACCCGGCGCACAGCAATCACTGTCACCGTGGTAAACAGAAGATTGACTATCACCGCGAGAGGCACTGACACTGTACGACGGTACAGAGAGATAAGAAATGAACAGAGCATACAGAAGTAGCTCATAGCGAGGTCCGTTAACCAATGGAATATGTTTCATTAACATAGCATGCTTTAAAATAAATACGAGATAGCTAGAAATAGAAATAACCGGCGCACAGCAGTCACTGTCACCGTGATAAAAATAAAATGACCGTCAAGCGAGAGGCACTGACACTGACCGATGGTACAGAGAGGCAACGGCAATAACAGAGCGTACATAATACTACATAGTTCAAAACAGATTCTAATAAACAACTTCCACAGTCTAAGCTTATATCCAGTCAAATAATAACACCAGAAAATACTTAACTAAGGAAACGAGCTGGGGCATAGCCATGTTACTGTCATGATGGTAAACACAGTATCTGAAGCGACTTGCAAGGAGAAAGACCGGCGTGAAAGTGAAGTGCAAGATGGCAGTCAGTAACAGAGAAGTAGAGCAAGAAAGTAGTGCGAGAGAAAAGAGTGCCCGTGTTCCCGCCAGTAAATTATCCATGTTGAGAATCAACATGCGTAATGAGGTTCATAATTACATGACGACCAGTTGGTTTGTTCGCATTTATGATCTATGCTTGTAACGACTAATTACTGATAAGTTCAAGTTGTACTACCTTTAAGACTGGTCCAATGTCGACCGCTTGATGTTTGTTTTTTGTTTTATGTCCTAGCAACATCTAAGGTCATATCAGGACGGGTACCGACTTGTGACAGTGCGCACTAATGGCGAATTTATAGTGCTGCCCCACTGGAAGTCCAGGCTGCCAGCACCATAACCTGATATCCCACTCAGTCACATTATCCTGACACTGAGCCAACCAGTCCTTGCCCTATCCTAATAATGCCGAGCACCAGGCTAGGAAGCAACAAGTATCAATTTTTAAGTCATTGGTTTGACTCGACTGGGGTTCGAACCCACGACCCCACGATCTACCAACATGGGATACAGACGCTCTAACTCAATCGGCCATCCCGTCTGGTTCGACCGCTTGATGTAATACATGATCACACCTGCACAAGCCCAGATTCATGAGGCTTGAAACCTTTCTAGTGATCGACTTCATAAAGAGGTTCCTAATCATGTGACTCACATTTGGCTTGTTCGCTTATAAGTTATACACTGTAACGACTAAGTACTGACAAGTTCATTTTATACTAAGACTGGTCCACTGCAGGCCAAACGATACAATAGATGACCAACTCGAATGAGTTACTGACATATTTTTATTAACGTTTACTTGTTAAAACTCATATGCAGCTGCCTTGTCTCCAGTTTGTCCGAGTGAAGTGAATTAAATGTATTAAATGTATTAAATGTATTACATGTATTAAATGCATTACATGTATTAAAAGTATTAAATGTATTAAATGTCAATGTGATGCTGGTAATATATTCTATCTATAGTGATATTAATTGCAATATCACAATATGTGCCTAACGACTTACCGAAACCAATAAAACTGATATTGGTCTGATCTAGCCAGGTATCCATTACTTTTTGCTATTCTGCTATCGGTCATACTTATATGTTGAAATGGATTGACATTTCAGCTCCTACTAAACAAAATTACCAATGTGTGAATGTTGCATGTATTCAATCAATGCGTTATCACTCTGATATTGGAGTTGATGCAATTCCTGATGCTTCTGGAATTCACACCCCTCAGGCCGTAAGGCAATGTCAGCAATAATTACTTATCATACATGCATATGTGTATATACATATACATAGCTATATATTATACATAGCGATATGCATATATAGCTGCCATCAACTGGTAATTAATTATGTGCGCATGCTCATGGGTTCTGTTCTTCCGGTAAATGGGCGACCAGATAGGATGGCCGAATGAGTTGAGCGTCAGTCTCCTGTTTTGGGAGATCGGGGGATCCGAACCCATGGGATTGTGGATTCGAACCATGGTCGCGTCAAACCAATGACCTAAAATTGTTTACTTGTCCCTTCCTAGCCTGGCGCTCAGCATTATTAGGATAGGGCAAGGACTGGTTGGCTCAGTGTCAGGATAATGTGACTGAGTGGGATATCAGGTCATGGTGGTGGCGGCCTGGTCTCCCAGTGGGGCAGCACTATAAAGTCACCATGAGTGTGCACTGTCACAAGTCAGTACTTGTCCTGATATGACCTTAAATGTTGCTAGGATGTAAAACAACAACAAACAAACACCCTGTAGAGTCCAATGCTCGAATCTGTGGCTGTGTAGGCAGGCTATGGTGAAATCAATACAGACAAAGACAAAGGAAGAGTATAAAGTGTAAAGAAGAACAGAGAGTCCAGCCCTCTGGTTTATTATTTATATGGTTACATGGGTTCATTGTAGAGTATCAACCCCACCCCTTTCCCCCAATGGGAAACAAGCATTCTAGGCCCTACCAATAGGGATCCAGCATTCCTGGTCCCCTTGGATACCAGTGTTCTGCCCATCACCACAATCTGCATGGCCCCATGGCCACCACCAGCCATGACCCTTGAGTGTGGTGATTCCTATCCCAGCAGAGGGGGTCGGCCCTGAGTGCAATCACACCCAGACCTGCCAGCACCAGTATGTCTATTTACATCCTACTCAGACACCACCAACCCATACATATATATATACATACATGCGCCTGGTCGCGTACACCGATCAGTAATAATAGAACATTTGCATTCCCCCCTATGCTGAATATCGAAATATTTTACAACCCGATAGATGGTGGGTGGGCCGGTGAGTGTTTGAGTGAGTGGGCCAGTGAGTGTTTGAATGAGTGGGCCGGTGAGTGTTTGAGTGAGTGGGCCGGTGAGTGGGTGGGTGAGTGGGCTGGTGGTGGGTATGTACGAGTTCTATCGCGCACGGTGTACCAGCAACAAATGAAAGCTAGAGGCCCTGAGTGTATTAAATGCCTCGATAATGAGGCTGCACACAGGGCCCCAGGGCCTCCATCCGCCGAGGCGACAGAGTGCACACTGCACCAATATTCATGCGCATTTCCAGTTCTGTTTACTGGCGCACGCAGCCGTACTAACAGACAAACCAGTAGGACTCCTATTGGGTTGTCTCTGTTAGTAAGGCTGTGTAATACGCCTATTAGGAAAGTTTGCTCTAAAGCGCGTTGACTTTTATCATCGGCTATTGGACGTCAAACATACGGTCATTCTGACATTACCTTGGAGGAAACTCACTGCCGCCACATAAGCTACTCTTTCCGATAAGCAGAAAAGAGTGTTTTATATGCACTTTTCCACAGACAGGACAGCACATACCACAGCCTTTGATGAACCAGTTGTGGACCATTGGGTTTTTTAAACAGGAGATGGACGCTCAACTCAGGCGGTATCCTGTCTGGTCCTATGCCTATTAGGAGACACCATGCTAAGCAACTACTGATCACAGAAGTGCCAATCAAGATATGCAGTTGAAATAATGGGAGATATTTACGGGGTGGAGAAGCCTGTGACACATACTTGCAGAATAGACTTAGCCATACTATAGTCATTGCGGCATACCTACGACTAACTCAAGGTACCAGCTGCTGTGACTATGTGGAGCGGTCACAGGGTGACCATCCCACTGTCCAACATCTGGGCCGCGTTCAGGGTCCGTCTCGGAGGCGCCTTGGAGATGGCCATGACGTGACGCTAGTCTGAACTGCAAAAGCAGTTTGTTGTCTCAAAGATGGCTGCCCCCATAGGCGGCGGCCATTTGCAATGGAAAAGCTGCGCTGTGATAGGCTGAAACCACTGGATACAGCGGCCATTTTCGAGGCGCTTTTTGTCTCCTATCTGAAAAGGGAGGCGTCGCCGAGACGTTGCTGCGACGCACCCTAAAGCAAATAGGGCAAAAAGCATCGCCGACACGTCCCCGAGACGGACTCTGAACTCAGCCCTGGCCACATTGGCCCCTCAAGTTCTTAACAACAAAATAAATAACTTAATGTGGTGCATTAGTTTTTATCTACGTATTCTTCAACCAGAACTACGATTCAATTATGTTCAAATGTTGATTATGAAGTGAAAACAAAAACATTAGAAGCCTTCAATTCCTTTTTTCAATGCTGTTTTTAATGCTGTTTTTACTGTTTACATGGCCACCAACACCCTGCTCGGGGCCCCTTGCATCTTCCCAACAGATTTGATCAATTTAGTATGTTTATCTACATTTATCTACATAATTAGTAAGCTGACCTTCGATTCAATTATCTTCAAATGTTTATTATGAAGTGAAAACGAAAACATTAGAAGCCTTCAATTCTTTTTTTCAATGCCGTTTTGAATGCTGTTTTTACTGTTTACATGGCCACCAACACACTGCTCAGGGCCCCTTGCATCTTCACAACATATTTAATCAACTTAAAGCCGTGTTTACACGGGGAATTGTGAAACGATCTAGACAAAGCGATTTATATGAGGCGTTTTTGAGGAGCGTTTACACGGACAGAGTTTGAAAGTGTTTTGGCGACGGGAACCAGCAGCCTTAGGTCCGCCTGTAGCCGGCGAGCACTGCTATTTGTTTAGTTTACACTTGGTGATTCGACGCCGATGTAGCTGCTACGTTAATATCGCTTGGAATTTAAGGTTAATATTATTTAATTAAATTTCATTATTTGAGTCTGTAATTCTGTTAAATATGATCGCATTCACTAGATTTCGGCGTAATCGGGCCCTAACACTGCCGGGCACCAGCTGAATCGATTCATATAAACTACCTCGCGACGTGGTATAGATGAACCGTTTCATATAAATCGATTCAGCCCTAAAACGCCACAGAGTTGGGTCTACACGGCAAATGTGAGTCGATCTAGGCAAGGCGTTTTATATGAGGCGTTTTAAATCGCCCATGTAAACAGGGCTTATTACACTTCTCTACATTTCTCTACACATTTAGCAAGCTGCCCTTCGATTCAATTATCTTCGGTTTCAGCTCTACGCATCGCTTCTGCACATGAGTCAAACTCGAACAGCATCGGCTGCGCATGCATCAAAATCGAGCCAGATTCAAACCGTCGCCGATCGCCGCAAATCGCCGCACTAATACTGCCACTATAGTGTCAGTGTCACATCCGTGTGAAACGTCCTTACGTGCGAATAAGAACACTACCGTAGTGCAGAAAACATCTACATTATAAATGATTTAATTGTTTAATATATCTCGGGGAGGGGGGACTTCTTTTTTTTTTGACTATCTCGGGAAGGGGGGGATTATTTTAATAATTTGTTTTGTTATCTCTGACGGGGAGGGAGACTTTTATTTATCTTTTCTTGGCTGGGGGGGGGGGAATATTCTAATCCTTATTTTTGTATCTCTGCTATTTCCTCCTATTTTGACTATCCTACGAACACAATTCACCACACTCGGACAAATAAGACACACAGGATAATTTATATTTCATATTTTTTTAATAAGACTGAACAAATGCTAAATAGTTCACATATATTGAACTCCCAACAGCATCTTTAAAGCCGTGTTTACACGGGCGAGTTAAAACGCTTCATATAAAACCAGTTGTCTAGATCGATTTACATTTGGCGTGTAAACGCGACGCTATGGCGTTTTAGGGCTGAATCGATTCATATGAAACACTTTATGTATACCGGGTCGTGAGGTGGTTTATATGAAGCGATTCAGCTGGTTCCCGGGCGGTGATAGTGTAAAATAGTGGCGCTCGCCGGCTACAGGCTCAGATGTAACTAATCGCTGGTGCCTGGCAGTGTTAGGGACCGATTAGGCCAAAATCTAGTGAATGCGATCATATTTAACAGAATTACATACTCAAATAATGAAATTTCATTAAATTAACCCAAAATTCCAAGCGATATTAACGTAGCAGCTACATCGGCATCGTTATTCTTATTGTCGAATCGACGAGTGTAAACTAAACAAATAGCAGTGCTCGCCGGCTACAGGCTCACCACTAAGGCTGCTGGTTCCCGGTCGCCGACACACTTTCAGACTCGCTCGTGTAAACGCACCCCTACTTCGCTTCATATAAATCGATTTGTCTTAAATCGTTTTACACTTTACAGCTTAAGACCCTTCTCAGAGATACAACAAAATTATTATTAAAATAATGTCCTCCCCCTCACCAGATAGTAAAAAGAAAAATGAAATGCCCCCATCTGCAAGATATATGAAACAATAATTAAAAGAATGTATAAGCCCCCCCCCCCAAAAAAAACAAAAAAACACGCCAGCCGCTGTGTGAATAGAGGTAGGAAATAACCCCAAACTGCAAAACCGGTGTCGCAGTTTGAGCGCCCTGCCAGTTTGAGCGCCCTTCGGTTGCTTGTGCGCATGCGCGGAATTTAACAGAATCACCTGCGCATGCGTCAAATTCTACCCAATTTCAAACTAGAGCGATAGAGACAACATTAAAACCACCCTAACTATCACAGTAATTTGTGATTTTTGGTGCTTTGAAAGCAAATTTCTCTTGTTTCTATTAAATAGTTCAGATCTTTCTCCACAATTTCACATTCAGCTTTTTTTTTATCAGCCAATTGGAAGTTCTTGAATTTATTTTGCGAAAATAGTTTTTGAGGCCATGATCTGGTAAGGCTAACACTGGCACTGACACTCAGAATATCCCAACTTTCACTATTATCTCTGTTTTTAATACTTTCAGAGTAAATTGCTCTTAGGTTACATTAAATACTTCAGATCTTCCTCTTCAACTGCGCATTAAGATATGTTTAATCGATCCAATGAAAGCTTTTAAATCTATTTGACAAAAAAAGTCTACAACCACTGGCAGGGCGCTCAAACTGGCAGGGCGCTCAAACTGCGACATGCTGCAGTTTGAAGGTGTCAGAAAATCCGCGCAGGCGCAGAAGCAACAGAAGGGCGCTCAAACTGGCAGGGCGCTCAAACTGCAACACCGGTGTAGTAAGTTCAAAACACTACCCAACAAAAACACTACGCTAGTCTTTTCAACCTGGGTTCAAAACACTATGGTAGTGTTTTCAACCTGGCTGAAGGTAGGTTCAAAACACTACTGTGGCCACGCTCAAAACACTATCCTCAAGTTCAAAACACTACCTTTAAGTTCAAAACACTACAGGGCAGTATGTAGTAAGGTACGAGTATAATAAGCCGGAAGCCGGAAGATTCATCTACTCCCCAGCCACAAAGTCATCGGCTGGCAGTAGGGGTTGTTTTTAGTGGTTATTGTTTTACATCCTAGCAACATGGAAGGTCATATCAGGATGGGTACTGACTATCCTATTAATGCCAAACGCCTAGATAAATGATTCACCTGGTACTTGTAGTACACGGGTGAACAACAACGTAGTGTAAATACAGGCGAAAATAGGTTTAGTATGGAACTTGAACTAGAAACTGTGGCTCCAGTATCAAATGGCTACCCATATAGGCACAGAGTTGGTGAAATGGGTGAGAATGCAAAAAGACAAGATGGCAGCCGCAGAACGCCGACGATTTCACTTTTAAATCTTATTAAACTAGATATTATATTATATTTTTCAACTCAAACGTAGCGGGCTATCCATAAGACATATGTAAAGAATAATTGTTGCTTCTTAGATTGTGAAATTAGGCTCTCAATTCTTTGACACCGAATTTTTGACAGCTTTTACATAGGGTTGGGTTGCAATCCTACTGCAGCAGTACGGGGTGAATCTTGTATCTACCAAATGCCATGCTAGGAAAGCGACAAATATCAATTTTAAAGTCATTGGTTTTAATCGACCTCAAACCAAACTCCCAACCTTCCGCATGCGGTGCCCGTGCTCTACCATTTAAACCACTGCGCAGCACGATCACTGTATACTAATTTGTTGAATGCCTCAGCACTATGTCTACTAGTACATTGCTAAATGTTGCAGCACTATCAGCGTATACTAATACATGGCACACACCCCGCAGTGCTATCAGCATATACTAGTGGCGCACACGCCGCAGCACCATCAGTGTATACTAATATGTGGTGCACTCACCACAGCACCATCAGCGTATACTAATATGCAACAGCGCGCACGCCGCAGCACTATCAGCATATACTAATACGTGCTTCAAATGACGCAGCAGGGTCAGCTTGTCATGATAGTGTTTTGAACTTGGGTAGTGTTTTGAATGTACGTAGGGGTAGTGTTTTGAACTTAACAGTAGTGTTTTCAACCTAAGTTCAAAACACTACCGTAGTGTTTTGAACGTAGGTTCAAAACACTACGGTAGTGTTTTGAACGGCGTAGTGTTTTGAACGTCCTACACCGGCACGCACTGTTCCACCCCCAGCACGGCCTTAGGCTAGGTGGCGCCACCTATCGTGTCGCTAAGCAGGCTTCTCCACCCCGTAAATTAGTCATGTTACGAATAACATGCACAATTTAATAAAGAGTAGTCAACTCTTGTCCATATACTGGTCACATGAAGGACTACTGACTACTCTCCACTCGCTCGGAGGACATATGTACATATATATGTGGTTCCTGTGTTCCAGCCCAAAGGTGCTGCCACCTGGAGGTATCGGGATACATCCCAAAACATTAACGATGACACCACCTACTGTAAATGAAGGGAAACTAAATAAAGCAGGGCGAATCCACAAGTGCTGATTTCTATGAACAATGATTATGTCGAAATAAATCAATCTTAATCGTATTCTTACACCCAATTCTGGTGGAGTGAGTATACTACTCTCCCGACATATATTTTGTTGTATAAATATAAAAAGTAAGCAAAGTTGTGCTTGGGGAGCATTTTGTCTTGAGTACGGTGCCCATCGCTACAAGGTATGGCAGAGGGGGGGGGGGGGGGGTGAAGTGCACACCTAATAATATATCAATTATTTATTTATAAATAAAGGAGTATTTTTTTCTAAAATACGTGGCTCATAAAGCCTGCTCACAGGAGTGTTCATAGGCTGGAGTGAGACTGAGGAGGTATGTCATTAGGCTATGTGCTCACGGCCAACATTTGGGCAAGAGTTGGCCCCTCCAGTACTTAACAACAGACCATCTATGGAAAAGCCACTAGTTGGCCATAACGAGAGTGAGCCTAGGAAAAAGGAGATGGTGTTGCGGATTCCGAGGGACACCAGTTTGCCAGGGACACATCGCTTCTGCACATGCGTCAAAATCGAACAGCATTATCACTAACGTTATTAATTTAATATAATGTTTTTGGTAAAGATCTTTTCTATATGTATACCAAACGATTTGGTTCTAGATGGTGTAATTTGAGAGATATTTGACTTCTTCTGTATTTTATGTATGAAGATGGCTCACGACCATTGACAATGCCTTGAGTTTGACGGTATGCGCAGTGCAAAACGTTAGTTTTATTCAAAATTAATAGAAATCAAGAACCCTAACCTTATCAATTTAATATAGTCTTTATGGTAAAGATGTTTTCTCTATGTCTACCAAGCGATTAGTTTCTAGATGGTGTAATTTGAGAGATATTTGACTTCTTCCGTATGAAGATTTGCTCAAGGCCGTTAACAATGCATTTCAATGGAAGTGTCCCTGGCAAACTGGTGTCCCTCGGAATCCGCATCACCTGCATATCTCCCAGTGAGCCTATTATGCTACACTGGGCGACTCAGTCAACATTTGACTTTTATACTACGAGTCGACAAGGGGTATGAGCGCGGGTTGGGTATTTATAGAGCAAAATGAGCTGAAAACAACAAACAAAATCAGTAAAATGATGTGCAAAACTAACCTTCAAAGGTGTGACAAAAACTAACACAATGCAGATTAAAATAATAATCGCATGGGTACAAGGTATTACAAATATTGACTATGCGCAAAACAGACGAAAACCAAAAAAGAAAAATTAAATTAGGGAACTCGCTGATTTTAGACCAAAAACAAGTTTACAGAAATTATTGATAGAGGAAATCAATCCGTACCGGTATGGATAATGATTACTACGACTACTACTTCAGAGCGGCGAAAACAAGTGCATGCACTCAACCATTATATGAGCAGAATAAACAAACGATCACTAAAAAAAAAAGAAGATGTTGTGATGGAGAGCGCTGATGACCAGTGTAGTGACATGTTATAATGTTAGTTTCTGTGTTGTTTGGTTATTGTTGTTTGATTGTGGTGTGCTTGTTTGTTCTGTGGTTGCGTTTGATTGGTAAGTGGTTGTTGCATGGTTGTTAATGCATGTTGTTTATTGTTATTTGGTTATCATTTAGTTCTTACGTTTGTAGGCGATTGTTGTTTGGTTGTTGCATGACTGTCGCTAGATAAACGATTCACCCGGTACTCGCAGTACACGGGTGAAGACCAGCCTTACATAAAAACGGTCGAAAAATCGGGCTAATGAAATGAGTCTTTATGAGAGCCTAATTTCACAATCTAAGAAGCAACATTTATTCTTTGTATATGTCTTCATATTTCCCCGCTACCTTTGAGTTGAAAAATATAATAAAATATCTAGTTTAATAAGATTTAAAAGTGAAATCAACAGCGTTCTAGCACCGCCATCTTGTCTTTTTGCATTCCCGCCCATTTCACCAACTCTGTGCCTATATATGTAGCCATTTGATCCTGGAACCACAGTTTCTAGTTCCTGTCCCATACTAAAGCTATTTTCGCTCGTATTTACACTACGTTGTCATTCACCCGTGTAGTACAAGGGTGAATCTTTTATCTAAACTGTTGCATGGTTGTTGCATAGTCGCTTTGGGCTGTTGTTTGGTTGTTATGTAAACATTGCTTAAATGTATAGGTGCTGTTTGGTTGTTTTGTTATGTGATTGTTGTTTCAATGTTGTTTGGTTGTTGTATGACTGTTGCATGATTGCTGTTGGTTGTTCTTTAATGTTGCTTGGTGTTTGCTTGGTTGATGTTGGTTGTTCTTTAATGTTGCTTGGTTTTTGCTTGGTTGATGTTGGTTGTTCTTTAATGTTGCTTGGTTTTTGCTTGGTTGATGTTGGTTGTTCTTTAATATTGCTTGGTTTTTGCTTGGTTGATGTTGGTTGTTCTTTAATGTTGCTTGGTTTTTGCTTGGTTGATGTTGGTTGTTCTTTAATGTTGCTTGGTTTTTGCTTGGTTGATGTTGGTTGTTCTTTAATGTTGCTTGGTTTTTGCTTGGTTGATGTTGGTTGTTCTTTAATGTTGCTTGGTTTTTGCTTGGTTGATGTTGGTTGTTCTTTAATGTTGCTTGGTTTTTGCTTGGTTGCTTGGTTGTTTGGTTGTTGCGTGGTCATAATTTGATTCATACTTGGTTTTTCTTTGGTTATTGTTTGGTTCGTTGCATAGTTGTTGCCTGATTGTTGTTTGGTGGAATTTACATGAGAGAATTCAGTGGCCGCCATCTTAGTTTGTTTGCATTCTCTTAGTTCCTCAACTCTATGCTCATACAAAAACACTGAGTGCTAGAACCAGTGCCTCCACATCTCGTTTATAGTTGATTGATACGAAATAGCGAAATAGCGAAATGGTAGACAAGAAGTATGAACACTTATCTGTCTCAAAAGCAATCTTTATTTGGATTTAGATATGGTTGCTAATCACTCACGGTGAATATTTATCCAACTTCTATGTACTTAAGATATTTACCTAAGTTCTATGTCGATAAAATGCTTACCTCTAGTAGGGGTGAACAACCAGTATACCTTGCCGGGAAAACAAACAAACTCGGAATAGTTCTAATTTGTGCCACAGGGTGGCGGATGCTTAGTACTGAACTTTTCCACTTGGTTGGGTAGAGTGAACTAGATTGGTCAGTGAGAGCTGGGTCTTGTTCAGGGTCCGTCACGGAGGCACCTCGAATATGGCCCTGATGTCACGCTAGTCTGAACGGCAAAAGTAGTTTGTTGTCTCGAAAATGGCCACCCCCATAGGTGGTGGCCATTTACTGCGCTGTGATTGGCTGAAACCACTGAATATGGTGGCCATTTTTTAGGCGCTTTTTGTCTCCTATCTGAAAAGGGAGGCATCTCCGAGACGTCTCCGAGATGCACCCTGAACGCAAATAGGCCAAAAAGCATTGCGAAGACGTCTCCGCGGTGCCTCTGAGATGACCTGAATGCGGCCCTGTTGATGTGAAAATGGCTGGCTGATTGGAGAGAAGGGATAGTAAAACTGAGGTATTTTCAATTTTCTTTAGAGTAGTTCAGACAGGAAATATATTTGCTTTAATGTAAAATATATCTTACTACATTTACAATGCATAATTCAATGAGAAACACATATAGATGAAAAACGTTTTTTGTTGTTCAATGTAAAAATGTTTTGGACTGTATGGGGTTTGAACCCACAAGACCAAACAACTTCAGATCACAAATTCAACACCTTAACGACTAGGCCACAGAGACAACACATAGCTACCTGTCTCAGTTCAGGCTATTTGGGTATAGGACGTCATATATACAAGGTGTATGTGTGTATGTATGTGTGTATGCATGTATGCGTGCATGTGTGTGTAGGTATGTTTTGCGCACATCCATTTGAAATTTGTCAGTTACACTGTATATAAAAGGAAAACTTCTTTTGCTATTGAATGTAAAAAGGAGTGAACCATATGGAGTGAGATGGATATGGAGTGCACATAATATTGCGTCTTAACATGTTTTCGTGAACTATCCAATGAATTAATGGCTTTTTATTCATGCTGTCATGTTAGTTAACTATTAATAATTCTTCAACTTTATTTTATCTTGTTCAAACATATACTGTCAGTGCGAGACAGGGGTCCTCGAGCGTTGAAGGTAAATAATTACACATGAAAGGGAACAATATCAACAGGATGTATGGCTAGATTATGGCCAGTTTAATATGTGGCGACGTCATTACGCGTGACGTCAGAGCCTGGGTAACAACATGCATACCAGTAACCATGACGTCATCCCACTGCCAACATCAATAGAGGCGATGTGCACATTGGAACCCAATGGGTTTTGTTTATGATTTTCTTGAAGCATTGGTGCATTTGAAAGTTTTTCACTTTCAGATCTTTTGTATTACTATTAACTAATGCAGCAGCCATTCCATGCTGGCCACATCATCCAGGCCTGAGCATCAATAGTTCGAGGGGATCTGCCACAAATACACACGTTTCCGGTTTTAATGCTATGATGGCAGCAGCCGTTCTGGGGGTGCCGATGCGTTATCGTTTGGATGGGATGCATTGCAAATGCACCGGGTTCTGCGTTTAATGCTATAATGCCAGCTGGACCTGAGCATTAATGGCTTGACGGGATCTGCCACAATTGGCTGAAAGAAGATTTCCAGGTTTAATGCTATGATGGCAGCGACTGTTCTGGTCATGCATTATCCTTTGGACAGGATCCATCGCAAATGCGCCGGGTTCTGGGCTTAACGCTATGACAACAGCAGCCATTCCTCAGCATAGGTGCCGGCGGATGACTCGGGATCGCAGAATGTGCAGTTTGTCATAGGTGAGTGTAGAAACTGATATGGTGCTACGACCCCAGGCGTCCTCCGATGCATACACTGTTGAACGGCGCATTTGCGATGGATCCCGTCCAAATGATAACACATAGGCATGACCAGAATGGCTGCTACCATCATAGCATTAAACCCAGAAACCTGCACAATTGCAGCACATCCCGTCAAAGCATTAATGCTCAGGCCCGGCTGAATCATAAAATGTGCAGTTTGTCATAGGTGAGTGTAGAAACTGATATGGTTCTACTACCCCAGGCCTATATATATATTAGTATTGGCAGATCAATATATATATATTTGTTGGGGTCCATATATAGTTATACATACCTTGTACATATGTTGTATATATGACATATATACTATCACTAGTGCATATATCAAGTGTATTTACTGCGTGTTCATCGTAAGATGCCCTCGTGGCATACATTTTAAATATGACTAGTATATACATCATACATATGATATACACATGGTATATGGGTCGTTCTCAGAAGTTGTGTACCAATATCATTACCACAAAATCAAAATGCTGCCAAAGTCCTATAAACAAGTTTCCTCAATGTGTATGTCATTTTGCATCTGAATAATTGAAAATAAACATATTCTGGCATTTTTAAGTAGGTCAAATGATGCTCACACCCAATAAATAGCAGTATAGCATGGAAACCAATCTGACTCCAAAATCAAATATTTTCCACACAAAAGTTGACATTTTTAGGACATTTCACATGCCACTTGCTTTATAAACAGTAGTAATAATAATTTGAAAGCTCAGTGCTATGGTTTTGTCTTATTTGTGAATATTAAAGAGAAAAGCAAAACAATATTAGCGTGGTAACAGTCAAAGTGGAAACAACAATTTTACACAAATGTTCGGCTCAAATTTCAATGTTTAGGGGCAATTTCAGGATTTATCTTTTACTATGCCATCACTGGGTCCATGCATAGAGTGTCAAATGGTGAAAATTGTTCCTGTACTGTATCTGTACTCAGTGTTTGATACAGAGTTTCATAGTACTTGCAAGTGGAAACGAAATGTTACCATGTTAATGACTCCAGAAAAGGTTAACTATTTCATAATTTTTAAAAGATTTTTTAGAAATAAATGTCTTCAACTTAATGAAGACATTGTATATGACCATTTGAAGTGAAATGAGCTGTTGTTCAGAGGTTTTCATTAAGTTTGTGACACTTTATTTTCAATGCTGTTGACATTGTCACAAATTAGTGATGTAATTTTCTATGTATTTAGCTACATCCATCCCAATAAGATACATAATACACAATATTAACATTTAATTTTGATCTAAAATATCTCCGACATTATTGGGCTAAATCATGAAATCTAAATATTGAGACTCCAATAATGGGTTTCTTTGAAATATGCATTTCAAGAAAACTACCTGAAGTGGTACACAGTTTCTGAGAACGACCCACATAGCATAGTTATACGAGTCTTACCTGGTGCAGATGATGGATAACTTGTTTTCCCGATGTACTAGCCTCGGATAGTCATGGGTCAGGGAGAAGGAAGCACATCCGGGTCTAGCAATCTTTTACATACTTAATAGGATACAAAATTATCTCAAAATTCTATGGATATTAAATGTTTTCATTTCGGCACAACCCAAAGTCATAGTCGTGGTAGGGTAGGGTAGGCGAGCCCTGACCCACGACTATCTGAGGCTAGTACATCGGGAAAACAACAGATATCCATCATCTGTACCAGGTAAGACTCGTATAACTATACTATTTTACCTCGGTACTACGCCTCTGGCTACTGGTAGTCCAGGGAGAACTTTACGTAATCTCATTTTTTATCCTTTTTATACTTATTCTTTAAACATATAATGTTTCAGTACAAAATAGAATTTTGTGTTTCTCACCTGTCTTTAGTTGGTGAGTAGGCGAGTCGCTGGGCTGCTTGACTTTTCTAGTCATTTGTTGTAATGTTTTGAAAAAGATCTTGCCGTCTTCCAGCCCGCGTGCGCCAGGATTCTCTTCACTGAGACTTCTAATTGTCTTGCTTTAGAGACCAAGCCCCCCCCCCCCCCCCCCCCCCACATTGAGTGAGATCCGCAGTGTCCGGTATTAACGCCTGCCTCTTTAAGCACCTTAATGGTCCATCTTGCGAGTGTGGCTCTCGAGATAGCCATATGCAGTTTAATAAAGCTTATCAAAAGCTGTCTGGAATTCCTTATTCCACGTGATTTGGATATATACGCCCTAATGGCAGACACTACACAAATACGTCGATCATCTGGAAAACTATTTACATGTACCAGGTTGGAGAGCTTACCTCATTTGACCTACGGTGGTTAAACAACCCCCCGATGAATATTAAGAAGTATTTCATTACTTTGCATCAAATGGCTAGAGACCAGAGCTGCCCATGCTACTACTGTGTTGGTATAGCACTAAATCGCAAACAATGGGAGTATATGCCCGTCTGTGACACACTCACATTCCACCTGCTATTGGGGGGGGGGAGGTCTTGTGTGGAATGTTGTATATCATCTAGATATACTTTTTTTATATATTAATATATAAAGTGTGGCTACGTATAGGAAGGAAGGATAGAGACGCGTGTTGGGTCGGACACTTTTATTGAGCGTCTGGGCAAGCGAGATAACAGGCATACCGGTAAAAGTTTGAAATCCAGTGTGGCAATGACTTGCCCGGGCAGATTGGTGAGAAAACAGCCCGGTGGTGGCGCTAGTAGGAGGCAACCGGGGCAAATCAGGGCAAGTCACTGATTGGAGAATAATGGTATATCGAAGTAACATGATGGAATAAATAATAATAATAAAATACTCCGCCTATTTATACATGCATAATAAATTATACGTACTATAGAGTGTGGCTACGTATAGGAAGGAAGGATAGAGACGCGTGTTGGGTCGGACACTTTTATTGAGCGTCTGGGCAAGCGAGATAACAGGCCAAGGAGAAGCCTAAGCGACTCCCTCCAACCCAACACGCGAATCATCCGAGCAAAGGGCCGCGACCACCCTCAAATCGTTCACTATACGAGTACCAAGGGGGGTCTGCAGGTAGCTATACACCGTCTCGGAGGCCCAATCGCCTCTAGCCTTCAACTCCTCGATTGTGGCCCCACACATGGCAAGAAAGGTGCAGCCCCCCCGTCTAAGTGAGTGGGAAGAGAGGGTGGACGCGTCAAGCCCAGCCCTAGTGGCAAATATCCTTAAGGTCTCCTGGTAAACTTGGTACGAGAGGGGACAGGAGAGACCGTCCGAGCATGGGATCCGGGAGGCGGGCTCAGATGGGTCGGCCCGGATCTGCGCGAAGTGTCTCTCAGTCCAATGCACTGCGCAGACCGCGGTGTCGCAGCACCTGGCAATTGGGATCTCGAGCACCCGTTCCGAGAATTGGATGGTCTTGGAACGTCGGACGGTCAGGAGCATCCCCCAGTCGTAGAAGACAAAGTCAGACCTACGAAGGGTAGAGTCTGACATAGTCACTTGCGACTTACGCAGGAGACCTCTGAAGGAGCATAGAATGGCCGCCCTCCATGCAACGTGGCCTGGATTCTCAGTTAGGAGCGAGAAAATCCTTCGCAGCATGTATGGAAGCATCGGCATGGCCGTGGAGGTATATCACCCTTGACCTGACGGATTCCCTTTAAAGTGGAGGCCAAAACGAAACCCTTGTAGTCAATAGGCGGCTCCCCGTTTTGCCTCAGGAAATAGTTCAGGCCGCTCAGGTAATTTAGGATCGACCGATACTTCAGGGAGCGGGCGAGCCAAGTAGCATAGAGGGCGACCTGCTCGGAGGAACAGGGGATAGGGCCCTGGACGAGTTGAACGACTCAACATAGGTTAAATATTTTTGAACCTGAACCCGCCTCGCGATGGCCGAGTTCTTTGCGTAATATTGGCGCTGATATCCCATCTGTTCCTCCTTTAGCGCCGATATCCCTGCAACAAACAAACGAGGCATCAAAGACGTGGCCACAGCATAGTGCACCAGCGATGTCAGCTGTCCTAATCCTGTCAACGCTGTCATTCTGATTCAGTCTACTGAGAGCGTCACAGATAACATTAAGGCTGCTACGTATATAAACGGATTCAAATACGAAGTTATTTTCCACCGCAAGCCAAAATAGCCTGCGGAGAAAAAACATAATGCCTTTACATCTCGACCTGCCTGTGTCCAGTGCTGCCCGAACCACAGCACTATCAGTCACGATCATGACGGTGCTGTCGGCCCAGCCAGCACCCCAACGAAGGCAGGCCGCATAGACAGCCCACATCTCCTGGACATTAATGTGTGATGTCCCGACGTCAGGAGGAGGGGTGACATGGTGGTGGCCGACGTAGGCCTCAAGAGGCTCGCTGGCTCTGCCCACGAAGGAGCCGACCAACCAATCGTTCCCATGGAGGGCCCCGAAACCCCAGTTGGAGGCATCGCTGTAGGTTGATATAACGGGGGCAAACTTCCCCAGGATCTTAGCCTTGCCGTTAAATGCGCTAGCGAAGTTCAGCCACCAGTCTATGTCATCCCTAACTCCCTTATTCAGACGGACTCTGTGGTAGGGCTGCTTTAGGTTGGCCATAAGGTCGTAAATGCATCTGGTAAAAGTCCTACCACCCCTAATAACCTTAGAACAGTGAGCAAGCAGTCCACCCACACGTTCGAGATCTTTCTTGGAGGCTTTCCTCCGACCACGGAGTCTGTGTAGGACTTCCCTTGTTTTTAATAACTTGTCGTGAGGAAGGCTGAGCTCAAGACTCACGGAGTCAACATCGATCCCGAGGAACCGCACCTTGGTGTCGGCTTTGCTTACCTTCTTGAAACTAACAAAGAACCCAATCCTCCTCAGGATCCTTATCAAAATCAACTGGCCCCGCTCGACCTCGCGCCTGGTACCACCGATGACACAAAAGTCGTCCAAGTAGTTCACTACCCGGTCAAGGCCCTCACGAACGCAGCACCTAACAACAAAATCCGAAATTTTGGAGAAGATGTAGGGGCTTGATGACAGGCCCATGCTGAGGCGGTTGTCAAGGAAGTAAGCAAAGTTTGGACCACCAGGTCTCCTGTATCGGAGACCCTGGCTCTGGCGGTCCTCGGGGTGGATCGATACAGCCCTGTATGCGTCCTTAATATCGACGGTTCCTAGCGCGTCACCCTGCTCCAACATGTCTGTAACATCCTCCAGACCTTTGTAGGAAAACTTTCGGCAGACCTGGTCAGTGAAGTTATTGACAGAAACCTCCGAGGGCCTACTACAATCGATGACGACCCGCCCACTGCCGTCGTCCTTGGGGACGACAAATGCATCGTGGGTACAAGCTGCGGGCACATCGATGATGGAGATAACACCATCACGCTCCTCGTGCCGAAACTTCCTGTCAATAATGTCAGCCTCCCAGGCTGACTTAACGCGAGTCTTCGTTGGAGTGTAACTCACCGCGCACCCGGGATTACCCACCCGGAAACCGAACGTAACTCCGATCAGAATATATAACCAATCGGGATCGGTGTCGCCCCGCAAAAATAGCTCGGCGAAGACTCTACAGGGTCTCAGCTGAGTAGCGACACCGGCGATATTATGGACGCACCCACAGGAGCCAACCACACCGTCATTCGTGACCTCAATCGTCACGGGTGGCTCCCCCTCCTGTTCCCGAATATGAACAAGGAGGCTACCAAGATTGCCTTGCTCCACGAACAGGCGGTCTACACGACTGGCGCTAGCTGGTTGCAGCCAGCGCAGCCCACCAACGAATGCCCCGACACATAAGTGGGTCTCGCTGATACTACCGAGAGCAACAGCGTCAGCAACACCTGAAACATCGAAGGCAAATTTTTGATTATCGTCAAGGGGGGAAGCATTAACGTCAGTATTTGTTATGTCCGAATCAGAATCGTCAGGGGCGTCATCGGGGTATTCAACGACAGCGACTAGAGTAGTGTCAAGATCGGCTGTCTGGCAACCAACGTCCGTGGATCGCCTAACCTTCGAACCTCAGTCTTTACACTTAGATCGGGTGTGTCCCTTGGAGCCACATAAAGAGCACGCATGGGAGAAACGACAGTCCGAGCGAATGCATCCATTGTCCCCGTTCCATGCGTAGCATGCCCTACGCACTGCTCTGCACGGTGAACGCTTCCCCGCACTGTGGTTCCAGTTTGCGGCCTTCTTCGTCTTCATATTATGAGGACCGTAATGCTCGATGCTTTCGTCTTGGTGCATCTTGGAGAAGGCCGCAAACCCGATGGTCTCACCCAGCTTGCGGATAGCCAGTACGTGGTCCACATGTGCAATATCCGTGTAGTGGTCATCCCTGACTCTTGACGAGATAAAGGTGACGTGTTCAATGAATGACCTGTAGTCGGCTATTGTCAGGCCGGGGATGTCCAGGCACCACTGACAGGAAGCCTTCACCAGTTCATGAGCGTTCATTTTTCGCAGGTCCTTCCCCTGCCCGTACTTCCTGAGAGACCACTTACTTCTCCTGCGCCTAGACGAGCTGCCGTCGCTGCTCGACCTAGAAGAGCGCCTCCTATGCCTGCTCGACCCTCTCGACCGTCGACGTGAGCGCCCGAAGGTCGAGTGTCCATCATCACGGTCGGATCCGCGTGTCCAGGATGGAAGAGGCAGATTACCGTCCATCGTCCGTTTTCGGTCGTCCGCGTGCGGTGTGTCGTCCCTTGTTGCGTGCCGAGCTGAAGGACGGTGGGCGGTGGTGGCGGCAAAGTCGGCGTCCCGTCGTCCGTCGTCAATTGCAGCGGTCGTCCGGCGCCTCGTCCGTCGTCTCTCGCGCTCTTCCTTCAGAGCCTCGAGTTCGTCCTCCAAGTCGGCTACCCTCATCTCGGCTTTGATCGTGTCGATCGCCTCCCTCGCGTTCCGCTCCCGGTCGTCCAGTGATAGCCCTGACATAGCTGAAGTCGTCGAGTCCATGTCGACGCACTCGGCATGCTCTGCTGCCGGTCTCGTATTTTTCGACAACACTTTGCCGCTGCGCGTTGACATGCTCCCTTGGCCAAGTGTGTTGACACTTTTACGTGCGCACGTCACTTGGTCCTGTTTGTGTGTACAACCGCAGTCAGTGCAGTAACCTGCACCTGGCATCCTAATCCCTAATCCGCTTAATCCGCTTAACAATAAGCGCTTAATCCGCTTAATGAAGCGTAGCGTAATACAGCTGCCTAAGGGATTAACGAAGTAAACCACGTAGTTGAAGAATGCGAAGTGTGCATAACGACCGTTATTTCAAATGCATTATAACTTAACGTAGCATATAACTAGAGCTTTTCAATATTATAATCGACAGTCATGTTTTGTGCAAATCGATATGGTCACGTAAAGGAAAGCAGTAAATCAATGACTCAACGTTTAAACAACTCGACTTGTTTAGTCGACTGGATTCAATATCATGTTTAAGCGTGTAATTGAACGTATCTGCACTCTTGACTCCTCTCGTCGATCCGCGTCGACCCTGCAGCTCCAACACGCCGCAGATGGTCGACAAACATGCCGTTTGTAGGCTCTGTAAGTGTCGACCGAGAAACGGTCGATATATATATAAATGTTTTTACGATACCGTAATCGACGATCGATCCCCCATTGCTCGTGAAGAAACGACACCCATCGTCGCTTGAATCTGGTTCTAGTCGTCCGCTGGCCCGGACGATCGGCAGAAGTAAACTTAATACACCCCCACACACAGGTAGAAAGTAGACTGTGGTGAGGTGTGTACAGTTTGAAATCCAGTGTGGCAATGACTTGCCCGGGCAGATTGGTGAGAAAACAGCCCGGTGGTGGCGCTAGTAGTAGGCAACCGGGGCAAATCAGGGCAAGTCACTGATTGGAGAATAATGGTATATCGAAGTAACATGATGGAATAAATAATAATAATAAAATAATCCGCCTATTTATACATGCATAATAAATTATACGTATTATATATACTGTAATTATGCATCTTATGTATAATCACCATCAATATGGATTTTCTTGCTGATACAGCGACATCAAGAAAAACATGACCTTAAATATTTTTGCATTAATATATATTTTGTTATTATTTTTATTTCTGTTCATATTATTTGGGGAGGGGGGGGGGCGGAGTGAGGGAAGTCCTGGCTTCGGGAGGCCAGGATTCACGGTGTCAGGAGGCCGGGAGTCCCGGCACCGGGTGGTATATATAGACCTATATACCTATACGCAGATATACATACACGGCAGGGATGAAATATCTCCGCGAGTTAACGGATTTCCGCGATTTCGCGGATTTCCGCGATTTTTTATATTTGACCGATTAACAGTAAGCAAAATGGCAAGGAATCGGGATGTATATGACAACAATTGGTTAGTTCGAATCACATATGTCCCATTCTTATATGACATTAATGTTGCTAGAATATAAAACCCAATCAAGAAAGAGCTAGGTATGAGCAATAATAGTCACAACAGGGAGAGTTGAAGCCTGATTTCCGGCATGTATATGGTCAGTTCTCATAAAGCTGCAACAAACGTGTTTTAATACCACATGTTCGTTAATAATGTGGTTAGAAGGTTGAATGAGCTTGAATGCATTCGGCTGTCCTAGGGCTTTCTGGGGATACCATGTTTGTTTCTGTACAATGTGATCTCATAAAACTGTGGCCCATAAATGGTCATATTTCCATAGTTTTTGGACAATTTCTTGGCCAAAAGTAGGTTTAAATGTTTCCTTTTTAGATAACCATGTAAGTAGGGCATTCATAAAATATGTTCTTACCATTGACTATGTCTCTGCCATTATTAACCCTCAAATTTAAGAGTTTAAGTCGACTGCCTGGATAATAATCATCATTTTTGTGTTGGGGAAGTTTTAGCATAACCGTCCATCTGCAATGGTCTATAGGGGAATATTGGTGTAACCTATCAATAAAAAACACTAACTGCACAGATAACTTTCATTGACATGGTTGGCGCATTCCATATTGAGTGATAAAAATAAGATATTTTAATTAGCATCCATATAAGCATCTAAAACCTAATTTGGTGCAGATATGACCATAACCGTTCGTCTTACACTGACATATATGTGCTGTGGCATGGATTGTAAGGATTAGTGAAGGATATTCCATATGCCTAACTACCATGAGTTAATCTTTATATTTACCAAAGTTTAGATAACTATTCCTATTTCTCTGGATCTGGTAGCATTTTTACATTTTCTATAACCGTACATCTCCCGCTCCAAAATCATAACCGTCCATCTCCCAGCTAGTTTATACCCTAATATGACCTAATATGGCATTGATATCTATGTATTATTGCCCAATATATGTTTACCGTCAAACAACCATCGGAATAAATTGTAATTATGTGCTAAAATATTTTTCAGGAGAGTACCATAAGGAAAGATATTTCTAGAATAAAAAATATTGTCTTCAGAATAGAGCCACTCCTATTATCCCAACAGCTAAATAACTGCTACATGCTACTTTTATACCTCAACATTTGAAGTCAATTCATTCCTAGGTTAAATAGATTTCCATACAGACTACTGAGCTGTTATGGCAAATAGTCACGGTTATGCCAAATAGTCACAGTTTGTGTTCAGTGGTCTGTAGGGAAATCTATTTAACTTAGAAATGAACTGACTTCAGATGTGTAATATTTTTCCGATCTGTACTATGACCATTGTCCATTCTGGAATATACCTATGTGTATTTTTTGTATACTTTACAGGTTATTTGCATAGCCATCCGTCTCCCCTTTTTAAATAATAAAAATATCTGTACTATGACCTTTGTACATTCTGGAATATACCTATCTGTAGACACTGTGTGTTATAGGCATAAGGAATGTTAAAACTAAATGTGTTTACTCAGTGTCCTTATAACTATTTACTATATATTACTGGAAATATGAATGCCCATAACCGTCCGTCTGCAATAATAAAATGGTTACCCCTAAAAAGTGCTTTATGCTAGGAGAATAAAGTTTATATTTTTGAAAAGATCAAGATTATGGCATATAATTGAACGTTTTTTCTAAGGAAAAGATGCTATTACCTATTAATTGGAGCAACTAGTACATAGTTAAGTAGAAAAAACACCATACTTGTGGGTGGTACAGATAAGTTCAGTCCTTGGCCATGAAATAAAAATGTAAATGTAGGAAATATTTCTGACATATTTACATTGACAAATATGTTGAACATGTATATAAATTAAGAAATCATGGGGTAACAGGTATTAACTAGGTATATCTATGCTTTATGTATATGGAAATATGTGCAGACGGACGGTTATGGTCAGTAAGGAAACTTATTCTTCAAAGAGTCACAGAATGGTCAATTTTTAGAGTTAACTTGCCCAAATTCTGTCACAAATGTACCAATATGTAGTGAATAGAGTTGAAATGATAAGGAATTCCTAGAATACCCCCTCAGAACTCTAAATGTTGCAGTTTGATGAGAATCAACCATATGCATATACATATATGTATATATAGACCGGATGCAGGTGCCGAATCAGTAGAGCGCAGGCTTCCCATGCAGAAGGTCGGGAGTTTGAATCCCAGCCAACTCAAACCACTGACATATAAAATTGATACTTATGTAGTAGTATGCACTGACCTCTCAGGCAAGTAACCACATAGACAGGTAGGCATGGGTAGTATGATGATATCAGGGAGCCTAGGTGGTGTAATGGTTAGCACGCTGATCAGGATCCTGTACAAGCTATGCACTGTATGGTTGTTGAACCTACCTTGTGTATGTATGTGTTAGTGCATTCCCTGTATGTATGTAATTGTAAGCATTAAAAGACTTACAATTCCAGGGGGGACGAGCGTAGTAGTATGCACTGACCTCTCAGGCAAGTAACCACACAGACAGGTAGGTGGGGGTAGTATGGTGATATCAGGGAGCCTAGGTGGCATAATGGTTAGCACACTGGCCCGGAATGCAAAGAGATGTGGGTTCGAGTCCCGCTCTAGGGGCAATATTTCCCATTTTCATCACCCCCATGACACTTATATATGTTCTCTATATTCGTGACGAATTGACATAGATAACAAAACCATGACCATATGATATATATGTATATATATATGTATATATATATATATACTCAAATACATATATACACATATATACATACATCTATGCATATATTACATTGTAAGATCAGGTGAAGTATACCTTACCAGTATTCCTAAATGTAGGGATGACTGTTTCAAATGCTGCACAGTTGTAATCCATTTACAACTAAACAAGTTGACTGGTGTATATGTGTGCAGTGCACTGTGGAACTGACCCTTGTGTACCTAATCCAATCCACTGCCACACCTATTTCAATGACGTCAGCAGACGTATTTAGGTCAGTGCGCGCACATTTTGCCTGCAGGACAACATATGTGTCACACTGCAAACTCAATGGCTATGAGCAATCTTCATACAGAAAAAGTTAAACATCTCTAAAGCCACACGACCTAGATACAAACCGCTTGGAATACATATAGAAAACATGTTTAACAAAAAGATTATATTAAATTGATAAGGTTAGGGTTCTGGATTTGTATTAATTTTGAATAAAACTGACGTTTTGCACTGTGCTTACCGGCAAACTCAATGCATTGTCAATGGCTATGAGCAATCTTCATACAGAAAAAGTTAAATATCTCTAAAACCACACCACCTAGACACAGACCGCTTGGCACACATATAGAAAACATGTTTAACAAACAGATTATATTAAATTTATAAGGTTAGGGTTCTGGATTTCTATTAATTTTGACTAAAACTGACGTTTTTCCCTGCGCGTACCTGCAAACTCAATGCATTGTCAAAGGCAGTGAGCCATCTTCATATAGAAAAAGTTAAATATGTCTAAAACCACACCACCTAGACACAAACCGTTTGGAACACATAGAAAACATGTTTACCAAAAAGATTATATTAAATTGATATGGTTAGAGTTCTGGATTTCTATTAATTTCGAATAAAACTGAAGTTTTTCACTGCGCATACCGGGAAATACACGATGTTAGTAAACATTGAAATAGGTCTATTGCAAGGGGCATATGCTCTGACACTGACACTCAGTGAGTTCAGCCTACCAGTGGAGGTGTAACTGACCACCGTATTGTGACAGCTTTCTTTGGAAAGTTTTTTAGTAAAAAAATGGATGACTGATATGCAATATGTGATGCAGTCATCTCTAAATGCAGGAACAGGCACATTAACAATGTATATTGCACTAATACTACATAACATGCGGTATATTGGTGGATCAGTAATGTATATATATTTGCATATGTAAATATATGTATGCATACATGTATATACGTGTATGTACGTGCATATATGTGTATGTATGTGTATATACGTGTATACATATATGTATATAGATGCATAGATATGGCGCTATTGCTCGAGGTCAGGAATAACTATAATAGTGAGTGTCAATAATAATATTACTAATGTCAAGAATAATACCATTAATAATGCCAATGATAATGACAATAATTATAATGATTATAAATATAATGACAATAATAATAACGATATTAATCATAATGAGGACATTAATGGCGATAATAATGACAATAATTCACTTAACTCGGCCCAGAACAGTAAGAGGAAAGAAAGAGAGAGTATTTAAGAAATTTATTTTAAATATATCAACCTACAGCTAGACAAGGCAAGTGGGTGACAGTGACCCAATTCGTGTTCGGTAATCGTGATCAAGCGGCCGACTGGGACCAAAGGATGAGCAGGTCAGAGCAGACTGGAGCAGGAGACATGTAGACCCATCAGCGCACACCCAACACCCTTGCGAGCGCTGAGGGGGCTTCGGCGACCTCCAAGGGCGCCAGGTAGGATCGAACTGGCAGCGACTTCCAGGAGCCTGCGATCATGATCTCGGGGGAGGGGCAGACCTGCCGCCTGGCAGGCCTGAGCGGCTCCTCTGTGAAGGCTGTGGCGCATGACGGCAACGTCGGTTTGAAGGGCTGCTGTAGCTGCGAGTTGGAGAACCTTGGCAAGGTAACAGGGATTCAGAGGTCTCGTGGAAGGCAAAAGGAGGGCAGGGCCATCAGGGTGAGGGGTGACCCTAGCAATGAAATGGTACCACGCCTTAACAGGACAGCAGGAGGAATAAGGAATGGCTGGGAGGCGATAAATCACAGGAGAGGCACTTCTCGACCTCGTTTTAAAGGAACTCACCAATACCAACAACTCGCGTGGAGTACATTTACAAACTCGGAACTTAATCGTGTGCACCGGCAAATCAGATGCTGGCACTACTAGATTACTTTGCCTAAGTAATGTGAGGTACCCTATAAGCAGGGCAAGATTTACTACCCAAGGACACGGGCGGAGTGAAGCCAGATAGTGAATGATCTGCTTCATATCGGGGGGTGAAATAGGGAAGCTTGATGCGGAACATGAGTGGAAGAGTTAACTACTGCGCGTTTCATTACTGTAACTTCATGTGCGTCAAAGGCTACGGGATCACCCATGGCTGAAACCCATAACTTAATTGAACTGAAATAATTAAGGACAGAACCATGGGCTGCCAAGATGGAGCTGAGGTGCATAAGGAGGGACAACAGGTCATAAACCCGGGGCTTACTGGGGGAAACATCATGCCAACGGCAGATCATCAGGTATGCACGGACATGAGAGGCCTTAGTTTGCCAGGTTCTCGTCACCAGGGCACTCGTGTAGAGCCCTAGGAAGCGGCAGTGACGAATCATCGAGTAGCCTGGAAGATAGGGGCAAGAAAAGTACTATCTTCCAGGCTTAAGACATTACAGGTGTAAATCAAGTACATCAAGTTCAAATTGCCCCCTAATCTTGGAGAGTTCTAGTTGTGCGCACATCTCATCTGCCTTTCGTTTCAATGCTGGGTCATAATGCGCTCTACTTAATGCGTCAGCCACAATTAACTCTTCACTGGGTTTATGCACAATCTCTACTTCGAAATCCTTAATGGCTGCTAGACGCCAGAGAAAACGAGCACAAGCAGAGTACCCTATCTTCCCCTTACCGGACTCGATGACCTGTTGAGAGGCTGCATTGTCAGTCTTGAGTATTACTTGAAAATTTAATCTACACCGAATTTATGCACAATCTCTAATTCAAAATTCTTAGTCACTGCCAGAAGCCAGAGATGCCTGGTAGACGCACACAGTACACTATCTTTCCCCCTAGCGGAGTCTAGGACTTGAGGAGTTGGATTATCAGTATTGACTATTATCTTGAACTCATGAGGGTTTGAAGGGAGGAGGAAGGCTACCGCATGCACAAGATTAATGGCTTCTAACTGGGCAATAGTGAGTTGTTTAGCAGCCCAGCCAGCAGGATATTCTGCTGCATAGAACATCGTCGATGAGTGAGCCGCACTGTAGCGAGGTGGAATCACATTCTAGAACCCAAGGAGGTCTATGGATTTAAATAGCCCTGGCCGGCGAGCTGACTGAACTGGTAGCAGTGGGTCATACAAGGTGTCAAAGCAATCAAAGACCAATTCAGCGATCTAAGGTCTATTGCTGTAGAACTCAAGGCGGCAGGCGGCACCTGACCCACACCAGTCACGTAGCCAGTCAGTAGGAGGGGTAACACCCCCCCCCACCCACCTACTGCACGGTCATGCGAGCAGGCAGGTGGTGAGGGTGGGTGGGAGTGGGTATGGGAAGTGGGGAGAGGTGGTTTGGGGTGGGAGGGTGTATGGCAGTGAGAATGGGGGCTCGGAGGCCTGAGCCGAGCCTGAGCCGGGACAGGGGCGGAATTTGGGTGGGAGGTGATGGGAGGTGTGGGGGGTGGGGGGGGGGGGGGGTGGGGGGGGGGAACATGCCGCCCGGCACGGTGGAGCAAGAAAGGTGTTTACATCTGGGGTCACTGGTCGGGTTACATAGTGGCATGTATCTGTCAATATCACCGCGAAAACACAGGCAAGCACATTTAATAAAAATAAGTACTACTTGCACTAGTTCATATGAAATTCTGTTAATTACGATGAGTCATTGACGCACTTATTTACTCTGAGCGCGATAAGGACAAATGAGCAAACGTTAATAAAATAAAAGAAATAATAGTTGCACGACTTCAGATGAAATTCTGTTAATTCGGACGAGTCAATGCTGACCCAAATTCTGTAATTTGTGAGCATGACTTAATAAATTAGAGTTCTACAGATGAAAAACTGCCAGTAAAACTGAGTGAGCAGAGGTAACTTACACTGCCACGAGCACAGAGGCGGGCAACGATATCATCAAAGCGTGAAGAATATTGCAATGCTTCATAACAATTCTTAATATTAGTGATTACTCACTGCTAAGAATAAATTCAGTTAATTATGAACATGAGATAATACTTAACATGAAGGAAAGAGTTGGCAAGTGACACAGGTTACTATCACCTCGGTAAACACGGTATGCAATGTCCACCGGTGTAACGATTTCAACTTCCCCCCTTCCCAAGTTCCCCCCCGGGAATCTGAAAACGTTTTTAACTTCCCTCAGGGGAAATTAAAAACGTTTTCAGATTCCCGGGGGGAACTTAAAAACAGTTTTCAGATTCCTCCCCCTATTTTCAAATTCCCCCCTCTGGTAATTTAAAATTGTTTAAAAATAAAGAAAATTCCCCAAAAATGTAAAAGTTTTAAAAAGATCGAAAATTTATGAAAAATAGTACTAGTAGTCACCAAAATTTCCACAAAAAGATTTGTTGTTAATCGAACAATTTCACATAAAAAATTCACAAAAAAATGTATATTTCACGAAAATATAGAATTTCACACAAAAATTCTATATTTTTTTAATTATTCAAAAAAGCACAACAAATTGAAAAGTTAAACAAATCGAAAATTTCACAGAAAATAACAAATTTCCAGACAATTTCCAGGGGGGGTAGGGGGGAGGGGGGAGGAAGGAAAAAGGCAGCCTAAGGAGCCCAACCACAGTCCTCTGAGAGGGCCTGGGGAGGCTGGGTGGTTGGTGTAGTTTTATGTTGGTGTAGTTTTGGTGTAGTAGTCTGCACTAACCTCTCGGGCAAGTAACCACATAGACAAGTAGGCGTGGGTAGTGTGGTGATATCAGGGAGCCTAGGTGGTGTAATGGTTAGCACACTGGCCCGGAGTGCAAAGAGATGTGGGTTCGAGTCCCACTCTAGGCGCGGTATTTCCCATTTTCATCACCCCCTGACACTGGTTGCCGTGATCAGGATCCTGTACAAGCTTTGCGCTGTATGGTTGTTGAACCTACCCTGTGTATGTATGTGTAAGTGCATTGCCTGTATGTATGTAATTGTAAGCATTACAAGACTTACAATTCCAGGGGGACGAGTGTAGTGGTCTGCACTGACCTCTCAGGCAAGTAGCCACATAGACAGGTAGGCGTGGGGAGTGTGTTGATATCAGGGAGCCTAGGTGGTGTAATGGTTAGCACACTGGCCCGGAATGCAAAGAGATGCGGGTTCGAGTCCCGCTCTAGGCACAGTATTTTCCCATTTTCATCACCCCCACGACACTGGTGCCATGATCAGGATCCTGTACAAGCTTTGCGCTGTATGGTTGTTGAACCTACCCTGTGTATGTATGTGTTAGTGCATTGCCTGTATGTATGTAATTGTAAGCATTACAAGACTTACAATTCCAGGGGGACGAGTGTAGTAGTCTGCACTAACCTCTCAGGCAAGTAACCACATAGACAGGTAGGCGTGGGTAGTGTGGTGATATCAGGGAGCCTAGGTGGTGTAATGGTTAGCACACTGGCCCGGAATGCAAAGAGATGTGGGTTCGAGTCCCGCTCTAGGTACAGTATTTCCCATTTTCATCACCCGCATGACACGCACGTTTTCAAGTTCCCCAGGGGGGGGGGGGAAGTTAATACGAGGGAGGGAATTTGAAAATGTTTTCAAATTCCCCTGGGAGGAATTTGAAAACGTTTTCAAGTTCCCGGGGGGGAATTTGAATCAGGGGGGAATTTGAAATCTTTACACTAGCATGAAAACGAAGCACACAGTAGCAGCGGTGAGGCAAATCGGTGTGCAGGGTAGCAGTGGCCAAAGCAGAAGTGAAGTGCACAGAACGGTTCAATCAGCTGTAGAATGGCAGTATGTAGCTATTCTCGGTCGTGCTTAGATTGTCACATTATGGCATAATAGATACGGAACTTCTTGAACGATTTATCCTAGCGCGGCGATAGAGTGCTGAGGAGCAAGCGGGTGAACGTGCAGTTACATTATCCTAGGCCGCCGGTGGAGCACTTAGCAGCAAACGGGTGAATGTATAGTTTACATTATCCTAGCCCGCCGGTGGTGCACTGAGGAGCAAGCGGGTGAACCTATAGTTACATTATCCTAGCGCACCGGTACCGCGCTGAGCAGCAAACGAGTGACCGTGTAGTTTACATTATCCCAGCCTGCCGGTGCAGCACTTAGCAGCAAACGGGTGAACGTGTAGTTTACATTATCCTAGCCCGCCAGTGCAGTACTGAGCAGCAAGCGGGTGACCATGTAGTTTACATTATCCTAGCGCGCCGGTACAAAGCTGAGCAGCAAATGAGTAAGCATGTAGTTTACATTAACCAACTCGCCGGGACAGCACTGTACAAGCAAACGGGTGAACGTGTAGTTTACATTATCCTAGCCCGCCGATGGAGCACTGAGCAGCAAGCGGGTGAACATATGGTTTACATTATCCAAGCACGCTGGTACCACGCTGAGCAGCAACTTGGTGAACGTGTAGTAACATTATCCTAGTCCGCCGCCACCGCGCTGATCAGCAAGCGGGTGAACATGTAGTTACATTATCCTAGACCGTCAGTGCAGCACTTAGCAGCAAACGGGTGAACGTGTAGTTTACATTATCCTAGCCCGCCGGTGGAGCACTGAGCAGCAAGCGGGTGAACATATAGTTTACATTATCCTAGTGCGCTGGTACCGCGCTGAGCAGCAACTTGGTGAACGCGTAGTCACATTATCCTAGTGCGCCGGCACCACGCTGGGCAGCAAGCGGGTGAACATGTAGTTACATTATCCTAGACCGCCAGTGCAGCACTTAGCAGCAACCAGGTGAACGTGTAGTTTACATTATCCTGGCCTGCCAGTGCAGCACTGAGCAGGATCAGGTGACCGTGTAGTTTACATTATCCTAGCACTCCGGTACAGAGCTGAGCAGCAAACAAGTAAATGTGTAGTTTACATTATCCTAGCCCACCGGGACAGCACTGTACAAGCGGGTGAACGCCCTTATCGGTGTTGTGACTCCGCTAAAACTCTCCAAACTGTAACACATACGTGGCGGCTGGGGCGGTTCCGGGTGAGCAGGCGACGAAACGAGTTGAATTCCCAGTATAACCGTATGCCAATTCTATAGCCGTGTTTACACGGGGAATTGTAAAGCGAATCAGGCAAAGCGATTTATATGAAGCGATGTAGTGGCGTGTTTACACGGACCGAGTTTGAAAGTGTTTCGGCGCCGGGAACCAGCAGCCTTAGTTCCGCCTGTCGCCGGCGAGCACTGCTATTTTACACTATCGCCGCCCGGGAACCAGCTGAATCGCATCACATAAACCACCTCTCAACCAGGTATTTTTAAAGCGCATCATATGAAGCGAATCAGCCCTGATCCGCCTCAGAGTCGCGTTTACACGGCGAATGTGAGGCGAACTAGGCAAGGCGATTTATATGAAGCGATTTAACTCTCCCGTGTAAACAGGGCTTAATAGAGTCCAAAGATACAAAGTTCAACAATATGTGTAATCCGACCGTAGCCGTATCACTCCGTGTTGTTAGATGGTTACGTCACTTGTTGTCAGCCAAGTCAGGCGCAGCGCGGAGTCAGAGAGTGAAGTGCAGAGGACAGTGCCAGGTCAGCAAGTGAGCGTGAAAAGGAGTGAGCGATAACAGGAAAGGAGAAACTGGCCGCATACGCAAATTATCCATGTTAGCCTCGCCAACATACTCAATGACGATTATAATGACGATAATAATTACGATAATAATTATGGTAATGATGATAAAAATGATGATAATAATCGATTACAATGAGGACAATAATAATGACATTAATAAGGGAAAGCATGTGTATGTAGGTATGCATACGAATATATATGCATATACATATATAGCCCTGTTTACACGGGCGATTTAAAACGCCTCATATAAAACGACTTGCCTAGATCGATTCAGATTTGCCGTGTAAATTCCAAGCGATATTAACATAGCCGCTACATTGGTGTCGTTATTCACATTGTAAACTAAACAAATAGCAGTACTCGCCAGCTACAGGCGCTCCACTAAGGCTGCTGGTTCCCGGTCGCCGACACACTTTAAAACTCGCTCGTGTAAACGCGCCACTACATCGCTTCATATAAATCGATTTGCCTAAATCGCTTCACAATTGCCCGTGTAACCACGGCTATTGAATAGTTTGTTTGTTGTTGCTCTGCATCCTAGCAATATCTGATATACATATGACCAGATGGGATGACCGAATGAGTTGAGCGTCCATCACCTGTTTTGGGGGAGATCGGCGGATCCAAACCCATGGGTACATGGGTTCGAACCATTGTAAAATTCTCCGATTAAGTATATATTGAATATCGAGATGGCTAAATATGAAACAGTACTCCCTTTATAATGCTCACACCAATGGAGGGAAACAATGCCCCTTTAAGCACATTCCCTCCCCCTTATCTCGCCCAGCCACAAGGTCACCACATGTTATGTAAGCCCATGATAGCCAGGTGGTGGCCAAAGCTGGGTGGGAGGGGGGTGAGTCCTTAAAGCAGCCAATGGTGAACTATGTTAGGGAGTGATCATGCGGGCTAGGAGTGACTGGTATGCATGAGTGTAATAGCCAATGAAAAGGTCTCTTACATCCACTGTTGCATGTATCTAAAAACAAATATATACTGACTAAAACTAAGCAACCAGACTATTATCTACCTACATTTCTGCTGGTACTGAACTCGGATCGCGTGTTGTCTCTTGTGTCATATCTACTATGGGGTAAGCTCTAGCATGTAATTTATCTAGTACAGATATGAAAAGGGGAACTTTGAATCGTATGCTTTATGCAGGATATTATGCCTTATGCAGGATATTATGCCTTATGCAGGATATTAGTCCAGTCTAGCCTTGTTGAGCAGTACAGCTACTAAAAGAGAGAACATAAAGAGATAACCATATCCCTCGCGTACCACCTAATTGGATCGGCCATCAATAGCTTTCTAACGCCCGCATATATGACATGCGGAGGCCCACAACTAGTAAAGGCGGGATTTCATACCATGTTCGAGTCAAACCAATGACTTAAAAATTAATACTTGTCACTTCCTGGGCAAGTGCTTGGCATTATTAGGATAGGGCAAGGACTGGTTGGCTCGGTGTCAGGATAATGTCACTGAGTGAGATGTCAGGTCATGGTGCTGGTGGCCTGGTCTCCCACTGGGGCAGCACTATCACTATGAAGTCGCCATGAGTGTGCACTGTCACAAGTCGGTACCCATCTTGATATGACCTTAGATGTTGCTAGGACATAAAACAAAAACAAACAAACAAAGATATACATATATATGCGCATATACAAAATATATTCATGCATATATATATACATACTTGGAAATTGGCCGTGCTTGCTGGTCACGCTAAAGTTGCGCTGTGTTTTATATTATGTTTATACACTGTATATTGGTGTACAAAAGGTATATCTACATGATACACATGTCCACACAGGACCTCCCCCAATAGCAGGTGGAAGTATATGAGTGTGTCACAGACCAGCATATACCCCATTGTTTGGGATTTAGTGCTATGCCAACAGAGTACGTAGCATGGGCAGTTCTAGTCTCTAGCCATTTGATGCAAAGTAATGAAATACTTTTTAATATTCATTGCTAATGTACTAATTCATTCCCTAACTAAATCGGCTATGTGTATTCAGGTACTTAGATATTTTTTTAATTTATTTTTTATTGAGGCTGTATTTATACTGTCCATAGCATACACGCCTGGGTATTCAGGCTTGTTTTCAATGCTGGCCAGCTGTAGTGTCGGTGCTATCTTATCATACAGTAGCTACTGATAAGGTATTTGATTGCCTGCATTTCAGCAGCAGATAGATAGTTTGTTGGTCTGGTTAGTAATCTCTGTTAATTTTTTTGGATTTTCTTGGCATATATGTGTTTTATTTTTTCTACTCTTACTACTAGACTAGCCTACTCCTATTTACATATCATAGGCTTGTACGTAGCTATGTGGTGTGCTATCTGGCTACTTTTGGCATGGTTACCTTCCATTGGGCGTCCCGCTGGTGGGCCATGACATATCACATGCCTCTTTGCAGTGCAGCTTAGTGGGGGTTTCCAAGCCTTATTTTGCACAGATATTCTTGGTATGTTTTTAGGTCAGGAATTTGTTGTTCCTTTACTGTTTGGGCATTCCACACCTTGGCAGCCATTTCCTGCGTGCTTCTCTCGTGAGCTTTTATTTGGCTTCTGGTCTGCTTTAGTACTGGCACATTATTTGCTCTAGTAGCCCTTTGTGGTTTTGTTAGGAGTTTATTGTCTTGACTATAGCTGTATGCTAATGTTTTCAGATGAATTATTCTCCTAATTTCTAGCAGTTTTACTTCGGTTCTTTTGTGTATGTCATAGGTGGGGTGCAGCTTGTCTACTCTGAGGCAGATTTTCAGGGCTCTGTTCTGAAGTGTTTGCAGTTTTTTTAGAAGTTCTTTTTTCGCACCCATGTAGTTTACATCTCCATAGTCAAAATAGGGGAGCACCATGCCCTTGAAGATTTTTATTGACATTTCTTGTGTCATGTAGTCTCTTAGCTTTGCAAATAACCACAGTTTGTGGTTTACCTTTTGGACAATTTTGTTTATACATAGGTGGTAGTTTAGTTGGCTGTCCAACTCAAGGCCTAGGTATTTGTAATGGTCTACATTTTCTAGTGTTTGGTTGCCTAGCTTATAGTGTAGTTTTCTTTCTGGCATTTGTTTATGTGAGAAGAGAACTGTTTTTGACTTGCTTGTGTTGATGATTATTTTGTTGGACTCACACCATGCATCCAGTTTTAGTAGGAGCTTGTTTAGTTTAGTTATTACCTCCTCTTCTGTGGTGCCATTTGCATATATGACTGTGTCATCTGCATATAGTTGGAGGCATTCGGCTTGCAACCATTTTTCAAGATCGTTTATGTAGATTATAATGAGTGGTGGCCCCAACACTGACCCTTGGGGTACACCACATGTGACAGGTTGGTTGTCTGATAGTGTATTGTTTATTTTTGTTTTCTGTTGCCTGCTGTTCAGGTAGCATTTTATTCAGTCCATAGTGTTGGATTTTATGCCCATGGATTCTAGTTTTTCCAGTAGTATTGTATGGTCTACTGTATCGAATGCTTTGCTGAAGTCAATGAAGGCTGCTCCAACTAATTGTTTTTGGTTCATTGACGGCAATATGTCATTTGTTAGGTTAGCTATTGTCTTAGATGTGGAGTGCAGTTTCAGGAAACCCCCTTGTCTTTCGTTTAGTATATCGGTTTTTTCCAGGTGTTCATTTATGTGTCTATGTAACACTTTTTCAATGAGCTTGCCTGGGGTTTGAAGAATCGATATTGGCCTGTAGTTTCCCATGTCTTGTCTGTCTCCACTTTTGTGAATAGGGGTAATGGTTGCCATTTTCCAGGCTGAGATAAAACGCTCCTGTTCAAAGGAGATGTTGAATAGGTCTACTATAGTGGCCAGGATGGCTTGGAGTGCCTCTTTCAGTATTTTGGTTGGTATTTCATCTATTCCACTTGGTTTATTTGTGTCTTTTTCATTTATTAATTTTTTTACTTCTATTATATCTGTTTTGCAGGTGGGGATTTCATTCTGCACAGTTCCTGGTCTATTTTCCCACCTTTTTTTGAATTTTTCTGACAGCTTTTGTCCTATTGTGGCAAAATGTGTGTTCAGTTTGTTTGCTGCATCTTTGTCTGAGAGCATTGTCCCTTCATTTAATATATAATTTTGTCCTTTCTGGTGACGTTTTCCATTATGAAAACATCCCGAAACTCACTACACCACAACTAGATTTGTCAAACTGCACATTAATCTTATATAAAATTGGACGTTCCTAATTCAATTGGACATCAAATATCCCCCGTAGCCCAATCGAGGTAACCTCTTCAACCTGTGTAGCGGGGACCATGGGTCCCCTGTACAAATTCGCCTTTAGTAATGTCTCCAAATCGAATGTTGCCTCATTGTTGTCTATCTCCAGTCCGTCCAGAGACAAAGCCACAATTGTTTGGCCTCTGTGTCCTGTCACTAGCAGTAATAGCACTGCTAACTTAAATCCTAGTTCCTTCATTGATAAATGCTTATTACTAGGCCATGACTTGAACTGCTTAAGCACTACTGACACACCCATCCCAAAACCTATTATATTTAGGTTTGGGTGGGTTTCTCTCATACACTGACCTAATAAACCAGTGCAGTACCTGATGCTTTCCAATCGGTTGTCCATCTATCCTTGGTAGAATGATTGAAAGTGAACATCGTGCTGCATTAATTGCACTGAATCCTAACCAGTCATCTTCTAACATTCTTAGAAATCTTACAATCTGGGCTATTGCAGGTTTTAATGGTTTGACTCCTTTAAGCAAGCAGTGCAGTCCCCATTTCTATAAATAACTTGTGTACAATTTCACCGTTCCTTTTCTCCAGGCGTGTGAAATTAGTCTTTTTTGTGTAATTTTGTCCAGAGCATATTGTTCCAAATGTTTCTTTAGAAAAGGATTGCCAAAAGGGGCATTGTTGACGCGTCTCCGTGACTTGTTAGTGGTCCTTGATGTTGTAGATTGTCCTTTCCTTGTGGAACCTTGAGCATGTCTTTCGCTCCTAATCTCACTGCCACTAGCCATGGTTGTGTGTCCCACTCTGGTACTATCAGTACTGCGTGTGACTGATCCATCCTGATCTTCCTGGCCACTCTGCTAATAATGCTGAATGATGGGAATATATCATGAAATTTATTATTCCAAATCAGAGAAAATGCATCCACTCACCAAGACACATATATGGGTAACTTTCTGTTGTTTTGTGATGCGAACAAGTCAGCTTCTGGCTTGCCCCATTTATCACAAATGTAATTGAAAATACTATGACTTAATGACCATTCTAGATGATCATGAAAGTGTCGACTTTTTCTGTCTGCCAAAGTATTTTGACTGCCTGGGATATGTGCTACTGTTAGACATACGTTGTGTTCCTCTGCCCAGTCCCAAATTAGTTTGGCTAAATGGTTATATGGTTTGGAACGAGTCCCTCCCATAGTATGTATGTAAGCCATGGCTGTTGTATTATCTGTTAATACCCTTACATGATGTTTAGGGAGGTGAATTAGACTAGGTAAACCTAAATAAATAACCCTGAGCTCTAATACATTTATGTGACTGGAAATTTCATCTTCCATCCACCGACCACCGGTTGCCTGTTGGTCTCTATGAGCCCCCCCCCCCCCATCCTTCTAGTGAAGCGTCAGTTGTAACTGTCATATTGGGTTCTCCCATTCTAGTGGGATTGGGCGAATTATCAATGTGTGAAAGCCACCACATAATATCCTGTTAGTCCTCTGGTGAAATGGTCATGGGCCTCTCAAAATTCCCTTTAGTGCAAGCCAACGCTAAATTCTTATCTATTTCTAGTGATTTAATATGGGTCTTGCCATATAGAATAGCCGGGGCATAGGCTTTCATGCTTCCTATCAATATTGCGACTTGTCTTATCTTTGGATTCCCTTAAGTGTAACCAATTGATTTGGCCGGTTTGTTGTAAATTTATCAACTTTCAGTTTGGTTAGTGGAAATCCGTCATGTGGTGTGGTGTCAATAATAAACCCCAAACACTTTAAAATTCTTTGTAAGGTCCTTAATACCGATTTAGTTTCATGTATGTAGAAACCTAGCTTTTGGAGGGTGTCCTCACATAGTGTGGTCAATCTGACTGTTTGACAATTATTGTTGTGTTTGTGCAACAATAAATGAATCATCAATATAGGGAAACAAAATGTGTCTGGTTCCCTAGCCATGTGGGGAAAAAAGAGTTTAATCAACTTTGTGAAAATTCCTTTCTTAGCCATGTGGGGAAAAAAAGAGTTTAAGCAACTTGGTGAGAAAATGCGTGGGCACGTCGCTCATCATTCCAAACAAAAACCTGGAGAAATTTTTGATCAGGTTTAATAAATCGGCACTTGTATAGTATGCATCCCTAAGGATCGCAGACTGGCCACCAGGAGTCTTGCGTTACCAAGTCTCTCGCTGTTTCTAGGGAAAACATCTTAAAATGTTGATACTCGACTAATTTGTTCAACCTTATTAAGTCAAAAATATGGTTTGGGTCTCATAAAAATATATATAAATTCCCCAACCACATGAAGTGCTGGCTTTATAATGTCTTTTTCAGCCCCGGGGTGGGGGGGCCCCGGTAGTGGGGGGTCGCGCCCCCCCTAGCCCAGATTTTAAGGCCTTGAGCAGGTTGGAGAGCTTACCTCGTTTGAGCTACGGTGTGTTAACATACCTAAGTTGCGAGCCCTGGCGTCACATTTCGAAGGTGCCGAATTTCATCTAAGATTAGATGTGCAATGTTCACAAATATGGTTGTGGAACATTGATTTGGGAGGTTTACATAGCATGTTCACAAATATGGTTGTGGGAGTGCGATTGCGAGTTTTGGGAGTTTACATATGTGAAGACATCACTAGAAAGCACAAATTATATCTAATTTCCTGAATATTCATAGTACATTTAGATTGGGGGACCGGATCGCGAGTCTCAAATTAACAGTGATACACTAAGGAACATAAAATTCCAGTAGTTGCAACCACAATGTCTACAGGACAGAGACTGCCCATGAATGTACTGTGTTGGTATAAGCCATTAAATCTCCTCACGCACAATGAGGAGGAACATCCAGTCCACCCATGGGGGGGTATATGCTGGCCTGATGGCCCACTTCCACACCCGTCAATATCCTTCTACTTGCCACCTGGGGGGAGGTTCCTGTGGGAGACTGTTGTACATCATTATAGATATATGTTGTGCATACCAATATATACTAATGCATAAGACAATACTGTCACTGAGATTAGTGCCATCTGATGCATAATCACCGAACATACCAATATGAGCTGGTCTTGCGTGGTACATACATTAAAAAAAACCTACCGGTAAATACCTGTAGAACAGAAAAAGTGTTTCACCAACACATTAAGAAAACCTACCGTCAATACCATTCAGGACTATAAAAGTGTTCACACTATCCTAGTCTCGACCACTCGCTATTTCATATTATTGTAACTTGATTTATTTTATTGGTTGGTTACATCACTCTTTTATGTCCTATTCTCAAGAGGTTCAGTGAAGCCTAGGCCTCATAAATAACAACTGTAATGTATGCATCTGATGGGGGCCATAGAATCCCCACAAATAGGGCAATTTCCACGCCGATGTGACCAGCCATACATTAACCATTCAACTTACCCTGCTATATATATTTTGCCATTTAGTATTTAAATTCTCTCTCATTTCATTGGTGGTCTATCACAATTTATAAATTATTATATTATTTGACTTGAGAGCCTGCAAGCCCCGGCAGCCTCGGCGTGCCCGGGAGGCTGGGAAACTCCTGGCCACCAGGAAGCCGGGATTCCTGTGCGCCATAATAGGCTGCCATCTCCTCCCACTGCCGACTCCCTAACCTGAATGCGCTAATCTAAATTATGATACAACATACCTATACAGTACCCTATACAACGCACCTATACATACCTAAATGCTATACCTATGCCTATAATACTACACATACCTATACATACTTATGCCATCTATGCTCTATTTACACATATTTCATATAATGCCTATAAATTCATATGCATGCATATTACATTATTATATTGCATTAAACCATACATAAACATACATAAACAATTTTTACATCGATCTACTACTATGCGACCAAAGTTAATGTAACTACCATAGTCCCATGATGTTCTGAATTGGAATGAATTGAATATACCATATGCATACATATTGACATACATACACTAGTACATTACAAATGTATACACCCGGAAACCCAAACCCCCTACGTGCCTGGTGCCCCGGGAAGCCGGTATTCCCCGGCGGCCGATTAGGCTGCCAACTCCGCCTGCTCCCACACACCCGGACAACCCCAACCTCCTATGACCTATTATAATGTTACACATATACTACCATATAACCAACCATATACATACATATACATACATATACATGCTTAAATCCATGCTTATACAATACATATACAGACATATACATACACACAGATACGATTAACGATATCCATTACATACTATACATTCATATACTTCACACATATTACATATACGTATAATACCCATATCACATACTATTACATACATATACACACATATACATTATAACGTAGCATAGCTATAAGACATCTATATAACATATCCATGACATGACAGATGCAAATCCCCACGAATATGATAATTTTCTTGCTGGATACAGCAAACAGTAATAAAAAATCATAACCGGTATATTATTGACATTCATATTTCATTTATTTTTATTTGTTCGGTGAATCACATTTTATAATATTTATATTATTTGAATTGAGGCCTTAAGTGTCCGGGAGTCGTCGCGCGCGGGAAGGGCCCGGAACCACTGGTGCCGGGGCGCACGCCGGTATTGCCGGCACCCGGGATAGTGCTGCACACTCTCACTCGCCCACTACATCCCAGACCACCCCCAAAAGCCCCTATGGCCTATTAGCAAATTTAACGTCACTACAACATACATACATGCTACATACATACAATATACATACATAAATCCATATACCCTACATACATACACAAACATACATATACATTACATAATCATAGCATACATATTACACATACATAATATAACATAACTATGCATACATATACATACATAGACATACATATACATACATATTATTAACTAAATAACCCCCATATTATACATATATACACCATATATATATAGCATACATATACATACATAACCATCTAATATATAACATATGCAGACATACATACAGGGACTCATACACATATGCAATAAATAACTAATTCATAATGTAATTCTAGCAGATGCACAGCAATCACATAATCTGACAAGAGTGGTCCTCCATTGTTGTACCACTCCCTAAGGTTAATTCATAAGACGATAGGTCTGTTGTCCACTATCAGACTTATTGCAAACATTATCGCAAGAGTGGGCCTAGGACTCTGACAACTTTCACACACAAGATTAAAAAAAAAAAAAATTAACCAAACACTGCCCATTTACCCGGAATACAACTTCCATTCTATAATATAATTTATTTTTGATTAGCTGGTACATGTACAACATACTTTTAAAAGTTAATGTTGTATGCGCATTAATATGCAGCATAGATCTTTATTACTTTTAAAGTATATGTGTATGTGCTATATGCAAATAGATCTGTATGTACTATATATCATAATATATAAATAATTTTGCAATATCAGGTTGAAGAAGTGAACTTACCATCTGTGTTCCTAAATGTACAAGGATGGGGGACTTCACAATGGTAATACCATTTGCCAAGTAACCAAGATTGAACTGTTGTGTAGTGTGTGCCTTCCAGCAAAATATGTGTGTGCAGTGCACTCGTATGCAAGCCGCACCCTTAAATAAAAACACCAAATCCCATTCCACTCTCACATCCTATTCAAAGGGCCATAAGCTAAACTGACACAATACCCACACAGTGAGACTCAGCTGTCCGTGGAAGGTGCAGCCCACAGAACCATTGGCAACCTGAGGTGTGAAAGCTTTCCTTGGCAGTTTTTCGAGCTAAAAAAAAATCTGACGCAAGATGTAAAGTGACAGGAGCTTAGGCCCCTGACCAATAACAAAAAGATCACAAGGACGAGTGTGAAACAGACTACACAGATGGTAACTTACCATTGACAAATGGAGGACCAACTCTACAAGCAATGTGCAAAGGCACTTACCACTGACAAATGGAAGGGACCACTTACATTGCCTGTGATGCAGTCATCTACTACAAACTGTATGTATTCACTAAATATATATATATTTATATATATATGTATATTGATAATTATGTAGTTCACATAATATAGGTCTCATATATTATATTATGATATACACATATAGTAGATGTAAATGCATCGATAAATTAATAGACAATATATACACACTAAGAGTGCTATGTAATATGTAATATATGTATATACACAATAGGTATAGGTATATTTTATATGTTATACATCACATACGTATGTCGTAAATATGTATAGTTTATATCTATATATATCAGATTATTATACGTATACTATTACATGTCGATGTCAAATCTAAAAATAATTACGAGTCGATGATGTAGAGTTAGGGAAATAGTTGAATTGAGTAAGTGTGTATTTGCAAACACATGTAAATATGCAAATGAAATCTGGACACTTTGATTATTGTTTCTCTTTATGTATAACGCGGTAGAATAGACCAATTTCATCACGATAAAAAAAAAAAAAACAGATTACAGTATAAACATTATCTATAAAAAAAAAGTCGGCGGGATCTACAGGCGACCTTATAACCAACATAAAAGTTTGGTTTAACTGTACCAGACAGTAGCCTCGCGCGGCAATGAAATTCTGGTTTGAGATTAACGTGATAATTTGGAATTAAATGCCTTTGGTATTAACACACACAGGTTTGATAATGATTACAGGCGGTAGTATTTTTGCGGGCTGCCCAAAAACGTTTGGATTAACTGGATGGTTTCTAGTTAAACACGAGCACACCTTGGTTTAAACGGGGTTGATTATTGCGTATCCCAGATATTAAACATTTATTTGACCTGAGAGGTGGCATTTTTAGTTTGATTTAATTATTACTTTGGGATTTATTACTTTTTACTTCTCTATCTACAAATATGGGGGATGGGAGTGGAGGTGAGGCTCGGGAACTGGGAAGCTGAGTAGGCTATAGCATATCATTTTAAAGCGATAAATGTGTTCTGATTAAAGATATGAATAGTGTATATAAGTATAAATGCTGTACACAACAATAAAATAAATCAGTATTATATTGCTGTCACAACAATACAATAAATCAAATACAGATGAAGTATGTAAGGTAGGTTTTTCATAATGTTTTGTGTACCAGCATCTTTGTGGTGATTATGCATAACACGATGTCCTAATCACAGAGGTGGAATATTATTTATTATGGCATATATATATTGGTACTGGACAAAAACATATATCTACGATGGATTTCACGACAGCTCCCCACAGGAACCCTCCCCCGAGTGTGGCAAAGTAGGCAAGTATATGAGTGGGCCTCAGGACCAGCGCAATATACCCCTATTTTTGGCTGGAGGGTCCTCTATTGTGTTGGGATTTATGGCTATACCATACCACAGTTATAACATGGGCAGTAATCTGTACCTGTAGCGCATGTGTTGTAACTTACTGAAAATTATTTCCTAATATTACACTGTATAATTTATCTCAGATCCGGATCCCAACTAAATGTCCTATGGAATATCCAGGAAAATGTAAGGATATTAATTTGTGGCTTTCTAGGTGAAGTATTCCAATATGGAAACTACCCAAAACTCAGAGTGCCATAACCTATATTTGGGCTTTCTAGGTGATGTATTCCGAATCGTATGTTGCAACTTCCCAAAACTCAGTGTGTCCTATAACATATTTTTGACCTGCTACCTAATCCTATAAACGATTCGACCTTGGAAATGGAACGCGGGGGTCGAATGAATCACGCGTCACTTTCACCACCCTAGCCCCCGATCGAGGTAAAGCTCCCAACACTGTTTGGCATCATTCAAAGCCTGTTCGTTCTGAAAAAAATCCAAACACGCGATACGGAAAAGCGTATGCCTTTATCTGTAAGGGCTCTTCCATAAAGTGGTATCCTCACTCCCGTACGACTAGGGGTACTGGATAGTTCTTAGAGTTGTACTGATAATGCGGTTATAATTACACTTTGCGAAAGGCAATTATTGATGTTCCCCGCCTTACACGCACTATACGAGGGGTCCTGCCGTTGCCACTCCGTACTTGTTGCCCTGGGTGGGGGAACAGTATCTGTGGGGTACATAAAAACACACATCCTACTTGTAAAGGGTCAACTCTTGTTACCAGAACTCGTTCCAGTTGCATTCTGCCGAAGCTGCCTCTGACTCCTTCCCCTTGGCCAAGAGCGTTCCAGTCATTCCTGCCGGAATGATTGCCTCTTGACTCGTCCTGGCCTGGTAGCGTAGTTGGTCCCAATACCAGCCTCCTCGGCTGTCCCCGATCCGTCCGATGGCTGCGAAAATCCTGCCTGCGGTTTTGTAGCTGAAGGCAGAGTAGCGATTTCCATCTGCAGCCATCTACGTGTCGGCCACCACGTCCTTACCACATTTTGTCTGCCTGTTTCCACTTGATAGAAAACAAGTGTTAAGACAGCTGGTCCCCCCGAACACCTTAGTACTTATCAAACAGGGCTTGCCTCTTTAGTCCGGTTTGGTGGCAAGGAATAGAGTGTACAGTTTGCCATCATTGAGTCCCTAGCGAACCGTTCTTGGAGCACAGCCCACCAAATCCATGCCTGCAAGTTGGTGCGACCGCACGGCTCGTGCAAGCCGTTTCCGAAATGCCGATCGGACAGGAAATTACTGGTTGCAGTGGAGCAGCAGTGACTTCCCCCCATCCATACTCCCCTAACAACGTAGAAAAGACGACACATTGGGCTAGTAAAAAAAAAGAAAAAATATTGACATCAAAGAGACACTGGTTCGCTGACATCATATCTGTTTGCAAGGAGTGATGGGCTGAACAGAGCCGCAAGCACACCCTTTGCTGTGCCTGTGTGCAGGGCTGACCTCGAAACTTCTTGTGTTTTCTCATAAAGATTTACGGTCGGCTAACGCAAATTGCCTTGATCACTCAACTCCGGGCATGCACCTAAATCCCCATACACTTCTCCGGTCTCAGCTTCACATTATTAACCGCCGCAGCATCTGCAAGGTGTGGTGGATCAATGACCTAGTATGGTCGCTCAACATGGCTCGGCTGGTTCTGAATTCTTTCTTTTTACCGTTTAGGACCATGATCTTTCTCAGCACCCCACCCTGACCACTTAATTTGGTGTATTCCCCCACCCTTTCCAGGTCCGAAACCGTATTCATCGAGAACGAGTTGGACCAAGAGCCGAAGGAGAAGACTTGCTCTTCTTAGTCTTCTTCGACTTCTTCTTCCTTTGGTTTCTTCACCAGCAGCTTCTTTTTATGCGCCTGGTGAAATCGTCCCCCCCGTTTTATGCGCCTGGTGAAATCGTCCCCGTTGGATGCGTCAGCTTCTCCTTTATCTGTGCCTTTTCAACTTATGCACCGCAGCACCACCTCTTCGCTGGGCCCGTCCTGTCCACTCTGAAGAGTCTCACCTGACATGAACTAAGTTTGTCGCAACACCCCCTAAACACGCCACGAGTTAAAACCGAAGCCACTTTTAAACCCAAACAAAACCTGCCTTGGTATGACTATGAACCCTCTGTAAGTGAGCTGTAGATGCACTAGATCCAGTAACTTACATACTGATACACTTATCAAGCATTTTGCACCACATAGAATGGAATACTGAGACAATATAATAAAATGTGTTACTGCTGGAGCCGATGGTGTCAGAGTTTTGGCATTGGCTACTTGCCCAAATTAATTTAGGATGTTTACACGTCAAATATCTCACAAGTTAGTCATTTAAAATAAAAGATACTTCAAACTAAAGTAAAGTAGATCATAGCAATCAACCTAATACATTGATCTCAGAAAATGACAGAAAGCAAAAACCATCGGACTATGCAACGTCATGCTCGCATACATTCTAGTGCAAGATGATATCGCTAGGTGGCAGACCAAGAAGGAACGAATCGAGACAATAACAGGTCGGACTTACTCCAATAGGTGGCGCCACATTGCCTTGTGGCGTTGTTGTGGTCTGCATTCATTTCGCTGACAGACACCTGTGAACAGCCATGATAAGGGAGGGGGTGGGGGGGGGGGGGGGGAGACCCAACCAGCTCTTCATAACTACTGGGGTTAACAATAACAAGCCCTTCATGAACATACATTTTCACAATAATTATCTTATTCTTAGCACTACTGGTATGGTGTGATCTAAATATAGGTGGAAACATAGTAAATATCAAATATACTTCACTTTAATCTGTGTTATAAATAAATCAAATGTGTGCTTATGTCTGAATTCAAAACAAGGGCCTGCTGCTAGTACATATGAGTTACACTGGGAAGAGCTATACTGAGCTCCCTGGGTTGTTTCCAGAAATTGTGCTCACTCAATCGAACTAACGAGCTCGGACTAAACAAGCACGCGTTGGTTTGATCTTCTTCGTTGCTGCATTTATTATAAAAACTTATGTTGGAATAAAAATGGAAGCTATTTATCCTATTGGTTATGATGCTAGCCCGGGATTGGCAGAAATATGGGGTCGAAATCCGCTCTAAGCAAATTATCCTTTTGTTCGCAATATCCTTCAGCAGATTGAGTTTGAGGAAAGAGACATGTTTTCCTCAGGTTCTCCCATAGGTGGAGACACAATAGCTTCTCAGTATTGCGAACAAGTTTCTTTGTTTGGGGCTTCACATACTGACAACTCCTACGGATTGTATATATATATATATATATATATATATATATATATATATATATATATATTTATATACAAACAAATATACATATATATATCTTTATATATATGTATATTTGTTTGTTGTTTTACGTCCTAGCAACATCTAAGGTCATATCAGGACGGGTACAGACTTGGGACAGTGTGACTTTATAGTGCTGTCCCACTGGGAAACCAGGCCGCCGGCACCATAACCTGGTGTAAAGACTAGGTCTCCATAAGTAAAGTTGAATGCTTCCTCCAACTAATAGTTTAACCACTCGTTGTGGTCACCAGTATGTAAAGTATACTGCTCGAATCTGTGGTTGTGTAGGCAGGCTATAGTGAAATCAATACACACAAAGAGAAAGGAAGCGTATAAAGTGTGAAAGAAGAGATAGGGTCAAGTCCTCTGGTTTATTATTTATATGGTACATGGATTCAGTATAGAGTATCACCCCACCCCATTCTCCCAATAGTCTGGTATGTTAGGGGAAGAATTGTGCAGATTTGTCAACAAGCATGAAATTTGGCACACTTGTAGTTTGTGACCTGCTGAATTCAAATCTGCCAGGAGCCAAAGCCAATTCTCAATGGGGGTCGCCATATTGGACAAATAAAAATGGCCGCCACAAAAAAAAAGATGTTTACATTACGTTACAAATCAAAACACTTTGCTAGGGTTTTGGACCTCAGGGATTCTAAATCTGATGTCTGTTTGACAGTAGCCTTGACAGGAAATGCCATATTGGAAAATCCAATATGGCCGCCTGTAAAAATTGAATTTTGCATAACTTTGACACTTTTAGTCATAGAATCACAATCATAACCTCTATTTTGTAGGTTTTGTATATCAAGGATTTCAAATTCTTCCCCTAACAGACCAGACTACATAGCATTCGTCATAAGCCGCTATATTGGAAAATCAGAAAAATGGAAACCTGTCAAATTTTAATTTTATTCTTTGATTTGGGGTGCCTGTTGTTCTGCTGTGAGAAGTTCTAGCTGTTCTGGAAGGATGGATGCCATCAACTGGGAGCTTTGCTGTCTCTGCCAAGAAGAAAAGGATGAACGGTTGCAGACGCCAAAGGAAGAGGGCCTTGCTTCAATTGAGAAAGATCAGAATGGTTTTAGAGCCATTGGTGTCATGCCTTCTTGTTTGAAAGTGTCATGGGCTCAGCTTGGTGAGGGCCAGGGCATTGCTAAGACGCTTCAGACACACAATGCCAAATATCACAAAGTTTGCAGAACCTACTGCAGTAACTCTCGCCTGAGAAGGTTCACTGAAGAAGAGGATTCTAGTGTCCAGAACTCATCTAAGAAACTATGGTCCAGTTTTGCAGTGTCTTCTGCTCCTCAGAAGTCTCCTTGTTGCATAATATGTGAGGGACAGGACCAAAAGAATCTAGGCAAAGTTGAAACATATAATGTAGACACAAACTTAAAGACCTGGGCTCAGAGCACCAACAATCTCCAGCTTCTGGGCAAACTGATTGCCCAGGAAGCTGATGCCCAGAGCTGGCTTTCGTTGCACAGGTTTGTGCAAATGCGAAGGAGGATGTGTGAACAATGAGGATTGATGAATCAGTGCCACACCAGTCACAGCATGTGATATGATTGATACATTTATTGATTGATTGATTTACTGCCTTTTTCATTGGATAGTGTTTGCTTCATGGTTATTAGCCTGATTTTGTTGATCAATAAAGGATACCTATGAAAAGACGTTTTACTTATGATTCCATTACTTTAAGTGTCAAAGTTATGCAAAATTCATTATAATATTACAATTTATTTTGGCGAGTGTTAAGATTAATGTCAAACAGACATCAGATTTAGAATCCCTGAGGTTTCAAAACCCTAGCAAAGTGTTTTGATTTGTAACTGTATGACTTCTTCCTGGCAAGTAATGTAAAAATCATTTTTTTGGTGGCGGCCATTTTGAATTGTCCAATATGGCAACACCATTGAGAATTGGCTTTGGCTCCCGGCAGATTTGAATTCAGCAGGTCACAAACTACAAGTGTGCCAAATTTCATGCTTGTAGACAAATCTGCACAATCCCTCCTTAAAATCCCCCTAACACACCAAACTACAATGAGAAACAACCATTTCTAGCTATACCAATAGGGATCCAGCATTCTTGATCCCCATGGTTACCAGTGATCTGCCCACCACCACGAAGCTGGGCTCTGAGTGCCCCTAACACACAGTCCTGCCAGCACCACTGTCTATTTACCTCAATTAAGCACCACCAGCACCTACATAAACACATATATGCACCTAGTCATTTATACCTGTTTCATAATAGAACATTTGCATTCCCCACCTATGCTTTAATATCAGAATATTTTACACTGGTATCCCACTCAGTCACATTATCCTGACACTGAGCACACCAGTCCTTGCCCTGTACTAATAATGCCGAGCACCTGGCTAGGAAGCGACTGGTATCAATTTTGAAGTCATTGGTTTGACTCGACCAGGGTTCGAACCCATGACCTACTAGCACGTGAGACGGACACTCTAACTCATTTGGCCATCCGGTCTGGTCTCTCGCTCTCTCTCTCTATATATATATAACTATATACATATATATATATATATATATACATATATATATATGTATATAGTTATACAAGTCTTACCTGGGTACCGATGATGGATAACTGGTGTTTTCCCGAGGTACTAGCCTTGGATAGTTGGAAGTGTATGTTGTGACAGTAGTGTTAGGCTCTCCCATCCTAATCAGGTTGTGTGAGTTCTTTATATGTGAAAGCCACCCAATTATATTGTTTTGGCCTTCGGGCAAAATTGTCATAGGCCGCTCGAAATTTCCTTTTATGCAAGCCAGTGCCAAGTTTTTAGCTATCTCTAAGGATTTGATATGTGCCTGGCCATATAAGATAGCTGGTGCATAGGGTATCATTATTCCTATCAAGACTGCGACTTGTCGTATTTTTGGTTTGTTCAATTGTAATAATTGGTTTCCTGTTGTTGTAAATTTATCTACTTTTTGTTCTGTTAACAAAATTGTCATTTTCATGGTATGAATAAAGAAACCCAGAAATTTGAGTGAATTTGTTGGTGTTAGTACTGATTTAGTTTCATGTATGTAGAAACCTAAATTTGTAAACATTTTACATAATTTATCTACTGCTGCTTGGCATTGTTGTTGTGTTTGCGTGACAATAAAGGATTCGTCAATGTAAGGGAACATGATATGTCCTTTCCTAGCCATTAGCAAAAGAATTGGTTTGAGTAACCATGTGAAAACGCATGGACAGCAGGCCAGTCCATTTGGCATATATGTGAACTCATAAAGTTCCCCATTTCAACAGAATCTTAAATACTTTAGATCATGTTTATAGATGGGCACTGTGTAGTATGCATCGTTAAGGTAAATGCTGGCTACCCAAGCGCCTGGTGTGACTAAGTCTCTCAGTGTTTCTAACGAAAACATTTTGAAGTGTTTGTATTCTACAAATTTGTTTAATAAGGTTAGGTCTAAAATTAGTCTAACATCCCCATTTGATTTTGGTCTTAAGAAGATATTTGAGATAAATTCCCCAGCAACATGTAGTGCTGGTTCTATAATGTCCTTTTTGCAAAACTTTAGGACGTGATTGTTTAATGCTTCACGTTCTGAACCGTGAAAACGATTCTATTTTGAATAGGTTCTTCTATTAAGGGAATCCTTACACCTTCTACTAGGCTAAGGATATTTAAGTTACCTGTAACTTTATTCCATTCCGAAAGACAGTTATTGAGGTTACCGGCTTGAAAAGTATTGCTTACTGTTTCGGTTTCATTTGCTATTGTTTGAGTTGCCACATCTATTTGTTCCCTGGGCGGGGGAACGGCTTCTGAGTGTTGAACTCCCTCTTGAAGAGCCTGTTCCCATCATTCCAGCCGAACGACTGCCTCTGGCCACTTCCTCTGGCTTGGAAGCTGAAGTTGGATCCGAACTGGCCTCCTCGTTGGGCAGTTCTTCGGTTGCGAAAATCCTGCCTCAGCTTCTTGAAGCGGTTGGAGTTGCCTTCCGCCGATTTCTTTTTGTCGGTTTCCATGTGTTTTCCGCACTTGGAGCTGGTCTCTACTTGTTTGAACAAGTATTGCAGTTGTCCGCCGAACATCTTGCCCTTATCCAGTGGCTTGCCCTTAATAGACTTCAGTGCTAGGAATAGGGTGTATTCCTTTCCATTATTGCCCGTGATCTTTTTGGACCGCGCCACCTCTTTCCCAGCGTCTGTGCAGACTGCTTTGAAGACGTTTTCGAACCGTCTATAAGAGAGGAAGTTGCTGGTTGCCGTCAGTAATGCAATTCCTCCGTTCATATCGTCGCAGAGTGACAAGAACTTGTTCTGTGCCATCATCCTGTTTGCGATGGGCGCAATGGCTTCAGTTGAGGCCGGATCCTTGGAATAGTCCTCCTATTCCCACTCATCAGAGTCTTGAGGTACCTTGCTTCGCCTTTTCTTTGACATACCCGCATGAACTAAACATGAACTAAACCAACGTATCGAGTTTGAAAGATACTAACCCATTTGGTTTTGCAGTAAATGTAGAAAAACTGCCGGAGCTGCTCACAACACGTCCTCTTGCTGTGAGCTGATTATGCTAATTGCTGGATCCCGGATGTGCTTCCTTCTCCATGGGCTACGAATAGCCAGAGGCGTAGTACCAAGGGAAAAAAAATATATATATTTTAGGCCTACCCATCTCACTTAAATTTACCTAGTATACGACAATATCACAAAAAAACCTCCAAGACGGACGCACATATTCTGTTTAGTTTAACAATTTTAGTTTTTATTCATTTCTTTACTTTTTGAACATATAAATTTGCATTGTGCAGTTACCACGTGAAGCCAGTCCTTCACACTGTACATGAATCGCCTCCCTTCGTTGCTCGTACAGCGGATCGCATTTGCAAGATGACAACGTGAAAATAAATAACAGAAAAAGAAAATATCCATAGGCACACTGCACAAATACACACACAAACAAAACGTAGCACACACAAACAAATATGGCGACGATCGCTCCACTCCTGACACTCACATGTTCAAAAAAAGCATTCAAACATTCCGAACGCTCGCAGTTTTCTCAATCACGAGAACATGTTATATATATATATATATCATTTTTATCAAATTCAACATACAGGAGTTTCATTTTATTATTGTTGTCGCCGTCTTTCTATCGCTATATCTTTCTCGGAATCGAGTAGATTTTTGTGTATATAAAAAGAATTCCCAAACACACAGGCACAGGGTTGAAACAGAATCGCGCAGATCCCACTGGCCAGGACGTCTAACGGTATAACTACGCGATCTCGTCGTCTTCGACGCCTCGCACAGACTGTTGCTATGACTCCTAGTGGTATAACAGCGCGATGATATCATAGTCTCAATGCCTGCTGGCTAAGCATTTTGAAAAACAAGCACAGTAACACTTTATCACCGGTTGGTGGGGGGGGGGGGGCAGAGTCAATTGGTGATGGTTTTTTTTCCTTCAATTTATTATTAATTAAAGTCAATGATATATGCGTCACTGATGATTAAACGGCGAACAACAGCCCTCGCTACGGCAAGGTCTTCATCTAGACCAATGTGTCCTGTCATCGGAGGGACAATCAAATGAAACAAAGACAGTTTGTATCGTGATACATGGTGTTCTCTGTGGCAGAGTGGTTATAGAGTGTCTGACTTTTTTCTAGGTCAGACTCCTAATCTGAGGGTCGACGGTTCGATTCCCCGTGCCCCCAGCTCTGCCAATTTGGATTTCCACCGCTGTGTATAACTTACAGCGTCATCAGAGGCCGGTTGCTCTCATACCATGTCTATGAGGTGTGGGAGGTTAAACATTACTTGGGTTGGTAAAAGTGGAGGCTCGGGCTTTCTATCGACAAACTGTCTAATGGTGAAAACAAGTCTATTCAGGCTTATCCATGATAGGCAGTATAAATCTTCAAGAAAAAACCCATTGATTGTACATTACAGGGGTTCGCCAATTACAGAGATCGCCCAAGACAGGTACTATATTTAGTTTTTTTTTGTCAGTGGGGGGGTTAAACACAAGAAATTCTTAATAATTGACTGAAGTAATACTAAACAGAAATCGACACATTATCCGATGGTATAATAACATCATATTACCACTCCATTTAATAATAATAATAATAATAATAATAGATTTATTTTCGTATCAAACTGCTCTGGTCGACAAATAGTATATATCATTTACCTATATTATGTATAGCTATTTATTATTTTATTAATGCAGAGAAAACACAGCTTTTCTGCAGTGAAATACGAAGACGACTTTTGAGCATTATGCGCCAATATATCACCAGGTGACAACACTAACAACGGCTATATTCTCGAGAGGGCATGAAGTGTCTCGACTCACTGCATGTTCCCGGCATTGGGTGTGGGGGTAGGGGTGGGGACATTCGTTTCCGGTTAATCCCTCAGAGTTTGCAGTGTCACGTGTCCGTCAGCATACCACGTGACATACGCAGCAAAAAACTCAAAACACAATGCTCATGGTAATATACCATGCAGCATTCAACCGACAAGGGAAGTAAAGCAATCTCTGGAATCTCAGCTAGGAAATTCCCTAGCTAATACTATTTAAAACAGAGCTTCCTCACTCAGTGTCGAGAATGCAACTGAACTGAATTCAAGCGTCCAAATGAATTACTTAGTTAATTCATTGAATAAATGGCCTAGCTTCAGACTGCATTCCACCGTACTGTTTTCATGTTTGCCCCTTTCGCGTTAGTTAACCAGACTATTGTATGGAACCAGGTGGGTATGCGTATTACTATATATCACAAGGTCTCACACTGGCGACATGGTCAATGCCGCCAATCCAGGAAACCACCGATGGCTGGTGCCGGGTGAAGGTGCATCTATTATATGGAGATACGATACCGCTCCAGATGTCGCATGCATAAGCAGACTCCTATACGCTTACACAGTAGTGTTAACATACACTGATTCATGAATGGGTCAACTGGTAGAAGATTTAACTACAAATTAAAATCACATTCGTTGACACCCTGTAGATTGCGCCAATCAGGGCGTAGCAGTTCCACACAGTCCGCATCCAAGTGACGTAGCCAATGGCGGCCACTTCCGGTCTGATATATTTGAACCGATCAGAATTCAGCTCATAATATCCTCATTGGGAGAAGGCCAACTGTTGAATGGAGTTTGGTCCAATCAGAACGCGCCTTACAGAAGGCGTCGGCTGCTCACCATGGGAACAGGGCCGAGTTACTTCCACTGGTGGGTGAAGGCATCTTGTCCTCATCAGACAAAATGGCGGTCGTCTAATTAAGATATCTAAGTGAATCTCCATCATTCGATGCCGAATGTACTTGTCTCCTCTACAGCGATTGACAGTTTCTCGAAGAGCATCTCAAATGATGTGTACGGTGGCAGATCGAGTCGGTTGAAACACGTGTGAGCCCTGAAAGATGAGAAATGTGAAACCCATTTGAAAAATTATTATATAACAGTTGCATAGGGTTTTGAGCTTCTGTCATCCTTTTCTATGAAGATAAATCTATTGGTTGTTCATTATACTCTAACTTCCTTTAGTTTGAAAGAATTTTTATTTAATGGGGCAACTTGGGAGATATTTGAAGTGCAAATATGCAAAATTAACTTGGTGTGCATATCAAAACTCTGACACCTTAGGCATCAGCAGTAACAGGTTCTATTAAATTGACTTAGCATTTCCTTCTATGTAGCAACAGATGCTGAATAAGTGCACCAGTATCGAAGTGCTAACCAGCCCTATTAATGCCGAAAACAGGACACGTAGCGACAAGTATCACTTATATAAGTGATTGGTTTGACTCGACTGGGATTCAAATTCCTGACCTTCCACACAGGAAGCCTGCGCTCTACTGATTTGGCCACTGCGTCCAATAACTCAATAATGAAGAGGTACATAAATATTGTGACGCATAACATCATCTCGGGTATTAAGTTGCGGACCAAGTATTATATTAAGTGATCAGTCACAACAGATATGTAAATTATTATAAATAAACCAGGGAATCCTGGTATCAAATGGCCACATCTCAGTCATCAGAATTGATATGCAGAGATTGGAGTGGTATCAAAATGGAACGTATTACCAAAGGAACATTAATGAATACGCGCATCACTCATTTTATCCAAAATGCGGCTTAAAGCGCAATTCGCTGTAATGGGACACAATTGCTAACTCACCTCGGTAGACTGGAGATGCGGCCCCACTTCTCTATGCAGAACTTGCGTGGTCCATTACTTCCACGAAGGGCAGCGAACCCCTCGTAGGGGATAGATGAGGTGCCGGTGACAAACTGCAAGAGTCGCAGGCGTCTTTCATTGTCGAAGCGCTCAATGGCCATCCAGTACCACTGAATCACCGGATGTTGGTCATGGTACCCTGGAGATGATAGACATGCCATTAGATATATATCTTTTGGGTACATTGGTTGATTAAAGTTGCATGGTCTAATGAAACATTTTTCTTTAAACCAAAACACTTATCTACATTTGATTCTATATATTCCACTTAGATACTGGAGCATTAACCAATGATTTGAGACAACATATACAGAATAAGAATAATTAGTGAATTTATGATCCCATCCCTTTTTACACCTAACTCTGAAGACAGCCATTAGGCAGGTAGGCCACTAACCAATCAGGTTAATCTTGTGACCTCATTCGTCTTGCTCTCATTTTAAGGCAAAGAGGCTACCCACATCATGTCAAACCCATCATTACGAGATGACAATCTAGGTCATAGCTACAGAAGCTTTGGCAAGTTTGGCAAAATTATTTTGGGTTGTTTCAGCTCAAATTCCTCCAAAATTAGCAATTTTCTATCAAATTTACTCCGGATTAATGAATAGTAATACCGCTTACATAACGTATGGCGGACTTAAAATCCACACGTTGTCGAACATTGTTGTCCGGCAAAGTTTTGTGCATGCACAAAACTTTGCCGACCCCCTAACATGCGACGCCGAATCTCGATGAACATCGACATACATTCACATATACCAACTAGCGCCTAATGCATGCATAACGACGTATCCTGACGTAGCGGCAAAGAATCACATAGGTCGACGTACATTTGCGTGATGCGTCATAATGTGACAGCACCATTAGGTAAGTTTCCCCCTCCTATTTTTCTCCTCAGATACATAAGGTCTACAGAAAATAACCGAAATGTTGGCCAAGAAATGTTTTTAATGAAATCAGAAATAGAATATAATCGGAAATTCGAGAGAACAAAAAATCGGAAAATCCTCATCCATGCTGATAAGAAATGAGAAAGTGGCAACCCTACCTGATCTATACTCTGTGTGTTTCCGCCAGTCGATAATATCGATCTCAGCTGTACCCGCGATTACCAACTCCAGCTCTTGAGCATCGAATATAGAAACCAGCCTCGAATCGATTACCTGAAAGGGGATCAATAATGGTCAATTCACAGCCAATGCGATGACAATGTAGCCTGTTGCAAAAATGACACCACGGTGCTAAATAGACTGCTGAGTATGTTTGTCAGACTGACTGCCTGTTCAACAGGGCATTATTCTTAACAAGCCTGTTGTAATAGACGATTTCCGCAGAGCATGCGCAACTTGGGTTGCGGGTCAACTCTGGAAGTGAGTACTGTGTAGTAAGGTTATCGCAAGTCAGTACCTATCCTGATATTACCTTAGATATTGCTAGTATGTAAAACCCAAACAAACAAAGCATTATGGTCCAAGTTCCCTATTATGACATTTACTCTTATGCTAAAATCCTATTTTCTGTGAGAAAATTTCCCCGTTTTCCTGCAAACAAAATTCCTATGTTTTTATTTTTTGTAACCATCTCCATCACTTGACACACTACCACTGGAAACAAGCAGCGATATGCACCAGGATATACTCGTTCCTGTAGCAGCTTAATGCTTTTACAACCATGTCATTTGGACTGGATGTATCTGTGCTGCCACCTAGCGGATTCACAGAAGTTGTCTCACAGTGACAGAGTTGTCCATTGTTTTAAACAACATCACCATCCAGTACCGGATTTAAATGAAGAGAGGCCCTAAGCTATTCCATTTGTCAGGCCCCTTCCAAAGGCCTATGACAGCGTCAACAATATTATACACCTAGATATTGAGGCATTAGACTTCTGCCTGCATAAGCCTATAGGTAAATCCAACACTGGCACTATCTCTTCGCTCACCTCATAGAAGCCACGAACCAGGCTCTCGGTCTGCTCAACGATGCCCCGCTCGACACGCCACTTGACCATCTTCTCGATGTAGTCCTTCTTATTGCGCTCTGTCACTGAGACATTCTTGCCATTCTGCTTCAGCTCACGCTCTGTGATCTGGCCGAACACTTCCTCGTCGACTGAGAACGTCAGGTCCAGCCCCACGTCACTGATGTCATTTTCTTTTATCCACTGCAGCGACTGATGGAACTCAGCATCCAGAGATTCAAGGTCACTCAAGGCAGGTCCACTGAAGGTTAAATAGATAACATTCCATACTAAGTATACACCTGTATTTATATTATATTATATTTAATATTATATGTTATGTTTATGCATCCTATATACACTTTTAAATATATATATTCAAAGATAAATATTTATCATAATAAAAAAGGTTTCATACAATTATTACTTTTAAATATCTATATGCATACATACTTAAATATTATATAAACCTGTTTACGCACAGCTGCAAACAACTGCATTGAAATGTCGGATTCTACACACACACAATACAAATCATTTAATAAAAACTATATTATTGTAAAATGCAATTGCCTCACACATTTGGCAGTCAGTGTGTAGTGTGGGCTGGTATTGGCTTATATTGACTGGTTAGCCAGTACCAGTTGGTACTGGTTGATATCAGCTGGAATTGACTGATACCGGCTTTTACTGGCTGACACTGGCTGATACCAGCCAATACCTGGGCCGCGTTCAGGGTGCGTCTCGGAGGCGTCTCGGCGATGCTTTTTGGCTTATTTCCGTTCAGGGTGCATCTCGGCGACGTCTCGGAGATGCCTCCCTTTTCATTCTGGAGCTGAAAGGTGCCTCGAAAATGGCCGCCGCATTCAGTGCTTTCAGCCAATGACAGCGCAGCTTTTCCATTGCAAATGGCCACCGCCTATTGGGGTGGCCATTTTCGAGACAACAAACTGCTTTTGCCGTTCAGACTAGCGTGACGTGACGGCCATCTCCGAGGCGCCTCCGAGATGGAGCCTGAACGCGGCCCAGTTGGCACCAATTGGTACTGACTGACACCAACTAGTACTGACTAATACCAGCTGGTACTGACTAATACCAGATGGTACTAGCTGACATCTGCTGGTACTGGCTGATACCAGATGGTACTGGCTGATACCGGCTTATTCTGGCTGATACGGGCTGGTACTGGCTGATACCGGCTTGTTCTGGCCGATACCAGCTTTTACTGGCCGATACCAGGTGGTACTAGCTGATACCAGCTGGTACTGATTGATAACGGCTTGTACTGGCTGATACCAGCTGGTACTGATTGATACCGGCTTGTACTGACTGATACCAGCTGGTACTGACTGATCCCAGCTGGTACTGACTAATCACATCTGGTAGTAATAGCAGCTGGTACTAGCTTACATTTGCTGGTACTGGCTGATACCAGCTGGTACTGACTGGTACTGACTGATATCAACTGGTACTGCATTGACACCAGCTGGTACTGGCTGGAACTGGCTGCTAACACTTACATCCTGAGAAGTGACTTGTAGAAGGGTCGTGTGAAGAAAGCATCCAGCAAGTATTGGTGCACAAGTGCCAGGCCTATGACGCGCCCAGCGAAGCGGAACCTGCAACCGTAATGAGTAACAGTAACACCGCCTCCAGTGATTGATTCTCCTACTGCTTACACCATCACTGTCAGCTCTACCTCTACAGAGTTTTCTACCTCTACAGCATGAGCTAGGCCTACAGCTTAGTGTTAATATAGTAGTGACCTATTTACTGAAGTAGGACTGTACACTTGTATACTTCATTTAATAATTGTTCAATTGTCATTCGAATACACCTTATTTATAACATGCAAAAAGTGTAAAATAACTAACAGTAGTGCTAACTGTTGTGCTAATGGTAGTGCTAACGGTAGTAAGATTACTAACAGTAGTACTAACAGTACTGCTAACAGTATTACTAACAGTACTACTAACAATAGTACTAACAATAGTACCAACAATATTACTAACACAGATCCTAACAGGACTACTAACAGTATTACTAACAGTACTACTAGCAGTACTGCTAACAATAGTACTAACAGTACTATTACCAGCAGGAATAATCATACTAACAGTAAGATTACTACTAACAATACTTCAAACAGTACTTCAAACAGTACTACAAACGGTACTACCAACAGTACTACCAACAGTACCACAAACATTAGTACTAACAGTACTACTAACAGTAATATGTGTAACAGTCACAAGCAGTATTACAGATAGAAATAGTCGTAGTAGTTAGTGATAATGGTAATTTCCTTTTTTAAATAATTTCTGTTATTCCCTTTAAAAAACCATTTGAAAAAACACCCCAAATGAGGAGGGGGCTTACCACTCGTGTGAGTTCTCCACAAAGGTGGACATGGGGCTGATCTGGACGGTGTAGGTGTCATTGGCTGAGTACTCGAAGAGGCCGTAGTAAGGGTTGAACAGCTCGCGCGACAGCAGGAAGAAGAACTCACGAGATGGACCGCCATAGTCCAACCTGCAGCAAGCATCATCACCACCATCATCATCATTATCATCACCATCACCACAGAGATGCCAACATAGTGCGACCAAAAATAGGAAGGTTTTAACATTTTATTAGGAGGATAAGTTTTTGTGCGGAAACATGCAGCATCACAATCAGGCATATATCATCTACATAGTATATAATATGTATATATAATTATATTATATACTTTTTCATACAAGTCCCACCATGTATCCCACCGTACTATGTATCATTTTCTAGGCTCTACTTCTCACCTTGAACTGCTGATGTCTTTAAATTGCTGTAAGTAGCTGACTTTGACTTTTGTATTAGCTGATTTTCTTTTAGGTGGCCGAGATTGAAAATCGGGAGATTTGCATGTGGATTCGTAATATCGGCCGAGAGTCGCCAAAATCGGAAGTCTTCTTACAAAACCGGACCACTCACGGAGCCAACCAAGGCAGGTGCCAGTTCTGGATAGTGGCAACTCATGGAACTAACCAGGTGGCATTGCATAATACAATTTAAGACCAATTTTGCTGACGAGAACAGCCAATCAGGTTAGAGGATGCGGTGGTACAGACTAAGCAGGCAATGTGTGCAGAATGACTCACCCTTCCTCCCCGTAGAAGGTGATGTAGTACTTGCTTTTCTGCAACTCCCGCTTCCCGGTCGCCATGATTTTATTGAAGGAGTCTTCTAGCACGTGGTCTCTTCGCACAGTCAACCTGGTGGCAAGCACGCAGTTCATGTTAGTCAGCTCAGATAACAGTCGCCTCCAACTAATACTAACAATAGTACTAACAGTAGTACTAGCCGTAATACTAATAGTATTACCGACAGTATTACCAACAGTAGTACTAACAGTAGTACTAGCCATAATACTAACAGTATTACCGACAGTATCACTAACAGTGGTACTAACAGTACTCCTAATAGTACTAGTAACAATACTGCTAACAGTACGGCTAACACAACTACAAATGGATAAATAAATAAAATAATGTACATTTCTTTTGAATTTAAAATAAAATAAATCAACAGTAAATCACCAACAAATCTAATCAACAGTAAATCATATTTTAAATCAAATTAACAATAAATCAAATAAACAATAATCAATGGTAAATCAAACAAATAAAAAACAATAAATAGGAGAACCATGACATTACCGCCAGTCGAGATAGGATGCACAGAACATGGACTCACTTGAGTTTGCTAGGCCCTTGGCCGAAGCCTTTCGACTCGAGCTTGCGGTAGAAGTTCCTCAGCTTTGCCTGGAAGTCACGCTTGTAGGGTGCGGGCACCCGGACGTTGGCCCGCTGCAGGCCGGGCGAGGCCTGGGGGGACCCCTGGGGGGAGCCACGTGGACTACGTGAACTTCCCATCAGGATGGGTGGCACGTACGACATGATGTCCTGTTCAAACAGGCTGAAAAAGTCACGGCACATTGTGTCAGTCCGTGATGCTAAGTGAAGTAAGTGTTCAAACAGCTGGTAAAAGTCACGTCATATTGCATCAGTTAGTGAGACGAAGTGTTCAAATATGCTTCAAAAGTCACGTAACATTGTGTCAGTCGGTGCTAACTTGTTAAGTGTTCAAAAAGGTGGTAAAAGTCACGTCATATTGCATCAGTTAGTGAGACAAAGTGTTCAAATAGGCTTCAAAAGTCATGTCACATTGTATCAGTCAGTGCTAAGTTTTTAAGTGTTCAAACAGGTGGTAAAAGTCACGTCATATTGCATCAGTTAGTGAGACGAAGTGTTCAAATAAGCTTCAAAAGTCATGTAACATTGTGTCAGTCAGTGCTAAGTTTTTAAGTGTTCAAACAGGTGGTAAAAGTCACGTCATATTGCATCAGTTAGTGAGACGAAGTGTTCAAATATGCTTCAAAAGTCATGTAACATTGTGTCAGTCGGTGCTAACTTTTTAAGTGTTCAAAAAGGTGGTAAAAGTCACGTCATATTGCATCAGTTAGTGAGACGAAGTGTTCAAATAGGCTTCAAAAGTCATGTCACATTGTATCAGTCAGATCTAAGTTTTTAAGTGTTCAAACAGGTGGTAAAAGTCATGTCATATTGCATCAGTCAGTGAGACGAAGTGTTCAAATAGGCTTCAAAAGTCATGTAACATTGTGTCAGTCAGTGCTAAGTTTATAAGTGTTCAAACAGGTGGTAAAAGTCATGTCATATTGCATCAGTTAGTGAGACGAAGTGTTCAAATATGCTTCAAAAGTCATGTAACATTGTGTCAGTCAGTGCTAAGTTTATAAGTGTTCAAACAGGTGGTAAAAGTCATGTCATATTGCATCAGTTAGTGAGACGAAGTGTTCAAATAAGCTTCAAAAGTCATGTAACATTGTGTCAGTCAGTGCTAAGTTTTTAAGTGTTCAAACAGCTGATAAAAGTCATGTCATATTGCATCAGTTAGTGAGACGAAGTGTTCAAATATGCTTCAAAAGTCATGTAACATTGTGTCAGTCGGTGCTAACTTTTTAAATGTTCAAAAAGGTGGTAAAAGTCACGTCATATTGCATCAGTTAGTGAGACAAAGTGTTCAAATAGGCTTCAAAAGTCATGTCACATTGTATCAGTCATTGCTAAGTTTTTAAGTGTTCAAACCGGTGGTAAAAGTCACGTCATATTGCATCAGTTAGTGAGACGAAGTGTTCAAATAAGCTTCAAAAGTCATGTAACATTGTGTCTGTCAGTGCTAAGTTTTTAAGTGTTCAAACAGGTGGTAAAAGTCACGTCATATTGCATCAGTCAGTGAGACGAAGTGTTCAAACAGGCTTCAAAAGTCATGTCACATTGTGTTAGTGAGTGATGCTAAGTGAAGTGGTCAAACAGGCTGCTAAAGTCACTTCGTATTGTATTAGTCAGTGACGCTAAGTGGGCACAGTGTGTGTAGAGAGACAAGTACAGACCTACACAGAAACAGACACAAACTGCCACCACAGCAGAATACCACCTGCATTAATGCATTCCACAGCAGGATACCACCTGCATTAATGTATTCCCACAGCAGGACACCACCTGTTTAAAGTCATGTACTCCATGACCTCGGATGTTGGAATAGGCTGGTCTAACCCTTAAAGGTGCCTACACCACTGCTGATGAAATTTTGAGATACATGTATTCGGGTGACAACTATAATCTAGACCACTTTAGTTCGAAGTAACTTCTATGATAATTGACTAACTTTAGAGTTATTTAAAGTGTATGACTGAATAATAATTTCAGGGTCCGTACACAGGTGCAGATATGGAATTCAAGGCTTTTCAAGGGTATTTTTGATAGGAATTATTTTAATTTGGATTTCAGGGGGGAAAAAAACAATGGCGAATGGTAATTTCAGACTAATTTAGATCGGTGGCGACAGTTTAATCTAATTCATGGCTTTTCAAGTCAAATTACCAAAAATAGGTTAAATTCAAGCATTTTCAAAGCCTTGAAATGGGGTGAATGAAGTTCTAGACTTTTCAAGACTTTCCAAGCCCCGTACAGACCCTGTAATTTGTGTGTGCACACCAGTTGGACCCCATCGCAATATGCCATTGCCACATTAACTAGGTCGCTACATTAACTATGTCATGTCACAGCCTATTGGAGACAGTGATTTTTGGCATACGTCAAGGGCAAAACCTGAAATAAACTGTTTAATGAGTGTATGGGCATCTAAGTTAGATATGTTTGGATCAATAGCTACATGTTTAGTTTTTTAAATTACATGTACTACACTTTCATCAGATTCTATAATCAGATGCTGTGACCTGATTCCCTCCACCATAACCATTTTGTGTCTAAGAAAGAAAGATGTCCATGTGCATAGTGTGTCCAGAAAAGCTAAAGGACTGCACATGCAACTTACCTCAGCAGTATGATTAGTTCGACATCATTAGACATCCGGTCGAGCGCTTCGACCCCTTCAGCTCGTATCGTGTTCACCTTGCTCTTGAGGGCTGCGTTGGATGTGACACTGGAGTTCTTGTCCTTGAGGATGTCGAAGATGTTCAGCTGTCGGAGGAAGGCCACCACCTTCTCGTTGTAGGCGGTTGGCACTTCTGGTGCCCGCGGATGCCGCCCATCCGGCTGCTGGCGGCCACCCTGTCAGGAGATTATGTAAGTATTATTATTACAGATCATTCATTAATTATTGGTTAATATTCAAACATAGGTAATATAAGAATAATAGGAGCAGCCAAGTTGTTTGAGTTATATGCAACTTGCGCCAGGGTGAGAAGGTAATTGCATGTTCAGCAACACCACTAAGAAGTCAATGGCTTTTGAGATTCTTTCAGAAATTTAGGTTTTTAAGCTAAATAAACGGTAAGGCATTCCTGCAGAGATAATGTCTCAAACAAAATATACTATCTCAGTTCTCATGTTTGGAGGGGATTTTTGTTTTTCTTTGTTTAGTTTTTTGGTGGAAGGGGTGCAAAAGAATCAGAAAGTACTTTTTTTTTCAACACCGAATCATCACCACCTGGCCATATACATTGCCTCTCAGATAGGTATCTCTGTGCAGATTGCCAGGCGAATAGTCCCCTAATCATAAAGCACAGTGTTTCTAGGCCAAGATTAGGCAATTGCCAATCAAACGGGCCACTATTAATAAAGTATGGTGTTTCGATCCCAAGATTAGGTGATTGCCAAGCGAACAGGCCCCTGATTATGTCTTTTCTATGTTAAGAAAAGGCAATTGCAAAGCGAACAGACATAGTATATTCGCACGCCCAGACAATAAATACTCGGTGAGAAGACGCACCCTGGTTATGATTCTGATGTCATCCTCCCCAGCACTGTGACTGCGCTGCCGGGATGGCGGCTGATGGCTGAGGATATGTGCCTGTCCGTGAGAGGGAGACTCCAATGGCAGGCGAGGGTCGATGAAAGTTGTCGCGCGAAGCGTGTGGTCGATGAAGAAGGGCTTCGATGAGCAGTCAAACTTCCTTTCCCATCCTCGCGGCAATTCTCTTGAGGCATCCACGAAGGAGTTCAGAAAGGACACCAAGTCCCGGTTGTGCTGGTATCTGTCAAATAACATGGGTAAATACCAAACACAGTTAGATTTGCTTCTATTAGAAGTAAATCAAGGTTGAACGCCTGTTTAGTCTTTTAGCAGCTGTGTAGATACTTTTAGAATGTATTCAGCTTCAATTAGTTATAATTGGTTTAATTAGTTGTGAATGTCTACAATTCAGTGTAGCTATAAACTTTATTCTTTTCAATTCTCTTTACCTCCCACCCCCCCACCACCACCACGACCATCTCTTTACCCAATCCGCCCCCACCACCACCATCACCACTCTCATACACAATCAACAGAGGACATCAAGCGACCTTAGATAAATTAGGTACCAGACTACACCAAATTGATACTGTTAACTTATAAGGGAGAAAAACCATACAGATATAGTAAGGTGCACACACCTCCCCACTTGCAATGTCATATACACAGGTGGGTGTGGGTAGGTTAATTGTAAGGAGCCTACATAGTATAATAATGGTTAGAACACTAGCCTCAGAATTGCATTAGTGGGTGGTTCAATTCTACTCTACATGCAATGTTTCCCATTTGAAAAACAACCCCTCCACCATAAACATTTGAGTCATAAGCAGGATACTGTACAAGCTACGTGCTGTGTAATGTTGACCCATCCATCTGCATGCGCACCATTGGGGGGTGGGGGGATGAGGGTGGTAAGGTGCAGTGACCTCCCCAAGGGGACATACCACATGCACAGGTAGGGGTGGGTAGGTTGATTGCATCAAGGAGCCTAGACAGGATACTGGTTAAAACAATTCCCAGAATGGCAAAGTGTAGGTTCGAATCCTACTGTAGGAGTGGATTCTAAACAAAAATTATTACTTTTTCTATAATTCCTTCCAAATCCAAAATCCTCTCTCCCCCTCCCTCTCCCCTCTCCCTCCCTCTTTCCTCTCCCTACCCCTCCCTCTCTTCCCCTCCCTCCCCAAACAAAACCAATTCAGTGCGCACCTCTCGAAGACCTGCGGGTCACGGCGGATCTTGGTGATCATGTGCTTGAGCGTTGTGTTGCGGTTGTAGTCTGCGAGTGCCTGCTCGTTGTTCTGCAGCAGCGTGTACAGGTCGGGGCGCGTCAGGAACTTGACAGCTGGGGTCTGCATGAGGGCCCGTGTCTCACGCTGTGCCGCCCCCGCAACCTGCGCCTGTGCCTGCCCCGCGCCGGCCCCACTTCCACCCGCATACGGCACCGGCATGGAGTCTTGCTCCGTCGACTGCGAGATAGTGCGGCGGATGCTCTGGTACCTGCAAAGACAATTTTTTACTTAACCATTTTATTTTATCTTAGGAGGTGCCTTAGTTGAATAAAGCTGCATAGTCCGATCAAATATCAAATTTTCAAAACCAAATCAATTATCTAGCCTTGATTTGACATATCTAACTTAGATACTGATGCACTTATTAAGCATTTGTTTCTGCATAGAAGGCAAATACTGAGTCAATTTATCAGAACCTGTTACTGCAGAAGTCTATGGTGTCAGAATTTTGGCAAGACTAATTTTCCATGTTTGCACTCAAAATATCTCAAAAGTTTAGCATTTAAATTAAAAGTAACTTTGAACTAATGTAAAGTAGCTACTAGTGAGCGATCTAATATATTTATCTTAGAAAAAGTACAGAAATTTAAAACTGTCGGACTATGCAACTTTAAGCTGGGGAAATGTCAATCGCTGACAAAGAAAAACAATTTTGTTGGGTGGGTGAGTGGGGGTACATAGTTGATAAAGTGGGGGGAAATTTCATTCGCTGACAAAGAAAAACTATTTGTTGTTGTTTTGTTGCTATGTACATTAGTTCATTAAGCAGGAGAAATGTCAATCGCTGACAAAGAAAAACAATTTTTATTATAAAAATCCTATTTTGGTGGGGGTACATTAGTTGATTAAGAGGGGGAAATTTCAATCGCTAACAAAGAAAAACAATTGTTATTTGTGTGTGGGCTGAATGAGGCGGTGCATGCATGGTGTGGGCGCTAAATGAGGCAGTGCGTGTAGGCTGACTCACCGCCGGTCGAGCTGCTGGCGCTGCTCGTTGCTGATGGAGGGCATCCTCTGGGGCAGGTTGGACACCTCACGCACGGGAGGCCGGCCCCACGTCGTCGTGCGGTTAACGTGGTCAATGTAGAACACCCGGCCGTGACTATCAATCCGCGCCTCCCAGCCTGCAGGGTGAGAGAGCGACAATGTGTAAACAGGACCATCAAGTGAGCGATAATATGTCATTGTATCATGCTGCCTGCGGTGTGAGAGCGACAACATGTAAACAGGACTGTCAAGTCAACAACAATATGTTACTACACAACACTGTCTGCAGGCTGAGACGGCAACAATGCATAAACAGTACCGCCAAGTCAACGACAGTATCATATATGACTATGTCGCTGCACCACACTGCCTACAGGGTGAAGAGCTAGGTAACAGAGTAAGAACATGTAGACAGGACCGTCCCCCACCCCCCAGTCAACGTTAATATGTCACTGGAAAACACTGCAGGGAAAGAGAGCAACAACATGTAAACAGGACTTCCAAGTCAACAATAATGTGTTGCTGCACTAAAGGGTCATGTAAATAGGACTGCCACATCGATGACAAAATGTCGCTGTACAAAGCTGCCTGCATGGAAACAGAGCAACAATGTCGCTGCACCATGCTGCCTGTAGGATGAGAGAGCAACAACATGTAAACAGGACCGCTAAATCAATGACAATATGTTGCTGCACAACACTGCCTGTAGGATGAGAGAACAACAATGCATAACCAGGACTGCTAAGTCAATGACAATATGTTGCTGCACAACACTGGCTGCAGGGTGAGAGCAACAATGTCTAAACAGGACTGCTAAGTCAATGGCAATATGTTGATGCACAACACTGCCTGCAGGGTGAGAGAGCAAAAATGCATAAACAGCACCGCTAAGTCAATGACAATATGTTGCTGCACAAATTTGCCTGCAGGGTGAGAGAGCAAGAATGCATAAACAGGACCGCTAAGTCAATGACAATATGTTGCTGCACAACACTGCCTGCAGGGTGAGAGAGCAACAATGCGTGAACATGACCGCTAAGTCAATGACAATATGGCACTGCACCAGAGCAACATGTAAATAGGACTGCCAAATCAATGACAAAATCTCACTGCACAATGTTGCCTGGAGGGAACAGAGCACAGCTACATGTATGATGTAGAAATTCTACCAATAACTAACTACCCACTCAGAAAAGAAATATATATATTAAAAAATATACTTTAAAGAAATATTTAATTTAAAAGGAATTCCTGCTCCCCGACCTCACCTGACACCACATTGTTGGGAAGCCCTTTGTAGAATGACTAGCTAATGCCTACACTCAGCAAAGAAGCGCATAACTAGGGCACACTGCCACTTAATTGCATGGTTACGTCATTGAAGGATACAGAATAACTCAACACATTGTCGACCTGACCTCAGCATTAACACTGCATAGATAGTCTGATGAAAGCATCAAATTCTCAAAACCATAACACCTAGCTGCGGATAACTTGGACTGCTTGCAATTTACAAACAGTTACAAGTTACGTGGTATTCTCTGTGGCGGCGTGGTTAGAGTGTCTGACTTTTTTTTAGGTCGGACTCCTAATCTGAAGGTCAGTGGTTCGATTCCCCATGCCCCCACCTCTGCCAATTTGGATTTCCACCGCTGTGTATAACTTACAGCGACATCAAAGGCCAGTTGCTCTCATACCATGTCTATGTGGTGTGGGAGGTTAAAAATCCCTTGGGTCGGTAAAAGTGTAGACTCAGGCTTTCTATCGACAAACTGTCTAATGGTGAAAACAAGTCTATTCAGACTTATCCATGATAGGCAGTATAAATCTTCAAGAACAAGCCATACAAAAGAAGCAAGAAAACCTTAAATCAAATTGGATTAGTTGGTCCTGCCCAGCAGTGAAAACAAACACTTATATGTTATATGAGCAGGGTAAATAAATTTATCACTGAAAAAATAAGTATAAAAACAAATTTGATCCTACATATCCAGCTAAGATACTGGCGCATTCAATGCAACGTAAATGCAATGTAAATGTAATAGGACCTATCACATGCATGCCAATATTATTTGGCATGTTAGCACTCCAAAGTTAACCCCTTAATTACAAAAAAGTTACTTCAAACTAATGCAAAGTTGATTATAATGATCACCCTAATATCTAAAAGAATAATGGAAACAACTCAACGTAATTAGATCTTACAATTTTATAATAAAAGAAAACTCATTAAGAAACTCATAATAAACACTAATGCTTAAACAAGAATAGTGAATGAATGGGAGAGTTAGCGGGCGAATATGTGAATGAATGGGTGAGTTAGCGGGTGAATGGTTGATGATGTGAGTGAGTGAATGTGTGAATGAATGGGTGAGTTAGCGGGTGAATGGTTGAGGATGTGAGTGAGTGAATGTGTGAATGAATGGGTGAGTTAGTGGGTGAATGTGAGTGAGTGTGTGAATGAATGTGTGAGTTAGCGAGTGAATAGTTGAGGGTGTGAGTGAGTGAATGAGTGTGAGTGAGTAGATGAGTGAGTGGATGAATGGGTGAGTGAATGGATGAGTGAGTTAGTTGACGAGTGGATGAGTGAGTGAGTGGATAATGAGTAAGTGAGTGAATGTACGAGTGATTGTGCCAAAAATGGAATATCATGTTTTGTTACGTTGGTTTTCCTAAAAGTGAGACTCACTCTGAAACACAACTACCATATGTTGTCATAACAGCTAGAGCTACAAGTATGTCTGAAGGGGAATAAAACCCAGAAAATATTGCCATGTCCACTAACTAGTCCACCCAGCAATGGTTGGTTGGTTGTTGGAGTTTTACATCCTGGCAACATCTAAGGTCATATCAGGACGGGTACCGGCTTGTGACAGTGTGCACTTATGGTGACTTTATAGTGCTGCCCCACTGGGACATCAGGCTGCCATCACCATGACCTGATTTCCCACTCAGTGACATTATCCTGACACTGAGCTAAACCAGTCCTTGTCCTATCCTATTAATGCTGAGTGCCAAGCTCGGAAGCAACAATTTCATAAGTCATTGGTTTGACTCGACTGGGAATTGAATTCCCGATCTCCCACACAGGAGGCCTGCGCTCTCCAGATTTGGCCACCGCGCCTTGTACAGGTTCACAGTCCCTTATCCGAAATCCTTGGGGACCAGTTTTATTTTGGAATTCAGAATTTTTCAGATTTCAGAATAAAGGTATTCACCAAACATTAATACAGTAAAACCTCTCTAAATCGATCGACCTTGGGATCGACTTTAAGTGGTCCATTTAGGGAGGTGGTCGGTTTAGGGAGTTAGAATATCGTTCAAATGGTATTGTTGGGACCCAAATAAAGCGATCGATATAGGGGAGTAATCGATCTGTGGAGGTGGTCGGTTAGAGAGATTTTACTGTACTGCAGTTAAAGTCTATGAAAATTCACAATATGTGGGATAAATAACGACTATAAATAAACTGTAATAGTATGTGTAGAGCAATATGCTGATAAATGAAATAATGGGATAATTGTAGACCAGATATACTCTAGTATAAAAGTTGGTGTAGCTTAAGCATATCCAGCTTCAAATAAAATAAACCATAATCAACCACATTAATATTTCTCCAGAGAAATTATGAATATTTAGACTATATGGGCTAAACAAAGTCCATAAATAATATTACAATTATGTATATATTGTACAGATAAAAAAGAACCTTTAGTCTTCAGAACCTTCCAGATTTAAGAATTTCGGATGAGGGAACCTGCATTAGGCCTGTCACAACCCAATCTGCAGAGTCCACTGCTCACACAAGCCAACACCAACCCTTTGTTTATATACTGTAATGACCATTACATCATGCCTAATAAAACTGAACCTCAAGAAATAATTAAAGTAGCTTACTCCGATGCTTTGGAGTGTCCCCTATATTTTATAGATAAACATACAATGTTGATTATAATTTATTTTACCTTAGTAGGTAGTAACTTTTATTTTAAATGATGGACACCATAGGTTTCAGCAGTGATAGTTTCTATAAAATTGACTTAGTATTCCAGTCCATTTAGCGATGAATGCATAATGAATATGCCTGTATCTTACTTGCATATTGAAAATCAAATTGAGCTAGGTGGTTTGATTTCCCAGAATTTGATGCTTTTATCCGACTATATCTATGAAGCGTTTAGGTGCAAAAACCGACAACCGCCATTCTGGCCGAAATGAAACCATGATTACCAGGTTTGAGCTGCGGTGACATCATTCTTATAATCGAATCTGCTTCTTCGCAGAAACGGACACGTCCCCTATATAATGCACTACCCAATATGAAAATGATAGACTTTACCTTGGAAAGCGCAACAACAAATTCCATTTTACATGAAACAACTAAAATGGATTTGTTGGCTTATGCGCCTGAACTCTTCATATGTAGCATCAATGTGGAGGTTAGCTCATTGGAGTATACAGCTTTATGCCAGAATGATGGAAATACCTAAGTTGATGCAGGTACCTGTGTACACTGCTCCTCTACTCACCCCGTGGCAGTGGCTCCTCCCCTGGCTGTGCCTCGACCACCTGAAAGCGCACACGCCGCTCGGGCAACGAGGGAAGGCGGGTTGTGGTTGCATGGTTAGGCGGGGTCTGGGCTGAAAGTAGGCAAACACAGATGCATTGGTTAGTGGAAGCGTCTACATACACATTTCAATAGGGATTCAAGGCCATAGGCAGTTCAATGGGGCTTCAAGGCCATAGGCAGTTCAACAGGGCTTCAAGGCCATAGGCAGTTCAACAGGGCTTCAAGACATAGACAGTTCAACAGGGCTTCAAGCCATAGACAGTTCAACAGGGCTTCAAGCCATAGACAGTACAACAGGGCTTCAAGCCATAGACAGTTCAACAGGGCTTCAAGCCATAGACAGTTCAACAGGGATTCAAGCGATAGACAGTTCAATAGGGCTTCAAGCTCTAGACAGTTCAATATGGGTGTCAAACCTTAAACAGTTCAATATGGCTTCAAGCCCTAGACAGTTCAATATGGCTTCAAGCCCTAGACAGTTCAAAAGGGCTTCAAGCCCTGGACAGTTCAATAGGGTTTCAAGCTTTAGACAGTTCAATAGGGCTTCAAGCTATATACAGTTCAATAGGGCTTCAAACTTTATGCAGTTCAATATGGCTTCAACTTCAAGCTAGAGACTGTTCAATAGAGCTTCAAGCTTCAGATAGTTCAATAGCGCTTCAAGCTTCAGACAGTTCAATAGGGATTCAAGCTATATACAGTTCAAGAATCGTTCTTACCGATTTAGCCACCAGGTCCGAATAAGAGTGTGTAAATTTGTTGTGACATAATACACTTGCATAAACAACACATATCCCCAGTCTAGCTTAATTACTGTCTAAAGTCAGGAGGATTGGACACTGGACCTTTTGAGTATAAAATGACGGGTGAATGTTTAGTAAATGAGGGCCCAGGTAGATAAGCTGAGACCAGGGTGCGGCCGACTTCACTCAACACCTGGACAAACACCGGGCCCTTCTTACTAAGGAGGTCGTCTAAAATTGTCAACATGGTCACCGTCGTAGTAAATGTATGACGGCAGGCACGGGATGTGTTAGTCTTTAGTGATGTACAACTGTGATTGTTTATTCAAAGCTGCATACTCCGAAATAATCGAAGCTCTATCACTAAATGCATTGAAAAACAGACCTGATCTACAGTTGATTGTACATATTCAACTTAAATATTGGTGCAATCAGTGAGGCCTCGTTTTCTGCATGGAAGTGTATAATAAATAAATTTAATAGAACATATTACTGGCGACGCCCATGATTTCAAAATTTCGATGTGCTCACCAACATTAATTTGGTATATTTTCACTTAAAAAATCTCCAAGGTTAGCATTTTTAATGAAAGTTACCCCAAACTATAAAGTACTGTACATTATAACGATCAATCTAATAAGTAATATATATATATATAGATTGGTGATTTATTGATGATGATTTTACTTTGAAAGTAAAATCATTATCAATAAATCACCAATCTATGAATTTGCGTAATACCTTTTCTTTATACTTAATATAATATATATATATGAAAGTAAAAGCATCATCATTAATCATTGTTGTTTGTTCAGGTGTTACGTCCTAGCAACATCTAAGGTCATCAGGACGGCTACATGATTGCGACTGGAAACTGATGACTACTTTAGTACTGACACCATGACCCAATATCCTACTGAGTCACAATATCCAGATACTAAGCAAACCTGTCCTTGCCCTGTCCTAGTAATGCCGAGTGCCAGGTTAGCTAACGACAAGTACACATTTTTATAAGTCATCGCTTTGATTTGGCTGTGATTCGAATCTCTGACCTTCAGCACAGGAAGCCAGTGATCTTGCCAATATATTACCAATAATAAAAATATCACAGATTACTAATGAGACGTATCACAGATTACAAAAAAGCTGTATTGGAGATTACTAAAATATATATATATATATATCTCGCAGATTACTAATAAGACGTATCACAGATTACAAAAAAGGCATATTGCAGATTACTAAACAAATATTAAAAAATATCGTAGATTACTAATCAAGGCAGATCGCAGAATACTAAGACAAATCGGAGATTACTACCAAGAAAAATATCGCAGATTACTACTAAGGCAGATTGCTGATTACTAAAAAGACCAATCGCAGATTACTAATAAGGAAGATCGCAGATTACTAGCAAGACAGTGCACATTGCTAAAAAGAAAAATATTGCAAATTTCTAATAATGGAGATTCCAGATTACTAACAAGACAGAGTGCAGATTACTGACAAGAAAAATATTGAAGATTTCTAATAAGGCAGATTGCAGATTACTGACAAGACAGATAGCAGATTACCTGCTGACTAAGACAGATCACAGATTACTAATAAGACAACCTGGATTACTAATGCCTGGTACACACCTACCGTATAGGATTCGCGCACTAAAACTCGCGACTCGACCCGACTCGCTTAAAACAGAAAACGGCCGATTCATTTTTCGAATCGTGAATCGAAATCATAATCGGCCGGTTTTAGCCCTAAAACTGAGGTTTTATGCGCGAATCGCAATCGCTAGGTGTGCGCGGGGAGCGCACACCTAGCAATTTTTGTGTGCGAAACGGGCAGTTTTAGATCATATACGGTAGGTGGGTGCGCACAAGCGGTAGGTGTGTACTAGGCATAATAGGACAATTCGTGGTGACTTGGAAAATAAGACAGAGCGTACCCCATGGTGTGTCCTTGTGTTCACCAGACCGTGACAACCACCCATGAATGGCTTACTATACGGTGGATCCTTGACATCAGGTAAGTGTGTACAGTTGCAACGACCACGCCACGCCACGCCACACTACACCACAGCAAAACACTTCACAGCAAAACACACCAGACCATAACAAAGCACAACACATCACAACAAAACACCACAATGCAACAAAATACCTCACACAACAACAAAACATCCTACATCACAACTAAATACTCCACAGCATAACAAACCATACCACAACAAAACACAAATCACAACAAAACATAAAGCAAAACAACTCACCCACAACAAAACACACCACAACACATAGTACAACAAAACACCACACATCACAACAAAACACATCACAACAAAAGACATCACACCACAACAAAGCACACCACACCACAACAAAGCACACCACATCACAACAAAACACCACACTACAACAAAGCACACCACATCACAACAAACACCACATCACAACAAAACACCACACCACAACAAAACACACCACACCACAACAAAGCACACCACAACAAAGCACACCACAACAAAGCACACCACATCACAACAAAACACCACACCACACCACAACAAAGCACGCCACACCACAACAAAGCACACCACATCACAACAAACACCACATCACAACAAAACACACCGCACTACAGTGTGTCACTGATCAGCCACATTACACCTTGTCCCTCCCGCTGTCCAGCTCCCCCCCCCCCCACCCCACCACCACCACCACCACCACCACTAACTCTCAGCCGGCCTCACAGGAAGTACTTCCAGTTACTTACAACCCACAGGAGTAGGCAGGGGGACGGAGAGATCCTCCTCTTGCAGCATCGGGGTGACCTCAGTATCGTCGGGCGGGTAGCCTGCTAGTCCCAGCATGGCGAGTAAGCTGGGTGTACAGCTGGTCGCACAGCCACTGACCCGCGCCACTGATCACACCCACACCCACACACTCACACACCCACACACTCACCACTCAACACCCCCACCACACGAGACTCGGCCTACTCACCGAGCCACCCGCGTCAAAACCACGGCCCGCTTTACTAAACAATCTACACCCACTCTCCGCCAAAATAGTGCTGCCCAATAGACGGGATCACGGTTCCGACTGCGCATGCGCTGAAAACGGCCTTGGCAGCAAAGCAAATTCGAATGGCCATTGAGTTTGTCGATACACATAGGGAAAAACTTCGATTTTATTCAAAATGAATAGAAATACATAACAATTTGGCATAAACATATATGCACACATTCAATATAATGATCTGATGAATATAGCTAAGACAAAACTAGCCATAGTTTTAACATTTTGCGCTAAGAAACATACAATTCCACACAAAACAATCAGTGATATCCACGTCACCATTATTAATTCTTGTTCTAAATAATAAAATGCCAAATGTGTCAACATACCCTTGTTTCAGAGAAATATATAACCAATATCTGATTAACCCTACTAATTCTCTAGTTCTACATGTGTCATTAACCATAGGATATAACTAAAAACATTAATAAAATAAGTAAAACTGACTCTGGCTTTGGCTCTAACACTAATCTGAGTGCCCAGATTTGTCTAAATCTAAATGCACATGGCATAAGATGTGCATATTATATTGATGTAAATGCAATGCTTGATAAAAGATTAATATCTTAATTTATTATATATATATTTGTTAGTTGGTATTTTATGTGTCAAACAAGAGCTGAGCCAACTTTAAACGTTGAGTGGATTAGTTTCAGCTGGGCGGGAATATTCTTGTACTACCCCATTGTGGTTACTTATGTGAGTTTGTCGGTTGCAGTTTGCTGTTTAGCATTGATAGTCGTCTGGTAATAATGGCGGCATTTTAAGTTCTGCTGTTTGGGTTTGGGATGGTGTCATTAGTAATATGTTGGTACAGCTGGGGCTCAGTTGAGGACTTACAATCATGGGGACCCGATCAACTGGCCGGACCCTGGGTCCTTCTTTCTAACAACATTTATGCTTAACCATTGTGACTTCCCTACTACTACTAATATCCTCCACCCACACAGAACCACCACCACCACCACCCACCACCATCAGCAGCAGTCGACCAGATGGCATGGCCAAATGATTTGACATCCGTCTCAGCTGAATGAGTTGAGCGTCCAGCTAGACCGAATGAGTTGAGCATCCGTCTACCCTTTAGTTAGAACGTGAGTTCAAACCCTGGTCGAGTCAAACCAATGACTTAAAAATTGATACTTGTCGCTTCCTAACCAGATGTTGTTCTCTGTCGAGGAGTGGTCAGAGTGTCTGATTTCACTTTTAAATTGCATTAAAGTATATGTTTTATTATATTTTCCAACTCAAAAGTAGTGGGTAAATATGAAGACGTACATAAAGAATATATTGTGTTTCTTAAATTAAGAATTTACCAGCTAAGTTAATTAACCCAGTGTCATGGGGGTGATGAAAATGGGAATTATTGCGCCTAGAGCGAGACTCGAACCCACATCTCTTTGCATTCCGGGCCAGTGTGCTAACCATTACACCACCTAGGCTCCCTGATATCAACACACTACCCACGCCTACCTGTCTATGTGGTTACTTGCCTGAGAGGTCAGTGCAGACCACTACACTCGTCCCCCTGGAATTGTAAGTCTTTTAATGCTTACAATTACATACATACAGGCAATGCACGAACACATACATACACAGGGTAGGTTCAACAACCATACAGCGCAAAGCTTGTACAGGATCCTGATCACGGCAACCAGTGTCATGGGGGTGATGAAAATGGGAATTATTGCGCCTAGAGCGAGACTCGAACCCACATCTCTTTGCATTCCGGGCCAGTGTGCTAACCATTACACCACCTAGGCTCGCTGATATCAACACACTACCCACGCCTACCTGTCTATGTGGTTACTTGCCTGAGAGGTCAGTGCAGACCACTACACCAGCATGTCGAAATTCTTCACCAGCTTTTCTAATGGGTTGGTTTTCACCCCTGTACGGGAAGTGGTGAATCTTTTATCTAGGTCTGCTGTGGTATATATCATAGTCTGGCCATGGGATGTAAGCACAGTCCACCCATGGTATATAGATATGGCTCGCCCGTAGCATATATCAGTTTGCCCGTGTATTATAATGACTTCAACACATGGAACATAAGAACAGTATGCCTGTGGTATATAGCATGGTCTGGTCATGGTATATAAGCACAGTCCTCCCATGGTATATAGTACGGCCCATTCGTGGATTATAGCAGTCTCCCTGTGGTATATAAACACGGCCCACCTGTGGTATATAACCACGGTCTGTGTGGTATATAGCATGACCCACCTGTGATATATAACAGTCTGCAATACCCACCCGTGATATCTAGCAGTCTGCCTGTGGTATATAAAAACGGCCCACCTGTGGTATCTAAGCACGCTCTGCCTGTGGTATATAGCATGACCCACCTGTGATATATAGCAGTTTGCCTGTGGTATATAAACACGGCCCACCTGTGGTATATAAGCATACACACGGCCCACCTATGGTCTGCATGTGGTATAGAGCACGGTCTCACCATGGTAAATAAGCACGGTATCACCATGCTATATAAGCACAGACCGTCCATGGTATATATAGTGGTCTGGGGCGGGACATACTAGAGGAGACTACTATAAATGAGGTGAGTAAGGAGGACAGGCAGGTGTACCACACTGCTTGGTATCGGGGGGTATTCCCTTAGTGTGTGTGTCTGTGTGTCTGTGTGTGTCTGGGAGTGTGGGTGGTTATGTATCTGTGTGGGTATGGGGGGCGGGGGTTAAAAGGGGGGGGGGGGCTGATATAGGTGGACTACAACTAACAGGTAACCCCACCCACTGCCTAACTAATCCCATCCTCACTTCACTTCTTCCTCTGGCCTTGGCCGGACTTACGGTGCATACCGGTGAATCTGGAAGGACTGAAGTTTGGATCCTGGTCGAGTCAAACCAATGACTTATAAAATAGGTACCTGTTGCTGCTCGGCGCTTGGTGTTATGAGATCAGGACAGGGACTGGGCGCACAGTATCAGGATAATGTGACTGTGTGGGACATCAGGTCATGGTGCAAGCGACCTGATTTCCCAGTGGGGCAGCACTATAAAGTTGCCATGAGTGCGCACTGTCACAAGTCGGTGCATGCCCTGGTGTGGCCTAGGGTCTTACTGGGGCGTAAAACTACACCAACCACCCAGCCTCCCCCGGCCCTCTCAGAGGACTGTGGTTGTTCTCCTTAGGCTGCCTTTTCCTTCCTCCCCCCTCTCCCCCCTCAATTCCTCTGATCACTACCCATCGGAAGCCAACTCCCGACCACATGGGACTGCTTTCAGCAGTGCCCATTCAGTGCTGCAGATTTGCAGCCTTCAGCGCACCAATGCAACTGAAAACTCCCCAAAAACAAAACAAACATACATGCAGATGCCGCAGTTTATTCTGCGTACAACCAATCGCACTGAGGCCTGACGTTACCCTCAAGTGTGTGTAACCTCAATACTGCACGGGGCGGATGACCCCGGGCCCACGCTACAGTTGTGATGTATATGCTAGACCGGGAAACGCCAGGAACCAGCGCGCCGGCACCAGCGGACGGGCTAACCAGCGCTGACTGGGAGGCGCCGGATGGGACAGCACTATAAAGTCGCCATGAGTGCTGCCTTTTCCTTCCTCCCCCCTCCCCCCTACCAGCTCAATTCCTCTGATCACTCCCCATCGGAAGCCAACTCCCGACCACATGGGACTGCTTTCAGCGGTGCACATTCAGTGCTGCAGACGTCACCGTGTGTAGTCGGTTCTTAATCATATTTCACATGGTGTAATCATATTTCACAACACTTTCCGCAGTGCTGTTTTTACCGCCTGCTGAAGTCATTTGAACCCCACCAAAACAAGAATGACGAATCATAGTGTGTGTGTGTTCTACTTGGACCCCACCATATATGTGATGTATGGCGTGGGGGTATATTGCGCCTAGGACATATTGCGCCTAGAGCCGGACTCGAACCCACATTTCTTTGCATTCCGGGCCAGTGTGCTAACCATTACCCCACCTAGGCTCCCTGATATCACCACAATACCCACGCCTACCTGTCTATGTGGTTACTTGCTTGAGAGGTCAGTGCAGACTACTACACTCGTCCCCCTCGAATTGTAAGTCTTTTAATGCTTACAATTACAAAATAACCCCGTTAAACCAAACTTGAAGGGACCCTAGAAATTTGTTTGGATTAAACAATCATTGGTCTAACCGAGCTTTGACTTTGAGTAAGCCTGTATTGCGCATGTAATATACAATGTATGAGGTCACTTTGATTGTTTTTTTTGTTGTGTATGTACAGTATAACCTCGTTAAACCCTGCTCGGTTAAACCAAACATTCGGTTAATCCAAACTTTTTCGGCAGCCCAGCAAAATACTACAATTTATCATATAAAACAAGTAAGTGGGGTCTCAAATGACCTTATAACCACATGAATGTTTGGTTTAACCAGACCGGAGTGGCCTGGGGTCCGACATTTTTGTTTGGATTAACCGATAATTTGGTTTAACCAACTTTTTTATATGATAAATGGTATTATTTTCCCGAGCCACTGAAAGAAGTTTGGATTAACCAATCGTTTGGTTTAACCAAGCTTGGTTTAACGGGGTTATACTGTACCTACATACAGGCAATGTACTAACACATACATACACAGGGTAGGATCAACAACCATACAGCGCGTAGCTTGTTCAGGATTCTGGTGTCATGGGGGGTGATGAAAATGGGAAATATTGCGCCTAGAGCGGGACTCAAACCCACATCTCTTTGCAGTCTGGGCCAGTGTGCTAACCATTACAGCACCTAGACTCCCTGATACCACACTACCCATGCCTACCTGTCTATGTGGTTACTTGCCTGAGGGGTCAGTGCAGACTACTACATGTATAACGCATTATATGAGTATAAATACAGGGTAACATGTACATCCTATATTTCCTCTTGCGCATTGGTGTAGTGCCCCCCCCCCTCCCAGCTGTTGGGTAAATTGCTTGGCGGGCACCCCCCTCGGATCACACACTGGAGGACATTTTTTATTTTCCTTTTCAGGGCTAGGGATATATATATATATATACATATATATATTATATATATATTATATATGTACTCTATCTCGCTCTCTCTCTCGCTCTCTCTCTCTCTATATCTACGAATAGCCCGTATGCTGTGTGTGTGTAAAATCATAATAAACATTATGTAGATCAAGGATACCGCTTTATACAGTCATTGGTTTGACTTGGTGGGGTTTCGAACACATATCTTTCCACAAGCCAGTCAGTGCTCTTACCACTTCGACCATCCTGTCCAGCCTATGATAAAGAACATTTATCTTCTCAAATTACACCCAATTATTAGATATTGCAATCCATTAATATATGTTATTTTATATCAGTGCAGTATTTACACAAGATGAGCAACATCCGTGTAATAATATCAATTAAATATCTAATTATTAAAATGAAATATTTACCTTGCTGCGATAACTGCTGTTGGTGTTGCTGCTGCTGCTGTTGTTGCTGTTGTTGTTGTTGCAGCTGTGTCCGTTGAACCCACTGTTGTTGAATCTGTTGCTGTTGCTGCTGCAGTTGATGGTGTTGCTGTTGCAGCATAGCTTCAGTTGCGGACCGCCTTTCCCAGACTACATCGGTGTAGTCCGGCTGTGGCCCATGGTCGCCCATAGGTCCTGCCTGCTGGCTGTTGAGCTGTGCATGCTGTTCCACAGTCTGGTGCTGCAACAGCTGCAATAGTTGCTGGTGCTGTTGTTGCTGCTGGCTCAACTGTTGCTGTTGCTGCTGGCTCAACTGTTGCTGTTGCTGCTGGCTCAACTGTTGCTGTTGCTGCTGGCTCAACTGTTGCTGTTGGCTCAACTGTTGTTGCGACTGCTGGCTCAACTGTTGCGACTGCTGGCTCAACTGTTGTTGCTGCTGGCTTAACTGTTGCTGCTGCTGTTGCTGTTGGCGCCACCGCTGCAGCTCATGATGAATCGACTGCCGCGTGACGCCTTCCCCAGCCGGCTGCTGCGGCGCGTGAGACGGACTACCTTCCTGAGAGCTCACAGCAGAGGAGAGCGAAGAGCCGTCACGTGGGGGAGGAGCCGGTGGGCTGGAAGTGACATGCGGGGCACTCGAACCGGCATGCTGGCATCCAGGCGAAGCATGTGGACTTCCAGAAGAAGTAGCATGCGGACTACCAGAAGTGGTGTGCGAACTACTGACAGAAGAGGGCTGCCCTGTGCTGGAAGCGGTGGCGGCAAAGTGTTCGAGACGCGTTGTCTCTGCGCGCGGAGGTGGCGTGGGTGGTGGGGTTGCCCGGCTCTGGTGCCATTGCACCAGCTGCTGCTGGATTGCAGCTCGGTTCTGCTCCCGCTCCTCCTCACTGAGAAGCCGGCGTCGTGCAGCAGCGGCCGCCGCCGAAAGAGGCGGCGAGATGGAACCCTGTCCGGACACACTGTTCGTTCGCGAAATGTAGGATGGCGAACCCGAAGGAGTATGCGTAGTGGAGCCACTGTCTGTCCCGCTGTCCTGGGACACTGATCGGTGAGTGTGGGACATCCGGCCACAGCGGCTGGGCGTTGAACCCACGCCAGCGCTTTCGGACAAGTGTGAAGATGCTGATGCAGCATAGAGGGCGGGCTGGTGTTGGTGACTGGTTGGGGCCACCCCATAGTGTTGATGTTGTGATGGTGTCTTCAGAGCCACCAGTGGAGCACTGCCTCCAGCACCCCCTTGTGGGTTAATTCCACTTTCATGGGAAGCCAGCGTTGTTGAGGCAGACCCCGGTTGTTGCGCAACCGTTGATACCATTGCCATGGCAACTGCTGGACCAATGGCGTGCGCATGTGCGACACCTCGTAGTGGTCGTGACACCTCATGTCCTATTGGCTGAGCAGTCACGACTATCTGTGCTCCAATGGCCTGCGCATGCGTGGTTTGCGTGGTAGCAGCATTTCCACCGGCCATACTATCTAGGGTTCCATCGTTCGAACCAACACCTGAGCTGTCAGCAGATCCACCAGATGCAAGTGACACCGTGTCAGCAGAACCTATACCACTGCTCCCAACCGTGTCTGCATTGTCTGTGCTTCTGCCATTGTTTGCAAGAGTTGACACAGCTGACTCGATGGTTTTAATCTGTGCGAGTTGTGCAGCTATCGTTGTCACTGTGCCCCCTGTGGTGTCAGAACATGTTGTTGTGACACTGACGTGCACAGTGTGTAGCAGTTGTGAGCTGTTACCAAGTTCCTCCTCACTCGCATTCTCGCCCATCAACTGCCCCTCATCACTTTGCGAGTCCTGTGACTCGCTTCGCGAAACAATTGAAACAACATTAGATGCTGGTCCCTCGGTTTCCATCTCCTCAAGGTCCTCACTATCGAGTTGCAGTGAGGTTTCCGATTGGTTGTCAGTTGCTGAACTGTTGCCAATGCTTGGACCACCATCGACATTCAGCAAGCTCGCTTCAGAGTCAGGGTCAGTGGTGTCAGCAGTGGTTCCAAATTCCTCCTGCAATGCTACGGCTTGAGCGGCTATCATTTGCTCGGTGGCCACAGCATCGTCTCCCTGATTACTAGTTACCCCCGCATCGAGGGGAATAGCATTGGAACCTGCCTGGTCGTTCACTGCCGATGAAGTATCACTGTAGCAGTGACCAGAGGCTAGGTTCTCATTGGACCCAGCAAAGGCTTCGATACTGTCAAAGCTTGACATGTGTTCCCGTGGTGGAAAGCCCTTCGGTGGAGCTCCCTTGCCCCGCGAGGTGCTCTGGCCAACACGGCGAGTCGGCACATTGTTGGTCTTAGTCCTGTGAATCCGTGGATGCATACGTGGTTTCCTCGGAACTGGTGGGCCCACTTTCGATGAGCCACTGCCACCAGGTCCGCCTACCAAACTCCGCATGTTGCTGGTGCCAGGGCTAGCTGAGGGTGATGCAGAATTATCTTGGACACCATGCCCATTATTGGCAATCATAAAGTCTGTGCTGCGCTGTCGTGGATACTGCTGCAGCTTATGTCGCGAACCAGCTACCACTTCCGAAGCAACCTCCGAAGTCACCAAGCGGCACTCCGAAGCGCTTTCCAGCGGGGCACTCTGAATCTCCATTGCAATCACACCGTTGTCGTGTGTGACATCACTATTGACTATAACGCCACTCGAACCGCTCGGTGGAGCATCGACCCACGCTTCGGTGTCGAAGGCACCGCAGCACTCAATACCGGGCACGGCGGCAATACTGGACAAGTTACGGCAGCTTGACAAGTCGCCCTCCTGGATCTCAAAGCCATCTGAGATCCGCCCTCGCGTGAGCGCACTCAGCGAAATCTGGACGTTGTCTTCCGGTTCCGTCGCCTGCGGCTGCTGCGCAGAACCTCCGCTGGCAGCACCACCTGCGCTGCTGGTTCCGGCCGGCTGCGTAGTGTCGGCGGTGTTGTGCCGGTGCCTGCGACGCCGGCGTGGGGAGTTGGTCGGGGACGCAGTCACACCATCTGCCGACATCACGTGGTTGCGGTGGGGACGCCGCTGGCAGCTGCGTCGCGTCGTGCGGGGAGACTCGGTCGTAGCGCCCCCTGTCGGAAATTGGGAGAAGCTGGTCAGTTAAATCAGGGTTCCTGCACCTACCAGCCAATCATATCTAAGACCTTTTTAAAACTTTTCAAGACCAATTTTTCATACAATTTAAGACCTATTTTCATGGCAAATGTAACATACATATTTAACTAAATATTAACAGAAATGTATTGAGGTGATATAATCTATGGATCCCATGTGGACAATCACTTTGCTGGCCAGTCTGATCTGTGATATAACGCGTCTTCTACAGGCTTGCATAATCATTTGAAAATGCATACGTGAGAAGCCATATACATATAATATTATAGTGGCCAAATCCAATTTAAAACCTTTTTAAGACCTTTCCCAGAAAAATTACCATATTTAAGACCTTTAAAGGCCTTAAAAATGAACTAATCAATTTTTTAAGGATCAGCGGGAACCCTGTAAATGTAGTAAGCAACATCAAAACCAAACAAGCACTTGAACATGCCTCTCACTCTCACCAGTTCCTATTCCCCCACCCAGGGTTGTTGCCAGAGGGTAAAATTACTAAAATTCTGTACCCTCAAATTATCTCAGAGTCTGACTATGTACCCTCAAATTGTTAGGATAATTTTTTTTGTTTAAGTTCTTCAAGGAGCCAGAGACAACCAAGCCAATGTCAATAATCAGTTAGACTGTTAGTAATATACAACAATAGTCATAGCAGTGTTCATAATTGACCAAGTGATGTGGAATAATTAGTTTGTTGTTGTTTTACGTCTTAGCAACATATAATGTCATATCAGGGGCGGGGTGGAAAAATAATACTCCGACCACGTCCAACATAATATACGAGTCCACCAAGGATTATAATATAATTCACTCGCCACACATGGTCTAAGAGCCTGTGCCATTAATTAACTTTCTATGTTATATTGAGCTTTATATATATATATTGAGCTTTATATATATATATATATATATATATATATATATATATATATAAAGTTCACTACGGCAAATAATAAAGAGAAACAAAAGAGGTTGGGCTGAGTCCTATTTATTGATCCGCACCATTGGATCCTAGGGTAGCCGCGCGACTCCAACAAACTCGGGTCAGACATATAGTATACACGAATAATAATAATAATAATAATAATAATAATAAATGACCAATATCAAGGTGGTTGCGCGACTCCAAATCCAGTGACAATATAGAACAATAATAATAATCATTATTTCCTCTGCGGTTTATATTACTATAATAAATTATACTCCATATATCTTTCTCTTGTTCATTTTCAATTGTACCATAGCGAATGCATCAGATGAACAAATTGTGTAAATCACAATAAAATACACTTTGCTGGAAGATCAGTGCCCTGCCTTGAAAAAAGTCCACTTTATTGGATCCCATCAATATGTACAGTTACAGAGCAGCGGAGCCCAATTGGGAACATTTTTGGTGGAGCCCCCAGGTTCACAGTCAATGTATATTTTAGTGAAATGATTTACAAGATAGCCATAGTGGCCGGGCCCCCCTTGGGCACGTGGTCCAATAAATTGGTCAAGTTGGGGTAGAGCCACCGGCCCTGCAGCTATATTACTCAGGGTCCATTGCCTTCAAATGCATCAAATGAATTCAAAATAATTTCACTGATTTAGCTACAATTTCAAAAACCTCCCATAAGATCTACGCATTATTTCACCGGTCACAAAATTATTCTTTTGTTTGTTGGGGTTTAATGTCCCAGCCACATCTGATGTCCTATCAGGTTGGGTACGAACTTGTAACAGTGCGTACTTATGGTGACTTTTTAGTGATGCAGGCTGTCGGCACCATGACCCGATATCCTACTCTTCTGCTCACGAATAAAAGAGCTGACCCTATCCTTCGACCAGGAATCATCACCATCATCACATAATTCAACGACTTTTAAAACAATTTGAAGGTGACTTTGGCCTATTGAAAGCTATGAAGAAAGATAACGTAAATATTCATCCTGATTTTGCTTAGATTGAAATAATCTCAACACTACCATAGCTCATTACTCATGCATATTCGTGCACTCAATGACCACTCAGTAGCACTCACTAATACTCATAACTCCCTGGTACACATCAGTACCCATCATCATTCACCACCACTCACAGTATTGACTATTACTCATCACCACGCATGCACTCACCAGCATTCATGCACTCACTCAGCACTCACCAGTAATCAGCACTACTTAATAGTAATACTCACATCAACATGGACCAGCGTTGAGCGTCAGATGATTCATCCTGGACATGAGTCACCAAAACTCAATCACTCACAACTACTCTTCATGCACTGGTCGCATTTACCATCACTCACCACAATATTGACAGTAGTCACCACCACTCCCCAACATTCACCATCACTCAGTACCACTGACCATCACTCAACACCACTCACCAACATTCACCGTCACTCAGCACCACTCACCAACATTCACCATCACTCACTGTCACTCAGCACCACTCACCAACATTCACCATAACTCACTGTCACTCAGCACCACTCACCAACACTCACCATCACTCACCATCACTCACCAACATTCACCATCACTCCCCAACAGTCACCATCACTCAGTACCACTCACCATCACTCACCAACATTCACCATCACTCAGCACCGCTCACCAACATTCACCATCACTCACCAACATTCACCATCATTCAGCACTACTCACAAACATTCACCATCACTCACCAACATGCACCATCATTCACCGTCACTCAGCCCCACTCATCAACATTCACCATCACTCACCAACATTCCCCATCACTCACCATCACTCAGCACCACTCACCAACATTCACAATCACTCACCAACATTCACCATCACTCAGCACCACTCACCAACACTCCTCACCACTCACCACCATTCACCATCACTCACCAACATTCACCATCACTCACCACCATATTTACAGTAGTCACCACTCACGATCACTCAGTACCACTCACCATCACTCAGCAACATTCACCACCATCCAGCAACATTCAGCATCACTCACTGTCACTCAGAACCACTCAGCAACATTCATCATCACTCATCAACATCCATCAACATTCAGCATCACTCACTGTTACTCAGCACCACATACCAACATTCAGCACCACTCACCAACATTCAGCATCACGCACTGTCACCCAGCACCACTCACCAACATTCAGCATCACTCACCAACATTCACAATCACTCATCACCACTCACAATCACTCTGTACCACTTACCATCACTCATCACCACTCACCAATATTCACCCTCACTCACCAATATCCACCAACATTCAGTATCACTCACTGTCATTCAGCACCACTCACCAACATTCACCATCACTCATCAACATCCAGCATCACTCACTGTCACTCAGCACCACTCACCAACATTCAGCATCACTCACTGTCACTCAGCACCACTCACCAACATTCACCATCACTCACCAACATTCACCATCACTCAGTACCACTTACCATCACTCATCACCACTCACCAACATTCACTGTCACTCAGCACCACTCACCAACATTCACCATCACTCACCACACTAATTACCAATACTCACCAGCACTCACCAATGTTCACCAGTACTCACCATCACTCACCACAACACTAACCATTACTCACCACCACTAACACTAACAGTATCAGTAACACCACTGCTCACCGCAACTCACGCCCTCACAAGGCTGTGAGCACTCACCATTACTCAGACACTCACTGGCTTGGTTCTGCCTGTCGAGGTCCACTGTGAAGACGAGTAATCCGCTCACGTTGTCAGACGGGTTACGGCGCATCAAATTAAACGTCAGTGTTGTAGCCCTGCAGAGACACATAAAACAAAGCCTTGTTAATGACACAGATTCAGACAAATATGCACAAGCACGACACAGAGCAATCACGGATCAAGTCAGAGCATTGGTTGGTTGGTTGTTGGGAGTTTTACGTCCTGGCAACATCTAAGATCACATCACGATGGGTGCTGGCTTGTTACAGTGGGCCCTCATGGCGACTTTATGTGCAGTATAAAGCATTTATACAAATATTATTTGAAGATAGAGCCCATTGCAAAATAACTTGTCTGTGCTAATATTCGAACCTGCGACCCTCTAGCCAGCACGCCGGTTATGTGGGTACAGCAGCTACAGCAGCATGTCGCTCGACCTGCTGCTCAAGGTAGGGGGTTTGGCACGCTTTCTCCAGCGTCAAACGGTTTCCCCCTCCAGTGGGTGCATTTGGTTCCAAACTCTAGCTTTCATTTGTTTAGTTTTGTTGTTTTGTTTAATAAACGCGAGGTCTTTTGGGCCAGCCAGAGTGTCTACTCAATCCAGCTACATATGACTTCTGTTGTAATAACCTTTAATAACTAAAAAATACTTATAGTGCTGCCCCACTGGGAAATCTGGCGGCTGGCACCATGACCTAATATCCCACACAGTCACATCCTGACAGTGAGCTAACCAGTCCTTGCCCTCTACTGTTAATGCTGAGCACCAGACTAGGAAGCGACAAGTATCAATTTTATAAGTCATTAGTTTGATTCGACCAGGAATCATCACCATCATCACCACTATTGTTATTATCATCAATGGGAGATGGCAGTGGAAATTGAAATACATCTTTATTTCTTCGCATAATAAAAATATATTTCTATGCAACGACACAGACTTTATTATGAAATCTTGCCTGATTTATCTATAATATTGTAGTAGTCTGCACTGACCTGTCAGGCAAGTAACCACATAGACAGGTAGGTATGGGTAGTGTGGTGATATCAGGGAGCCTAAGTGGTGTAAGGGTTAGCACCCTGGCCCAGAATGCAAAGAGATGTGGGTTCTGTAAGATATGTAAGTGAGTCCCGCTCTAGGCGCAATATTTCCCATTTTCATCAACCCCCATGAGACTGGTTGTCGTGACCATGATCCTGTACAAGCTATGCGCTGTATAGTTGTTGAACCTACCCTGTGTATGTATGTATGTGTTAGTGCATTGCCTGTATGTATGTAATTTGTAAGCATTAAAAGACTGACAATTCCAGGGGGATGAGTGCAGTAGTCTGCACTGACCTCTCAGGCAAGTAACCACATAGACAGTGGGTAGTGTGGTGCTATCAGGGAGCCTAGGTGGTGTAATTGTTAGCACACTTGCCCGGAATGCAAAGAGATGTGCGTTCGAGTCCCGCTCTAGCCACAATAGTTCCCATTTTCATCACACCCCCACAACAATATTGTGAGTGTAATGTAGCGCTAAACAGTCCCAAGTTATTTACATCACCTGAAGAAATACAGATAACATACCCTGGATTCGGATATAACACGATGATTCATTGAACCGTTCTCTGTGGCGGAGTGGTTAGAGTGTCTGACTTTTTCTAGGTCAGACTCCTAATCTGAGGGTCGGCGGTTCGATTCCCCGTGCCTCCAGCTCTGCCAATTTGGATTTCCATCGCTGTGTATAACTTACAGCGTCATCAAAGGCCGGTTGCTCTCATACCATGTCTATGTGGTGTGGGAGGTTAAAAATCCCTCGGGTCGGTAAAAGTGTAGGTTCGGGCTTTCTATCGACCAGCAGTGGAATGAGGAAGACCAGTCATCTATGACTGAAATTTCCCCTGCTTAAACAACTAATGGAACAAACAAAATATTAAAAAAATTCTTTAATTCAAAGGTAATTCAGTAAATGAACCCCGATTTAATACGACTCACTGTTTTCATGATGACATTGTTTGGAACCCAATGATCGTGTTATAATGGGGTTTCAAGTCTGTATATAGATTACTGCTTTGGAATTGTTCTCCAATACATAGCACACATTTTATATGCCTAAATCCTTCCAACTAAATAGTACACATTTGATACGTTGAAATGCTCCTATTTCTAACTAAATAGTACATATATAATTTAACTTTTTAGTGAAATGTTTCTACTTGGTATGGGTAGACCCAGTCATTCCTTAGTTTCTTTTCAATATACCTCTCCCACCTCTGCTCCCAGCCTCTACCCTACTTGTCAACAAATCCCACCCCACCACCACCCCTACCCCACCCTACTTTTCAACAAACCCCGACCCCATCCCTTGTTTTCAACAAACCCCACCCCCACCCTCCTCGTCCCTTCCTTTCTCTTGTCAAGACCAGCACCACATTCAGGGACGGGGGGCTGGGCGGAAAACCCCCTGAACTTTGGTGTGAAGGTGAATGGGCATGCCTGTTAGCAGTAGGGTGCCAGTTGGAAAGGTCAAGGCCCAGGGGTCGCCACTGCCACTGGCACTCAGTGCGGATCCCCTACTAGCTCTTAAGGTTTCCAGAGGAAGAATTTATACAAGTTCAGGGATGAAAGTGGTCTCTAACAAAAAACGTAGAAACCTTGGCTCCAACGGTGAATTTACACACAATGTGAATGTCCCTTAGGATTAGGACTGTCAGGGAATCGCGGGAAAATGCCGCAAGTTAGGTTTCAACGATCTTTGTTGTGACTATAGAAGGGGTGCAATGATGTCACAAGACAAGTTTCGGTGGCTGTATTGGATTACATACAGAAGGCTTGCAACTGCCTACACTGTGCTTATTAATATTTACTTATTTGTTGGTTTATTTGTCACTGTTTTGAGCAGTTTGGCCTCAGAAGTTGTTGCTAAAGTGCTGTAACTTAAGTGTAAGTAAACACATTTGATGTAAACTGCCCAGAACCTCCCAGAACACAAGAAAACTCTGTTTTACTGCATCTGCATGCATTCCCAACATGGCTAGGGAGGGTGCTCATAATCCAAGATGGCTGACCGCTGACTGCTGAGTGATGACGTCACATGCACTCCCTCTATATTGTCACCTATACTTAACTTTCTTGCCTGGGCGTTATGCTTTATTAACATCGACGATCATATAAGAACGGGATTCAGACTAATCAACTGCTGTCATATATAATACATATAATAATATACTAAAGCAGATCCTCTACTCTCAACTGTCTTCTGGTTACAGAAAGAGAGGGCACCCTCGTCTCCGGTTCAAGGATACCATCAAGAGAAACCCGAAGCTGAGAGACATTAAGACAGACTCATGGAGATCACTCTCACAGTGAGAGCTAAATGGAGAGGGGCTGTCAAGTAATGAAAGCAGTCTTTGTCGCATAGCGACTGACAGCATGATGATGATGATGATGATGATGATGATGATGAATATACTGACATTTTCTGGACGATAATCAGTGAATATCAACAATGGCGGAAATCCGCGAATTCGCGGAAATCTTTCATCCGTGTATAACATGCCTAGCTGGTACAGTGGTAGTAGTCTGCACTGTCCTCTCAGGCAAGGAGCCACAGAGATAGGTAGGCGTGGGTAGGGTGATTGCATCAGAGAGCCTAGGTAGTGTAATGGTTAGCACGCTAGCCAGCCCCATAATGGCAAGGTGTGAGTTTGGATCCTGCTCTCGGTGCAATATTTCCCATTTTCATTGTGATTCTTTCATCGGACTGTGCAGCTTTGAGTATTGCTAGGGATAGACAGACAGATAGTCAGTCAGACAGACAGTTAAACAGACAGACATTCAAACAGACAGATAGTCAGACAGACATGCAACCAGACAGCAACCAGACAAACAGAGAGTCAGACAGCTAGTCAGACAGACAGACAGTCAGACAGACAGACAGTCAAACAAACACAGTCAAACAATCAAACAGACAGACAGTCAGACAGACAGGCAACCAGACAAACAGAGAGTCAGACAGCTAGTCAGACAGAGATACAGTCAGACAGGCAGACATACAGGCAATCAGACAGACAGGCGACCAGACAAACAGACAGGCAGAAAGACAGTCAGACAGCCAGACAGACATACATACAGTCAGACATACATACAGTCAGACATACATACAGTCAGACAGACAGACAGTCAGACAGACAGGACATGGTCAGACAGACATACTGCTGTCCAGAAGTGTGCTCAGCCTGCATTAATCCGCCCCCACCCCACACGCCCCCCTTCCAAAACCAGATATCTGCCTGAAAACGAAACTGGGAGTCCTACCACCCCGACCTCACCCCCACCCCACCCACCCGTACCCCCACACTGCGCACGCGCAGCATGGTACTTCTTTTGTGTGCTTTAAAACCGGGACTACTTTGTTATGCGGAGGACCACTCGGCGCGGTGACCTGTGGCGTGCTGCGGCCCGGGTCCTGTTGACCTCCCTGTCATGTCACGGAGGCTCAGTGCAGACTTGGTGTAATCAGCGGTCGGCCGGGCGTGTGCCGGCCGTATAAGGTGGGTGGGGGTGTGGGGGTGTTTGTGTATGTGTGTGTGTGGGGAGAGCTGTAGGGTGCGGGGTGCTTGTGTATGTGTGTGTGTGGGGAGGTGGGGGTCAGAGAGGAGGGAGGTTCACAGAGCTTCCAGGCAGATGTCCAGTTTGTGGCATTGTGTGGATACGTGGGTGGGTGTAGGTGCGTGTGTGAATGTAGATGTGGGTGTGGATGTGGATGTGGATGTGGGTGTAGGTGTGGGTGTGGGTGTGGGTATGGGTGTGGGTGTACCTGGGGTGGCGGAGAGGGGTCAAAGAAGCCGGAGTTCACAGTTTCCAGACAGATGCCCAGTTTGTACCACTGAGTGTATATATGGGTGGGCGTAGGTGTGGGTGTGGAGATGGGTGTGGATGTGGGTGTAGGCGTGAGAGTGTGTGTGTGAGTATGGGCATAGGTGTAGGTGGGGGTGTGGGTGTAGGTGTGGATGTGGGCGTGGGTGTGGATGTGAGTGTGGGTGTGGATGTAAGTGTGGGTGTGGGTGTAGGTGTGGATGTGGTTATGGCTGTTGGTGTAGACGTGACCGTCAGTGTTTGTTTGCTTTTTGTTGTTGGAGTTTTACGTCCTGGCAACAGCTAAGGTCATATCCGGACAGGTATTGACTTGTGACAGTGCATACTCATGGCGACTTTATAGTGCTTTCTCACTGGAAGACCAGGCTGCCAGAACCATGACCTGACATCCCACTCAGTCACACTATCCTGATACTAACTACTCCTTGCCCTATCCTAGTAATGGCAAGCACCAGGCTAGGTAGCGACCAGCATTACTATTAGTGTGGAAGCTTGGGAGTTCGAATCCCAGCTGAGTCAAACCAATGACTTATAAAATTGACACTTGTCACTACCTAGCCTGGCGCTCGGCATTAATAGGATATGACAAGTAATGGCTAGCACAGTATCAGGAAAATGTGAATGTGTGGGATATTGGGTCATGGTGCCGGTGGCCTGGTCTCCCAGAGAAGCAGCACTTTAAAATCGCCATGAGTGTGCAGTCACAAGTCGGTACCCGTCCTGATATAAACTTAGATGTTGCTAGGACGTAAAACAACTAACAAACAAAACAGCGTCTAAATTAAATATGTTGACTCAAATTTAGCTTTCCTAAATCTAGGTTTCCTGATGGCATCACCGGATTATGCAGATTGTCGATACACAAAAGAAAGTTTAAAAGAAGTAATCTTGCTCCCTCTCCTCCCCCCCCCCCCCCCCAAAAAAAACACTCTCAAGATGTTAAAGCGTGCCACTCTGCCGCTCCTACGTCCCTCTGACAGTGATTGCATGTGACAGGCGACTGGGTGCCAGTTGACACCAGTCTCCTGGTCCCTTTTCACCTTTGGGTGGCGCGACCCGCTCCCCACCGCACAGGCGGAGCCGGCCTTGCAGAAGGCCCACTGGGCGCGGCAATGGGCACCACAATGGGCGCCGCAAAGGGCACAGCAATGGGCACCGCAATGGGCACCGCAATGGGCGCGGCAATGGGCACAGCAATGGGCACAGCAATGGGCGCGGCAATGGGCACAGCAATGGGCGCGGCAATGGGCGTGGCAATGGGCACAGCAATGGGCGCGGCAATGGGCGTTGCAATGGGCGCGGCAATGGGCGTGGCAATGGGCGCGGCCGGAATGCTTAGGCCTGGGTGTGTGTGTATGTGTGTGTGTGTGTGTTTGGTTCATTTGAGGTTTAATTTCCTAGCAACATTATCAGGGTGACGAAGGTGTGTAGATATATATGCAGGTGGGAGATTGGATGAGGGGGCGGTTTGGTTCAATTGGGGTTTCATGTCCTAGCAACACATCAGGACGACGAAGGTGTGTAAGTGTATATGTGGGTGGAAGAGCAGGTGAGGGGGTCAGAATTTGATTTGGATCATTGCGGTTTCATGTCCTAGTGGCATATCAGGACAGTGTAGATGTGTCGCTGTATATGTAGCTGGGAGAATAAAGAGCTGGGGGTTTGGTTTGATTCATTGGGGTTCCATGTCTTAGCAACATGTCAGGATGATGTAGGTGTCTATGTGTGTCTGTGGGTGGGGGAGTGGAGGAGGGGTGGCTGGTGGGGTTCATTTGGGTGTTGGTTGGATGGTGCCTATATAAATATATACAAATATATATGCATAAATACATGTCTTGTGTACACATATGTGTGATGTATAAGAATTATACGAGTATAAAGGTTGGGTACGAACTTGTAACAGTGCGTACTTATGGTGACTTTATAGTGCTGCAGGCTGCCGGCACCATGAGCCGATATTCTACAAGTTGACTCCTAGTAAATTGTTGAAGGCTCCATGACGCCAGTTGAATGCTTTGTTTTTATTTATAAATCTCCCCTGTCCGTGACCTCTAACCCTACACATGTCTCAATACTATTTCACGGAGGACCCCCCCCCCCCCCCCCCCCCACCCCACATCAAGCTAAGCGAGTGCTCCCTAATGTTGCAACTAGATTGTTCCACTCAGTGGGGCCATCATGGCTGACTGACCCCGGTCCGTCACAGCTTGATCCCCGCCACCCCCTCACCCCCCCAAAAGCCAACTAGCTTTGATTAGGTCATCAGTCACTCCCTGATACTAGGTGGTTTCAAACGATGCAAGCTAGGAATAGCTTTTTTTTGTGTGCAGGGGGGGGGGGGGGTCCTACTTGTGAACATGACATTGAGTAAGTGAGTGACAGTGAGTGAGAGTGGGTGAGATTGAGAGTGAGAGGGTGTGGGTGAATGGAGGTGAGAGTGAGAGGGCGGGAGTGTGGGTGAAAGTAAGAGAGAGTGAGTGTGGGGGGAGTGAGTGGGGGGGGGAGTGAGTGAGGGTTGATGGGCGTGAGTGAGGGTTGATGGGCGTGAGAGAGTGTGGGTGGGCGTAGGTAAGAGTGTGGTTGAGAGCAGGACGGTGTGAGTGTGGGTGAGAGTGAGTGAGTGTGGGCGAGGGTGAGTGAGAGTGAGTGAGAGTGAGTGTGGGTGAGAGTGGGTGAGTGAGTAAGTGTGGCTGAGAGGAAGTGAGTGTGGGTGAGAGAGGAAGTGAGTGGTCGAGAGGGAGTGTGGTGGGTCAGTGTGGGTGAGTGTGTATGGGGTTGAGAGTGACAGCACGTGAGTATGGGTGAGAGGGTGAGTGTGGGTGTGTGAATGAGTGAGAGTGAGTGAAGGAGAGTAAGAGGATGTGAGTGTGGGTGAGAGTGAGAGGGTGAGTTGATGGTCATGCTAGGAAGTGGTGAGGGTGAGAGGGAGTGAGTGTGGGTGAGTGTAGATGAGAGTGAGAGGTTGAGTGGATGAGTCTGGTAGGAAGTGGTGAGTGTAGATGATAGGGAGTGAGTGTGGGTGAGTGTAGATGAGAGTGAGAGGTTGAGTGGATGAGCCTGGTAGGAAGTGGTGAGGGCGAGAGGGAGTGAGTGTGGGTGAGTGTAGGTGAGAGTGAGAGGTTTTTTTTTTGTTTGTTTTTTTGTGACAAGTTTTTTATTCTGCCCATAACGTATAAGCTCCCGTGAGGGTGCTTGTTTTCAACGCTGGACAGCTGTGGTACTGGATTGGTCTGGTCCCGCACTCAGGAGTCTTTACCTGATTTTTCTCGGGCCAACCTTTGCGGTTTTGGGTGTTAGTAGTTTCTATATTAGTTTTTTTTTTAATTTTCAAGTTTTTTCCTAACCTGTATATGATAACTTAGCCTACTATGTACATCTACGCAGATGACATACAGGCCTGTGGGAGAGGATCCCATCCCATTGTGGTTTATTACAGCATCCTTTCACCCATGCCCTGTCCTTAGATAGTACACCAGTGTGCCAGAACTCCCCTGGACCCTTCAGGACTGCGACTAGGTGGGATGGCTGTGTTGTATGGTTAGCCATTTCGTATTTCAGGGTGATTCGGATGCATGACCGTGGCCTGCCTGGTTCTGCTTTGGTTTGTGCCAGTACACATACCCAGATGGACTGCGCCCTATGGTGATAGTCATTTCGAATTCCTTAGTACTTAGTAGGGCTAGTTTCCGTATTTGTAATATCTACCATCTTTTCTGGCCGGTCTTTTGCTTTTTGTGCCAGAACACAGCAAGCAGTGACTGCGCCCAAGATCAGGTGAGATATTGTTTCTTCAGTAGGTGGTTGTGTATTATGTTTTCTTTAAGGACCTTTTATAGTGGTCCATGCTTTTGATTGCCCGTTGTTGTGTGGGTTGATTATTCCAGGCATGTCCCGCCATGGCAAACACACTTCTCTCATAAATTTTGGTGTTACTTATTGCTGTCAGTAGCACTGGGGCTGCCATTTGCCTGGTGTCCCTACGGGGGGTTGCTGTGTAGCCTGGTTTTGTGGTGTAATGGTGTGCCAGTATTTTGAGGTGCGTTTCCCTTCTACTTGTTAGTAGTGTTGCATTGCATTTTTTGTGTAATTCGATTGTGGGATATCTTTTGTTCACCTGAAGGCATACTTTGAGGGCTCTATTTTGTAGCACCTGTAGTTTGTTTAATAGTTTAGTATTTCCTCCCATGTATACTACATCGCCATAGTCAAAGTAGGGGAGGATCATGCCTTTATATATTTTAATTGCCATGCTTTCAGTCATGTAGTATCTCAGTTTAGCCAGTAGCCATATTTTATGGTTTACTTTTTTGATAGTATTTGTTATGCAGAGGTCATAATTTAGGTGTCTGTCTAGATCCACTCCCAGATATCGGTAGTTGTCTACTTGTTCTAGTTCGGTGTTTCCCAGAAGACACTTTATTTTCTCATTACTTGTTAGCCTGGTACCAAATAGTACTGTTTTTGACTTGCTGTTGTTTATGGTTATCCTATTTAGTTGGCACCACTCGATTAGTTTTGTTAGTGTTAGATTCAGTTTCATTTCTATTTCTTCGGTTGTTTTGCCTGCAGCATATACCATGGTGTCATCTGCATATAGTTGGAGGTTGAGTGGATGAGCCTGGTAGGAAGTGGTGAGTGTAGATGAGAGGGAGTGAGTGTGGGTGAGTGTAGATGAGAGTGAGAGGTTGAGTGGATGAGCCTGGTAGGAAGTGGTGAGTGTAGATGAGAGTGAGAGGTTGAGTGGATGAGCCTGGTAGGAAGTGGTGAGGGTGAGAGGGAGTGAGTGTGGGTGAGTGTAGATGAGAGTGAGAGGTTGAGTGGATGAGCCTGGTAGGAAGTGGTGAGTGTAGATGAGAGGGAGTGAGTGTGGGTGAGTGTAGATGAGAGGGAGTGAGTGTGGGTGAGTGTAGATGAGAGTGAGAGGTTGAGTGGATGAGCCTGGTAGGAAGTGGTGAGGGTGAGCGGGAGTGAGTGTGGTTGAGAGTGAAAGGGTGGGTGAGAGTGAGAGAGAGTGAATGTGAGTAAGAGTAAGAGTAAGAGGGAGTGCTTGTGGGTGAAATTGAAAGGGTGTCAGCAGGTGTGTGGGTGGGTGTGGGTGCGTATGTGCAGATATTTGTGTCAGTAGGTGTGTGAGTATAGGTGTGTGAGTATGGGTGTGTGTAGGTGTGTTGGGGTGAGTATACATAAAGGTATGTGTATGTGTATAGGTGTGCGTAGCTGTGCATGGGTGAGTGTGAATGTGGGTGTGGGTGTGAGTTAGATTACTCAAAGGCATTAACCCAAATTAGTCAGGCAGATCTATGCGCAGATCTCATCGTGTGGATGGGTGAGAATGCTCGTAGGGGGGTCTGTGTCCGCATGTCTATAGGCGTGAGTGTGTGTAGGTGTGTAGGTATAGGGGATGTGGGTGTGCTAGATTACTCATAGGGATTATCCCCAATCAGACAGGGTTGGTTGGTTGGTTGGTTGTTGTTTTACGTTCTAGCACCATCTAAGGTCATATCAGGACAGGTACCGAGTTGTGGAAATGCGCACTCATGGCGACTTTATAGTTCTGCCCAACTGGGAAATAAGGCCACCAGCACCATGACCCGATATCCCACTCAGACACATTATCCTGACATTGAGCTAACCAGTCATTGCCCTATCCTAATAATGCTGAATGCCGGGTTAGGAAGCCATATGTGTATCAATTTTATAAGTCATTGGTTTGACTCAACAGGGAACCGAACTCCTGACCTTCCGTACGCGAGGCTCGCGCTTTACCGATTCTGCCACCGCGCCCGGTCAGCAGAGCTTATCATGTGTGTGAGGGTGAATATGCATGTTGGTGCGTGTGTGTGGGTGTGGGTGTGTTGGATTACTCATAGGGATTATCCCCAATCAGACAGGGAGATCTGTTCGCAGAGCTTACCGCCAGCCCACACCTCCCTGGTCACGTGATCCACGAACGGCACTCGCATTCTCATTCTTTTGAAATGATTCTCCATTCAAAAATGCTAAGGATATGTCATGGGACGGGGTGGGTTTTGGGTGTTTTTTTTTTTTCAAACAAAATTGACCATCGCGCATACAATCGGATTCAAATCCATGCTTCTGTCATTCCAGAGGAAAAGGCCTAACCGTTAGTCGGCGTGTTTTGTCAAACAAATGGAAACATCGTGAACTTGTGGGTTACAGAATTGCCTAGTATTCTATACTGCAAATTCAACAGTTATTGTATACGTTACTCTATATACAATTTTTGTGTAAATAATCCTGAATTGAAAAATGGCTGGCAGACCAGTGCTTTGGCAGTGACAAAATACTTAGTCAGTAGAATAAAAGTAATTACCACAAAAAAGAATCCTGCCTAGAGTTGGCCTCGAACCCAGACATCTGCCGTTTCGGGGCTAGCGTTCTAACCATCAGTATAGTATATCTAATTTATATGTAACCGCCCATCCCACACCTACCTGTGTACGTGGCATTTCAACTGGTGGGGACTTCAAGTAAGCTGTTATGCTAAACACTGCCAATTGTTTAAAGTGCATGTCACACCTTACCGGATTGAGCAACAGACATAACTGGACAAAGAATTTTCTAGTCCGGTGGTGTTTGGTATCAAAATGTATCCAAATGTGTTGAAATGTTGCGCTATCGGTTCAAAGGATGCCGGACGAAACGAAAGCTAAAGGGACATGGAACGGTGAACTGACGGGCAAAAACCGAATGTCAAACGGATGGACCGAACATGAACTGGACCCGTACCGGACTGTTTACATCACATGACGGACGCGCCAAATACATATAAAAAACCAGCGGACCGAATTCCTGTCAACAGACTATTCAGGAAGCTAACCAGAGATGCTATGGGTGGGTACCGGACATGAACCGGACAAAACGGACTAAACAAACTTAAACCGGGCAACAACGATACAAGTCAGTCCGGCGGCATCCATTTCAAGTTTTGTGCATGTTCAAAACTTGCCACCATACATGCCTGACACCACCAGACAGAGAATGGAAACGCCCGATGCTGACCGTATATAAACCGGACATTGGCGTATTTCACGGGATTGTGTCCGGTTTCTTTCCGTTTCCCCAATCCGGTAAGGTGTGACTGGGCCTTTAACAATAGTCATTGTTGATATACTCACCAAACTATTTTGTATTTGTAAATTATCATTATTTGAAGAATGCACAGTAGACCACTACTTCAGTGCTGAAAATGATTAAGTTATTCACCAGAATAAAATATATTTCAAACATTTCTTTTTTTTAAACAATTATTGGCATTAAGCACATCAATATCCTCCTTCTATGAGACTTTGCGTGACCATCTCATGTCTTTACATTGTCGGGCATAACAATGTTTCAGACGCCATTGTTGGACATAGTGATTGGTTGATTGATTTGGTAATGGGTTATTAATGCCATGTCGGCAACAAAGGACATATTCATTGCGAAAGGTTAGTGGCCTTTATTCCGTTAATATTTGGTTCGGAAAAGAAATTGCTAATCACATTTATATCTTTAACACTGAAATTTACAGGAAAATCTGAAATGGTTAGATTTGTGTCAAATTACAGCCAAAAACGATCTCGGATTAAAATTTTAAGTGGTTAAAATTGTGTCAAGGGTCAGCAAAACAAACCATAGCTAAAGGCTGCAGAGAGCGATACAGTTCAGTTGTTCTTCAGAACATATTGATATATCGTTGAAAGGTTAGTTGGTTGGTTGGTTGTTGGAGTTTTTCGACCTGGCAACATCTACGGTCATATCAGGACCGGTACCGACTTGTTACAGTATTCACTCATGGTAACTTTATAGTGCTGCCCTACGGGATACCAGGCCACCAGCAACATGACCTGATATCCCACTCAGTCACATTATGCTGACACTGAGCCAATCAATCCTTTCCCTATCCTAATAATATCGTCGGAAGGAGTGTTGGACACGGGTAGGTGGATGTGGATGTGGTATGTGTGTGTGGTGGAGGATGTCTAAGGGTTTGTCGGTGTGTGTGTGTGTAGGGGAGAGGATGGGGTTCAGACATGTGTGTCCACCCAACTGCTTGTCTAATTAAGTCCATGTTCTTACCCCCCTCCCCAATTCCCCCCATCTACCCCCCCCCCCCCAGCTCTACACCATCGCCTCCTCTGGCTGTGGCTGAATCCATAATTCAATTCAATTACCACAAGCATCACACAAAAATAAGTAAACTAACAATTAATTTCGTTCATTCCTGACACAGAATCCTCCCAGAGGAGACCGGCATGTGGTATGCGTTTAAAAAATGCTGCCTTTGTTATTTCCTCTTTTCATCTAAATATTGTCCCCCCCCCCCTCCCACCCCCTCTGTCCCTTCCCCCACTCTCCCGCTTTCGCGATGGTTGGTTGGTTGTTGGAGTTTTACGTCCTGGCAACATATAATGTCATATCAGGACGGGTACACTCATGGCGACTTCATAGTGGTGTCTCACTGGGAAATCAGGATTCCGGCACCATGACCCGATATCCCATTCAGTCACATGATCATGACACTGACTTAACCATCCTGGTGTTCTCTGTGGCAGAGTGGTTAGAGTGTCTGACTTTTGTCTAGGTCGGATGCCTAATCTGAAGGTTGGTGGTTCGATTCCCCGTGACCCCCCCCCCTCACCTCTGCCAATTTGGATTTCCACTGCTGTGTATAACTTACAGGGCCCGTTGCTCTCATACCATGTCTATGTGGTGTGGGAGGTTAAAAATCCCTTGGGTCAGTAAAAGTGTAGGCTTGGGCTTTCTATCGACAAACTGTCTAATGTTGAAAACAAGTCTATTCAGACTTATCCATGATGGGCAGTATAAATCATAAAGGAAAAAAATATCAAAAAAAAAATCCTTGCCCTATCCTCTTAATGCCAAGCGCCATGCTAGGAAGCGACAAGTATCAATTTTATAAGTCATTGGTTTGACTTGACCGGGAACCGGACTCCAGATCTCCCGCACGCGAGGCCCGCGCTCTATCGATTCGACCACCGCGCCCGGGTCCCGCTTTCTGGAAGTGAGGTGGGTGGGGTCGGGAAGAGGGGGCTGGCTGGGGGAGTGGGGGTGACCTGCTTTCAGAAGTCATTAGCATCCTGACAATTAGTGGGCGATCCTAGCGGCTTCCACCCGAACTATTCACGGGCAGAGTTCCATTAAAAAGAAAACACACACAATCACCCGCAAACAAACACACACACAAGAAGTGAGTGGTTCCAATAACTCCAGCAGAAATCAAGACATCGGAGGTTCACATTGGGAGTCCTGCAGATCATTACTCTGATTTGGAAGGAACACCTGCGATTATTCACCCTTAACACTGGTATTATTATTATAATGCTCGGCACACACCTCCCGTATAAAACCTAAAACTGCCCGTTTCGCGATTAAGTTTGAGTTTTAGTCGGTTCCAGTCTTTAGGTGTGTGACACCCTAATGCCTCGCACACACCTCCCGTATACGATTCACGCGCTAAGACTTGGACGGCAAACAGACGGTGGGTATCACACATATGCCATATAAGATATGACTGATCGCTCACATATACCGTTTCTCGAACGGCCGATTCGTTTTTCTTAAGCACTAAAACTGAGTTTTAAGTCACGAATCGGAAGCATTAGCAGTCGGTATATGTGTGTTGTTCCTGTTGTCAGTGTTAGTCAGGAAACGGGACGGGTCGGGTTGTGACGGGTCACGTCAGGGTTATAATTTTTGTTATAATTATTGTTTATTTGGTTTAGTTATTATTGTGGTTAATATTGTTGTAATTATTGTTTTTTTTAATTGTTGTTTGTTGTTATCATTATTATAAATATCATTATTCGAGTTTTATATTTGCTGAAAACAACCAGTGAATTGTTATCACACAATCGCGCTAATCCCATTAATTATTATTGGTATTACACATTCACATTACCAGTATCTATTAACAGTCCTATTATCATTATACTTATTACATTTGTTGTTTTAAGTCCTAGCAACATCTAAGGTCATGTCAAGACGGGTACTTATTATTAGATCAGTAAATGTGTTGGAAAGAGTCGGTGAATCGCTAGCACACCAACCTGCTCATGGGACAATGCGCGGGCACCGTGATGTCATGGCAACGACCAGCTGGGCGGGGCTGGGTGTGGAGAGGATGTGTGGGGGTGGGGGGAGGCAATGTGTTCATCTGTACGCCCCCCACCCCCTCCCTCACCAACCCCTTCCATGGATCACCAAGAGCAGTCTGCAGTAGCAATACCGATCATCCAGAGGACCAGATGGGATGACCGAATGAGTTGAGCGTCCGTCTCTCGTTTTGGTATATCATGGGATTCGAATCCACGGGTCGAGTCAAACCAATGACGTAAAAGTTTATACTTGTCGCTTCCTAGCCAGGCACACCGCATTATTCGGAATGGTTGGCTCAGTGTCAGGATAATGTGACTGAGTCGGATATATAACCATATAAGTTTTCAGGCCGTAAAGCTCCAACAACCAACCAACCAACCACGTGCTTTAAAGCAACATTGATGGGCAGTTTGTTGTTTGTTTGTTTGTTGTTGTTTTACGTCCTAGCAACATCTAAGGTCATATCAGGACGGACATTGACGGGCAGAGGAGAAAGGGGTCGGGTGAGGTGTGGGGGTAGGGGTGGAGGTGGGGGTGGGATCGGCTGCTAACAGGCATGCCAAACTTCCGGTATTTTGTACACACATTATTGATTTTGTGTTCCTTGCAAGGATATTGATGGTGAAGAGGGGTGGAGAGGGTGTACTAAGTTTTATCGCGATCAGACTGGGGGTTTTCGTAGGAGGGCATGGTTTGTAAGTTGTAGGGGTTGATGAATTTCACACTGAAGGGAGGACTTCAGATCAGGGTGGGTGTGGGTGTAGACAAAGACCCTGTAATACTAAGACGGCTCACTCAGCCTGTACTGTGTAATCAAAATGATCAAACCCGCCACTTGGTGCGCTGGCTGTTCTCTTGGTTAAACATGTGCTATATTATATGTATAAATGTATATATGAATGTGAAAGATGTGTGATGATGGTGATGCTGATGATAATGCTGATGATGATGGGTATTTGTTCATAGCAATTTCATATTGATATGTATTCATATTTACCTATCTCATGTATAATATAATTGTATGTGCTTACATGTGAAACACCAACCAGCAGCTGGGCTGATCAAACCCACCACAAGGTGGCACTGCGAAATTTACATTACCATTGGAGAGATAGGGAGTGAGCTGTCTTAGTATTATAGGATCTTTGGTGTAGATGTAGGTGCGGGTGTGTTCGTCGGTGTATGTGTGTAGGGGTTTGGCCATATGTGTGGGTGTATAAGAGAGGGGTTGGGTGTGTGTGTGTGGGTGGGTGTAGATAAAGGTGTGAGTGTATACTCTATGCATTGGTGTATGTGTGGGTGTACATGCATGTGTGTTGGGGTTGGGCATAGGTGTAAGTATAGGTGTGTATATGTGTGGGTGATGTGTTTGTTGTTTTACATCCTAGCAACATCTAAGGTCATATCAGGACGGGTACAGACTTGTGACAGTGCACATTCATGGCGTATTTATAGTGCTGCCCTACTGGGAGACCAGGCCACTAGCACCATGACCTGATATCCCACTCAGTCAGATTATCCTGACACTGAGGCAACCATCCCTTGCCCTATCCTAATAATGATAAGCACCTGGTTAGGAAGCGACAAGTATAAATTTTTACGTCATTGGTTTGACTCAACCAGGGTTCGAACCCACGATCCCACGGTCTACCAACACGGGAGACTGACGCTATAACTCATTTGGCCATCCTGTCTGGTTATATGTGTGGGTAGGGTGTGTGTGGGGGTGAGGGTGATGGTAAGGACGAGGGTGAGGGTGATGGTGAAGGTGAGGGTGCAGGTATACATGTGGGTGTGGGTGTGGGTGTGGGTGTGGGTGAATGGCTGGGTATGTTTCTTTCGTGATTTTGTAGTGGCTTTCCCCCTCTCCCACCCCCCAATACAATAGTAATAGTTAATACTAATAGTTAGGAATAATGAGAGTGAGACAGGGAGAGAGTGAGACTTTGAGAGATGGAGGGTGCAGAGGGAAAGAGAGAGGAGAGAAGGCGAGGGGAGAGGGAGAGGGGGACAGGAGGAGGGTAGAATTAGAGGGGAGGGGGGCAGAGTGTGAAAGGGAGCGGAGAATAGAGTGAGTAACAGGAAGAGAGACAGGGAGACAAGGAGAAAGGGAGAAGGCGAGGAGGGCAAGGGGACAAAGAGGATAAGAAGAGATGGAGAGAAGAGAGAGAAGAGATGGAGAGAAGAGGGAAAGAAGGGGGAGAGAAGAGGGAGAGAAGAGGGAGAGAAGAGGGAGAGAAGAGGGAGAGAAGAGGGAGAGAAGAGGGACAGAAGAGGGAGAGAAGAGAGGGAGAGGAGAAAGGGAGAGAAGGGAGGAGGAAAGAGGGAGAGACGGGAGGGGGAGAAGAGAGGGGAGAAGAAAGGGAGAAGAAAGGGAGAGTGGGTGAGAGAGTGGGATAGTTGAGTGAGAAAGAGATAGATATAGGGAGAGAGGGGGAGGGAGCGTGAAAAGGGAGAGAGAAGGTGGGAAGCAGGGGGGCAGAGGGAGGCAGAGGGAGGCAGAGGGAGGCAGAGGGAGGAAGAGGGAGGAAGAGGGAGGCAGAGGGAAGCAGAGGGAGGCAGAGGGAGTCAGAGGGAGGAAGAGGGAGTCAGAGGGAGGCAGAGGGAGGCAGAGGGAGGCAGAGGGAGGCAGAGGGCGACAGAGGGAGGCAGAGAGTAGAAAATGTTTGGCTTTGACCAGACGGATATTCCTAAAGAGAGGTATGCGAGGTTTCCAACAGGCACTCTAGACTTCCGCTACTTTGCAGACACTAAGATGGCTGCATTCTACACTTCCGGTCCCACACAGAGTCTGTGTGCTTTGTGTTAGTAGCCAGGATACACCCGGTAAAAACCAGCGTCAACCAACCAACTGGCAAGCGCACCAGCTTCCGAACCAGTGAGCACTCGTCCGATTAAGCCACTGACCACTCCGCCCACTCAAGCCGGCCCCTGGTGGCGCTGCGCCGTACTAATCGGGTTATTGCTTCCAGCGCCTGGCGGTAGTATACTAGGACACAAGCACTTCCTCCAGAGTGTGGTGCCTAGGCGCACCAAGTTCAACGCCACGCGGAGCACTCCCTCCGCGCGCGCATGCGTAGGCGCCATTAATCTGCCCGTGGACGCCGCATGAGGTCGCTACCCTATCACGTGACCAGGTGGCCGCTTGGACTAAGGGTATCTGAGTGGTAGTGGAGGTGGTGGTGGTGGTGGTACTACTAGTACTAGCGGGGTTTGGCTGTATGGTGATTGTACTAAGGCTATCTGGGTGGTGGTTGTTGTACTGCTACTAGTGCTAGTAGTAATACTAGTACGAGAAGGTTGTGCATGTATGATGATTGTACTAAGGGTATCTTCATGGTGGTGGTACTAGTACTAGTGGGTTGTGGTTGTATGATGATTGTAGTAAGGGTATGTGAGTGGTGGTGGTGGTACTAGTACTGGTGGGTTGTGTTTGTATGATGATTGTACTAAGGGTATCTGAGTGGTGGTGGTGGTACTAGTACTGGTGGGTTGTGTGTGTATGATGATTGTACTAAGGGTATCTGAGTGGTGGTGGTGGTAATAGTACTAGCAGGTTGTGTGTGTATGATGGCCTTATTCATTCCGAGAAGTATTTACTTTTTATTTTCATTGTTATCTTGGTATCCAACATTTTGTACCGCACAGCAAAAGTAAATTTTAATATTTTTACTTCAAATACATCCAAAGTTAACCATTTTTAAGCTCACACCATAAGTAATTTTTCATATTTTTACCTCAAATACCTCGAAAGTTGGCCATTTACAAAAAAAAAGCTCCTTCAAAGTCAAGTAAGGTGGATAAATACTGATCAACCCAACAAACCCATCTGATAAGGGCGTTAATACCGAAGTATGCAATGCAGAAAGGGCATTAACCAGCGATATCCCGTCCTGATATGACCTTAGATGTTGCTAGGAATTAAAACAACAACAAAACCAGCGATATGAGGTAAAGGACATTCCATATACAGTAAAACATCTGCATACCGACCCCTCCACAGATCGACCACTCCCCTATATCAATCGCTTTATTTGGGTCCCAACAATACCATTGTAAGGACATTCTAACTCTCTAAACTGACCACCTCCCTAAATGGACCACTTAAAGTCGGTCCTATGGTCGGTCGATTTAAAGAGGTTTTACTGTATGCGGTATGTGGCATGCCATTCGCATTCACATCGATCGATTCCGCTTTACGACATTCGCATTCATATCCAGACATGGAAGCACCACCGTCGTGCATTTACATGCTTTTCCCATTTTCTTTGTGGCATTCGCATACTGCATGTATGGCATCTTACCTTTAGTTTGTCACCGACTGTCGGATTTCAATTTGTCTACTGAGCGGGAGATTTACTAGACCTAAAGTCAGCCAGCACCGGGATTCTCTTCTTCTAACCAACTGCCAGCGACAGTCTGCGCATGACGGGCAGATAGAGTTCAGATTGGCTGACACTATGGAGCAGGATGATTTACCATGACAATATCGTTATTCAGCTATAGATTATTTTCAGCTAATCAGCCACTGGCTGCCATGTGTGCCAACCACCAGAGTTCAGTTCGGCTGAGACTACGGAACAGAATGATTCACTAGGACAAAATACTGTTAGTCAATTTCAGATTATTCTCTTCAAATCGGCCACTGGCTGCCATGTACGCCAGCCACCAGAGTTCAGTTCGGCTGACACTATGGAGCAGAATGATTTACCAAAGACAATACTGTTAGTCAGTTGCAGATTATTTTCTTCTAACCAGCCACTGGTTGCCATGTGCACCCACCACCGGAGTTCAGTTCGCCTGACACTATGGAGCAGGATGATTTACCAAGACAATCAGCTGTAGATTATTTGCTTGTAATTGGTCATCGGCTGCAATATGTGCTGACAACCCAATTTCCATCTGGCTGACACTACAGAACAGGATGGTTTTCAACAATGACACACATCATTCTCGAAACTATCCTTTTTTTTAAATGCAATTTTTTACAATTAATCACGAGCTTCTTTATCTTCAGTGCAAAAGTGATGGGAAAATAACAATAAGACAGAATAAAATATGAATGTGGCCTTTGCTACCGACACAGCATACTACATCAATATTACTCAATCAGTGAATCAGTCGACATATATTTTTTGAGTCGACCGCCAGCCGAGGCTGAGTTAGTTAGACTCGCCACCAACTGTGGCGCTGTCTTATCGCCTTGTCTGCTTGGTTAACCAAGCATTACTGTACACAGTCTGGGAGTGCCCGACAGCAGTAGGTGCAGGCAATACCTCGGGTCCTATCACACCCAGGCTGCTCCCCCCCCCCCCCCCACCCTCTGCCATCACTCTCTCACCCTAACCTCCTTCCCACTTTCATCTCACCTCACCACCTCTAATCTCTCCCCTGCACCTCTCCCTTCCATCCCCAACTTCTTCCACTCCCACCGTCACCTGGACAACCCCCCCCCCCCCACACACACACACAAAACACTCCAACCTCTCATTCCTTCACTCCAACCTCCTCCACCCCCAACCTCTTCTTCCCCCACTCCAACCTCCTCCTCCATCCCCCACAGCAACACAACCTCTCCTTCCCCCACTCCAACCCCATCCTCCACCCCGACCTATCCTTCCTTCACTCCAATCTCCTTCCCCCCCACCCTCTCCGACCCCACGTCTCCCACCCTAATACCCCCCCCCCCATCCCACATCCATCTCACTTCCCAGTCTAACCTGTCTCACCCAACCCTTTCCCACCCCACATCTCCCACCTCACCCCCTGTATTCTCTCTCCTAAATCCCAACTCTCCCAACTCCCACCATAACCCCTACCATCTCACCCCACCCGTCCAACCTTTCCCACCCATACCCTTTCCACGATATCCCCCACACCATCTCAACTCCCCCTCCCCTCCGATTCTCTCCCACCCACACCTCTCTCATCTCACTCCTCCTCTAACCTCTCCCCACCCCTAACCTCTCATAAACCCTAAAGCTGAGATTCCTTCTACGCGGTATGCAGTATGCGGCATGCGGCATGCGAATGGGAAGATTCCTTCTACGTGGTATGCGGCATGCGGCACATGACTGGCTATATTTAAACAATAAAAATAAACAAGTATACACCTTACTGCACTGTATATGACCAAATATTGGATTTATATCTATGTACCTTTTCGTAGGTCACATGGGGGTTCCTACCTTTATTATAACCAAATTATAGATAAGTATTCATATTTCTGTGCATATGGTAGCATTTTTAGCTTTCCCGTAACCGTCTGTCTCCCGGGTGCCCAGCTCACCATGTGTTTCCAATCAGCACCCATGTGCGTGACTGTTCCGTAATGCTCAGTCGCCTCTCCTGGTGTTAAACTAATGGACACATCAGACTCAGGTTTCTATTCGCACCCAGCTTGACGCATACCGCATGATGCACCGATCGCTACAGGGACCGATCGAGTTGTCGCATTCGCATTCGCATTCGCATTCGCATACCGCGTGTAAGGGTTGCAGCCCATTGACTTCAAGGCGTTTCGATTTTTTGCCGCATTCGCATTCGCATTCCGCATACCGCATGTAAGGAATCCTAGCTTAACTCTCCCAACTCCCTCACTAATACCACCATCTCACCTTCCCCACTTCCAAACCTCTCCCACCCTCAGGGATGAAAGTGGTCTCCGGGGGAAAAAAAGCGGAAATGCTGATATTTTCCCATACTCGCCATAGGTTTAGCATTGTCAGGGAATCGCGGAAAATTCCCGGAAGTCGGGTTTCATATATATTGGTATACGCTGAGAGTGCAGTACCGTTTGAAGCATGTATCAGTATAGATAAAAGATTCACCCCGTACTTCCAGTATCTAGTATTAGTAGTGTACGCTGATACTGCTGCGGCGCTTGGAGCATTTATTAGTAGTATATGCTGATAGTGCTGCGGAGTCTGCACCACATATTAGTATACGCTGATGGTGCTGCAGGATTGACAAATCCCGGAAATCCGCAGAATCGCGGAGATCTTTCATCCCTGCACCCTCACCATCTCCGACAACACACCTCCCACTTCACCCATTTTAACCTCGCCCCGCACCCTGTCCCAAACCCCAACTCACCCCCCCGCCCCCACCATCTCAACCCCACCCGTTCAAACCTCCCCCACCTCAACCCCTCTAACCTCGCCCCCTACCCTCTCCCACCCTAACCTCCTCAACATCTCACCTCCCCCACCCTCTAACCTCCCGACCACCCAACCCCTCCACCCGGCCCGCCCAGACCGAGCTTTGTGTAGGACCACCTCCTCCAGTTGCTGCTGCACACAAGCCAGTCAATGAGAATGTGGGGACAGGCCCCTGGAGGCCTGACCCCGGCCTGTGACAACCTCTCCTGATAATAACTTCCGGCCCCCACCCCACTGTACCCCTACCCCGCCCCACCTCAACCACACCTTCTCTACACCCCACCCCACCCCACCCCCACCCCACTATACCCCGCCCACACCTTTCCTACACCTTCCACACCCCGACCCAACCACAACTTTCTTACACCCCCCCCAACCCCCCACAACCATAAGTTTCCCACACCACACCTTCGGTTGACATGTTCATGAAAAGAGGGTGACCTACTTTCATCTCCAGTGAATCCAGAAGGAGGCTGGTCAGGAGGACATTGCCTGACGGATATGTGCCAGCCTGCAGCCAGTACAACCACCAACCACCAACCACCAAGAGGCACAGAGGTTGCGAACACAGGGCAGTCGTGGTGTAAATGTGGATACGAATACCGGATTTTCTTGTTATTATTTATTTGTTGTTGCCGATTCGTTGATATGAGAATGGTAAATTTCAAGAATGTATTTGTTGTTGTTAGACATTCGTTGATATCAAAATGGTAAATTTCAATAGTTCAGGACAATTGGTCCTCTTCACCCAAATGACGGCATCTCTCCCTATCCTGGCAATGCTGAGAACCAGACATGGTAGTGACCAATATCACATTTGTGACAAATAATACTTGTACAAAGTTGTAGGTTTGTACATAGGTTTGTACATTTGTAGGTATTTGGGTGTATAGACGTTGACAATACCTTCTCGTCCTAGATGCTGTCAGACCTCAAACCGTTATCGGACAATAATTGCTTAAACCACGTGACCTATGGCTAACTGTAGCATAGGTGAGTGTGCGGGGCATAGATGAGTGTATATATATATATATATATATATATATCATGGTGGTGGATAGATAGGTGGGGGCCAGAAGGGGCCCCAAAACATTATGGTCTATTCTTTATTTATATTCACATAATCACTTATATAGCACATATGCGGGAATTATTTTTGTGTGGGTCGGTTGGTGTGTGGGTGTGTATGTGTGTATTGGTGGGGAACCAGATATAATATTTAATAGCAAAATGAGTTGAATGCCTATTTTGTATAAGTTATATAGCAGGGCGTGGGGTTCGAAACCCGATCGAGCCAAACCAGTGACATACTAAATTTATACTTGTCATTACCTAGACTGGCGCTCGGTATTATTAGGATAGTAGGGGTTGGGAGTGGGGGGAGCGGGAGTGGTGGGTATGATTGTGTGTATATATGTGTGTGCAAGTGGCTATATGTTTGCTTGGGCATATATGTGTATGTGGGTGAGGGGGTCTATATACATGCATACATATATAACATATAAGTGTGTGTATATCGGTGGTGTATATGTGTTCAGATGGATATACATATCATATATGTATATTATATATATATATATATATATATATATATATATATATATATATATATATATATATATATATATATGGTTGGATATATGCATGTGTATATATGTGTTTAGGAGGTATGTGGGTGTGGATGTGAGTATATATATGCTCTATAATCTATTATGGGAATATAAACAAGGACACAATCACTTATCAGTTCTCTCTATATTACTAGTTATTACCTACTGTACTACTGTCATAGGAGTTAGTTATTACCTACTGTACTACTGCCATAGGAGTTAGTTCCGGCCTCCTCCACTAGGGTGCCACCTGCGAGTGGCTCCTGGCCACCGGGATACCAGCTGCGTCTGGTCACTGCCGCTGCCAGACCCGCTTGGATGGTCAGATTTTAAATATCTATATATATATATATATACATATATAACGAGTGGAGTGTCAAGCCCCGCGCAGGAGGTGGAGCGGTGCATGCCGGTACCCAGCAATCCCCCACCCCCCAATAAGGGTGGGGGTTGAGGAGGAAGCACTACAGAGTATGTAGGTGGCTACATTGTGGAGGTATTTGAGTGCAGGTGGGTATGTGTCGAGCGATATATACTCGATATACTACTGCTACCCAGCCACAGACATGGACAGACGGATAAACAGACAGCCAGTCATAGGGCTACATAGCCCTTTGTGCAGCCAACCCTACGACAATTCCCCGGGACTCATCATCCATCCCCCGTCATTGCCGCCAGGGCTGGTCATTTCTCACCGGGGGAGTTGGCAATAACTGAGCCGGGGTGGACCAAATGGACATAAAAACAAATAAATGAAGAGCTCCCACGTCCTATTAGTATCAGCCCCACTGAAGCCCAACGACCTGCCAGCAAAAAGGTTCTCCCTGTTGACAATCCCATTGCTTTGAATTTGATTCGCCACAGTAGCTCTGATGGAACAAAAAAGGGTGTTTAGGCCTATGTGATGTATCAGGTGTTATGCGGGTATAAAGGCTTGGAAGGGAATTATGCGTTATATAAGTACCAAATATTCTTTTCTATGATACGCCTCCTCGACCTCGACCATGTGACTGGTGCTGCCGCCACTGGCCTTCCACGCCCCTAATGGAACTCATGCCCCACATGGTCAGTCTCACCGGAGGATTTCTACTGCGATGTTCTTGGGTTGAGTCTGGGGGTGCTTGTGTAGGGACAATATGGCGGCAGGTGTTGAATGAGTGTGTAAGACTAAGAGGTGAGGTCAGTATGTGGCAATGTGTATGTGTGTAGGAAGCATTAATGTATGTATGTAGCTAGGGTGACTGTGAATATGAGTAGTAATGGTGAGTGTGTGTGTATATATATTTATATATATATGCTGTATAAGACATTATAACTATTATATATTTATATATCATTTTTAGCGGTGCAGTGAGTGTGTGTCGTTAGATGTGCAAGCAGACAGGTGGCACCACAGGCAACCTGGGATTGGATAGGTTACACCAGTAGATGACTGAGTCCAGGCTCCAGCAGCCGATGACTGAGGAGGGAGTACGGGCTGAGGAGCAGGTGGAAGCTTCCGGCCTTATTATACTCGCATAATGGCTTATACAGCATATATTATTTATGTGTACATGTGTGCCGTAAGGATTTTTATTTTTTCCAATTGTTTTATTCCAGTTGAATAACATCTTTTTTCAGCACCAGGGGGGGGGGGGGGGGGGGATTTCAGAGAGGGAGAGGGAAGGGAGTGGTTTGGGACTATGTATTTATTTCAGTTCTCAATGTTTGTGGTCTATCCAGGTAGGTTTATTAATGTATGTCTATGTCTAGTGTGTGTCTATATATATATATATATATGTATGTATATATATATATATATATATTTCTACTGCGATGTTCTTGGGTTGAGTCTGGGGGTGCTTGTGGAGGGACAATATGGCGGCAACCTGGGTATATATATATATATATATATATATATATATAGTATAGTTATACGAGTCTTACCTGGGTATAGATGATGGATAACTGTTGTTTTCCCGAGGTATAAGCCTCAGGTAGACGTGGGCTAGGGAGAAGGAAGCACATCCGGTCCAGCAATCTTTACCTACTTATTCAGGATAAAAAATGATCTTTCAATACAATGGATACTATGATTTTCCCGTAATGGTACACCAACGGAATAGACGTGGTAGGGTGTGGTGGGAGGGCCCTGGGGAAGGGTCTCGGGGAGTTGAAGCCTCGGCCCAGTGGCCGTGCGGTGTTGTCGGTCCAGCCTGGGCGGGCGCCCCGGCCCCGGAAAGACTGGCTGAAGTTTGAGCCCGGTCTGGTTCCCCTGCTGAGCCGTCGTGGGTGAAAATCCCCTCGTGATCTTTTGAAGCTTGGGGCTTCCTGCTTCTTCTTGCCATCCCTGTTTTTGCCACTTTTCGCTGCGGTTTCTACCTCTTTATAGAGGTATTGTAGTTGACCACCAAACATTTTCGTTTTATCCAAAGGCTTCCCTTTGATCGGCTCTGGGGCCAGAAAGAGTGTATACTCTTTCCCATCATTGTCCGTGACCTTCTTTGAGCGGGCCACCTCTTTGCCGGCGTCTGTGAAAACCGACTTAAAGACATTCTCATATCTTCGGTAGGACAAGTAATTACCTGCCGCCGTTAACATTGCAATGCCGTTGTCCATGGTTTTTGCCAAGGACGAGAACTTGTTTTCTCTTTGCATTCGATTTGCCACCGGGGTGATGGCCGTTAGGGTACCGAGCACCGCCTTATGCGCTATGTGCAACACGCTCTCAAATTTCGTACGGTCTTCCGTCATGTTGACATCTCGGTCCATCTCTTTAATGATGGAGTTGGGGACACCTTTAATGCCCGTCAATATACCTTGCACTATGGTGAGTGCATATGCTGTACACTATGCAGCATAGGCTGCTCCCCGACTTTCTTTTAGGTTCAGAATGGGTTGTGCTGCACACAATGATGCATATACCTTGCACTATGGTGAGTACATATGCTGTACACTATGCAGCAAAGGCTGCTCCCCCACTTTCTTTTATGTTCAGAATGGGTTGTGCTGCACACAATGCAACACATTCCACTTCCACTATGTACAGATGAAATGCGACCACTCCGACGGCTGGAAGACCAGTGCCTCGGCGCTGACAAACTATGTATTCAGATGAATAAAAATATTTACCAAAAAAAAAATCAAAAAAAATTCATCTCCTAGCTTGGAGATGATTTCCGCCGGTTTAAACGTACGGTAATGACCATTTATGGTTTCGGGCATAAGCATGGTAGTTTTAACCCGCTTAGCTTTCGGCTTCTCCACCTTCTTAGACACTTTGCCACCAATGGCAGCATAGACACCTTCATATTGTGTGTCTGAGTCTGATTCCGTGGAAGTGGAATCCGTGGAGGAATCGGAAGAATAAGAATCTTTCCTCTTCTTCTTCTTCTTCTTCTTGGACTTGGTCTTTCGCTTCTTGTGAAGTCCGGTCTTGCTACGTTCCTTGGTGAACTCGTCACCAGAAGAAGTGACCTGTTTCTTCTTCTTACTCCGTTTAGGAGGAGGAGGAGGAGGAGCCTTCGGCTCGATCGCCGAGTCTGTCTCTGAGAAATCTTCCCAGTCCGACTCGTCTTGGAAACCCGGCCTTTGCCGTTTAAGAGACGGCGGTGGTTTGAGAGACAGGATATGACTCTCCATAGCCGCCCACCGAGCCTCCCAGTCTGGAACTGTGGGGCCGTCAGGCACTGTCTCTTCCTCCGCCTCGGAGAGTATATGCGCCCCGGGCTGTGGTGAAGGCATTGCCGACAACACCGGTGAGGAGTCGTACTCCTCGTCCGAGGCTCTGGGAGCGCGTCCCTCGGCTGCTGCAGCAACGCGCTTACTCCGCTTCGTGGCCATCTGGACCTGAAACCAAACATTTTGGTCAGTCTCGGTATTTATAAATGTCACAATTTTGTTGTTTAAAACGTAATTGGACATCTAGTGGTGTTAGAGAACGTGTTTAGACCGTTATAACACAGGCGTAATAAGCTAAATTTGTGCGTGGATTGTGGGTCAAGCCCAAATCTTACGCGGGGTCGGGACCAGTGTATCGGCTCGCCCATCTCTCTGTTCCGCACACTTCTCCCCCCTGCGACTACTACGCCAGCAGGTTGGAGAAAATGCTACGAAACTCGGAGAAACGCCTGAAAAATTTGTGGGGAGTCTATAAAAGAAACCCAGGAGCATCTCCAACATCACTCTCTATTAGAGTCCGAGAGAATTTCCACAGGAGATGAGGCAGAGCCCACATCTCTACCCATGGTCACACGACCGGTGTTGATAGAACCGCTAATGATCGGTTTCGTTCCTTCGAGAAGGAATCTAGAGCGTTCTATCCTTGGTTTTTTATAACCGAATAAACTAGTCCAAAAAGGACCAAAGAAAGTTCTGAACTTTCCATAATGATGCTATAATGCATCATAATTAAGCTAACCACAGTTTTTATTATACTTACTGCGTATTTGCTTGTGTGTAGACTAAATTTGCGGGAGCAACTCAACGAAACGTAATCCAATCGTGAGTTGTTTATGCTAATTGCTGGACCGGATGTTCTTCCTTCTCCCTAGCCTGAGGCTGTATACTGAGGTAAAATATATATATATATATACATATGTGTGTGTGTGTGGTAAGGATGAAAGTATGTGTGTGCCTATATGATAAGGGTGAGTGTGCATGCCCGTGTGTGTGAGTGCATGTGTGAGTGATGAGGTGGATGAGTGGAGGAGGTGCGGGAGGTAAGCACCCAGTGCAGAGTGTGGGAGATAGAGGACCACGTGATGGATGAGACCCGGGGAGACAATGCCGGGCGGGCGCCGTGAGGACAGAGGGGGGAGCCGGGTGCTCCCGGCGGCTGCTGCCGGGTAGGCCGGGCCGTGTCTGATTGGGAGCAGCTGGCATCGGCGGTTCCGGCCAGCCAGCTCACACGGTCGAGATTAACCGGAAATACGCCTGATTATTATTATTATTAATATTAATGTTGCATAAATTGATAGCTTTGGTTCACTATCATTTTTCTGTTATAAATATATTGAATTGATTATTATAATCTACCATACTTTAGTTTGAAGTAAAGTTATTTTTAATGGCTACCTGGACGTGGAGGGGGGGGGGGAGAGGGAGGGGGGGGGAGGGGAGAGGGGAGGGGGACACTGAGCAGGCAGTTATTTACCATGTACACACAGGGGGCGGGCGGCAGGACAACCCCGCCCCTCTCCGCCCCTCTCCTCCACCCCTCTCCACCGCGTGTGTGCTGCGTCAGAGTGGGGCATGACTGATGGCCAGGCAAGCGGGATTGGTGGAAGGGAACATGCCTAGATACACGACCAATCTACTGGAGCAATGAGCTCCAAGTGTCTCTCCTCCTGCACCCGCCCCACACACCCACACCCCCCCGGACAGCCCCACCCCCGCACACACCACCATTACACCACGCCGCTGAAGCCTAGCAACACGCCAAAGAGATGCGTGGAGTATGGGTTCAATTTGTGTGGTTGTTTTGTAAAAACCCATGTAGTCAGCACCACACCCACGCCCCCACAGCATGGGCCTCGCGTGTGGAAGGTCGGGAGTTTGGTTCCCGGTCTAGTCAAACCAATGACTCTAAAATTGGTACTTGTCGCTTCCTAGCCTGGCGCTCGGCATTAATAGGATAGGGCAAGAACTGGTTAGCTCAGTGTCAGGATAATGTGACTGAGTGGGACATCGGGTCATGGTGCCGGTGGCCTGATTTCCCAGTGGGGCAGCACTATAAAGTCACCATGAGTGTGCACTGTCACAAGTCGGTACCCGTCCTGATATGACCTTAGCTGTTGCTAGGACCTAAAACAACAACAAACAAACACCCCCACAACCTTACTCCCCCCCCCCCCCCCACACACACACCGCCAAGGACAGACACAACAAACAGGGGCTGGTATTTTACAACATAGTGGATAATGTGGGTGCATGTTGGAGAAGCAACATCTAAGGTCTTAGCAACATCTAAGGTCTTAGCAACATCTAAGGACAGGTACCAACTTATAACAGTGCGCACTCGTGGCGACTTTATAGTACTATCCCACTGGGAGACCAGGCCACCGGCAACATGACTTGATAATATCCCACTCAGTCACAATATCCTGATACTGAGATAACCAGTCCTGGACCTATCCTAGTGAGGTAGCTAGGTAGCGACAAGCATCTATTTTGTAAGTCATTGGATTGACTCGGCTGGGATTCGAACGCCTGACCTTCGACACAGGAAGCCTGCGCTCTTACCGATTCGGCCACCCTGTCCAGGTAAAAAATACAGGTGCACCCCGCTTAATGCTCTAGACATGTCCTAACAAATACAGTGCTAAATGAAACCGCGCTATGTGCGGTCATTATATCATAGCATAAACAGACTTTTTTCATTTTGTTGGGGATTTAGATCCTAGCAATATCTAAGGTCATACCAGGATAGTTATCGACTTGTGACAGTGCACACTCAAGGTACACCCACTGGGATACTGTGATACATACACCATGATCAGATATTCCACTCAGTCACATTATCCTGATACTGAGCAAACCAGCCGTTTCCCTATCCTAGCAATGCCAATTGACCCCTAACCTAATACCGTGAATCTCCACCAGGGGGATCTGTTTCTAAAATAGCCGGGTGGTGTGCAAAGAAGTAGACATCAGAAAAGCGGTGATACTTGTAGTTGGATAATACCATTAGCAATAGCAGGGGTGAAAGTGGTCCACGGCCAAAAAAAGAAGCGGAAATCTTTGGTGAGGTTATCCGTAACCAATGGCAAATTTCTGCGAAAATACAGATATTCTCCCATAGGCTTGGCACCGTCAGGTAACCATGAACAATTTCCGGAAGTCAGGTTTCATATAGTACTCTCCTAGTACCATCCTAGCACCATCCTAGCACCATTCTACTAGTCAGTCAGTACAGACTATCTTTGGAAAGCATTCCACTGTCTTTGTTGTGACTATATTATCGCCCATGAATATGTTGACAGTGCTGCAGGATTCAGCATACAGGGTATTCTCCTGACGTCATCAAACGGAAGTGCGGCCATTGTGGCGATATCAACCAGTAAACAACCTGACAATGCATTGAGTTTGACGATACACGCAGTGCAAAACGTCTATTTCATTCAAAATTAATAGAAATGCAGAACCCTAATCATATAAATTTAATATAATCTATTCGTTGAATATGTTTTCTATATGTGTACCAAGCGATTTGTTTCTAGGTGGTGTGGTTTTAGAGATATTTCTTTTTCTGTATGAAGATTGCTGACGACCATTGACAATGCATTGAGTTTGCCAGTACGTGCAGTGCAAAACATTAGGTTTATTCAAAATTAATAGAAATGCAGAATCCTAACCGTGTAAATTTAATATAATCTTTTTGGTAAACATGTTTTCTATATGTATACCAAGCGATTTGTTTCTAGGTGGTGTGGTTTTAGAGATATTTCACTTTTTCTGTATGAAGATTGCTCACTGCCATTGACAATGCACTGAGTTTGTTGGGGTTGTTATTTTGGTTGAATCTCCACAATGGCCACACTTCCACTTAGCGTGACGTCAGTGCATACCCTATATAGTATTGGCATATATTGGTGGTTCATTGTTGTGTTGCAGTCTTGCAGTATGGTATTGGTGTTTATACTAGACATCTAGCTACAGGACGTACCGACGTGACAGTGCGATATCGATTATAGTGCGTCTTGGGACCAGGCGGACTGCTGTATACTCAGTCACTTACGACACTGAGCCAGGCTTACACTAGTAGTGCTGTGGGATTACAGCAGAGCAGAAAAATATATCGTGGAAATCCGCGAAATCGCGGAGATCTTTCATCTCTGTATTAGAATGGTTTGCATTAAAACAGTAATGTACCGAATGTGTTTCATGAAGTGAAAAGCAGACCTATCTAATGAGGAAAGCTAATCGTGATAATCACAATTAATGGCATATAATTAATGGTGATGCCCTTCCTGAGTAATAACTATATCATGCTAGTTTAATTGTGATATGAACAAAATGTGAATATTGTTTTGATGAGAGAGGAGAGGAGAGGAGAGTTAGGTTAAGCAGATGATAGAATTAGAAGAGCTGAAAGAGGAAGAGGATGAAAAAGAGATGGAAGATAGAGATGGGGAAGGGGAGGGAGAATAGAGGAAGGGGATGGGGAATAGGGAAAGGGAGAGAGAATATGGGAAGGGAGAGGGAATAGGGGAGGGGAGAGGGAATAGGGGAAGGGGGAGGAATAGAGGAAGGGAGCGGATTAAGGAATCGGGGAAGGGAGCGGGAATAGGAAAGGAGAGAGAATGGGGATGGGGAGGGAATAGGGAGGGAGAGGAATAGGAGGGAGAGGGAAAGGGAGGGAGAGGGAATAGAGGAAGGGAGTGGGATAAGGGAATCGGGGAAGGGGAGAGGGAATGGGGGAAGGGGAGAGTGGATAGAAGAGGGGAGAAGGAATAGAGGAAGGTGAAAGGGAATATGGGAAGGGGCTGAGGGAATAGGGGAAGGGGAGAGGGAATAGGGAATAGGGAAAGGGGAGAGGGAAGAGGGGAAGGGGAGAAGGAACCTGCTAAGAGTAAGAGGAGAGCGAATGGGGTGACGCAGATGGCGGAGGCAGGGGGAGGGAGGAGAGAGGGAGCGCGGAGGAAGGAGATTAAGGAAGAAGGGGATCGGGAGTCACGGGAGGAGGAGGTGGGGGGAGGAGCGAGAGAGAGGAGGAGGAGAGCGAGGAGGAGAGTGAGGAGGAGGAGGAGGCCAAGGAGGAGGCAGAGGCAAAGGTACAGTCGGAGGAAGAGGAAGAGGCGATAGGAGGGACAGGAGGAGGAGGGGAGACGGAGGAGGAGGAGGGGAGGCGGAGGAGGGAAGGCGGGGCGGAGGAGGAGGAGAATGAGGCAGAGGAGGAGGAGGAGGAGGAGGAGGAGGAGGAGGAGGAGGAGGAGCGAGTGATGGTCTGGGCATGAGCTGTGCAGTGAAACCAAATAACCCGACATTATCACAATATTCATGAGATTACATCAGATTTAGCCATTAGTGACTCGGATAGTATCGAACCTGGCTCATGAATATCAGCCAGCCACCGCCACCAACAAAGGTCCGTCTAAAGCCATCCCCCCCCCCCCCCCAAAAAAAACATTTGTTTAAAAAGAGCTATTTTGTGTTGTCCTCTTTTGCCATGTTGTCATGGGCACGCGTTTTCTTCTTTTCCCTCTTTTGTGTTTGTTTGCTTTTGTTTCTTCTCTCCTTATCAAAAGAGTGTGAGGTGGATGGTGGAAGGGCAGAAAGGCGCAAGTGCAGCAGGGTGAAAGGGTGGAAGGGCGGAAGGATGGAAGGGGAAGAATCAATTTCACCTAACGAGGACATTATCTCACACGAGTCAAAACCGACGCGACAGTGCGTTGCCACGGTTACCGACGTCGCCACAGCGTTGGCTGACGTCACCGGCGCCCAGCCGTGACCCCATTTAGGGCGCGGCAGGAGACTCATCATGTCAACACATATCTGCCTGGGGCAGGCGAAGGAGAGCCTACACCCAGCGGGGTTTGCGACGACAGGCTAAAGTCACTGGTAATACTAATAGAAAGAACTGGACAACAATGGCGACCGACGCCAGAACAGTGGTAATAAGTTGGGAGAGTTTTACGTCCTGGAAACATCTACGGTCATATCACTTACGGGGTAAAGGGCGCATTCCTTACACGCGGTATGCGGTATGCGGTATGTGGCATGCGGCATGCGGTATGTGAATGGCATGATTCCTTACACACGACATGCGGCACACAACTGGCTATATTTAAAAAATAAAAATAAACAAGTATACTCAATACTGCACTGAATATTCATATTTTTGTGGCTATGGTAGCATTTTTACCAACCCGAACACCACCACCACCACTACCATATGTGTGACCGTTCCGTAATGCTCCGTCACCTTTCCTCGTCTAAAACTAATGGACAAGTGCGACTAACTGAACCCCACCACCACCACTACCATATGCTTCCCCTCTGCACCCTTGTGTGTGACCGTTCCGTAATGCTCAGTCACCTCTCCTCGTCTAAAACTAATGGACAAGTGCGACTGACGTTTCTATTCGCACACCGCATGCTGCATCGATCGCTACAGGGACTGATCGAGTTGACGCATTCGCATTCCGCGTGTAAGGAATGTAGTCCATTGACTTCAAGGCGTTTCGATTTTTTGTCGCATTCGCATACCGCATGCCGCGTGTAAGGAATGCTAGCTTAATGCTGATAAGTAATAAGTAGTTATTGCCTGATATTGGATTTGAGGTCCGAGGGATAAATATCTGTATTAGATGTTGTATTCAATATCCTCCTTGATTAAACAAATTTATTAAATGCTCTATGTATTATATATATTTGATTAAATGCAGCATTAACACTCTTTTGTTAAATGCTGTATTAAATATATTTGATTAAATGCTGTATAAAATATCTGTATTAATGTTGTATTACATATATTTGATTAAATTCTGTATTAAATATCTTTTATTTAATGCTATATTGAAATTCTTAAAACAGATCGGATTCCAAATAACTACTAGAGAATGTGTTTGTTAAACTATACAAATTATGACTGGTCATATTTGACCGAAATAATTGTGAATAAACCAAGTTGTTTTGATCAAGTGCCATCCCCTTTAAGCCATAATTAAATTTCGGGTTGACTTAATCCAGAATCTACTGGTTTGCAATATAAGGTGATTAAATACACTAATACACAATTATCATGACAAAGGTAAACCCTGCTCAGTTCCTGATCATCGATCAATAATGTCAACCACGAATTATCGGTGAGTGTATGTGCAGCTTCTCATGTGTAGCAAAGATGTCGCAGAGAGAGGCGAAGGGGGAGGGGGAGAGGGGGATGGGGGAGAGTGAGGGGAGAGAGGGAAGGGGGAGAGGGAGAGGGGGGGGGAGGGGGGAGGAGAGAAGGAGAGGGAGAGAGGAGAGGGGGAGGGATAGCCACGGGGGGAGGGGGAGCGGGAGAGAATGGGGAGAAGGGGGGGGAGAACGGGCAGACGGAGGGGGAGAGGGAGGGGAGAGGGAGAGAGAAATAGAGAGGGGGAGAGGGAGGGGGGATAGAGGGGGTAGGGATGGGGAGAGGGAGGGGGAGAGAGAAGGAGAAGAGATGCACAGGTTGTGCTCCGTGAGTTACTCATGAGGCAGATACCAGGTATAACTCCAACTACCTGAAGCCTTCAATGACTCACTTCTGCTCCCTCACAACACTCACCACCATCCACCAACCCATCTTCCACACACCCACACCACCAGCACACACCCACACCCACACCACACACACCCACACCACACACCCAGTCCTGCACACACCCACTCCTCCCACACGTTTCTCACTCCCCACACACCCACTATCACACCCACACCCACACCACCCACCACACACCCACACCACACACCCAGTCCTGCACACACCCACTCCTCCCACACGTTTTTCACTCCCCACACACCCGCTATCACCACCTCAATCCACTATCCACTATAACCCATACACACTCTCCCCACGCATACACATCACCACACCTTCCACACACCTTCTCACACACTCCGCCACGCACTCTGTCCCCACTCACACACCCTCGCCATATCCACCACGCGCACCCCATGACGCGCATCCGCCGGTCCTCACACCCACTATATCTCCACTCACACACACACACACACACACGCCCTCCACATCACATCAAACCCATTGTTCTACCCCCATCCTCCACATATTCACCCGTCCTGATATGACCTTATATGTTGCTAGGACGTAAAACAACAACAAACAAACAAACTCTCACACACCCCCTATCCCACACTCCCCACCCTCCTCACACAGTCCATGCCCTCTCCCCATATACCCTCCCACACCCTTCTCTCTTCCCTTCCTCCACCTCCCTCCTACACCACACCCCCCAACATGCACCCACACACCCATCACAGTCCCCACTCCAGATGTACCCACCCCCCACTACCTTCTCTTCCCCTCATGCATCTGCCCCTTACGCCTACATGCACCCACACACCTTCACCACGCGCACACTCCCCACCCCCACCCCCACCCACCCATCCATCCCTCCACAGAACACGCCTACCCTTTTGTCTGCTAACCCTCACATAGAGTGACTCTCCATACAAGGCATGAGGATGGACGGCTTCGAGGGGAGGGGGGGGGGGCACAAAACTGACCTCCTGAGAATCCACACCGCACACCCATCACCTGAGTACCAAACCAAGCAAGGCCCTGTGTAAAAGCAGGCGTTAGCAGGCGAGACAATAGATCCCTTTCAATGTTTACAAACATTGTGTATGCGCGCGCAGCTTGGCTGCAGAACGAAGACACACTGCTATCGATACGCGCTGTGCAAAACGTTAGTTTTATTCAAAATTAATAGGAATCCAGAACCCGAACCTTATAATTTTAATATAATCTGTTTGTTAAGCATGTTATCTGTTTGTGTGCGAAGCGGTTTGTTTATAAGTCGTGTGGTTTTAGAGATATTTCACTTTTTTCTGTAAGAAGATTGCTCACAGCAATTGACAATGCATTGAGTTTGTCGATATGTGCAGTGCAAAACATTAGTTTTCTTGAAAATTAATAGAAATCCAGAACCCAAACCATATAAATTTAATATAATCTGTTTGTTAAGCATGTTATCTGTTTGTCTGCAAGCGGTTTGTTTCTAGGTGGTGTGGTTTTAGATATATTTCACTTTTTCTGTATGAAGATTGCTCATAACCATTGAATTTGCAGTGCGACTGTGTGTCGTCCTACAAACAAGCAGCGTGCGCACTGACCTAAATACCCATGCTGACGTCATATGAAATAGGTCTATAGATTGGTGCCAAGTGGTCGACCCCCTACCACCACCCCCCCTCACACACAGCAGACGTCACCCGATGAGTCCACTGAGTCACAGAGTAACCAGACACAAACCCCACTCTCGCTACACTGCTGTCACAGTCCGCGGCCAGCATGTGCAGCTATACCCCGTTCCAGACAAGTTGGCGCCAAGAGCTTCCCACCTCAAACGAGAGTACCCACCGCGGGTATGATTAGGCTTAATTAATTATGACGTCATGGGGCAAGGAGCAGTGGAATGAGGGGGACCAATTGTCTGCGATTGACATTTCCTCCGCTTAAACAACTAATGTACCAACAAATTTTTAAATGCCAAGTCAATATGCAATATCACGTTACACACAAGAGGGAGACCAGATGGGATGGCTGAATGAGTTGAGCGTCCGTCTCCCGCTTTGGTAGATAGTAGTATTAAAACACACGGCTTCGAACACTGGTCTAGTCAAACCAATGACATACAAATTGATACTTGTCACTTCCTAGCCAGGCGCTCAGCATTATTAGGATAGGGCAACGACTGGTTGGTTCAGTGTCAGGATAATGTGACTGTGTGGGATGTCAGGTTATGATGCTGGCAGCCTGGATTCCCAGTGGGGCAGCACAATAAAGTTGCCAGGAGTGCGCACTGTCACAAGTCGTACCCGTCCTGATATGACCTTAGATGCGGCCATGGCATAAAACTCTTAACCAACCAACACAAGTGGGCTGTCCATAACCAGCGGCTACACCTGACCGCAGTGGGAGGGTGGGAGGGTGGGCGCGTAGGGGGTGGAGGTTCTGTATGAGTGAGCCAGGGCCAACTGGTGCGGAACGATGTATAGCGCGGCCGAACGCGGGCAGACGACATTGGAGAAGAGGGCAGGGGTTCAGACGGCGGCGTCACCCTGGGCGATAAAAGGGGTAATGTGTGGGGCTGTCCGCACTGCATCAACACGGTGCTGACATGCGTGGGACTGACCCTTTTGTGTATGTGTTGGTGTATGTGTGCTGGTGTGTGGGTCAGTATGTGCCCATGTGGGTGTGGCATAGAAGCAGGAGAGGTGAGGCACAACATAATATCAGACTTTGCAATAAGGTGGTGGTGGTGGTGGCGAATGGGGGGGGGGGGTAGAGTGTCTGGTGATGATAGTGTGTGTGTGTGGGGGGGGGGGGTGGCAATGTGGGTCCAGGTGGAGCGGTGTTGTCTGGCGTCGAATCCATCCAGGTATAAAACACCTGGGAACCGGCTGTCTGGAACCCGCTTGTTTCACAAACACTCCTCAGGTGAGGCCTGACAACTGACTGTCAGTCCTCACCTCCAGTGTTACTCTCAACAACTCATTAAGAAAGAAAGGGAGACAAGTTGCACAAGATTGACAGTGAAGGGTTGTGCTTTATTGGCATCAACTCCTGTTGTACACACAAACACACATATCCGCCAAGTCATCCACATCAGTGCTACAACCATTGACCTGAGTCATGGGTGTTACACACAGCTCGCCTCTTGAGTGATATGCTCTAGTGAGTGTAGGAGTGGAGTGGCCTCAAAGAGTGCTTCATGTGGGGGTGTGTCAGGTATAAGGAATCCAGGTGACTGGACTCACACAGCCAGCCAATCAGACACCCTCTACAGCCTTAATTTGAGATATTCTAAGCACCATCTGGGCTGGAGTGTAGGGCATCACGACTCAGGTTGCATAAGTGACCTTGATACTCTACAATTCCATTTATTAGCTTTCTTTTGCCCTGAATAAAAAATTATTTTGTTTAAATCTCTATCATCACTATATCGATAATAGCAATCATATCTACCATCATTTTCACCGTCATCGTCTCTATCATCACCATATTTATAATCATAATCATATCAACCATCGTCATCACCACCATCATCTTCATTATCACAACTGAACAGGATGGCCGAATCAGTTAGAGCGATGGATGGCTTATGTGTTGGAAGATGTGGGTCCAAACACCGGCAGAGTCAAACCAACGACTTACCAACGACTTACAAAGTTGATATTTGTCGCAACCAAGCCTGGCGCTCTGCATTAATAATAGCATAGGGCAAGGACTGGTTTGCTCAGTATCAGGATAATGTGACTGGGTGGGGTAGCAGGGCCAGTCTCCTACTGGGGCAGCACTATGAACTTGCCATGAGCATCCATTGTCACAATTCGGTACCATCCTGATGACCTTAAATGTTGCCAGGACATAAAACCCCAGCAAATAAAATCATCATCTCTACCCTCATCATCATCAGTATTATTATCGCTCTACCATGCCCTGTATACAGTCAGTTAGAATTATTATATGCTTAAATATGTTAATGTTATATTCTCCTATTTCCATACCAGCTGCTACTATACTGAAAGCACCTCAGTTGAGGAAGACAAGTACCAATTTATACTAAACTTCCAATCGACAAATTGACAAGAAAAGGTTGCCAAAACTCAAGACTCCCAAATACACACACATTGCATCACACACCGACTGAATACTTACCCTGTCTTCCTAGTCCAGCCCACCATGTTGGATCTGGTCATGGGAAAATAAGTGAATTAAAGCAGAATCAATATTCACAGTATATGGTTACATAACATGGTGTGTTGTGTTTGTGTGTGTGTGTGTGTGTGTGTGTGTGTGTGTGTGTTGGCAAAGAGGGTCATTCCCAGAGCCGGGGGTTGGAGATTGTGGCTCCAGTGGTTCACTGGAGTACAGTCGTTTATGACTCAGCATCAACCTTTACAATCACCCCCACCCACGCCCACTTCCACCCGAGACCCCACCCCCACCCCCACCCACACACCCATCTCAGGTATCTGCCTCCTGCTGCTCCCCTAAAGATGTCCATACCTCACCCACCCATCCACCCCTAGCTCAGTATAATGTGACTGGGTGAGAATTTGGGTCATGGTGCCGGTGACCTGATCTCCCAGAGGAACAGCACTATAATGGCCGGTACACACCTACCGTTTACGATCGTTTTTCCCGCACCTACCTAGCGTATACAATCTAAAACTGCCCAAAAGTTGTGAGGTGTGCACTCCCCTAGCACACCTACCGATTGCGATTCGCGATTTTTAGGGCTAAAACGGTAGGTGTGCGCTAGCCTTACGATTGCGATTCGCGATTCGAAAAATGAATCGGCCCGTTTTCAGTTTTAAGCGGATCAGGAGTTTTAGTGCGCGAATCGTAAACGGTAGGTGTGTACCGGCCATAAAGTTGCCTGATTGTGCACCGTCATAAGTCGGTTGGTACCCATTCTGATATGACTTTAGATGTGGCCAGGATATAAAACCCAAACAAACAAACCCTGCCTCCACCACCACAACTCTCGCTATAGTTTGTTGTTTGTTTGTTGTTGCTTTACCTCCTAGAAACATCTAAGGTCATGTCAGGATGGGTACTGACTTGTGACAGTGCGCACTCATGGCAACTTCATAGTGCTTCCCCACTGGGAAACCAGGATGTCAGCACCATGACCTGATATCCCCCTCAGTCACATTATCCTGACACTGAGCTAACCAGTCCTTGCCCTATCCTAATAATGTTGAGCGCCAGGCTAGGAAGCGACAAGTATCAATTTGTAAGTCATTGGTTTGACTCGGCCATGATTCGAACCCACAAACTCATGGGTTCCGATCTCCTGATCTGCCGAAACAGGAGACGGACGCTCTACTCATTCGGCCATCCCGTCTGGTCACGCTGTATTTTCTTTTGGTAATTTACTAGGTCCACCCACTTCCACCCAGTGCCCTCCCCCCGGTTCCTAGCCAGGCGCTGGGAATTATTAGGATAGGGCAAGGACTAGTTGGTTCAGTGTCAGGATAATGTTTGTTTGTTGTGTTTAACGACCTCCAGCACAAAAAGTACACGTCGCCTATTGGAGGGGCAGTGTCAGGATAATGTGATTGAGTGGGATATCAGATCATGGTGCTTGGGGCCTGGTCTCCCAGTGGAGTAGCACTAGAAAGTCGCCATGAGTGTTCACTGTTACAAGTCAGAACCAGTCCTGATATGACATTATATGTTGCCAGCACGTAAATGCAGTGTACAATTGGAAGTAGCATTGTAAATAAATTAAGTGGTTGGTTGGTTGTTTGAGTTTTATGTCCTGGCAACATCTAAGGTCATATGAGGGTGAGTACCGATTTTTGACAGTGTACACTCATGTTGACCTTATAGTGCTGCCCCACTGGGGAATCAGGGCACCAGCACCATGACCCGATATCCCACTCAGTAACATTATTCTGACATTGAGCTAAGCAGTTCTTGACCAATCCTATTATTAATGCCAAGCGCTAGGATAGGAAGTGACAAGTATAAATTGTATAAGTCAATGGTTTGACTCGACCGGGAACCGAACTCCCGACCTTACGCACGCAAGGCCCGCGCTCTACCGATTAGGCCACGGCGCCCGGTTAAGTGGTGAGTATTTAGATCATAGCCTGCGTTGCATGTTGCATGGGTTGGTCTGGTGGTGATTGATGAACATGGGGTTGGAAGAGGAGAAGAAGGAAGAAGAGGTTAGTGGGTGGGTGAGGGTCACATGCTGTATGCAACTCTCCTTTTCTCTACAAGTTCTGGTGTGGTACTGGTGTGTCTTATCATGGTACCTTCATATGCTGTGCATTGTGGCATGACATATGGCCGTGCGCTGTGTATCATGACGTGACTAGTTACACAAGAGCCGTGTTCACACACATAACTTTAGGCCAACTTAGATACAGCAAACTAGGTGTGAAAGTGTGTCGAGTCCAGACATAGAGTATTTGGGCCGGTTTAAGGAGGAAGTCAATATCTGTGCATGAGCGCGACGGTCCAAACTTCTGCTGGGCAGTGAAAGCCTAAACAAAAATGATGACAAAAATATCTGTGCACAGCCTAGCTCTTTCATAGACCAAATTTTATAGTATGCGCTTGTGATCGACCGGAAAATCAACAAACTCAGCGCTGGACTGCGCATGCATGTGACATGCTTAAGCCGCCTCAAGTAAACCGCTAGCGTCCACACATGCAAGATAGGCCGACTCAAGCTACTTCACCTCATATAAACTACCTTGCGAAGCGGTCTACTTGAGGCGAACTAGATGAGTCGACTCAGCCCTAATTCGGTTCAGCGTCGCGTCCACACGGCCAATGTGAGTCGACTTAGATGAGGCGAACTAGTTGAGGCGACTTAAGGCCCGTGTGTGAACACAGCTTTAGACGATTCAGCCTTCTAACCCCCCCCCCCACTCACCACCTACCTCTCACCTCACCAACAAGGTTAAATTCATGGAAGACAGTTGCCATGGACCAACAAAAGAGGGTGTGGGGAATGAGCGGAAATCTAACTTCCGGTTGAATTCGTGAATTTCTAAGGATTTCAGCTTTTTTTTTGCTGCTTAAAAAGAGGAGGAAAATCGCCAGAATTACTATGTGTGCGTGTGTGTGTGTGTGTGTGTGTGTGTGTGTGTGTGTGTGTGTGTGTGTGTGTGTGTGTGTGTGTGCCAATTTGGAATGTGTTTAAATTAAAGTTGCATGGTTTTAAGTTTCTGCAGTTTTCTGAGATAAATACATTACACTGATCATTATGATCAACATTAATTTAGTTTGAAATAAGATTTATTTTAAATGGCTAACATTGCAGATATTTGAAGTGAAACAATGACAAATTAATGGTGGCCAATATGTCAAAATTGCATAGTCTGATGAAAACATCAAATTGCCCAAACCAAAACACTTATCTAGATTTGATTCTACATATTCAACTTAGACAATGGTGCCCTTATTAAGCATTTGTTTTGCTGCCATACGAAGAGGCTCATAATAAGTCAATTAATAGAACCCGTTACTACTGAAGTCTATGGTATCAGAGTTTTGGCATGCTTGCCAAAATTATTTTGGCATGTTTTGACGTCAAATATCTCCAAACTTAGCCATTTAAAATTAGAGTTACTTCAAACTAAAGTAAAGTAGATTATAACGATTAGTATAATATATTTATCTCAGAATATCGCAAAAACTCAAAGGCATCGGACTATGCAACTTAAAAATTCTGACACCATACACTTCAGTCGTAACAAGTTCTGTTAAATTGGCTTAGTATCCACCTCCATGCAGCAACACAAGCTTGATAAGTGTAAATTGGATATGTTGGATCAAATCGGTGCTGATTCGATGACTATTCGGCGAAGTGACTCAAGTACTTTTTTTTTTTTTACTAAATGTATTTTATTCAGCGAATAATGTATTTTGTCACTGCCAGAGCACTGGTCTTCCGGCCGTTCATTACAATTTGTTGGTACATAAATGACAATATCAGTTGCAATAAAAACCACATGAAAAACCTGTTCGATAATAGAAGCATAATATAAATTGACTATTTGTCGTAATAGTAACTGCATGCAATTCCAGTTCAACATATGTATTATGCACTTGGTGAGCATGCATCAATAAATGTACAAGATGACTCTAGAATTGTCTTTAAACACTTCTTTCTTCCTTTGCTTTCTCTCTTCTTTTTTCAAAGAGATATAACATATCTCCAATACACATATATATATTATATTGTAAATATGCAAATCAGTGGATCCAATCACCAATACCAAATGCGGAAACCTGCCCATTTTTAAAAAATCCCATCACAAGTGTTCCGTTCTGTGTGGCTTAATGATGGGATCGAGGTCTGAGATTGCAGTGGGGACTTACATCAGACAGGTTTTATACTTTATACTCCTGACTACCCCTAGAAGTTTACGCTTCAGCCAAAATCGAACCGATTTATCGGTGCCGCTTCAATGCTGCGGGCTTCCAGCCTGTAACTGTAATGTTACGAACAACCCATCACGTCATGTCCACGTGCAGCATGCCAAGATCCCCAGCGTCAGGTGAACTCCAGTGCTCTACTCCACGCTCTACCGCCAAACAGGAAGCGAGGGCGCCATTCCCGGCATGCCTCGCCAATCCATCAAGTCATATCACTTCCGGTTCCGGTCCAGCACCCCACGCCGACCGGCATCCCAAAGGCGCAGCTCATTGGCGGGACGACCCTATGGATTCTGTTAGGTACACTCTCATTGGTGCGCATTTCACGCGGCTGACCAATCAGAATGAAGCTAAGAGGAACACGCAGACTCCACCGTCGGGACTCCTTAGAGTGGGGGTTGGGGTTGGGGTTGGGGTTGGGGTGGAGGGGGTAGTGGGAGGCGGGGGTTACACACTGTTCTCTGAAGAGGTTCCGTACCATTTTTTTTAGCTCGGAAATAGTCACCAAATACTAGTCTTTTGCATCTAGAAATACTTGCTCTTTACACACCACAACCAGTTGGTCAAGATTCATGATCTTTGGGATGGGGATTGAAATGACAAAAAAAGATATGCGCTATATAAAATATATTATATAAATATTAGTTAACGGAGTGCCAGTAGTGTTCGGCCCGCAAACGCTAACTCTCGTCCCGCCCGCCCGCTGTGAAATAATAGTCTTGAGAAATACCTAAGTTCATGTTAGTTTGTGATATCGAGATCTGGGCCTAGCGGTGTGGGTGGAAGGGTGGGGATTGGGGAGTGTGGGGGGGGGGGGGGGGGGGGGGGGGATTTAGGTGGTGTTCAGGCTAGTGGAGGGTTAAGGGCGCATTCCATATACGCGTAATGCGTAATGCGAATGCGAATGCGAATGCGACAAAAAATCGAAACGCCTTGAAACCTATGAGCTACATTCCATACACGCGTAATGCGTAATGCGAATGCGAATGCATCAGAAATTCATTATCCCGATCGGTCCCTGTAGCGATCGGTACGTAATGCGTTATGCGTCAAGCTGGATGTGAATAGAAACCTGAGTCTGATGTCTCCATTAGTTTAACACCAGGAGAGGCGACTGAGCATTACGGAACGGCCTCACAGAGGGGTGCTAATTGGAAACACATGGTGAGCTGGGCACCAGGGAGACATAGGGTTAGGGGGAAAGCTAAAAATGCTACCATATGCACAGAAATATGAATACTTATCTATAATTTGGTTATAATAAAGGTAGGAACCCCCATGTGACATACAAAAAGTTACATAGATATACATGCAATATTTGGTCACATACAGAGCAGTATGGAGAATAATTGTTTATTTTTATTTTTTAAATATAGCCAGTCGTGCGCCACATAACGCATTACGCATTACGCGTATATGGAATGCTGGCATTCGCATAACGCATAACGCGTAACGCATAACGCATTACGCATTACGCGTATATGGAATGCGTCCTTTAGTCAAGTGGGGGAAGATGGGGGATGGGTAAGGTGGGGGAGAGGGGAGTGGGGGGAGCTAGGCGGGGGAGGGGATGGGTAAGGCTGGGATATAGGGGAGGGGAGAGGGGGGGATGGAGGGGAGGGGAGAGCGGGAGGGGAGGGGGGAGAGCGGGGAGGGAGAGGGGGGGGGAGCTGAGGTAGGGAGGGGGGGGGCAGGTGGGAGCGGGAGGGGGAGAGGGGGAGTGTGGTGGTTTCAGGCTAGTGGAGGGTAGTCAGGTGGGGGGGGGGGGGGGGGGGGGGTATGGGTTAAGGCGGGGGGGGGGGGGGTATGGGGTAAGGCGGGGGCAGATGGGAGAGGGGGGGGGAGCTAGGTGAGGAAGGGGATGGGTAAGACGGGGATATAGGGGGAGGGGAGAGGGGGAGAGGGGGAGGGGAGAGCAGTATGGGCGGTTGGAGCGTTATGTGGCTTGTGGGGTAAGTGGGTGGTTAGTCAGTGGAGGTGAGTGTGTGTGTGTGGGGGGGGGGGGGGGGTCGGAGTCGATAAATGAAGGCGGGCGAGGCAAGGGTGGCTTGGAGGTCTAACCAGACATGAAGACAAAAAGATATAATACCCAAAAAAATTATATTAAAAATAATATTAAAAATAATCTACCACCAAATTAAGTAAGAGTTCCGAAGACTGCAAATAAGACAGAAAATGGCCCAAGTTTGTTACGTTAAGTGCACAAAAGGTGGACCAAACCCACACAGGTTAAAGTTACAAAATCCACAGTTTAAAATTTCTGCCATATTATTTTGTTTGAGCAATATGAGATCAATGCTACTCTACTATAGTTGGAAGTAATATTTTTCATCAAGTTTAAAAAAAAAAAAATGTTTAAGATAAGTGAAGTGAGGGTAGTCAAAATAAAATGAGACTTTTATTTACCCGTGTGCAGCATAGCACAGGAGCACCACACTCAGCTACACTGGTTTCTGCAACATGCTGAATGTCATAACTGTTCAAATGGTGGTGGAGTAGCACAGGAGCACCACATTCAGCTTTTCGGCAACATGCTAAATGTCATAAGTGTTCAAATGGTGGTGGAGTAGCACAGGAGCACCACACTCAGCTACACTGGTTTCTGCAACATGCTGAATGTCATATGTGTTCAAACGGTGGTGGAGTAGCACAGTAGCACCACATTCAGCTACACTGGTTTCTGAATACACACGCTGAATGTCATAAGTGTTCAAATGGTGGTGGAATAGCACAGGAGCACCACACTCAGCTACACTGGTACCCGGAATGACTGACTGAATTGCTTACCCATTGTGGTGCACCGATCATTCCATTGAATTGATTTAATATTTCTTCCTGGTGACACTTAAGTAGACTCACTAAAGCTAAGATTCCATATATGCGGTATGCGGCATGCAAATCTGGTATGCGGCGTAGCTACCCATGCCGACGTCTACTTTTTGTGCTGGGGTGTCGTTAAATAAAATAAAAAAGATACCCATGCCATTTTTGTTTTTCTGAAGAAAGTCAAAGTTATTGTTTTCTATGGCCAATGCAGCCGTATTCGCATTCGCACCGATCGGTCCATGGATTGATCCATTTGCTGCATTCGCGTTTGTATTCGCAGTCGGATACATGGAAGCACCACGATTCATTTACATGTTTTGCGATTTTGTTCGCATTTGCATAACGCATGCCACATATATGGAATCTTAGCTTCAGGCAATTAACGAACACAGCAGTACATAGTAAATATACAATGTCAAATCTAGGCATAGTCCCTTGGGTTTGGAAATATTAAACTTTTAACGGACTATGCAACTTTAAGTAGATAAGAGCTTCCCTAAGTGTTAGTGGCGGGTAGGTGGGAGTGGGGGGTGACCTGCAGAATGCGGGCTCGGGGACCAGCCATACACGGATTGGCTTCTTGCCGGGAAGACTGCCGGTGATGGATTCCTCCAGTGTGAGCTGTGTGTCTGCGTCAGCGCCAAGCGAAATGGGACGCACGCGGGTAGTCCAAGCACGCACCGGGGGATGGGGTGGGAGAGGGGCAGGATAGGGCAGCGGAGGAGAGGGGGGGGGGGAGGGGAAGGGAGGGAAAGGGAGCTGAGGCGAAGGGAAAGGGAGGCGAAGGGAAAGGGAGGGGATGGGGGGAGGAGAGGAGAGGGAGGGGAGAGAGGGAAGGGGGGGAGGGGAGGGGAGGCGAGGGGATGGGAGGCGAGGGGAGGGGAGGGGAGGAGGAGAGGAGAGGAGAGGAGAGGAGAGGAGAGGAGAGGAGAGGAGAGAAGAGGAGAGGAGAGAAGAGGAGAGAAGAGGAGAGGAGACGAGAGGAGGGGAGAGGAGAGGAGAGGAGAGGAGAGGAGAGGAGAGGAGAGGAGAGGAGAGGAGAGGAGAGGAGGACACTTGAAAGTGGGATTAGAGGGAGCACGCAGGGGAGAAGGCAGAGGGGAGCGGGCAGAGGGAAGGAGGGTGTAGAAGGGTAGATCAGGGGGGTGGGGAGTGGAGGGATGGGGAGGGGAAATATAAGGTGCTAAGAGGTCGATAGGGAGAAGAAAGGAGATGGGATAGGGAAGGAGAGAAGAGAGGGGTAGACAGTCGAGGAGGGGCAGGCGGAGGAAAGGGAGGGACAGTTGGGTGGTGGAAAGAGAGTATGAGTGGTGGAGAGGGGAAGCAGGGGTGGTGGGGGAAGGGGGAGAGAGATTGGGTGGTGGAGAGGGAGAGGAGGGGTGATGGGGAGGGGCGAGGAAGGAGTGGTATGATTGGAAGGGGGGGGGGGGCATGGGGGAAGAGAGGGAGGGGTGAAAGGGTAACAACACTGCTGTTTGTGCTATTATGCCTGGTACACACCTACCGTATATGATTCGCACACTAAAACTTGCGACTCGACCCGACCCGCTTAAAACTGAAAACAGGCCAATTCATTTTTCGAATCGCGAATCGCAATCGTAATCGGCCCGTTTTAGCCCTAAAACTGAGTTTTTAGTCGCGAATCGCAATCGCTAGGTGTGCGTGGGGAGCGCACACCTAGCGATTTTTGTGCGCGAAACGGGCAGTTTTAGATCGTATATGGTAGGTGGGTGCGCACAAACGGTAGGTGTGTACTAGGCATTACTGATGCTGGTGGTTGTGGTTGCAGTGGAAATGATCTCTGATGTAGTTTTGAAGTGGGCTAAGAGGATCTATAGTAATTGACATATTCCCGAACATCAAGGCGTCGTACATATAAACAGCTACCCCGACAAACACTCTCATATTGATGGATTCTGGCTGTCGAATGCTAAATACCCAGTATTAGGCGCAACGGTCAGTGAATTATACAAACGCTTTGCCCATATCCTGCTCCCATAAACAGGCATCAGGAACTCTTTCCTTTAAGCAATGTATGTGCATATATATAGGTGATGTATAAGGATTTTATGAGCATAAATCAACGGAAGTTGCACCAACATTTCCGTTCACTTTGTAAATGATTCGATATTAGGACTGGTGGTGCCACTCAAAGGGTCACAACCACACTATCCGAGAATGGCCTCCAGCCTCACTAGCTGTTATATATATGTCTTGCATAAGAACTTATGTGAATATAAATTAACAGAAGTTCCAATTATAAATTAACAGAAACTTACCGGAAGTCTCGGTCAGTAGTAACCATATGACTATCATGGGGTCGCCAGTTATTCTGTTGGAAAATGGCTGATTAGGCGAAATGGCCGAGATATTTCATCTCTGATACATAAGACTGGCGGCGAATAAATCACACTCCCCCCCCCACCCCCACCCCACACACTCCACCCCCACAAGTCACTGTCGTTGTTGCCATTCATGTGACACTCGCAGCCAGGAGGCAATTAGTGAGGCTATGGGGCAGGGGAGCAAAGGAAGGGGGGCAGGGAGAGGACGGGGCAAAGGAAGGGGGGCATGGAGAGGACGGGGCAGGGACAGGGGGCAAAGGAAGGGGCAGGGAGAAGGGGCAAAGGAATGGGGCAGGGAGAGGGGGCAGGGAGAGGGGGACAGGGAGAGGGGGGCAGCGAGAGGGTATGGGACGGGCAGGGAGAGAGAGGATGGCGGACGGGCAGGGAGAGGGTGGTGAAAGTGGTAAATTGATTTCAGTGGGGCTTTAGGTCCTACCACCATCTGGGGTCATAATAGGACAGGGCACTGACCAATGACAGCGCTCATTCCTGAAAGTTTCATAGTGATAGTCACCGAGATAACATGTGCCGGCAGTACACGGTATGCTACACGACTCAGTCATATTATCTTGATGCTGAGCTACCTAGTAGTTGCGCTATCAGTATCACCCTAAAAGAAATAAAACGAGCCAGGAAAGGTAGGCAGAATACAGGAAAGGTGAATAAGCAAAGGAAGGGGGTGGGAAGGCAACATCAGGGAAGACAACATCAGGGAAGGCAACATCAGGGAATGGACAGGCCTGGAGTGCGGCAAGTCCCAGAGGGTGGTTGAGAACTGGGGGAGGGGGGGGGGGGTATGGAGAAACTGGGTTCAAATTCATCGATCCTGCCCCAACAACCCTCGCGGTTAAGGGATGTTTGATGATGATGATGATGATGATGATGATGATGACGACTCATCCTGATGTAACCTTATATGTTGCTCAGATATAAAGCCCCAACAAATAAACAAGGCGAGGTGGGTGTCGTGGTTGTGTGGAAAGCAGCTAGCTGATGTATGCCTGCTAACACCTGCGTGACTACTTATATATGTACAGGGTGAGCCAAAAGTGTCCATACATAGAGGTAATAAGCACTTTTAACAAAAATGAAAACGTCTTTTTTTCATTAATAAAATATGCTCCACATGGTTGCTATTATTTTCAAAGCAGATTTGAATACTCCTCCACCACTCTTGAAGAACACACCTTAAGACATCTTGTGCTATGCTTGTAATGGCATTTTGAATATGTACCGGTAGATGATTTGGTTTGTTTTTTCTTGAAGATGTATACTGCCTATCATGGATAAGTCTAAATAGACTTGTTTTCACCATTAGACAGTTTGTCGATAGTAAGCCCGAGGCTACACTTTTACAGACCCAAGGGATTTTTAACCTCCCACACCACATAGACATGGTATGAGAGCAACTGGCCTTTGATGATGCTGTAAGTTCTACACAGCAGTGGAAATCCAAATTGGCAGAGGTGGGGGGCACGGGGAATCAAACCACCAACCTTCAGATTAGGAGTCCGACCTAGAAAAAAGTAAGACACTCTAACCACTCCGCCACAGAGAACACCACACACTTTTCCCGATACACAATGGCCTTCAAGTGCCCCCAAAGAAGAAAAAAATCATGGGGGGGGGGGGGTGTTGACCTGGGGATCTGGGAGGCCACTCCACAAGACCACACCGACCAATCCAGGAACCCAGAGACTACTCATCTAACTGGACACGCTAATTACCCTAGGCATGGACACTTTGGTCCCAGGCTGAATATGGAAAGCAATTTTTTTTTTTAAATAAATAAATATTTTAAACCCATATTACCTTCAGAACCAGCATCGTCCCGATTCACTTCAGCGTTGCATTGTGGGACAGGTTGTGGTACCTCCAGTTGCCGACCCTTCCGGATATGACCTTAGATGTTACCAGGACGTAAAACTCCAACAAACACCCAAGCAACCAACCAACCAGTGGTCAGCGTATGACTGACTACTGAGGGCAGGTCTAACCGCACACCTTATATAGACAACATAATATACAGACTTCTTCGCCTCGTGTAGAGTTTGGGGTGCGGCGTGTGTGTGTGTGTGTGGCGGGGGGGGGGGGGGGGAGGTCAGGAAAGGTGATGGCAACACTCCATATATGTATACGCACTTCAGTTGCTCGAACAGACGCGGAGCGAAGGGGTGGCCGTGGGAATACTCGTGTCAAACTGCTTGGCGGCCATTGAAATACACAGACTTTCTGACCAGGGGGGTGGGGGGGGGGGGGGGGGGGGCAGGGCGGAAATGCTTGGCTCGAACTAAGCCGACAGCGGCCGACCTGAGCGCTTCAGTGATTTTGTCTATTAGTTGGTTTGTCTATTGGTTGGTTTGTCTATTAGTTGGTTTGTCTATTAGTTGGTTAGTTGGTTTGTTGGTTGGTTGGTTGGTTGGTTGAATTGTACGTCCTGGTAAAATCTAAGGTCATATCAGGATGGGTACCGACTGACTTGCGACAGTGCACACTCATGGCGATTTCATAGTGCTGCACCCCACTGGGAGACCAGGCCACTGGCACCATGACCCATGACCCGGTATCTTACACGGTCATATTATTCTGATACTGTGCTAACCAGCCCGTATCTTATCTTAATAGTGCCGAGCACCAGGCTAGGTAGTGACAAGTATCAATGTTGTGAAGTCATTGGTTTGACTCGATCGGAGCCAGAAGGAATCTGCATGGTGAGATGAAAGCAAACAAATATTTCAAAACTAGAACAATTATTGAGATTCGATCCTACATATCCAATGTAGATATATATCCAATGTAGATACATATCCAATGTAGATACTTGTGCACCTATTGAGCATTTGTTGCAGCATGGAAGGTAAGACGAATTACATTTTGTTGAACATGTTACTGTTGAAACCTATGGTACCAGAGTTTCTATGTGCATTTTTTTTTTCTTGAAGATTTATACTGCCTATCATGAATAAGTCTGAATACACTTGTTTTCACCATTAGACAGTTTGTCGATAGAAAGCCCGACCCTACACTTTTACCGACCCAAAGGATTTTTAACCTCCCACACCACATAGACATGGTATGAGAGCAACTGGCCTTTGATGACGCTGTAAGTTATACACAGCGGTGGAAATCCAAATTGGCAGAGGTGGGGGCAGAGGGAATCGAACCACTGACCTTCAGATTAGGAATCCAACCTAGAAAAAGGTCAGACACTCCAACCACTCCGCCACAGAGAACACCAAAATTAATTTGCCATGTTTTCATCGCAAAAGCATCCAAAGGTAGCCATAAAAGTTACATCAAACTGAAGTAAGGGAGCTTATGACAATCAACCTGGTTTCTTTGTTGTTGGTTGGAGTTTTACATCTCGGCAACATCTAAGGTCACATCAGGACGGATACCGACTTGTGGCAGTCTTCACTCATGGTGACTTTATAGTGCTGCGCCACTGAAAGACCAGGATGCTGGTACAATGACCAGATTTATAACTCAGTCACATTATCCTGATACTGTGCTAACCAGGCCTTGCCCGTTCCTATTATTAATGCCGGGCACCATACTAGGTAGTAACACGTAATGAATATTATAGGTCACTGGTTTTAAACGGTCAGGATTCAAAGTCCCGCCCTTCCGTACGGGAAGCAAGCAATATTAACGATTCGGCCACCGCGTCCAGTCAACAACCAACCTAATATTTTTATCTTTAAAAAAAATGGCAGAAACTAAAAACCATCGGCCTGTGCAACTTTAAGTTCTCTGTGGTGGAGTGGCTAGAGTGTCGGACTTTTTTCTAGGTTGGACTCCTAATCCGAAGGTTGGTGGTTCGATTCCCCATGCCATCACCTCTGCCAATCTGGATTCCCACCGCTGCGTATTACTTACAGCATCACCAAAGGCCAGTTGCTCTCATACCACGTCTATGTGATGTGGGAGGTTAAAGACCCCTTGGGTCGGTAAAAGTATAGGCTCAGGCTTTCTATCGACCAACTGTTTAATGGTGAAAACAAGACCATTCAGACTTATCCATGAGGGAAGATTCGTCGGCCTGGTTAGAGCACAGCATTAAGCCGTCGACACACACACACACGCACATTTCTCTTCAGATCACGTCCGCCTGTGTAACGAGGTCACGCGGGGTCACGTGACTGAGGGTTTTGTGGGTCATGAGGGGAGCGCCAACTTCAGTACATAAACAAACAGTCCAGTGTTGGCACACTCCAACAAAGTGGCCGGTCAACCTGGCAGTGTGTCACTTCAAAGACGGGTCATTCTCTTAAACTGCCGGGCGCCGTGGCCTAATCGGTAGAGCGCGAGCCTCGCGACCGGAAGGTCGGTTACCGGTCAAGTCAAACCAATGACTTACACAATAGAGGGAGTGCACGTGACGTCATCACTCAGCGGTTAGCCATCTTGGATTACACTTAATACCACCTATGGCGCCCCCTGTCTTATACCAAGAACACTATGGCCACCACAGGGCCTACCTATAGTCAGGGCTGCCGAAGTATGTGGCGCCATCTAGCGGGTACTGCCCGAACCCTTCTAATTCTTTGACAGTGCATCCAAAGTGTCAACACACTGCACTTTAGTAATGATGTGAGGCTACATTATTTTTTTAATGTTTCCCCTACATCAAAAAACCCTTTTCCCCCAACTTTTGAAGCCAAACTGCTCAGAACAGTGACAAATAAACCAACAAATCGGTAAATAAACACAATGTAAGCACTTCCAAGCCTTGCATATGTAATCCAATATGGCCACCTGAAGTTGTCTCGTGACGTCATTGCACCCCCTCTATTGATATTTGTCACTTCCTAGTGCTCGGCATTAATAGGATAGGGAAAGGACTGGTTAGCTCAGTGTCAAGATAACGTGACTGAGTGGGATGTTGGGTCATAGTGCTGGTGGCCTGATTTCCCAGTGGGGCAGCACTATAAAATCGCCTTGGGCGTGCACTGTCACAAGTCAGTGCCCATCCCGAGAAGACCTTAGATGTTGCAAAGACGTAAAACTCCAACATCTAACTTCTCTAAAATTGGGCACTAAATTGTGACGTGGAAACCAAATAATAGTGTGAGGAAAACACTCCAATTAATCGCAGAATCCAAGCTCATGGTGCCCCAACGACACTCGCAGTTAACGGATCGATGATGATGATGATGATATATTATTTGCATAGGTAGTATATTAGGTTAATTTACGAGGGACAGCTGAGAAGTTGCTGATAAATTGTGTTATCATGATGGCTACTAACAACTTGTGAAATTTCCATTGTGGCGCAGAGTTTGGTATTTATGCGATAAGGTATCACAGTTTCACAAATAATAGATTACCCTTCTAGTACTACGCATAAAAATACACCACCCCCATTTATTTTAAACCCACAGATTAAATACATAACAACATATATATGCTAAACATTTTGTGACACCCTAATTGACTCAATCTTAATTTTTTTGTGGGGAAGAGTTTATGTTATTTATACGAAGAAACAACACGGTTTCACAAATAATAGATGACGATTATAGACACAAAAAGGAACCATTCATTTAAAAAGAAATCCACAAATATACACACAAGAGAGAGAAGCTAAACATTCTGTGATAGACAAATTGACCCAATCTTCACAAAAAAGAGCTTATTTTATTACTAAATTGTTCATAAGTAAAAGACCCACAAAAAACAAAAGGTATATCCATGTAAAGAAGACTTCTCCAGTATGTGCGGGGCGATGGGGGTGGTGGGCACCCGTAAGCTAGGATTCCTTACACGCGGTATGCGGTATGCGAATGCGAATGCGGCAAAAAATCGAAAAGCATCTAAGTCAATGGGGGTGATTCCTTACACGCGGTATGCGGCATGCGGCATGCGAATACTGAATCGGTCCATGTAGCGATCGGTGCGGCATGCGAATGCGAATGCTGCTGCGTTTGCCTAGAGAACAGTGGTGAGGAAACCTGACAGTGTGTGTGTGTGTGTGTGTGGGTGTGGGTGAAAGGACCCATCCCGTAATCACGCCGCACGCCGCATGCCGCATACCGTGTGTAATGTAGCTGTCACACTACGACGACAAGCAGCGGCGACAGCCCTGCGACACCCACTCCCCTTTGTCGCTGATTGTCGCGCAGGTGTCGCGCAGGTGCCGCACAAGTGCCGCCGCGACACCTCCGCGGCAGCTCCAGTTTCTCCACTATTTCTCGATGGTCGCCGAGTTGTCGCGGGGATTTTGGACATGTTGAAAAACTTCGGCGACAGCGGACGACAGCCCAGGTTGTGGCACTGTCGCGGCACTGTCGCGGCACTGTCGCGGCACCGTTGCGGCACTGTCGCACTGTCGCAGCACTGTGGCGGCACTGTCGTCTTGTCGTTAAGCTGTAGTTGCTTCTCTCTCCATGTAGGTGTCTCTGTGTGTCTCTGTGTGTGTATATGTGTGTCTATGTGTCTATGTGTGTGTCTGTGTCTATGTGTGTGTCTGTGTGTGTGTATATGTGTGTATATATGTGTGTGTGTCTGTGTGTGTCTGTGTGTGTCTGTGTGTGGCTGTGTCTATGTGTGTGTATGTGTCTATGTGTGTATGTGTCTATGTGTGTGTCTGTGTGCGTGTATATGTGTGTCTATGTGTGTCTGTGTTTGTGTGTGTATGTGTGTGTCTGTGTCTATGTGTGTGTATGTGTCTATGTGTGTGTCTGTGTGTGTATATGTGTGTCTATGTGTGTGTCTGTGTGTGTGTCTATGTGTGTGTCTGTGTGTGTGTCTGTGTGTGTGTCTGTGTGTGTGTCTGTGTATATGTGTATATGTGTATATGTATATGTGCGTGTCTGTGTCTATGTGTGTGTATGTGTGTGTATATGTGTGTCTATGTGTGTGTGTCTGTGTCTGTGTGTGTATGTGTGTGTGTCTGTGTATCTGTGTATATGTGTGTGTCTCACTCTCACTCTCAGTCTGACTCTGACTCTCACTCTCAGTCTGACTCTCAGTCTGACTCTGACTCACTATCAGTCTGTCTCTCACTCTGAGTCTGACTCTGACTCTCAGTCTGACTCTCACTCTCAGTCTGACTCTCACTCTCACTCTCAGTCTGTCTCTCAGTCTGACTCTGACTCTCAGTCTGACTCTGACTCTCAGTCTGACTCTCACTCTCAGTCTGTCGCTCAGTCTGACTCTCACTCTCAGTCTGACTCTCACTCTCACTCTCAGAGTGAGAGTGAGAGTCAGACTGAGAGTGAGAGTCAGACTGAGAGTGAGAGTCAGACTGAGAGTGAGAGTGAGAGTCAGACTGACTCTGACTCTCAGTCTGACTCTCACTCTGACTCTCAGTCTGACTCTCACTCTCAGTCTGACTCTCACTCTCACTCTCAGTCTGACTCTCACTCTCACTCTGACTCTCACTCTCAGAGACACACAGAAACAGAGAGACACACACAGAGACACACACATAGACACAGACACACAGAGACACAGACACACACATAGAGACACACACAGAGACACAGAGTCATACACACAGACACACACACACAGACACACACACATAGACACATACACACACAGACACACATATACACAGACACACACATATACACAGACACACAGACACACACATATACACAGACACACAGACACACATACACACACAGACACACACAGACACACACACAGACACACACACAGACACATACACACACATACACACATATACATACATATACACACATAGACAGACACACACATAGACACACACATAGACACACATAGACACATACACACACATAGAACACACACATAGACACAGACACACAGACACACACATAGAGACACACACAGACACAGACACACACATAGAGACACACACAGAGACACAGAGTCACACACACACAGACACAGACACACAGACACTGTCGTCCCGCTGTCGTCCCGTCTGTGGTCCCGATGTCGTCGGGCTGTCGTCCGATTGTCGTCCAAATCGGCCCGACATTTGCATATGTCGTCCTGATTTCACAAAATACCATTGCCGGGCTGTCGATCACCCATTGTCGTCGTAGTGTGACAGCCACATAAGCAATCCTAGCTTTATGCATTACCCCGACAGCTGGTGGTAGTGGTGGTGGTGGTGGTGGGGGGGGGGGCGGGGGGGGGGGGGGGGGGGGGCACTCCCGCAGTTGCCAATGGATAAATACGGTGAGAAGTATATGTTCCCCTACCATTTATACTTGTATAATGCCTTATACATCACATATATTTAGTTATTATTAATTCAATGAACGCAACACAGTAATACAATTGGCTCTTGTCTCTGGCTGCCATAACAAAGCCCGCCAAACTTATTAAACGTCCAAATACCAACTTATGTAGCAGTCACACTACGACGACAAGGGAGGGACGACAGCCCGGCGGCTGGGATTTTGTGAAATCCCGACGACCTATGCAAATTCGGGCTAATTTGGACGACAATCGGACGACATCGGGACAACAGCGGGACGACAGTGTCTGTGTGTGTGTGTGACTCTGTGTCTCTGTGTGTGTCTCTATGTGTGTGTCTGTGTCTCTGTGTGTCTGTGTCTATGTGTGTGTCTGTGTCTCTGTGTGTCTGTGTCTATGTGTGTGTCTGTGTGTGTGTGTCTCTGTGTGTGTTTGTGTCTGTGTGTGTCTGTGTCTGTGTGTGTGTATGTGTCTGTGTGTGTGTGTCTGTGTCTGTGTGTGTGTCTGTGTCTGTGTGTGTCTGTGTGTGTCTGTGTCTGTGTGTGTGTCTGTGTCTCTGTGTGTGCCTGACTCTCACTCTCAGTCTGACTCTCACTCTCAGTCTGACTCTCACTCTCAGTCTGACTCTCACTCTCACTCTCAGTCTGACTCTCACTCTCAGTCTGACTCTCACTCTCAGTCTGACTCTCACTCTCAGTCTGACTCTCACTCTCAGTCTGACTCTCACTCTGACTCTCACTCTCACTCTGACTCTCAGTCTGACTCTCACTCTCACTCTGACTCTCACTCTCAGAGAGACACACAGAAACACAGAGACACAGACACAGAGACACACACACAAAGACACAGACACACACATAGAGACACACAGAGACAGAGTCACACACACAGATACACACACAGAGACACACATACAGAAACAGAGACACACACACAGACACACACACACATAGAGACACACACACAGATACATAGTCAGACTGTGTGTGTCTCTGTGTGTGTCTCTGTGTTGCTGTGTGTCAGACTCAGAGTCAGACTGAGAGTGAGAGTCAGACTGAGAGTGAGAGTCAGACTGAGAGTGAGAGTGAGAGTCAGACTGAGAGTGAGAGTCAGACTGAGAGTGAGAGTGAGAGTCAGACTGAGAGTGAGAGTCAGACTGAGAGTGAGAGTCAGACTGAGAGTGAGAGTCAGACTGAGAGTGAGAGTCAGACTGAGAGTGAGAGTCAGACTGAGAGTGAGAGTCAGACTGAGAGTGAGAGTCAGACTGAGAGTCAGAGTCAGACTGAGAGTGAGAGTCAGACTGAGAGTGAGAGTCAGACTGAGAGTGAGAGTCAGACTGAGAGTGAGAGTAAGACTGAGAGTCAGAGTCAGACTGAGAGTGAGGCACACACAGAGACACAGACACACACAGAGACACACACACAGAGACACAGACATACACAGACACACACACACACAGACACACATAGACACACACATAGACACATACATGGAGAGAGAAGCAACTACAGCTTAACGACAAGACGACAGTGCCGCGACAGTGCGACAGTGCCGCGACAGTGCCGCAACATCGGCTGTCGTCGAAGTTTTTCAACATGTCCAAAACACCTACGACAACCCGGCGACAGTCGAGAAAGAGTGGAGAAACTGGAGGTGTCGCGCCGACACCTGTGCGACACCTGTGCGACACCTGTGCGACACCTGCACGACACCGGAAGTCGCTGCCGCAGAGCTGTCGTCGCCGCTTGTCGTCGTAGTGTGACTGCTACATGACCAGCCTTCCACTATTTTGCCCGTTTTCCTGGACCGTGGTCAAGGCCCACTTGCCCTACTTCTCAGCTCGCACCCGGCTCACCAGGCTGCTTCAACAACTCCATAGAAGCATAGAACATATCAAAGTATCTGTATCGGTTACCACCCCAACCAGATCCCAACGACATTCTTAATAATATTCACATAACTAATATTTATACTACACATAAATATATATTAATTATATTGGTGTCACTGATTCAGTCAACGATCACAAAGAGATTACCAACAGAGCTTTTGTTATTGCTAAATTGTTTATAAGGTTAACAAATAAAACAAAAAAACAACAAACACAGGAATATATACATGCATATCTTTGTGTGCTTATAATTATATATCAACATTTTGTGACAGTAATTAACTCAACCTTGATAACGAGATTGCCAACAGATCTTTTATGGCTACACTGTTTATAATTAAACAGATCTTTTATGGCTACACTGTTTATAATTACACACACATAACGAGATTGTCAACAGATCTTCTTGCATGGGACCAGATGGGATTTCCGAATGATTTGAGCGTCAGTCTCCCGTTTTGTTAGATCGTGAGATTCGAACCCACGGGTTCGACCTCTGATTGAATAATATAATTGACTAACTTTATACTTGTTGCTTCCTAGCCAGGTGCTCGGCATTATTATGATAGGGCAAGGACTGGTTGGCTCGGTGTCAGGATAATGTGACTGAGTGGCATATCAGGCCATGGTGCCAGCGGCCTGGTTTCCAAGTGGGGCAGCACTATAAAGTCGCAAGCCAGTACCCATCCCATATGACCTTAGATGGTGCCACTCCAACAACCAATTTTCTTTTATGGTTACACTGTTTATACTCACACACACACACACACACACGCACACACACACACCACCACCACCACCATGCGTGCTAAGTACTGACCCAGCTACTTCAGTACCTAACGTCCTGAGCTACAGTCACGCCGAGTCTCAGTGGCATGAGAGGTCATACGGGTAGGATTAAACAGCTCGGGGAGTATCCCATCAACAAACTAGGTCAACCTGAGGTCATCACCTGATGTGCGGGTGATATAGGTCAGGGCCCTGTTCTACTAACACGCCAACGACCAGACGACAGGAGGCTTTCACAGACCCCTACACACTATATATATATAACACAAAGGAACATGTGTGTATTATAGACCGATCTCCATACTCGCACTGCCTGGTAAACTAATGGGAAAAATAATGCATAGACATATTATGGACTACCTAAACGAACATAAAATATTAAACAGTAAACAGGGCGGTTTCAGAAAATACCATTCGACAATAAAAACAATTGCTAACTTAATAACTGATATTGCAAATAGTATCAATAAAAAGAACCTAGTGGGTGCAGCGTTCATAGATTTTCAGCAAAGCGTTTGACATGGTGGACCACCCTATCCTAAGGAGCAAACTAACCCCAATGGGAATAACGGGAGTAACAGGAAAATGGTTAGCGAGCTATCTAGAAAACAGAAAGCAATGCGCCACAGTAAATGGATCCATATCCAATGAGGAAAAGATAACTTGCGGAGTACCCCAAGGGTCAGTCCTGGGGCCACTTCTCTTCCTCATATATATTAACGATCTAAACAACTGGGTAGAAATTCAAAACAACCAACTATATGCAGATGACACTGTGGTATATGCTGCAGGCAAAACAACTGAAGAAATAGAAACGAAACTGAATCTAACACAAACAAAACTAATCGAGTGGTGCCAACTAAATAGGATAACCATAAACAACAGCAAGTCAAAAACAGTACTATTTGGTACCAGGCTAACAAGTAACGAGAAAATAAAGTGTCTTCTGGGAAACGCCAAACTGGAATAAGTAGACAACTACCAACTACCGCAGGCCACGGTCATGCATCCGAATCACCCTGAAATACAAAATGGCTAACCATACAACACAGCCATCCCACCCAGTCACAGTCCTGAAGGGTCCAGGGGTGTTCTGGCACACTGGTGTACTATCTAAGGACAGAGCATGGGTGACAGGATGCTGTAACAAACCACAATGGGATGGGATCCTCTTCCACAGGCCTGCATGTCATCTGCGTAGATGTACATAGTAGGCTAAGTTATCATATACAGGTTAGGAAAAAACTTGAAAATTTAAAAAAAAACTAATATAGAAACTACTGTAGTGGTCTGCACTGACCTCTCAGGCAAGGAACCACATAGACAGGTAGGTGTGGGTAGTGTGTTGATATCACGGAGCCTAGGTGGTGTAATGGTTAGCACACTGGCCTGGAAGGCAAAGAGATGTGGGTTTGAGTCCCGCTCTAGGCGCAATGTTTCCCATTTTCATCACCCCCGCGACACTGGTTGCCGTGATCAGGATCCTGTACAACCTTTGCGCTGCATGGTTGTTGAACCTACCCTGTGTATGTATGTGTTAGTGCATTGCCTGTATGTATGTATGTAATTGTAAGCATTAAAAGACTTATAATTCCAGGGGGACGAGTGTAGTGGTCTGCACTGACCTCTCAGGCAAGTAACCACATAGACAGGTAGGCGTGGGTAGTGTGTTGATATCAGGGAGCCTAGGTGGTGTAATGGTTAGCACACTGGCCCAGAATGCAAAGAGATGTGCGTTCGAGTCCCGCTCTAGGCTCAATGTTTCCCATTTTCATCACCCCCGCGACACTACTAACACCCAAAACCGCAAGGGTTGGCCCGAGAAAGATCAGGTAAAGACTCCTGAGTGCGGGACCAGACCAATCCAGTATCACAGCTGTCCAGCGTTGAAAACAAGCACCCTCACAGGAGCTTATACGTTACGGGCAGAATAAAAAACTTGTCACAAAAACAAACAAAAATGTCTATTATTAAAGTTGCATAGTGCGATGGGTTTGAGTTTCTGGAAAGTTTTAGATGAATATGTTAGCTTGATTGTCATAATCTACCTTAATTCAGTTTGAAGTAACTTGTATTTGACTGAGATAGCTAACTTTTAAGATATTTGAAATGCAAATATGCAAAATTAATTTGAGCAAGCTGGTCAAAACTCCATAGGCTTCTGCAGTAAACAGGTTCTATTAAATTGGCTTATTATTTCTTTCTGTGCAGCAACAAATGCTTAAAAATTGCACACATTTTCTAAAGCTGCATTTACACGGGCGAGTTAAAACGCCTTAGGTAGAACCAGTTGCCTAGATCGGTTTACATTTGCCCATGTAAACGCGCCGCTGAGGCGTTTTAGGGCTGAAACGTTTCACCGGAAGCGTTTCACGTATACCACCTTGGGAGGTGGTTTACAGGAACCGTCTTAGAGCACATATTATAGAATTTAGTCTATGAAACCGCTAGCTGTCCACAGATATTTTTTTCATCATTTATTTTTAGGGTTTCACTGCCTAGCAGAAGTTTTGACCGTTCCAAACCAATACAATTCAGTCCATACAGATCTAGGTCGAACCCACTCTCTACTGTCGACGTCGACTAAACGAAACTGGCGCTGGTTCGTATGGACTTGCTCATGCGCAGATATCGATTTCCGCCTTCAAACTCGGTGCGTGTAAACGCGCCACTAAATCGATTCAGGTAAAATGCTTTGCCTAGATTGTTTTACTTTTTGCCCGTGTAAACGCAGCTCATGTTAGATATGCAAATCAAATTTAGATACGTGTTTTGGTTTAGAAAAATTGATATTTTCATCGGACTATGCTGCATTAACCTGTCATATTATACACATATATATACGTGTTCGTAGTATAAAGCATATAGTATACACTAGATAATCAGGTTGGCTCAGTTTCAGGATAATATGACTGAGTGGGATATCAGGTGATGGTGCTGGTGGCCTGGTCTCCCAGTGGGGCTGTACTACAAAGTCACCATGAGTGCACACTGTCACAAGTCAGTACCCACCCTGATATGACCATATATGTTGCCAGGATGTAAAACTTCAACAACCAACCACCTTATTCGCAAAGCACCAGACAGTTGCCATGGAAATAACTTTCTGTTTATTAATCTAAATAGATAAAACACCAGTATATTGTCAGTAAATTACCGTTTAGCTACAAAGGCCCTGCTGACTGACACTGACAGACACAAAGGTCATACACATCATTGCCCACGTGGCCAGGCCCTCGTCACTGTGTTATACCCGCTTTAATAACAACCATTGAGTGTCACTAACTACCAACATGGTGTATTATAACACTCCGAAAACAAGGCTACAACCCCAAAAAAGGACATCCAGAGGTTGGCTGTTGGGAGTTTTACATCCGGGCAACATCTAAGGTTATATCAGGATGGTTACTGAGCTGTGCCAGTGCGCACTTATGGTGACTTAATAGTGCTGCCCCACTGGAAGACCAGGCCACCACACCATGATCTGATATCCCACTCGGTCACATTATTCTGACACTGAGCCAACCAGTCCCTGTCCTATCCTAATAATGCCAAATGCCGGGCTATGAAGTGACAAGTATCAATTTTTAAGTCATTGGTTCCCATAATCTACCGAAACGGGAGACGGACGCTCAACCCATTCGGCCATCTCGTCTGGTATATTAATATACATGTGATGTATAATGCATTATGCGAGTATAAATGCAAGGGTAACATGTACATCCTATATTTCCTCGTGCGCATTGGTGGAGCACACCCCCGCTCCCAGCTGTCGGGTAATTGCATCACACTCTGGAGGAAATTAAATAGTAAATTGTCACTAAATACATTTAGCGACAAAAGCCCTTCTGACTGACACTGACAGACACGCCATTGCCCACGTGACCAGGCCCTCGTCACTGTGTAATACACCCTTTAATGACAACCCTGCAGTGTCACTAACTATCAACATGGTGTATTATATATCACTCCGAAAACAAGGCTTTAGCCCCAACAAAGGACAGGATATCCAGACAGAATAGTAAATTTTCAACAACAAACATAAAAATAAAGCAAAACGATCAGCTTACTTGCCTGGAGTTGCATGTACTAGCCACAATTTAGGTCTGACTTGAATTCTCAGTGTGCAACCATGGCAGCCTTATAGCGCTGCCCGACTAGTGTACCTGTGCCATCACCTCATATCCCACGCGGTATTGTTATCTTGGAGATCTGCGCTCGCCATATAACCAGAAAAGGGAGTAACAAGTAATACTTATTTAAAAGTCTTCAGCCAGACGGGATGGCCGAATGAGTTGAGCGTCCGTCTCCTGTTTTCTTATGTCATGGGATTGGAGCCCCCTCTCCCGGTTCGAACCCTGGTCGAGTCAAACCAATGCCTTGAAAAATAGACACGTGTGCGTTCGGCATTACTAATACTATGATAGGGCAATGAACAGTAACTGATGAGTTACTATGATAGGGCAATGAACAGTAACTGATGAGTTACTATGATAGGGCAATGAACAGTAACTGATGAGTTACTATGATAGGGCAATGAACGGTAACTGATGAGTTACTATGATAGGGCAATGAACAGTAACTGATGAGTTACTATGATAGGGCAATGAACAGTAACTGATGAGTTACTATGATAGCGCAATGAACAGTAACTGATGAGTTACTATGATAGGGCAATGAACAGTAACTGATGAGTTACTATGATAGGGCAATGAACAGTAACTGATGAGTTACTATGATAGGGCAATGAACAGTAACTGATGAGTTACTATGATAGCGCAATGAACAGTAACTGATGAGTTACTATGATAGGACAATGAACAGTAACTGATGAGTTACTATGATAGGACAATGAACAGCGGAATGAGGGAGACCTAATTGTCAGCGATTCAAAAGTCATCTGCTCAATCAACTAATGCGCCCCAAAAAACACTTGGCTTCGGATAGCTGCGCCGACCACCTTGCGCACGGGAAGCAGACTGTCTAACCGAAGGGCCATCCCCTGGTGCCAGCAGAAGGAGGCTAGTTGCACCATACATGTCCAAGTAACAGTTACTGACACCAGAAGGTGTAGCCCCGAACAACATCCGATTGTATTCGCCCATCTGGACTAAAATTAAATACTTTTTATTTACACACACACACACACACACACACACACGGTGGGGGAGGGGGAGGGGGGGGGGAAGGGGGAGAACATACTGGCCTGGCACTCTTTCTGTTTTCATTTTCTCTTGTTAATTTTTTAACATACCCTGTGGACACAATGGCGTGTGCAGGGCTGTACATGAAGGCTTTCAGTGATGTGGTTCTAGATTCAGATAGGAGGAGGGTGCCAGGCCGGGAGTGCTGTATCTCGGAGGGATGCTGGTCGGCAGATGGCGGGTGTGTGTGTGTTGGGGGGGGGGGGGGGGGTATGAGGGGTAGGGGGGGGACAGACGGGGAGACGAGGTAGAGGGGTGTAGGAGGTAGGAGAGGGAGGGGGGAGGAGGTAGAAGGAAGTAGGTGGGGGAGTGTGCGGTACTAGTGCACTAGTTGGTGGTGGTCGTCGTCACCATTAAATAGTCGGTGCTGGACTTCAGCCTATAGATGCCACAATGGCAGGTGTTCTGACATTGTAAGGACAGTCAAATGAGACAAAACCAGTCCATATGTTGGACAATGTTTGAAGGTTCCCCCCATCACAAGGGTCGTTGAAGACATGACATTGTGAACTATTTTGAACTACTGCAGAGAGTTTGGGTTCACTAATAAGATGTTTATTGTCTGTTTGTTCTGGTATTTCAACTGTATGGTGAATCAGTAAGAGCCATGTTCAATCCCATGTGCAAGGTTTGTTTGTTTTTGTTGTTGTTGTTTTACGTCCTAGCAACATCTAAGGTCATATCAGGACGGGTACCGACTTGTGACAGTGCGCACTCATGGCGACTTTATAGTGCTGTCCCACTAGGAAACCAGGCCGCCGGCACCATGACCTGGTATCCCACTCAGTCACATTATCCTGACACTGAGCACACCAGTCCTTGCCCTATCCTAATAATGCCGAGCGCCTGGCTAGGAAGCGACAAGAATCAATTTTAAAGTCATATGATTCAGTAGGGAGTGTGCACTAGTGGTGCAGCACTATAAAGTTGACATGTGTGTGCACTGTTATGAGTCAGTAGCCGTCCTGATGTGACCTTAGATGTTGCCAGGATGGAAAAAGAAAAAGCATATTCCTGTCATTATGCGACCATGGTTGCTAAGCAACAGCACACCGCGGTTGAAAGTAGTGCTGTGATTGGCTGTGCAGGACTAGGCTCATAGGAAGTGACAGTTCATTTTGCGCCTGATTCAATATCGGTTGCAGACTTTGGCACCGCAATGAACGTCTGTCTGTATGTCTGTCTGCTCGCTGGTGAAACAAGAACTATTAGAAACAGGAGGCTGAATATTTCATAGCGCTGACACAGCACATCATCAGGCGTACCCACCTACCCATCTCGAGAAGCGGGAAAATGTGAATTATTTATTTTTAGAAGTACACAGCCATCACGATCACCAAATAGCAACCCGTAACTACTAAGAATTGAAATGTGATTCACACATTTATTTAAAGCAGAAGAAACAGGTTTTGTTTGTTGAGGTTTTACGTCCAGGCAACATCTAAGGTCATATCAGGACGGGAGTAACATGAACAATACAAATTTATTTATTCACAATTATTACGTTCGAATATGATTATTCATAGCTTCAATATCTTGAAACAACCTGTTCAGTCGGAAGTTATTTAAATCAATCAAGACTAAGGGTCAATATGGGTCAAACTGTGACTATTAAGGTCATTTAAGCCTTAATTGCCCTTATCAGCTGTTAGAATGATTCAGAGTGACATATTTCAGGCAAAAGGGGATGACAGTGGTCTCTGGTAAAAAAATAAAAATAAAAAAAAAGTTTAAACAACAAACAACAGAAAACACGTGGAAATTTATGACAAAATTATCTGTAAATAATATTGCTCCAACAATAGTATTCTTTTCTTTAATAATTATCCCCATGCATTCTTCAATATCGTAACAAAATTTGGGAAGGAAGTGATAATGGAAGAAAAAAGAAGGGAAATCAATGTGGGCGATAATACAGTCACAAGAAGGACAGTAGAATATGCTCACTAATGATAGTATGCATTGATTGATCAGTACAATGGAGCCAGGATAGTGCTTGGAGAGTACTGGATGAAAGCTGACTTCTGGGATTTGTCCACGATTCCATGACAGCGCGAAGCCTATGGAAGAATTTTGGCATTTTGGCAGAAATTCACCTCTATTTAGGTTAAGAGAAGCCAACAATATTAACACTTACGGTCGGAAGAACAATGCTACGGCACTAACAAAAGATATATATCAATACAATTCTCTTTTTTTTTTTTTTTTAAAGAGTAAAAATAGTAGATGGAGAAAGCCCCATAAATATTAGATTGTTTGTTTATTGGAGTTTTGTTATGCCCTAGACATTTTACAAACAAAACAAATCGAAGATTTACCTTTAAAAAAATCACAGAAATCCGAGAAATCGCGATCTTTCACCCCATGAAATTTACAGTTGGATAGGAGGAGGGTGCCAAAATAGATGCACCCATCCTTAATTACAGAGAAGAGCTATCAAGAAGCAGTTCAGCACAATAGAATCCTCCAATGAAAGTATCACGTAGCCGGCATTGATTATTAGTGAATTTGAAGCCATTTGATGCTGCTTTATATGTAATTCCTCCACCCGTACCCGACATGACATCACTAAATGGGATATTTGAATTACAACAAAGACAAGACGGGATGGCTGAATGAGTTGAGCGTACGTCTCCCGTTTCGGTAGATCGTGGAATTTGAACCCACAGGTTCGAACCCTAGTCGAGTCAAACCAATGACGTAAAAATGTATACTTCTTGCTTCCTAGCCTGGTGCTCGGCATTATTAGGATAGGACAAGCACTGGTTTGCTCAGTGTCAGGATAATGTGACTGAGTGGGATATCAGGTCATGATGCTGGTGGCCTGTTCTCCCAGTGGGGTAACACTATAAAGTTGCTATGAGTGGGCACTGTCACAAGGGTACCGACTTGTGACAGTGTGCGCTCATGGACACTTTATAATGCTATTCCACTAAGAGGCATGGCCATCGGCACCATGACCTGATATCCCACAGTCACATTATCCTGACATACTCTGCTAACCAGTCCATGTCCGATCCTATTAATGCCGAGTGCCGGGCTAGTAAGTGACAAGTATAAATTTTTAAATCATTGGTTTAACTCGACCAGGGTTGGAATTCCACGATATACCAAAACAGGAGACGGACGCTCAACTCATTCGGCCATCCCATCTGGTCAGTGAAAATGTGTGTGTGTGTGTGTGTGTGTGCGTGGTAAGTGAATGTGTGCGTCTGTGTGTGTGTGTGTCGAGACAGAGGCCAAGTGACTGGCTATGTGATCTTCGAGTACAAAAACGACCTACCATGGTAACAAGCCAGAAAGCCACCGAGAGACACTAAATTACGGGGTGTTGACCCTGAGGGTAGACGTTCTTCTTATGCAGGCCTCTAACCAATTTCTTATGCAGGCCTCTAACCAACTTCTTATCCAGGCCAACTAAACCCGACTGAACACATCAGGGCCGTACATCAACAACATTCCAACACCATATGCAGACCTCTAACCAAAGCGTCACCGTCCACTGAACCCGACTGAACATCAGTGCCGTACATCACCAACATTCTAACACCATATGCAGACCTCTAACCAAAGCGGCACCGTCCATTGAACCCGACTGAACATCAGTGCCGTACATCAACAACATTCTAACACCATATGCAGACCTCTAACCAAAGCGCCGCCGTCCACTGAACCCGACTGAACATCAGTGCCATACATCAACAACATTCTAACACCATATGGAGACGAGTCGACGTTTTCGGCAGGTATTTCTATGGTTTTCAGCGCCCAGTCTATAGACAGTTTCGTAATTTCTACTAATGTGGACGGGGGGTGTGGGGTCGGTCCTAAGCATTGCTTATTCATAATAGTATCCTTACTATGATAATTATTCTTACATTGTCCATTTTCATGAAATGTCCATGATTGTTCGGATATTCTCCCATAGGTGTAACACTGACCGGAAGTCAGGTTTCATGCAGTACTCTCAAAACCCTATCCTAGCTCCATTCCACTGATCCATCAGAACAGACTATCATTGTTCCACTGCTGTTGTTGTGACTGTTTTAGCACCCATGCTGCCAATTCCCCTTCTGTTTGGTTGGGTTTTATGTCCTGGCAACATATAAGGTCATAGCATAATGGAATTCAGATTGACCAATTGCTGTCATATATATTAATGGTATTTTGTGATTTAAAAAAAGATACAGATCTACAAAACGGGAGAGACCTTTCATCCCTGATTTTACTCAAATTAGGAGCAATTTGTCAGGCTTGCTATTCACCATTCTATTAGTCAATTATGAACCGTATCTGAAATTCATATATTATATTGATATTTTATTGAAATTATTTTGTAATAAATTTTTAAAAGAAGAGAATAATTGCTTTATGGGAGCAATATTATCAACTCTATAGACAATTTCTACCAACAACCCCGCCCTCTAGTGGCTGCGGGGAGAACTAATATCGTTAGTTGCAGTTCACTGTGCAGCAGGTTTATAGTTATACTAATAATAGAGGATTTCCATCACCAACACTGCAATGTTACATTTATCAACCATGAACGATATCCATTTCCTCTCCTTAATTTTTTTCTTCTAAATAAATCAATTATTTAGAGCTCCCGAGTTCGAATCCCAGCCGAGTCAAACAAAGCAATGACTTTAAAATGTATACATGCCGCCACCTAGCCTGGTGCTCAGCATTAATAGGATAGGACGAGGAGCAGTGGAATGAGGGAGACCAATTGCTCGCATTTGAAATTTACTCTGCTTAAATTAATCAAGGAACGTAAACAAAAAAAAACCAGACACCGTCTTGCTCATATCCTAACCTCGTTCACATTTGCCGCCAAAAGCTGGTTTTTAGGTCTTTTTTTTTCTTCTTTTTTAAATATTTTTTTTGGCCAAAGGCAGCAGACGACAATCGGCCGCTAAACAAAGAAGCCTCGGTTCATTTGGTTTCTCTGCGCCTTCAATTGACCACCTGCCAACAGTTGCCAGATGGAATGAGTGAGTTGTTGTTTTACGACCTAGCAACATCTAAGGTCATATCAGGATGGGTACTGACTTGTGACAGTACGCACTCATGGCGACTTTATTGTGCTGCCCCACTGGGAAATCAGGCTGTCGGCACCATGACCGTGATATCCCACTCAATCACATTATCCTGACACTGAGCTAACCAGTCTTTGCCCTATCCTATTAATGCCGAGCGCCAGGCTAGGAAGCACCAAGTATCAATTTTTATAAGTCATTGGTTTGACTTGACTGGGAACCAAGCTCCAGATCTTCCACACACGAGGCCCACACTCTACCGTTTAGGCCACCGCGCGGTGTGCAAAAGAGTGAGTGAGTGAGTGAATGAATGAATGAATGAATAAATAAATAAATGAATAAATTGGAAGGTCTGCATCTGAAGCTGACAATGACACCCGGCGACAAGTAGGCGACCTAACCCTGCCCATCATCATCATCATCATCATGCTGTCGGTCGCGATGCGACAAAGACTGCTTTCATTACTTGACTGCCGCTCTCCATTTAGCTCTCTGCTGTGAGAGTGATGTCCATGAGTCAGTCTTAATGTCTCTCAGCTTCAGGTTTCTCTTGATGGTATCCTTGAACCGGAGACGAGGGCGCCCTCTCTTTCTGTAACCAGAAGACAGTTGACAAACCCTGTCCAACGTCTCCAATTAGACACAATCTGTCAGTTAGCTTAAATCCAATAAAAAAGAAGAAGCCATGAGCAGCAAAAAATAACGATGACTCTTTATTAATGGCTGGGAACAAGGCTTGTCATGCGCTCGTATGAATGTCCAAATTGCTCTTCCAATCATCGATGAAAATTGCATGGTCCGATTTTCTTCCCTTCTCCCCTTCTCCCCTAGAATCAAATTTAAGTGAGTGCTTTGTCTTTATAAATCTGATGCTTTCATTTTACTGCAGTTTTGAGATGGTAACAATTTCAATCGCAGAGAATTGGGCTTCCTCATTCCCTGGCTTCTTGCCTTACTATCCTAATACTATCCTAGTACTACCCTATACCAAACTAGACAATGACAAGTATAAATTATGATGTCATTAATTTGACCCGGCAGGGGTTCGAATCTAATATCCTGCCACACTGGACTCAGTCCTGATCAAATAGTTCATCCACCGGACAACCAGACTCAAAATCTATATTTAGCACTAGGCTTCTAGTGAATGACGTCATAGTGTGGCATGAATATTCAAATGAGGAGTCGGTTAGAGAGTCTATATTTAGCACACAGGATCCAAGCTGCATAGTCTGCTGAAAGCATCCACTTTTAAAATCCAAAACATTAACTTAGATTTCATTCTAGATATCCAACTTAGATACTGATAATACTTATTAAACATTTGTGGAAAGCATAGAAGTAATACTATGTCAATTTAATGGAATCTGCTACAGCCAAAGCTTATGGTGTCCAGCATTTTGATGGGTGCGTCAAAATGAATTTGCCCATCTTTTCACTCTAAATATCTCTGTACAGTTAGTAATTTTTAATAAAAGTTCCTTAGAACTCAGTAGCGACAAGTAGTAATTTTGTAATTCATTAGTTTGACTCGGCTGGGATTCAAACTCGTGAAGCCTGCGCTCCACCGATTCGGTCAGCGTGGACGGTCCTTACATGATTGTTGTTAAAATTGTCTGGTCCAACGAAATATATATTTTTCAAAACCAAAACTCTTATCTACATTTGATTATATATATATACCCAGCTTAGCTATTAATGCATTAACTAGTGATTTGAGACAGCATACACAGAATAATCAGTGAATGTACTACCTCATTCCTCGGGATGCCTACTTTGAGAAACCCATCAGACAGGGAACCCATTAACCAATTAGGTCAATCTCGTGACCTGACTAGTCTTGCCCTCATTACCAGTAGCATATATGGCTTCAGTCAGGTTCCAGGACACATAGTGGAAGTTTGATGGTGTATAGTCTTACCAGTGGAAAATAGTAGGAGAACAGACTACCTAGAAATTAGTAGGTCAGCTCACATCACGTTGCCATCGCGAGATGACCATCTGGGTCATAGCCACAGGACTTTTTGGCAAGCTTGTCGAAAGTATTTTGGGTTCTTTCGGCTCAAATTGCTCCAAAAATAGCCATTTTTCTTCAAAGTTACTCGATACTAGTGACTATTACTAGTATTAGGTTATAATGGTCAACCTGAAGTCTTTATCTCAGAAATAATCAAACATTTCAAACGCCATCGGACCATGGAACTTTAATTAGAACTGAACTCAACCCTGTCTGGCTACAGCGTACTTGCTCAGGCTCCACCTCTTCCACCAGACACACGTGGAGATACACGTGGAGACATACGTGGAGACACACGTGGAGACACACGTGGAGACACACAGACACACGTGCCACTTCCTGCCCGCGGCGTGACAGTGCCCACGCCCATCGCTGCCCTCACAAGAAAGAATCGACCTCGCAATTTCCGCCAGCATCGACAGGTCATACATAATTCAGCGGGGAACAAGGGATGCCCCCCCCCCCCCCCGATCGACGCCCGCTGTCACATGCCTTCACACCGACTCACACGCCTTCACATCCACCCTCACACGCACACACGGACGAGGTGGCCGAATCGGCAGAGCGCAGACCTCCCGTGCAGAAGACCAGGTGTTTTATTATTCCAAGTCGAGTCAAAACAATGACTTACAACATTGATACTTGTCGCTTCCTAGCCAGACGCTAGGCATTATTAGGATAGGGCAAGGACTGGTTGGTTCAGTGTCAGTGGGATATAAGGTAATGAATGGTGCTGGCAGCCTGGTCTCCCAATGGGGCTTGGTGTCACAGTGGGGCAGCACTATAAAATCGCCATGAGTATGCACTGCCACAAGTCAGTACCTGTCATGATATGACCTTAGATGTTGCCAGGACATAAAACTTCAACAACCAACCAACCCACCCACAGCTGTCCATACCTCCTCACTCCGCCCACCACTCGCCACCATAAAAACATTTTCACACAAGGTGTGTGCTGTCACTATTTCTTTTTTTGTGCACATGGTGTGCGCTGTCAACTTTCCACATGCATACCTTGCGCTGCTAAACCCTTTTGACACACACACACACATAGTTTGTATGGACCACATTTCTACACACACACATGGTACATTTCCTATACCTCCTGCCAGTCACAAAGCTATGCACTCACCATCACATCTAGTTCTGAACTGATCAACGCATTGTCAACCGCCAAAACCCATCTTCACAAGGTTAAGGAGCCTGCCATCACAATGCTCCCACACAGAATGTCTGCTGTCACAATGCTCCCACACAGAATGTCTGCTGTCACAACCCTTCTGCACAGAATGTCTGCTGTCACAACCCTTCTGTTATGTATGGTACTGTGGCTCGACGGCCGGGAACCAGCCGCCGCTACAAGGGACCAGTGTAGAGAGACGCTGGCGTTAATAAAGCATTAAGTAACTAGACATCAACGTGTGCAGTCGTTGGTCCTTAATCGCATTACACCTTCCACACAGGATTTCTGCCATCACAAGCATTCCAAACATGATGGTGACTTCCCCAACCCCTTAAAGTTGCATGGTCCGATGGCACTTGAATTTTTGTCTTATTTTTGAGATAAATATATCAAATTGATCGTTACAAGCTACTAATCATTAGTCCGGAGTGATTTTGATTAAAGATGATTAGTTTTGAAGTAATATGAGCTGAAAGAACCAAAAATAATTTCGACAAGCTTGTCAAAAGTCCTGTGGCTATGACCCAGATGGTCATCTCGCGGTGACCACGTGATGTGAGATGACCTGGAACCTTACAGGGCTGTAGGTAGGTATTTCTGTTTGGGTTGGTAACATTCTGGGACTGGATTGGTGCCATAGGCCCATGGCACTAGGGTTTTTAACAAAATATAATGTGTGTCTGTTGTCTGCTTGTATCTGTCTATGTATGTCTGTATGTATCTGTGTGTGTGTATTTCTCTGTATGTGTGGGTATGTATGTATGTATGTATGTATGTATGTATGTGTGTGTATGCATGTGTGTGTGTCTGCCTCTATCTGTGTGCGTCTGTCTATGTGTCTCTGTCTGTGTGTGTCTCTCTCTGCAAAGTCAGGTCGGGTGTATGTGTGTCTGTGTATGTCAGGTGTGTGCATGTCTGTGTGCTTCTGTGTCTGTGTGTGCTGTCTATGCATGTCTGTCTGGGTGTGTCTATCTATGTGTGTCTGTGTGTGTGTATATGTGTGTGTGTATATGTATGTGTGGTAATGTATGTGTGTGTATGTGCATCTGTGTGTATATCTGTGGGTATGTATGTGTGTGGCTGCCTCTGTCTGTGTGTGTGTCTCTCTCTCTGCAAAGTCAGGTTGGGTGTATGTGTGTCTGTGTATGTATGTGTCTGTGTGTGTATGTCTGTGTGTCTGTGTGTATGTATGTGTGTGTGTGTATGTGTCTGCCTCTGTCTGTGTGCGGCTGTCTATGTGTCTGTGTGTGTGTGTGTCTATCTCTGCAAAGTCATGTCGGGTGTATGTGTCTCTGTGTATGTCAGGTGTGTGCATGTATGTGTGTTTGTGTGTCTGTGTGTGCTGTCTATGCATGTCTGTCTGTGTGTGTCCATCTGTGTGTCTGACTATGTGTATATATATATGGGTGGTAATGTATGTGTGTGTATGCATGTGTGTATGTTAGTGTGTGTCTGTATGTATATGTATGTGTGTGTCTGTGTGTGTATGTCTATGTGTGTATGTCTCTGCATGTCTGTCTGTGTGTATGTCTGTCTGGGGGTGTCTGTGTGTGTGTGTGGCTGGCTCTCTCTCTGCAAAGTCAGGTTGGGTGTATGTGTGTCTGTGTATGTCGGGTGTGTGCATGTGTGTGTTTTTCTGTGTATGTGTGTGCTGTCTGTGCATGTCTGTCTGTGTGTGCCTATCTATGGGTGTCTGTCTGTGTGTGTATGTCTTGTGTGTGTATGTCTGTGTGTGTATGTCTGTGTGTATGTCTGTCTCTGTGTCTCTGTAATGTCAGGTCAGGAAACACACAGACACATACACACACATCCACCTCATATCCCCTTCCCCTCTATGACCCTGCACAGCAGGCCTACTTGGTTGGGGGGGATAATGGGGTCACGAGATTGGCCTAATTGGTTAATGGCCTTCCTGCATAATGGGTGTTTCAAACTGAGTGTTCAAAGGGGTGAGGTTATAAACTCACTGGTTCTTCTGTATATACTGTCCCAAATCATTAGCTAATGCACCAGTATCTAAGTTGGATATATAGCATCAAATGTAAGTAGTTGTTTTAATTTTGACAAAATTATATTTCATCGGACCATGCAACTTTAATTACATGTTGTCCAGCCACAACCTTTCCGTACATGCTGTCCACTGTCACAACCCTGCTGCACATACCACCCACCACCACAACCCTTCTGCACATACCACCCACCGTCACAACCCTTCTGCACATACCACCTACCATCACAACCCTTCTGCACATACCACCCACCACCACAACCCTTCTGCACATACCACCCACCACCACAACCCTTCTGAACATACCACACACCACCACAACCTTTCTGCACATACCACCCACCACCACAACCCTTCTGCACATACCACCCATCACCACAACCCTTCTGCACATACCACCCACCGTCACAACCCTTCTGCACATACAACCCACCGTCACAACCCTTCTGCATATACCACCCACCACCACAACCCTTCTGCACATACCACCCACCGTCACAACCCTTCTGCACATACCACCCACAGCCACAACCCTTCTGCAAATACCACCCACCATGACAACCCTTCCGAACAGGCTTTGTGCTGTCACATTTCCACACACTGCATCGTCTTCCATCACAACCAACCCCCATGTCCCTCATAGATCATGTCTACCCTCAATTGAGAGGTGGATGTCACCCCCCCCCCCCCCAACCCTCACATTGGTGTCCTCACATCGACGTAAAACTGTTCACATAATCGCGCACATTTCCGCTTCCGCCCGGATACACGCCTGACAGATGACGTCACCACAACTGACCGTGACCAACAACAAAGGCCAACGTCAAGACGGAGCTAATCTATTTTTAATCAGGTGACCTTGAACCCTCGACCGCGGCAAGCTCAGTCGCCGTGTGGTGCCCCCACGCGAACCTGACGGGAGACTAGCCAAGATGCCGGTAGTTATTTAATAGCTCAGGACTTCACAAGGTCACATCAAGGGGCAGCGTCCAGAATCACCCACAGGTCAAGGTCAGGGCACAAGCAGGTCACCCAAAACGCATCACTTAGGGCTGTGGACAAAAGACCACGGTATTGAGAGGCCGGAACAAATGTGTTGGGTGACTTTTGTGGGGTTTGTTCAAGTGATGTTTATTACTCTGAAGAATATGTCATGATCAAGGTGTTGAATCCTAAGTGACAAATGCTGCTACACATTAAAGTTGCATAGTCCGATGGTTTTGAGTTTCTGTCATGTTCTGAAATAAATATATTAGGTTGATCGTTATAATCTACCTTACTTTGGTTTGAAGTAACTTTGATTTTAAATGGCTAACTTTTGAGATATTTGAAGTGCAAACAGGCAAAATTAATTTAGGCAAGCTTGCCAAAACTCTGACACCATAAGTTTCTGCAGTAACAGGTTCTATTAAATTGCCTCAGTATTCCCTTTTATGTGGTGACAACTGTTTAATAAGTGCACCAGGTATGCAGGTATTACAATACCTCAGGGAGTTTGACGCACCTGCCCTGCAGAATTGTAAACCACTGCCTTGTGGTACAGGTTCTTGGCAGAACCGAAGGCTAAGGGAGCAAACCCTGAACAGAAAACCATGTCACTGTGGCAGCATCAAGGGCGGTTGATGTATGGAACCCCCAACATCTCCCGACCCGCCACTACAGGGACAAATAGTTTTCCGCCTGTCTGGACATGTTCTTGCCAGTGTGAAACCTCTATTTGCTCCCCGAGAGAGTGCCGCTGGTAACTTGCAAAAGCCAGCAGCACTGTAACACTTTTGCAGGCAGCTTTCATGAAATGATCAAGAGAAACCTGAAGCTGTGAGACATTAAGACCAAATCATGGACATCACTGTCACAGCAGAGAGCTAATTGGAGATTGGCAGTCAAGCAATGAAAGCAGTCTTTGTCGCATCGCGACTGACACCATCATAATGATGATGAGTATCTATGTTAGATTTAGGTAATTGTGTTTGTTTTGAAAATTCGATGCTTCATCGGACTATGCAGTTTTAAATAAAGTTAATTCAACAAAGAGAGAGAAGAGAGGGAGGAGAGAGTGTTATCTATCATAGTCATACAACCAGACGGGATGGCAGAATGAGTTAGACCGTCCGTCTCCCGTATTGGTAGACCGTGAGTTCGAACCCTGGTCCAGCCAAACCAATGACTTGGACTGGTTGGCTCATGTCAGGATAATGTGACTGAATGGGATATCAGGTAATGGTGCTGGCAGCCTGGTCTCCCAGTGGGGCAGCACTATAAAGTCGCCATGAGAGCGCACTGTCACAAGTCGGTACACGTCCTGATATGACCATAGATGTTGCTAGGACGTAAAACAACAAACAAACACTGCCAAACTCCCCTTCTCTCTGAAATCACTCCTTGTTTTTTCTGTTTGCTTATGTTTCATGTCCTAGCAACATCTATGGTCATATACCAAACACGGTTGCTGAATGGCTAGAGCGTGAGCTTTATGTGCTGAAGGTTGGGAGTTCAAATCCCAGCCGATTCAAACCAATGACTTAAAATATTGACACTTGTCGCTACCTAGCCTGGCACTTGGAATTAATAGAATAGGACAAGGACTGGTTAGCACAGTATCAGGATAATGTGACTGTGGGATAGCGGGTCATATCTGGTCTCCAAGTGGGGCAGCACTGCACAGTTGCCATGAGTCCGTGCTGTCACAAGTAGGTACCGGTCCTGAAATGACCTTAGATGTTACCAGGGTGTAAAACTCAAGCAACCAACCAAGCAACCAACAAGCCAGTACCCATCCTGATATGACCTTAGATGTTGCTAGAACATAAAACAACAACAAACACACATCGACACACTCTACGATCATGAGACCGGGATTCTTTGTCATGTTGGTCTTTCGTGATAATTAATCGGCGATTATCAAAAATCGCGGAAATCCACGGAATGGCGGACAACTTTCATCCCTGATTCTAGTATTCCAATGGCAATGGAAATGCAGCTATTCAACCCAGTCAGTAACAAATGTATGCTGCTCATGAATGTAACACTGCCAACAAAAGGTGAACTCCGCGACCGGGCATGCCGGTCACACACGCCAGGTGGCGCCGTTGGAATACATATTTTTACATACTTTTGTTTTCTTTTTTTTTTAAATTAAAAAAATATTTGGGGCTGGGGAGGTGGCACTCATTAAATCAGGACTGGAACGTTTCAATAAACAGCTCACACCCTTTTTTCCTTTTATGACCGCAAATCCCCTCTTTTTTTTTGTAGAGTTGCATAGTCCGATGGTTTTAAATTTCTGTCATTTTTCTGAGATAAAGATATTAAATTGATTGTTATAACCTAGCTTAGTTTAGAGTGAAGTAACGTTAATTTAAAATGGCCAATGTTTGAGATATTTGAAGTGCAAACGTGCTAAATTAATTTTGATATGCATGCAAAAACTATGACACCATATACTTCTGCAGTATCTAATTGGTAACAAGTTCTATGCCGTTCTGCTTAATAAGTGCATCAGTATCTAGGTTAGATATGTACATTCAAATCTACCTGATTGCTTTGGTTTTCAAGACTTGCTGTTTCATTGGACTATGCAGCTTTAATCATTCTATTAAATTGTTTAAACATGTTTGAAATTTGTTAAATGCTACACCGCTAAATTCTTATTTTTGCCTTTCTAAAAAAAAAAAATTTAAATGAAAGGAAAAAAGTCCCGGAAACTAGTTAATAATAATAATAACAATGGCTACGCCAGTTGGTTCCATATTAGTAGTGGTGATGTGGTGGAGTGGTGGTGTGGAGGAGTGGTGGTGTTGTGTAGTGGTGGAATGGAGGAGTGTTGGTGTGGTGATGGTGTAGTGGTGGAGTGGAGGAGTGGTGGTGTGGAGATGGTGTAGTGGTGGAGTGGAGTGGTGTGGTGATGGTGTAGTGGTGGAGTGGAGGAGTGGTGGTGTGGAGATGGTGTAGTGGTGGAGTGGAGGAGTGGTGGTGTGGAGATGGTGCAGAGGTGGTGTGGAGGAGTGGTGGTGTGGAGATGGTGCAGAGGTGGTGTGGAGGAGTGGTGTTGGTGTAGTTGTGGAGAGGAGGAGTGGTGGAGTGGAGGATGGTGGTCTGGTGATGGTGTAGTGGTGGTGTGGTGATGGTGGATTGGAGGAGTGGCAGTGTGGTGATGGTGTAGTGGTGATGGTGTAGTGGTGGTGTGGTGATGGTGTAGTGTTGGTGTAGTGGTGATGGTGTAGTGGTGGTGTGGTGATGGTGTAGTGGTGGTGTGTTGATGGTGTAGTGGAGGAGTGGTGGAGTGGAGATGGTGTAGTGGTGGTGTGGTGATGGTGTAGTGGTGGAGTGGAGGAGTGGTGATGGTGTAGTGGTGGTGTGTTGATGGTGTAGTGGTGGTGTGGTGATGGTGTAGTGGAGGAGTGGTGGTGTGTTGATGGTGTAGTGGTGGAGTGGAGGAGTGCTGATGGTGTGGTGGTGGAGTGGAGGAGTGGTGATGTTGTAGTGGTGTGGAGGAGTGGTGGTGGAGTGGAGGAGTGGTGATGGTGTAGTGGTGGTGTGGAGGAGTGGTGGTGGAGTGGAGGAGTGGTGATGGTGTAGTGGTGATGGTGTAGTGGTGGTGTGGAGGAGTGGAGGGTGCCTGGAATGGTGGACGTGTTAGAGATCATTAAAAACACTACAGACCCAACCAGCAGTGTTTATAGGTGAGCAGCCAGCCAGCCTAGAACACTGCCCAGACACACACATTGACGTATGGAAATCACACACACATCACCCGGACGTGTGAATACATTTAAATAGAACACCACCTCACTCTACCACCAGCTGTGGACAGAGGAAGCAAAATACGGGCAAACTTTGCAGCCAGGAATGAACTTTGCAACAGCATGCTTTGCTCGGACCCCCCCATAGTCATATCCATTTCCAACTATATACATTAAAACCTCTCTAAATCGACTTTAAATTAAATGGTCCATTTAGGGAGGTGGTCAGTTTAGGGAGTTTTTCATTTCATTACAAAGGTACTGTATGGGCGATCGTTTGGGACCCAAATAAAACGATCGATATATGTGAGTGGTCGTCAATCTGTGGAGGTGGTCGGTTAGAGAAGTTTTACTTATATAAGTTACATACACAAACCATACAGAACTCAAACAATTAGAGATATTGGTTCGTCCGTGTTAGCATTGGGGTTTGATTCATGAGTGAGGAGATGCGTTGTTCTCTGAAACTGTGTACCACATGCTTGGTTTACACGTTTCATTGTAAATGATTAAGCCTCTTTTTTGGGGGTAAGGGGTCGGGGTAGGGGGTAGGAGTTAGCAAGTCAAACAGTTTTTGTTGCCTTTGTGTATCAAATATGTTAGCGATACTGCGTTATCCTACAAAATGTATCCAAAATATGCTTATGTTTAATGTTGTGTTAATGTGAAAGTTTCCATATTGACACCAAGCATCTACGCGAACCTCTTAGTTTTATTCAACTTTTTTTCTTGTAAGACATAATCTTTTTTGTTGCCTTTGTGTATCAAGTATGTTGGCGATACTACGTTATCCTACAAAATGTATCTAAAATATGCTTATGTTTAATGTTGTGTTAATGTGAAAGTTTCCATATTGACAATATGCATCTACGCGAACCTCTTAGTTTTATTCAACTTTTTTTCTTGTAAGACATAATCTTTTTTGCTTAACTGTAATCAATAAAATATTGTTTGAATATGTTGCGTGTGTTAAAATGATGTTATGGATGGTTATTAGATGGTTAATTTTAACGTTCTTTCTCAATTTGTATAAGATCAAAATTAGATTAATTTGTTCCCCCCAACTCCACCGACATATGCACAACACATAAACATTCATATGAATATGGATTCTGCTATTATTCGGAATGTTTTCTGCTATTATATGGAGTGCTTTCACTTTTGGTTTCCATGTCACAAGTGTGGTACACAGTTTCTGAGACTGACTCAGATAGCCTGACCAATGCTTACACTAGCTGAGTCCCTCCCACGGGACAGGACTTTCCTGAGCATCCTGAGCTCAGCAAATCACCAGGCACCACTACACCACCCCCTGTTTGTTTATTGTGGGTTATATATAATGCCTGGTACACACCTCCCGTATACGATTCACGCGCTAAAACTGACTGCATTTCACAACCCGACCCGTCCCGTTTCGCGACGTAAAACTGGCCGATTCATTTTTCGAATGGCTTGCGATTCGAGTTTTAAGCCCTAAAACTGAGTTTTAAGTCGCAAATCGCAAGGCTCTGGGGCCGTATGCAGGAAACGGTGTTACGCGAGTTTTAGGTTAGCCGCTAAACGCGTATAGCTAACACCGACCGGGCGAAATATGTCAAGTGGTATGCAGGAGCGCCTAAACGGCCAGTGTTAGCTAAACGTGAAATTATTTATAGATTTGGGAATTCCCTCTGGGTCTCTACCCATATATTAGGCTTAAATATATTAAATGCTATGATATTTAACAGAATTAGATACGCAATAAGTGAAATTTGATGAAATTAACCGTAAATCCGAAGCAATATTAACGCTGCGGCCGTAACGGCGGCGATATTAACGGTTATATTTTCGAATCGACGAGCGTAAACTAAACAAATTGCTAATACATTGCCGCCAATGCGTAGACGTCGGCCAGTATGGATGTCGACGTCGACACGGCGGTCGCGACAGCGGCGATTTGTTTACTTTACGTTCGTCGATTCGAAAATATAAGTATTAATATCTCCGCCGTTACGGCGGCAGCGTTAATATTGCTTCGAATTTAGGGTTAATTTAATCATATTTCACTTATTGCGTATGTAATTCTGTTAAATATGACAGCATTGAATAGATTTGGGTAGGACCGTACGCTAACACCGACCGTAAACCTGCTATGAAACGGGTTTAGGGTAAACGCGCGGTGTTACCGTAACACCGCTTCCTGCATACGGAATTTTGCTCGCTAAACTGGAAATCCCGCCGCTAAACGGGAAATCCTGCGCTGAACGCGTTTTGGAGCTGTAACACCGACACCTGCATACGGCCCCTGGTGTGCTAGGGGGGTCGTACAGCTAACGACTAAAACTCAAATTTAGTCACGAAACGGGCAGTTTTAGGTCGTATACGGGAGGTGTGTACCGAGCATAAGGATGGCAAAGCGAGGCTCTTTGAGACTCTCCCACCACCACCACCACCACCACCACCACCACTACTAGGGACATCGGTCATTTTTCAACATTGTTCTGCCTGCATTTCTAAGGCATCATAAACCATGTTGGCTTAATACAAAATAAAACCACCAAAGAAGCCTAGCAGTAGGCTCTAGTATATGAATGATGTCGACAATTATCACACTTTCAAATAGTAAAATATCACGCTTTCAGGACGTCACTTAACGATGCATAGTCCGATGAGGCATCAAATTTTCAAAACCAAAACAATTATCTAGATTTGATTTTACATATATCTAACTTAGATACTGGTGGACTTATTAAGCATTTGTTGCCACATAGACGGGAATACTGAGTTAATTTAATAGAAACTGTTACTACATAAGCATATGGTGTCAGAGTTTTCGCGTGCCTGCCAAAACTAAATGTACATGTTTACACTCCAAATATCTCTAAAGTTAGCCATTTAAACTGAAAGTTACTTCAACCTATAAAGTAAAGTATTTATCTCAGAAAATTGCAGAAATTCAAAACCATCAGACTATGCAACTTTAACCATCTATCGTTCTACTATTATGTGCTTTAATTCCTAGCAACATCTACCATCAAATCAGGACGCGTGCCGACTTGTGACAGTGCACACTCAAGACGACTTTATACAAGATAATGTACCATGACCCGAAGGTATAAACTGATTTTTGTCTCATTTGATTATAATTGTCCCTCCAGCAACTGGAAACATGCCAAGTGAGGACAGACAACATTCACACTATTCACACCGCGGCCATGTTGAAACCAAACCGAGGGCACTTACGCATCTGCAAGGCGCTGCTGTATGAAAAGTCATGTGAATACTTTTTTGTCGACCAAAACCTCTCTAAATCATTCAAATTTGAGGGTATTCATATGTGAAACTACCATATTCATCTTTGCATACCTGTTTTCTATCTATTGGCCAATTTTCACGAAGATTGGGTGACCCTTGCATGGTGATATTTCCCATTCTTTAACTACAATGTGACTGTCAACTTCAAGTCTGCATAGTTATGGTGGTATCATGTAATGCAGCACTGTCAGCGTAGTTATCTGTGCAACACAGTTAAACAACTAGTCTTAGTATTACAAATTAATAAAAGCTTAAAAGGGCTATAATATATTTTAAAAATATATCTATATTAAGAAAGTTATGCAATTTTGAATTTAAGAAAAGATCGGCAGCCAAGGTGAGTGATTTTGTTGACATTGCCTAGTGAAATGCATCTGATCATTACTCAAACTTCATGAAAATTGACCAATAAATAGAAAAAAGGTAAGCAAAAATGATTATGATAGTTTCAAAAGTTAATATCTTCAAATTTTACTCCTTTAGTTCATGTAGTAGTTCATACACATCGGCACACAGTAGTGTCTTATGGCCATTTCCAATACCGACGCTTACTCAGACTCGTTCTGATGCTTAATTAGGTCGCACGTGAATAGGGTGAATTGGCCTGGATTGTAGAGCAGCCTATTGAAGAGAGGAAGTACTGGATAGAGGGGCCTCCATAGTATACTCACCCCCCCCCCCCCCATCATATCTCCTCTCTGGGTTGCAGGAGTAAGGAAGCGGGGGTGACTGTAGTTGCTTCATGATGTGGTTACAGAAATGGATTCAGAAGTAGGGGTTCCTGCCGGTGTAGCGGTATAAAAGAGCCACCTGGGACTCCTGTCCCCGGTCAAAATGTACTGGAACAAACCTGCCACAAGGAAAAAATAAAAGGAATAAAGCCGCCCAAGGAGCAATAATATGCAGGTATTTAAAGCTGCATAGTCCGGTGAAGCATCAAATTTTCAAAATCATAAAACTCACCTAGATTTGATTCTACGCATGTAACTTAGAGGCCGATGGAGTTATTAAGCATTAGTTGCCACATAGAAGGGAATTGATGGGACCTGTTACTGCATGTAAGCCTATGGTGTCAAAGTTTTGGCAAGCTTGCCAATATTAATTGTGCATGTTTGCATTACAAATATCTCAGAGGTCAGTCATTTAGAATAGAAGTTACTTCAAACAAAAGTAAGGTACATTATAACAATCAAATTAATATATTTATCTCATAAACATAGAAATTTAAATCTACTTGACTATACAACTTTAAAGGTGCATAGTCCGATGGTTTTGAATTTCTGACATTTTCTGAGATAAATACATTCACTTTTATTTTTAATGGCGAACCTTTGAGATGTTTGAAGTGCAACCATGGTAAATTAATTTTGGCAAGCATGCCAAAAGTCTTGACACCATAGGCTTCTGCAGTAACATGTTATATTAAATTGCTTCAGTAGTCCCTTATATGTAGCGACACGTGTTTAATAAGTGAACCAGTATCTAAGTTAGAGATGTAGAATCAAATCTTTTGGTTTTGAAAATTTGATGTTATCATCGGCCTATGCAGCTTTAACTATTAGTATTATACTGCCCCGTTCAGGAAAAACCGACCCACCCTCCCTGTATTTACTAGACTCAAATGTTCTCCCCCACAATTTTTCCGGTTTTCCTTCTCTGTTGATATAATCAAATATGTGCATGGAGTGTTAGGGTTGTAAAGGGAGGAGACCTTACCCCTCGGTGTAAAAATCACCGCCACAAATTTACAAACAAAGCATGAGTCCAAAATTACAAGTATCGTGACAATGTGTGTTGTGGATTGCTCACCAGTGATTCATAGGGGGGAAATATTATACTGGAGACTATTGTTATACAAGTGTAAGATTCTAAGATAGCCCCCCCCCCCCCCTGCCCCTCTGCTGAATGTTTGTTTGTTGTTTTATGTCCTAGCAACATCTAAGGTCATATCAGGACGGATACCGACTTGTGACAGTGCGCACTCATGGCGACTTTATAGTGCTGCCCCACTGGAAGAAATTTGGATTTCCACCACTGTGTATATCTTACAGCGTCATCAAAGGCCAGTTGCTCTCATTCCATGTCTATGTGGTGTGGGAGGTTAAAAATCCCTTGGGTAGGTAAAAGTGTACGCTTGGGCTTTCTATCGACAAACTGTCTAATGGTTAAAACAAGTCTATTCAGACTTATCCATGATAGGCAGTATAAATCTTCAAGAAGAAAAAAGTCCAGGACGCGAGCACAATGACGTGATATCCCACTCAGTCACATTATCCTGACACTGAGCCAACCAGTGCCTCTGCTAAACAGTTTGATTTGGGAATAATAATGTCGGGGAGGAGACAAGTGAAACTATGACATCTTTACACTGGGGTGGAGGGGGAGGGAGAAGAGGAGGGGGTCGGGGGAGGCTTGGGATTGGTGCTGTGTGCAGTGCTAGTGGGGAGTCTTTTGTTGTTGTTGGTTGTGGTGGTGATGGTAGTAGCTGCTGTGGTGATCGTGGATTGTAGTGCTGTTGGTGTTGGTGGTGTTGCTGTTGGTGGTGGTGCTGCTGTTGGTGGTGGTAGTAGCTGGTGTGGTAATACTGGATGATGGTGGTGGTGGTACTGTCGGTGGTGCTGGTGCTGCTGAGAGGGACTGGTCGCCCCCAAACCTAGGCGATAACTCACAAAAGCCGTTGGATAGGCTCCACTAGCGAGACCTGATCAATAACGGAAAATGCACTTCGTCTCGGGCCGCCTTTAGTTGGGTGCAGTCGGGGAGGATGTCTGTGTCCGGTGCCTGGTGTGAACTGCACACTCCGCTGGTAGCCCAGTGCTTAGTGCGCCGGGGTGTGAACAAGCCGCAACCAGACGCGGTCACCGAATCGAGAGAGCGCGGGCATGGCGACTTTATGGTGATGCCACACTGGGATGTTTGTTGCTGTTTTCTTCCGGAAATTTGACATCAGAAAGCCTAAAGGGCGCATTCCTTACACGCGGCATGCGAATGCGGCAAAAAATCGAAATGCCTTGAAGTCAATGGACTACATTCCTTACACACGGTATGCGAATGCAAATGCGTCAACTCGATCGGTCCCTGTAGCGATCGGTGCAGCATGCGGTGTGCGAATAGAAACCTCAGTTGCACTTGTCCATTAGTTTTAGACTAGGAGAGGCGACTGAGCATTACGGAACGGTCACACACAGGGGTGCGGAGGGGACACACAGGCATAGAGGGGTGCCGTGGACATAGTGATTAGTGTGTGCGGAGGGGAAACATATGGTGGTAGTAGTAGTAGTAGGTGGGGGTTCGGGTTGGTAAAAATGCTACCAGAGCTACGAAAATATGAATACTTATCTACAATTTGGTACTTATAAAGGTAGGAACCCCCATGTGACGTACTAAGAGGTACATAGATATAAATGCAATATTAGGTCATATACAGTGCAGTATTGAGTATACTTGTTTATTTTTATTTTTTAAATATAGCCAGTCGTGTGCCGCATGCCGCATGCAAGGAATCATGCCATTCGCATACCGCATGTAAGGAATCCGCCCTTTAAGCTTAGATTCCTTACACGTGGTATGCGGCATGCGGTATGTGAATGGGTTGGGTCCTTTCACCCACACCCACACACATAGTGTCAGGTTTCTCTAACACTGTTGTCTATGGGCATTCGCATTCGCATGCCGCACCAATCGCTACATGGACCGATTCAGTATTCACATGCCGCATACCGCGTGTAAGGAATCACCCCCATTGACTTAGATGCTTTTCGATTTTTTTTGCCGCATTCGCATACCGCGTGTAAGGAATGTAGGCTTTAGCCGGAAAAATGTTACAAAATTGGTGGAAATTTGACACCAGAAGTCTGACATGGTTAGGAAAGTGACCAACAAAAAAGATTGCTACAGCTAAGGTCATATCAGGACGGGTACCGAATTATGACAGTGCACACTCATGGTGAATTTATAGTGCTTCCCGACCATGACCTGATATCCCACCCAGTTACATTATCCTGACATTGAGCCAACCAGTCCTTGCCCTATTCTAATAATGCCGAGCGCCAGGCTGGGTAGCGACAAGTATCAACTTTGTAATTAATTGGCTTGACTCGACTGGGATTCGAACTCCCGGTATTCCATGAAGCAGTGCATACTGCAGATATTGATGCAGTGGCGAGCAGTTATAGATTAGTAAATAATATGCGCACTCAAAGAGCTCGCTGGTGCAAAGGCAGAGACTATATCATTATACGCAATAACTATTTACATTTTTGGAGGCCAGTTGAGTGGTCTATGGCACCCAAGAGACCTGACTGCAGCCCTCTCAGCAACCAAAGCTTTCACAGCAAATGCATAGAAATTGCATGTGTGGTGGCTATAAACTGCAAAGCTATTTCAGTAATTAAGAAACGACGCATACATAGCATGGTTTATTAGGTTACTGTGTGTGTGCGTGTGTGTGTGTTTGTGTGAGTGGTAGGGGTTATATCCTAGCAATATTATGCACGGTCATATTAGGATTTTGTTTGTTTGGAGTTTTATATTCTGGCAACATCAAAGGTCAGATCAGGACGGGTACCGACTTGTGACAGTGCGCACTCATTGTAAATCAAAATAGTGCTGCCCCACTGGGAAACCATGACATGGTTTCCCCACCCACTCACATTATCTGGACGCTGACCTAACCAGTCTGTGCCCTATCCTAGTAATGCCAAGCGCCAGGTTCGGTAGCGACAAGTATAAACTTTTGAAATCATCAGTTTGACTGAGCCTGAATTTGAACTCCCAACCTTCCACACTAGAAGCCTGCGCTCTTACCGACAGCACATCAGCTTGCATGGCAGAAGTTGCTGATACTGATACTGATAGTGTTAAACTCACTTTAGACGTATAGCCACATGCCTCCTGATGACCAAACTTGATAAGAGTGTGCCAACCATTTCTTTCTAATGTAGATACCGGGCGCGGTGACCGTTTCGGTAGTGCGTGGGTTCGGTTCTCGATCGAGTCAACAATGACTTATTATAAAATTGATACTTGTTGCTTCCTAGCCTGGCGCTCAGCATTAATAGGATAGGGCAATGACCGATTACATCAGTGTCAAGATAATGCAACTGAGTGGGATATCGGGTCATGGTGTGGCAGCCTGATTTCCTTGTGGGGCAGCACTATGAAGTCACCATGAATGTGCACTGTAATGCGTCGGTACCCGTGCTTACATAACCTTACATGTTGCCAGGACATAAACCTCCAACAACCAGCTAATCTAATGTAGATTGCAGCAAATATTTTACATTTCATCACTTCCCCATCCTTCCACCCGCTAAGCCGTAGCTGAGACTTGGCGTGATGGGTCTCAGTGCCCAACCGCTCTGAGCTACCAGCATAATGCCTCAGTCACAAATGTGTTACGGCGTGCTTGCGGCGACCATAAGTCGCCGCATCAGCCAGACCGTATGGTGGGTTACGGTCGCCGCACAGCGACCAGACGGTTTTTTTGCTCGCCGCAAGCGGTTGCAGTTATTCTAAGTCAAAGTTATCTTAACTTTGGAAAATCACAATGCTGCAGGCCGGAATCCCGCCAATTTCTACCGTTAACCGAATAATATGTTTGTGCAATAATGTATAGAAATTGTGAATAAAAAAAATGTTTTAAGATATCTTTTGTGCGGCAACAACACACAACAAGACTTAAGGTTCCAGGCGATTTGTGACTGGATAAACAGCAGACCGTAACACCATAACATTTGCATAACTCGCAACAACCACCGCAGACTGCAGCACCGTACGGCGATCGCAGCATGTGACCTAGGCATTACTCAGAACACATACATTCGGAAAGTCTTTGGTTTGAAATCGGCCAGGTATTGATGCCGCGACCTCCCGCTTGGAAAGTGGGAACCATACCCACTCAGCCATTCTGTCTGGCTAGATAAACATGTGTGCACAGTGAATGAATCCCTGATTATCTGTTCAGACGCGGAGCTAAGTAATTAATGGTTGGAGAGCGTGGTACTGGTAGCGACATATAAAAAGAGTCAGTTTAGACTCAGCCAAATGCGGGTCTGAATGGAATAAACTCTTTATTTTTTAATTCTCCTTATTTTTCTCTGTAATTTGCTGGTGGGGGGGTGGGGCGGTAAGGCAAAGCAAAAATGTAAATTTGTAATTATGGCAACATACATACAAAGCTGTGGAAATTCATTGGTGTGAATCATTGTATATATTCTTTGTACATTTACATGGAAATATATATGGATATATATACTGTCTCACAGATATGCCTATTGCTGTACTAAAATTAACATTTACTTCATACAGTGAATATATGAAATAGGTTATATATTTTGTTAATTGTCAGTATAGCAACATCAATTTCTGTGGAAGTTCATTGGAATGAATCAGTGTACATATTCTGTATATATGTAAATATTATATGTATATAGTAACCCTAATTGTGTAGGGATTTTTGAGCTATTTCAGTTGATTTTTTAAATGAAAATTAATTTAGTATATGGACGTTCGTTAAAATGCTGGACACAATAGTCTTCAGCAGTAACAGGTTCTATTAGTATTAAATTGACTTAGTAAGTATGCCCTTCCATACATTATTAAATACTACTGGTCTCACCAGAATCTAAATCGGAAATCTCCACTAAAATCTAGTGAAATGCTTTGATTTAGAAAATGTTACACTTTCATCAAACTAGGCCGCTTTAATACTACTCACGTATCCACACCGGCTATAAAATTTATTATTCATAATGTGGCGTTCTCTGTGGTGGAGTGGTTAGAGTGTCTGACATTTTTATAGGTCAGACTCCTAATCTGAGGGTCGGCGGTTCGATTCCCCATGCCCCCAGTTCTGCCAATTTGGATTTCCACCGCTGTGTATAACTTACAGCGTCATCAAAGGCCGGTTGCTCTCATACCATGTCTATGTGGTGTGGGAGGTTATAAATCCCTTGGGTCGGTAAAAGTGTAGGCTCGGGCTTTCTATCGACCAGCAGTGGAATGAGGAAGACCATTCGTCTATGACTGAAATTCCCCTGCTTAAACAACTAATGGACCCCCACAAAAACAAAAAAAATGAGTGCTCAATGTGGCAATATTTACTTCAATAGGGTTAGATTCAAAATATAACTTTAAATAAAAAAAGATGGTCAAGGGAATTATTACAAACAACTGATTTTTTACAAACAACTGATTTAAAGTTGATGGGTCAATTCCATAATCACCCCACACATTTACGAGCAAATTTAGCAGCCCACTGAGTGAATCTTTTAGACCAGACACCCCTGCTGGGCGGAAGGCATTAGTGCTAAGTATTCCCTCTGTGTGGCGTGCAAATCAAGTTTTGCAGTACTGCTGGCGCCCCCCAACGGCCCCAGCAGACACCATTAAAAAGAGGACGCTACACCAAGTGGTCACCGGGATCAATGTGGTTCACTCTCCAGGCGCACTCACAGCGGATACAGTGTGTGTACGATGGGATTAAAAGTGCGCTTGGTGAGGAAAAGCGTGCTGTGTTCATTACCCGTCATCCTTTGTGGCGAAACAATGAAGAGTGCCGGGCCTGGGTGCGCGCGCACAGCGGAGGTCACGTATACCGGAAGTGAGCACCAATTTGTTCGGAGAGGCGGGGGATTTGAGGGCCCAGTATACCCGGGCGGGATTCTGCGACCGGAAATTGAACAGGAAGCTATTCTCTGGCGGACTGGCATGCGGTTAGTGTGAATTTTATTTGTTTACGCGAGGGGAAAGTGGATATAAAACCAGTCATGTTTACAACACCTCATCCATAAGGAAGGGATCCATTTTTTATTCATAATTTTGTTTAAAGCACTTCACGAATGAAGAAGCCTCACTGAAACCAGCTTCTTTTGAGAGCGGAAACATGTTGGTCAGAAGGACCCAAATCTATACGAGCCGTATGCGCATCCACAAGTAGCCACAGGGGTGCGAAGCGAATGGTCAACCGCCTCCTTGCCGGTACCATGGCAACATGGGGCAGAAAGGTGGCACGTGCAGCTGAGTGTGGTGCAACAAACAGTGTCTTGGAGCTGAAGCGAATAACCCCAAGCAAGACACTGCTGTGTCAACGATGTCAAAGGTCACCCAAATCATAGCTGGGCGAGCCACCGGAAACAGCATTCACCAGCTGATTTACCTACAGCTTCACCTTAGTGGTACAGGCGGGAGGATGGAGTGTGGGGGGGGGGGGGGGGGTGCGGTCGGGTTGGAGGATCTCCCTCTCCCAATCAGCCGATTGAGACACGGGGAATGACTCAAATTTGAGTAGGTGGCTTTAATATCATGCAGCACCGGTGTGCCAAGAATTAACTTTAGTAAATATGCCGTTAACATTGGAGTATGCGGCTTTAATATTACACAGTACCGCTGTCTGCCAAGGATTACCTTAGAAAATGTGCCACTAACATTGGAGTATGTGGCTTTAATATTACGCGGTACCGGTGCGTGCTAAGAATTACTAACAATGCAGTGAGGAGCAGGCCACTGCAATGCAAGCATGGTGCTTCCGGAACTTCCGCTCGCAAGGCCTTCTGGGGGAAGCTATCCCATGGGAGGACGGTGCGTGGTGAGCCCATCATTATCGACTCGGGGGTGGTTACTCTGGGAGGGTGCTAACGGGTTCTCTCTCTCTCTCTCTCTCTCTCTCTATATATATATATATATATATATACACACACATATATATATATAGTTTTTCAGTATACTTGCGGCATTCAAAATAAGGCATGTCTGCTTGTCCGAGCCAAGTGAGAGTAGGCATGGACAAACTGAATATGGCTTGAGCTTTGACGCTGGACACGTGCAGATCATGGGCTGAAAATGTGTATTTAGCCATTTTGTTTGCTCTTTGTTATGCCCGGCACACACCTCCCGTATACGACCTAAAACTGCCCGTTTCGCGATTAGGTTTTAGTTGTTAGGTGTGTGCCCCCGTAGCACCCCAGAGCATTGTGATTCCCGACTTAAAACTAAGTTTTAGGGCTTAAAATGCGACATTTGAAAAATGAATCGGCCAGTTTTACGTCGTGAAACGGGACGGGTCGGGTTGTGAAACGCAGTCAGTTTTAGCACGTGAATCATATACGGGAGGTGTGTGCCGGGCATTACCATCTTTAAATACAGGACTTTAAGTAAAATTCACACGAGGACAAATGAAAAACTGTGCGTACTTCTATCACTGAATTGTCTTCATCTTTAAATGCGGGACAAGTACAAATCCCACCAGACTTGGCCTATGTTTAAAGCCCTGTCACACTATGCTGTATTGCATCAGCATATGCTGACATACATTGTCATGTGGTGGAATTTTTAACATGCTCAAAAATACTACTTAAGCCAAACGTACCCATAACTTATCTCAGCATACACCAGTGGGCTGTTAACAAATACTACTTCTGCCAAATGTACCCATAACTTGTCTCAGCGTACACCAATCACATACGTCGGCATGCGCTGATGCAATACGGCATAGTGTGACAGGAGCTTAACCCATTTACAACCCCTGTGATCGGTAAACTACTGGCAAGTGAGGACAATTGTTTAATGAACAAAATGTAATTTGTTTTATTTCATTGTCCCTCCGATGACATAACACCTGCTTTGTCAGAAACACATCGGCCTTGTCCGTTGAAAACGTAAACTAATAAATATTGTACAGTTAAAGCTGGATAGTCCGATAAAAGAGTACACTTTTTCAAAACCAAAACATTGACCTGGATTTTATTGAATAAACTCAACTTAGATACTGGTGTGCGTATTAACCATAATTTTTTTTCCTAGAATGGTATATTAAAGCAATTTAATTGAACATGTTACTGCTGAAGCCTATGACAGTATGAGGTCAGAGTTTTGGCATGCATGCCAAAATTAATTTTCCATGTTTATACTTCAAATATCTCATAAGTTAGCCAGCTAAAATCAAAGTTACTTCAATCTAAAGTACGGTAGATTATAGCAATCAACCTAATATGTTTATCTAAAATAAATAACAGAACCTCAAAACCATCGGGCTATGCAATGATAACTACAATTTATATTATATGCTCTATAGATTATAAAGCAAGTACTAATTATAACATAATGCATTATGTGAGTATAAACAAGAATAATGCCATCTCAGTTTCCCCCTGCTAAATCTCATAATACTATAACCTACTCAATATCACCTACATATTTAGTATACACCAAGCTAGTTTCCGCTCTGCCGCCTACCCCGCCAAGTGTGTCTGTGTGTGTCTGTGTGTGCCTGTTTGTATGAAGAGGGGCCCGACCTCACAAACACTATTGAGGAAAGATTGTCACACTTGCATAGCCACATATATGCTTGGTGTGGCCTTAGATTGTTTGTTTGTTGTTTTACGTTCTATCAACATCTAAGGTCATATGAGGACAGGTACCGACTTGTGACAGTTCGCACTCATGGCAACTTTATAGTGCTCTCCCACTGGGAAACCAGGTTGCCGGCACCATGACTCCCACTCAGTCACATTATCCTGACACTGAATAAACCACTCCTTGTCCTATCCTAATAATGCCGAGCACCAGGCTAGGAAGCGACAAGTATAAATTTTGTACGCCATTGGTTTGACTCGACCAGGGTTCAAGCCCACGACCTACCAGCACGGGAGACGGACGCTCTAACTCATTCGGCCATCCCGTCTGGTCATGTGGCCTTAGATGTTGCTAGGATGTAAAACAACAGCAAACAACCAACCTCCCCCCGGCCCTCTTAAAGGGTTGGGCTCCTAGGTGACCTTTTTCTCTCCTCCCCCCTCGCGCCAGCCTACCCGCCCACTCCCTTGCTCCCATCCTGATGTCTCCGAATATTACCCACCGGAAGCCAACTCCCACCGCCGCTATAGTGGTGCCCATGCAGTGCTGCAGATTTGAGCCAATGCGACTGAAAACTCTCCAAAACAACAACGAAATGTGTATTATATACACATAGAATAAAGATGTCCTCCCAAGTGGCCACTTCCGGTTGCACCCTGTGTGATTGAAGCAACCGGAAACTGGACGAGTAATGTGGTGGGTGGGTGGGTATGTGGGTGGCCCTCCTGAAGTGGCCGTGAAAATGCCCATCTATATGTATACGTGCTCACGTGGAAGGAGATGGTGGAGGGTAGTGAGGGAATCAGCATTTGTACTCGGGGAGAAGGGAGGGGATGGGGATGGGTATGGGGATGGGGTGGGAAGGGAGGCGGAAAGGAGAGGGAGAGGGAGAGGTGTGTGAGTTGGAGAAGGGGAAAATAGATGTGGGGAGAAGAGAGTTTGTTTGTTAGAGATTTCACGTCTTAGCAACATCCAATGTCATATGACGATGGACACAGATTTGTGACATTGCACACTCATGGCAACTTGATAGTGGTATCCTACTGGGAGACTGGGCAGCTGGCACCATGACCCAATAGCCCATTCAGTCAAATTATCCAGTCCATGCGCTATCCCGGTAAATGAGTAGAAAGTGGTGACAAGTTAAAATTTATGACAAGTTATGATTGGGTTAACTCAGTTGGGAGTTGGGGGTTTAGCGCACGACCACCCACACGGGAAGCCAACTATTCGGCCATCCCACCCAGGCAAGGTGAGTGGGGAGAGGAGGGATGAGGAGGAGAGGAGATGAGAGGAAGGGGGGGGGGGAGAGGAGGAGAGGAGGAGAGGAGGAGAGGAGGAGAGGAGGAGAGGAGGAGAGGAGGAGAGGAGGAGAGGAGGAGAGGAGGAGAGGAGGAGAGGAGGAGTAATCAGTGGCCGTGACCATGTACACACTCATATCTAGGTACCGATCTATGCACAGGGAATGAGAGTCGAGAGCAGGGAGGATCCAATCGCAATCTGCGCCTGGATCATCTGCAGGTAGGCACGCCATTGATTGGATCCCTGGGCAACATCTGTTTATCAGAGATCCGGGGTTAAGTGGGTGGTGGGGCGTTACAGACGGAGCGATACGGAGGGGTGTGGTGTCGGCAGTAGTAGTTGTAGTAGTAGTAGTAGTAGTAGTAGTAGTAGTAGTAGTAGTTGTACTCCTACATGACCTTAGATGTTGCTAGGACGAAACATTACAAGTACAACACACTACTCTACTACCATACTGGTCAGTCCTGATATGACCTAATATGTTGCTAGGATGAAAAGCTACAACAAGCTACTCTACTACCATACTGGTCCTTATATGTTGCTAGGACGTCAAACCCAGCAGACCCTACAACAACTACCATTAATAGTAGTACTATGACATTAGATGTTGCTAGGACGTTAAATCCAACAGACCATACAACAACTATTAACAGTAGTACTCCTACTGTGTTAATGGTAGTCAAGTTGTAGGGTCTGTTGGGTTTGACGTCGTAGCAACATTTAAGGTCATATCAGAACGGACAGTATGGTAGGAGAGTAAGTTTGTTGGAGCTTATTGTCTTAGCAACATCTAAGGGAATACCAGCACGGAAGAGTACAATAGAAAGAGTAGTAGTGGTATTGAAGTCACCACTTGGGGGTGTATACACTATTTTCTTCTTGCCCGCTCTGCGATATGCAAAGGGCGATATATAGCCCTGTTTACACGGGCGATTTAAAACGCCTCATATAAAACGCCTTGCCTAGATCGATTCACATTTGCCATGCAAACGCGACTCTGAGGCATTTTAGGGCTGAATCGATTCATATAAATCGGTACATGTAAACCACCTCGCGAGGTAGTATAGATGAAGCGATTCAGCTGGTTCCCGGGCGGCGACTAAACAAATAGCAGTACTCGGCGGCTACAGGCTCACCACTAACTGCTGGTTCCCGGCACCGACACACTTTCAAACTCGGTCCGTGTAAACGCGCCACTACATCGCTTCATATAAATCGATTTGTCTAGATCGTTTTAAATTTGCCCGTGTAAACACAGCTCATGTGTAATATAGTGCATTATGTGACTATAAACAAAGCACCTATTGGTGATAAAAATACCCCTTCCTATATCATGGTGTATCTGTATTCACAACATCAATATGTGTAATATAACGCATCATTTGAATATAAACAAAGCACATATTGGTGATAAAAATATCACCCCCCCCCCCCCCCACACACACTTCCAGTGTTTATAGCTCTGTCGAGACTGGCCTTGAAATTAATCCAATTTTTAATTGTTTTACTAATATTTTAATCAGCATAATTCAAATAAAGTGTAATTAAAACAATATTTTAAAACTAATCTATTAAATATTTGTTTAGTGATTCTTTTTTAATTGATTCAAATTTAAAAAAAAATTTAAAATGTCCGTAATGAAAATACCAATTAAATTCATTTTAAAACAAAAAAAACCATTGATTTAAAACCCAACGATTGCAATGCCTTTCAAACCACATCAATGGTGTTCTGTGACAAGAGGCAGGAGCTGGAATGTAAAACCCATTGGCGCACTCAATGTAGTGGAAGGAGCGGTTCACTCACCCCTGGCAGGCCCGGTCGATGAGACGCTGCACCGGCACGGTGAGCTTGCCCAGGAAGCGGCTTATGGTGGGCCGCGACTTGGCGAACTTGTCCTTCACTTCAAACTCTATTACGTCCGTCGGCAGCGCCTCAAACGTAAAATCCTGCAATGAGACAAGCGGAGAGGGACGTCGTTAGTGTTAGCGATGACTGTCAGTCCCCGAGGCAAGGCCGTGTTAGTGTTATGTAGCAGTCACACTACGACGACAATGGGAGGACGACAGCCCGGCGGCTGGAAGTTTGAGAAATCACGACGACCTATGCAAATTCGGGCTAAGTTGGACGACAATCGGACGACATCCGGACGACATCGGGACAACAGTGTCTCTGTGTCTGTGTGTGTGTGACTCTGTGTGTGTCTCTATGTGTGTGTCTGTGTCTCTGTGTGTCTGTGTCTATGTATGTGTATATGTGTGTCTATGTGTGTCTATGTCTGTGTGTATGTGTCTGTGTGTGTATGTGTCTCTGTGTCTATGTGTGTCTATGTGTGTGTCTGTATGTGTGTGTCTGTGTGTGTGCCTCACTCTGACTCTGACTCTCAGTCTGACTCTGACTCTCAGTCTGACTCTCACTCTCAGTCTGACTCTCACTCTCAGTCTGACTCTCACTCTCAGTCTGACTCTCACTCTCAGTCTGACTCTCACTCTCAGTCTGACTCTCACTCTCAGTCTGACTCTCACTCTCAGAGACACAGAGACACACAGAAACACAGAGACACAAACAGAGACACACACACAGAAACACACACAGAGACACAGACACACACACAGAGACACAGACACACACATAGAGACACACAGAGACACACACACACAGAGACACACACACATAGAGACACAGAGTCAGACTGTGTGTGTCTCTGTGTGTGTCTCTGAGAGTGAGAGTGAGAGTCAGACTGAGAGTGAGAGTCAGACTGAGAGTGAGAGTCAGACTGAGAGTGAGAGTCAGACTGAGAGTGAGAGTCAGACTGAGAGTGAGAGTCAGACTGAGAGTGAGAGTCAGACTGAGAGTGAGAGACACACAGAGACACATACACACAGAGACACACACAGAGACACACATATACACAGACACACACACACAGATAGACACAGACACACACATAGACACACACATGGAGAGAGAAGCAACTACAGCTTAACGACAAGACGACAGTGCCGCGACAGTGCAGCAACCTCGGCTGTCGTCTGCTGTCGTCGAAGTTTTTCAACATGTCCAAAATCCCCGCGACAACTCGACGACAGTCGAGAAAGAGTGGAGAAACTGCAGCTGTCACGGAGGTGTCGCGGTGACAGCTGCACGACAATCGGCGACAATCGACGACAGACCGGAAGTCGCTGTCGCAGGGCTGTCGCCGCTGCTTGTCGTCGTAGTGTGACTGCTACATTAGCGATGACTGTCAGGTCCCGAGACGAGGGGCGAGGAGAGAGGAGCAGTGTTAGTGTTAGTGATGACTTTCAGGTGCTGAGACGAGGGGAGAGGGGTAAGCGTTAGCGTGACGAGGGGAGAGGGGTCTGCGTTAGTGTTAGCAATGACTATCAGGTGCTGAGACGAGGGGAGAGGGGGTCTGCGTTAGTGTTAGCGATGACTGTCAGGTGCTGAGATGAGGGGAGAGGGGTCTATGTTAGTGTTAGCAATGACAGTCAGGTGCTGAGATGAGGGGAGAGGGGCCTGAGTTTGTGTTAGTGATGACTGTCAGGTGCTGAGACGAGGGGAGAGGGGTCTGAGTTAGTGTTAGTGATGACTGTCAGGTGCTGAGACGGGGGGAGAGGGGTCTGAGTTAGTGTTAGCGATGACTGTCAGGTGCTGAGACGAGGGGGAGAGGGGTCTGAGTTAGTGTTAGCGATGACTGTCCTGTCAGGTGCTGAGACGAGGAGAGAGGGGGCTGAGTTAGTGTTAGTGACGACTGTCAGGTGCTGAGATGAGGGGAGAGGGGTCTGAGTTAGTGTTAGTGACGGCTGTCAGGTGCTGAGACGAGGGGAGAGGGGGCTGAGTTAGTGTTAGTGACGACTGTCAGGTGCTGAGACGGGG